>CM041293.1:109301782-110501782 GCA_023052935.1 Piezodorus guildinii | reverse complement strand
CTCTTGGAAAATATACCACATTATATTCCATTTACCCCATAGAATATGTATTCCACTTTTTTAAAGTTTACATAAAATAGGAAAAGTGTGACTTAATGATTCCTCATTTAACATTTTGAAATGTCTTAAAAAAAAAAAAAAAAACAACTTTGAATCTCCCAATCCAAGTTAAAGAAAAACCTATTAACCAAATTTCATTAAATATATGTTAAATATCTTGTTTACAATAAATAAATTTAAAAAAATTATTTTATTTAACTTTGCATGCTACATAAAGTGATTTTATCTATTAAACTAAATTTCTGAATCAGAAATGGAGAGCAGAACTTGGAAATAATGGTGGTAAAGTGATGTCACTTATAAACAAAATTGAAGGACCAATTAATTTGAAGAGCTTAAAACTGGGATACAAACATTGGATTTCAGCAGATCTACTCCTCGCTGCTGTTTTTACAAATAAGTAATTTTTCAAAAATTAAGTTATTTTATTGTATATTATAATTTATTTAAACAAACCAATTAATAAAACTTTACATAACATTAATCGGCTAAAAAAAGGTGTTTTTTTACTGGTAATGCTAACTTGTTTAGTAATGATGTGGCATGATCTATTATTGGATACACAAAATTTAGGACAACCACTGTACCATCATCCAATTAGCCATAGTGGCATATAATGAGTGATATTAAATGGATAAACAAACAACTTTAAAGTATTGAAATTTCATTTCAATTACCTTTTCTTTATAATTGATTTATCACTCCTGTTTTTTCTTTTTCTCATTACATAATTTACAAACTTGAATTCTAGTTTTACCCCCTACTTTATGCTCATCCTCTTATCATACCTCATTTTTGAAGTGGTGAATTGGCTAACATGTTTTCCAGGGAATCCTCCCAACCTCTGACTTGTGCAGAACAAGCAAGAACACAAACTTAAACAAATTTACTGTTCTTTCTAATTTTGTTCAATATATCTCGGTCTATAATGATCCAATATTCAAGATTCTGTGTAGGGCAGTAAATTGTAAGCTGCTGGTCTGTCCTGATATGCATGATTTTATTCTTATCGGGATTTATGCTCATAATTTTCCTTCTCAATTCTTCAGTCTATTCTGCCAATCTAAAATAACAACTATGTCATCTACATAGAAGAAACTGGTTTGAAATTATCATATCTTCCACACCTGGTCCATCATTAGGACTAAGACTGTCATCCAGCTCGACTCCTTAATAGAATGTGAAAATCATTTGTTTTATTCTTGATATTGATACAAATATAGAAACATTTAACTAGGTAAAAAACTCCTCTTCTTCTTTTTCTTTCAGTGGCACGACAGGCCGTGTAGGCCCTGGGCCTCGTGGTGTAATCACCAGGGATATTACACTCACGTTTTTCGATGTATTTTGTAGTATAGGGTCATCAGTCCCTATGCCTAATTTTGTGAGTGGCCACCATTTGGCTGACGGGTCTCACATACCCGGGGGAGAGGCTGTGAGTGAATCCCCATTTAATTACTTCCTTATAAAAGCCTCACCGAGAGTGGGGTTCGAACTCATAGCCTATAGCATGCAAGACTAGTGCACTAGCCAGTCAGCCACTGGCTCCCCACAAAAAAACTTCTCAAATTTGTATATTATAAATTTCAAATTGATATTTTCTTAGTCTGAAAAATTAAAATGTTCTAATGATGGGATGGTAGTTTACAGTAGGTAGATTATAAGAAGTTGGTTGACGATGCAGTTATATTAACACTTCAATTAAGTTAATTAAATTGTTTCTATGGCTACATCCTCGACCAGCTTCTTATAAAATGTTCCAACTTCTTTATTACCACCACATCACACTTTCCGTTTTGGACATGTGGTTCCATCTTGAGGTAAAAATTCTTCTACATTACTTATTAGTTCATCCAGTAGGACCCAATAATGTTTTTTTATTACATATTATTTTTATGAATATCCTTACTATCGTAATTTTTTTTTTCATTTTTTAAGTAAGATTCCTTAATTATATTGTTAAAATCTTTACAGATGAATATGGCGCTTGAAAAACTGAAAGCTTCCAGAGATCTTAAAAAAAAAGATAAATTAAAATGGACTGTCTCAGGGTATTGAACCTATCCTAAAGTATCACTTAAAGCACAGTCTACTTTGCATTGTATAATTATGTATAATATTTTCATAGTTTACATTTTTCAGTTTTAATAAAATAAAAGTATTGAAAGTATTTAAAAGGAATTAATTAAAAAAATTGGCAATTGAGACTTTTCTAACTATTTTAATTATGATGAGAACCAGCTGATATTAAAGATCATTAACTTTAAATTTATGTAAGGAGATTAATCAAAATTGTTAGAAATGTTTCGCAGAAATTTTAATTAGCAAAATATGTAAAATTTATTAAATAAATTGGTAATTCTTCTTATTACTTGGTCCACCAAATAATAAGAAAAAAATTGAAATAGCCCATTGTTAGAAGATATTATTTTCTACAAATCATACTGACAGAGTAGTCAAATCAAATAAATATTTTTGTTTAAGCTTTGCATTGTTACTGCAATATTTATTCAATAAAAATGATTGAAAGTATTGTAAGTACAAGCTGTCATGATCATCAGCAAATAAAAACAATCTCAATCATCAAATTAAGAATAGGTTTTGACTATAAAATAGCAATCTACATTTTAAGCATAATAATAATAATGACAACTTAAAATGTGTTGTCAAGCATTATTTATTCTACTAACCTTAGATGAAAAGCTAAAACAAAAATAATTTTTAGGTTAACAGAAAAACATCCAATTAAACACTAATTTACAAAAAACATTTATTTATTTTCAACCGTTTATTATTTTTCAGGGATTTAATAAAAGAATGTAGACATTGCTATGCAACGGTGGAGTTGATGGGTAATTTATAAATAAAATAAGAATTATTTTTTAAAACCTAGCTTTATTATTTTCCGTATAGATGAATGACCATGTGGTATCCTAAATCAAGAATGAGATACTATGACAGTTAAGACTAAAATAAAAGAATGATTAGTATTAATTCATTGTCAGTGTTTCTACTCAAATTGATACTTTGATCACCAAAAGCTGTTATTTTGCTTTTTTAGCAGTACTTGTGCTAGGTTTTAGCTGATTTTCAGAAGCCTGCTTCTGATGCAGTTTGCATAACTTTTAGCTTTTAACTAGTTCTTCTTATGTTTAATTTTAGTTGTTTTAGATCAACTTTAAATTTTAAAATAATATTTAAGGATTAATCATTGTTATTTACTATAATTATTTTTATGTAAAAAAATAATTACTTAAAGAGGCTAAATCTGGATTTCCTCTCTCAGTTACAATAATATCTTAAATTTTCTTTGGTAATGAAGTTTGTTAATGAAAAGAAATCAATGGCATAGGCAATTTATATATTTTTATTTATATTTGAATGTTTCGCTGGTACTCAGTTTCCTTCTTCAGCATCAAAATTCATATTCAGTAAATTATCAAGCAGTCTTAAGTTCTTACTATTTTTGATTATTTACAACTAGTAGACCTGCACCTGCTTCGCACGTGTGCAGTTTGAATGAGGTGTCATTTGTGTTAAAAAAATTTGCCTGATCGATTTAGAGTATATCGCTTTGGGAGTTTTAGTTTATCATCATGAAAAGTGCATTAGCAAGAAAATATGTTTATTTTAAACGTATATTCATTATTATATTTAATCATCGGCAGAAATGAGAAACATAGATAAAATAAAAAAATCTGGTGCGGGCAACACACAACATTCATTTACCACGATTTGTCAAATTAATTTAAGAATTATTAAATAAACATACAGTTGAACCAAGTTTAAAGAATTAGATTAATTTTTGTTGGAAACATATGTTTTTGATTTAAATAATACAAAATATAAATTATTAACTGCAATAATCTCTTAAGTTCATGTCCTTTTCATCTTTCCGCATTTTGTTTTACAGCTGTTTATATAAGATAGCATTTTTTCTTAAACTATTAGCTTTCCAATGGTATATTATATACCTATATTGGTATTGTTATGTTTGGAACAAAAAAATTTACCTAAAAAAAATTGCTGCTCTTTTCTCCTTTAGTATCTTATCAAATTCGTTCAACTTGTCTATTTAGCTGTTTTTTTAGTAAAGCTAAGAAGATTCTATGGTTAGTTTTTCTATATTTACAAAATTAAAGGTACTTTAGAGGAAGAAAATTTAAACTGTCAGCATTGAAGTCCTGTCAGACTATTTCAATCAGCTTGAAACCTACATGATATTAAAGCCCATTAAATTTTTCATCACTCTAACGACTTTAATCAAAATCTTTATAGCCATTTTTGAGAAAATCCTAAAAAGGGCTCTCTTCTGGTTTGCCGATTTTGATGGAAATGCTGCTGTAACATCCCAGGCATTAATGTTCTTAAAATATGATATTTCATAAAAATGCAACTTATCATTTCTGTGCTAGACCTACAACATACAGGCACACAGACCTTTTTGTGGAGCTTGGTTATTTGGACTCAGGGGACCCCAAAACATGTATTTCTGTTGAAAACTGGAATTCAAAAATGTTCATGATCGCAAAACTTTCCCTTACTATATATTGGGTTGTGTCACATGAAATGTCCGTTTTCAAGGTAAAGGATTTTTATTAAAAATATGATATGAAAACAAGACAATTTTATTCGAAGTATTTACCTTCTTTTTCTACACATTTTTCCCAACGTGACACCAACTTTTTTATCCCCAAACTGAAAAACTCTGAACTTTGAAGTGAAACAAAATCTGAAAACACACTTTTCACTTGATCACCATTTTCAAAACGTTTTCCTATGATGAAGTTGTCTAAATTCCTGAACAGGTGGTAATCTGTTGGAGACAAGTCAGGAGAATATGGTGGGTGTGGAAGAACTTCGTAGCCCAGTTCTTTCAATTTTTGCACGGTATGTTTTGAAACATGAGGTCTTGCTGCGGCTCAGTGAGATCATGAAGTACCCATGTATCGAGCTTTTTTACTTTCCCAAAACACTTTAAATGTCTGGAAACGGTAGATGCACTTGCATTAAGTTGTGCTGAAAGTCCTTTAACTGTTTGGTAGGGGTTTCCTTCTACTGTATGTTTGAGGACATCGTTGTCTATTACGGACGGTATACTGTATATTACAATCACTGACCGCTCAGGATGTTTTACTCCAACATACTAAGTTCTTTATTTGGTTCCCTCCAAACCATAATTTTTCCATATAAACCATGTTAATCAGTAAGGAACTCATCTCTTAAATTTAAATTTATCAACCTTCTTTTAAAAAAATGTTGCAAACATTTAGCCAATTCTTTATAACCTTGCCTGCTGAAAGACTTTTTCCGATGTTCTTGTACCATATTTTCCTTTTCGTCATATTTATTTTAGAACGCTCAAATGGTTGAAACACTTATTTTGCATTCACAAGTTCTGAAAAATCAGAAATAAGCTAAGGTTTACTCATTTGAGAGATTGTTTTCTTATTTGATGAATAATCAGTCTTTAATTTGTAATTTTTAATATTTTTTGGACAGTCACTTTATGCTCTTATATTTTATTATTGTAATATCTATACTTCCTTCACCCGCCCTCCCCCACATGTTCTGATCAATTTTTTCATTTCAACTATTTCAACTGTTTTTACTTTAGGCCCTTATTTTAAAAATGTTTCTTTCCAAGGTTGATTATAAGTTACATAACTTCGTTATTTCTATAGTGTTTGAAAAGATACAATGCAATCAAGTTTTCTTTACATGGGAAAATTAAATTTTCTGTAAACAAAAAACAAACAAATAAACTGAACCAATTTTAATTTATATTTTTCATTTCTGCCGATGATTAAAAATAATAATGAACATATTTTCTTGCTAATTCCATTTTTCATTACAACAAACTAAAACTCGCAAACCGATAAACTTTAAATTGGTCTGACAGAGCATTTTTAAACATGACACCTCATTCAAATTGCACCCATGTGATGCAGGAATGAGTCGACTAGTTTTTAAAATTTGTATTATCAATACTAATATGGTTCTGCTTGTTTTAATACAGGTTTGCTCACCAGAGGACAAGTTGTCATTGATCACTTGAATGAACACAAACCCAATATAAAAATTATAACAGAAGTGAATACTGATTTATATAAGGATATGCTACTAACATTAAAAAAATTCTAATATATATAATATTAGTGTTCATTTTTGGTTCTACCTAATACAAATTTAAAGGTATTCAGTCTTAGTTTGAATTATGTTGAAGTTTTTGTTAATTACAATTTCATGTATTTTTTAATAATGCTGAAGTTCATGTGCATTATAAAATAAAATCTTAATTATGCTTAAGTAAATAATATTTACCAAAAATTGGTGGAGACCCATTGAACATTCAAACATCGGACACTTTTCAGTTCCTTCTTAAAAATGATATAACCTCTCCCCAATAAGAATGACTCTAAATTAAGTAATGTCTGTTGTTTTAGAGAGAAACAAAGAAGATGCATGTGTGCTAGCTGAATAACATAACAGTTATTGAATAAGTGGAAATAAATAACCTCTAGCCAAGAAATCCTGGAGCACAATAATCTTATTTTATACTAAAATATTATCATATTTTATCATCATGGTCCTAATTTTTTCTGTTGGTGATGATGGCTGATGAGTGAAAACAGACGACATTGCTGATGAATCGGTGAAACATTATATGTGGAATAAATATGCAAGATAGAAATTTAAGGATCATATTGTATTTTACAAATATTAATTGTAAAATTTTATTTAATTGTCAATTGATTTACTATTTGTTTTAATTTTTTTTTTATTCGGTTAATTTCTTATATATTTTTGTAAAATATATTTTTATTCTATATCTTTCCATTATGACAGTGTTGTATTCATCTACCCATGTTTACTCACATATAATTGTATGTTGGTAATTTTCCAAACTCTGTTTAAAAAAAAAAATTTTTTCTTATTACCACGCAATATGTCAAGAAGACTTATGTGGGTCACAACATTGACATTTGATAAATAGAGTCCATTATTTTACATGTCCTTCATCACTACCCAGACCATCTTTTTCCTGAAGAATTCCTACACAATATCTATTGGGTCTACACAGAGGTATCTAGAAAGGACCAAACCCTCAGACAATTGGTAAATACCCTTATAAAGCACGTTAATAATTTCGCACATGACTTTATGGATTTAGAAGACTTAAAAAATATATGACCGTCAAAAAAGCAACTGAAGTGAGTTTTCACCCAAATTTTGGGTATCCCACCCTATAAGGCTGGGTGAACCCCTGAGTTACCCAACGGCTGAAATAACGGCCGAAATAACAGAATAAATAATTATTAACGGCTGAAATAACAGAATAAATAATTATCTTGCCACAGCTGGGTTTGAACCTGCGACCCAAAGATTAGTCAACCACCACTGCTTTATCCACTAGACCACACACATTAAATTTACCTGCTTAAAAAAAAAAAAAAAAAAAAAAAAAACCTGTACCACTACAACCCATGAAGGGTCTTGGGCTCAGTACATATAGAGATTCGTACTGTTTCTAGGTCAACGGCAGTGCAATGAGGTGATTAGGCCTTAATCACGCTCAGCCGCCAGGTTTTTCCCCAATTAATTTGGGTACCCACTTTATAGAGGCTGGGTCGCCCCCCGACTGAATTTACAGAATAAATAATATTTCTGCCACAGCCGGGATTCGAACCCAGGACCCGGAGCACAGCAGACTAGTGCTCTATCCACTAGACCACGCCGCTCCCTTAAAATAAAAAAAAAAAAAATAAAATAAAATATGTAATAATTAATATAAATAAAAAATTATATGTAAGACAATCTTAAAGAAAGACCCTCTCCGAGAGATGGGAAAATACTCAAATTAAAGGTACTGAGTATTTTGCTCCAATAATCAGAACGCTGAAGTGCTGGGAGAATATAGTACTTTCTCTAGGTGGTGACTTGTGAAGTATAAAAAGTTGTTTGCTTTCCTGAGTACTTCCTATTTTCACCATGTACTCATCATTATTTTCTGGGAGTAATTGATTAGTTTATTTTATATGGTACCAGAAAAGAGTTCTTACTTATTTCATCCATTTAGAGGTCCATTAATTTAGGCGATATTTTTAAAATGATCAGATTAACTTGATACTGAGGTCTTTTATTAAGTTTTTATAGTTGTAGAATGAGATGACATTAAACATTTTAACATCACATACTTAAGTATCAGTTATGGGTAATTCCATTTCAAAATGTCCAATTTTCATTAATTTTGCCACACAACATTTTTGATATTTTGACCAGTTATTCTCTATTATTTTGTGAATATAAAACCATAAATAAAACATTTTTTGGGCCAATACTATTAGTATTGCAACCGTTTTAAGTCAGCTCCGTGTACAAAAACATGTGATGGGAAAATTTCTTTAATTCCTGTAATTTTTTTTATATCAAATCAAATTAATTATTTTTCCTTATATAGCCTTATTATTGCACTACTTTTTTTAGTAGTTTTGATTGTTAAAGTTATATCCTTTTTTTCAATATAAATTTTTAAAGTAGGATTATTTTCCAGATCAGTAATATTCATAGTAAAATATCTCAAAAAGGACTACGTGAAAAATAATGAAACTCAAACAGACTATATACCCTCTATACAATAAGTTCTATGGGATAAAATTTAGTGGCTGGGACTCAACTCGTTCTAGTGTTATTAATTTGGTTTGCCTTATTGTCGGTTGAGATGAAGGTCACTCTGGCAAGAAAAGTAATATTTGATGTATTGTATTTCAAAAACAAACTGGGTCTCAGCAACTAAATTTTATTCCATCCTACTTATTATATAGAGGTATAATCTGTCATATCGTCATTTTTTAGTGAGTCTTTTTTGAGATATTTTACTGAGCTGAAAAATAATCCTTCTTTGAATATTTATATTGAAAAAGGGATATAGCTTACACGACCGAAATTTCTAAAACTAGGCTTCAGTTGATGTAATTTTTCATGACTTTTTTCAACCATTTTCTTGGCCACTTAGGTAATTTGTTGTAAGGACAAAATTATATAAAATACTATCATCATCATTCTAGTTTTAGAATGGTTCTTAAATATGCAAAATTACTGGAGTTCATATTTCTTAAAGAAAACATTATTTTAACAGTTATGAGAATTTTATAACTCCGGAACCAGCTTAGTCTCAAAGACCAAATTTAAATCACTTAAACACATTGTATTAGTTTCATAATTTTTCACTCAGTACCTTTTGAGATATTTCCATATAAATATCGCGAAAAATGAATTTTTGCCAATTTTGAAAATTCCAATTCAAAAAAGGACTAGATTAAAATAATCTATATTAAAATTTATAATAAGAAAAAAATATGGCCTGAATAACTTGTTAATGGATCATAAAATAGACTAAATCTGAAATAGATTATATATTTAAGCAATGAACTCTACTCTGGTATCTTATAAAATAAACTACTAAAATACTCAAAGTAAAATAATGCTCAGTACATGGAGGAAACAGAAAGAACTCAAAAGGATCTGAGTACATTTTGAACTTCACAGTCACCAGGTGGAGAATAGGCTAGACTGCTACAGTGCTTCAGTCAGAAAATTTGAGTATAATTATTGATATTCCTACTGTTTCTAAGGCATCGGCCTTGCAATGAGATGATTAGGCCAAGATCACACTCACCCACCAGGGTTTTTTCGCCATTTTTGGGTTCTCGCTATATAGAGGCTGGGTATGCTCCTAGAGGGTCTCCATACCACAGGGTCACCCCATACTGATATAACAGAATAAATAATATTTTGCCGCAGATAGGACTCAAACCAAGGACCTGAAGAGCAGTAGACCAGCAGTCTATCCAATAAACGACGCCACTACCACTAAAATCTTCAGACATTATTTTTTTCTGAAGTAATCACAATATTTAGATAGGGAATAAAAGAAAATAAATATGGTGTAGAAACTGTTGGGTAGAAGAAAAAAATATTAATTACTAATTAATTAAAATAAATGATACAGTTCGAAAATGACAAAGTAAGAATTCTAAAAAAAAATCAGAAGTTTCATGAATTTTAACACAGTACTACAACTATACTGGTACAGCATGAAAATATACCAGGAACATCATAAGGCAATGGAAATGAAAAAAAAATTCTCAACAATACTAAAAATATAATAATACGTGTATTTACTTAATACATTGGCTTTTAACAAATTGTAAGTTATTATAAATTGAAGGAAGGAAAAGATACTTAAGTTTAATGTACATAAGTAAAATGAGGGTAACCTTGGAATGTAAAAACTGTTTTAAGTTAACATCTTAATTTGGCATGGTATCGTATTAGTTCTCACAGTCTTTTTGTACGTCATTCCTAAGATCTTTGCTTGACTGAAGCAATTCTTTCAGTCTTGCCTGAATGTTTTCATTCTTTTGTTCTAACTGATCTAATGCATTGTTTAATTCATCGAGCTGGTCATTTAATCGTTCAACATCTGAAAAACAATAATTATGTTTCAAAACTAAAAATCTGCCCCTAAAGGATTACCAGATGAAATACTTATAGCTAGATTGCATATATAGTTTATTTATTATAGATCAAACATAATATAATCTCACTTCAATTTCTAGTTATTTATAGAACCGCTGATCTGAATAACAACAAAAAAAATCCTCAACTAATATTGAATAAAAATAAATATTTATATTTTAACTAAAATTAAAACACCATTTTCTTACATTGAAGGTAAAATCACTTGTAAATTATAACACTAGATTATCAGCTCTAGGTTTATAATTATGTCAATGAAACAGTTGGACCTTAACAAAACAAAAAGGAGAAATAAATTGGTTTTAAAAAACATGTTTCTTAACACAATGAATTGATTTTGTAATAGGGTGGCATCCAATCACAGTATTAGTCATCCTATGGTTACACTAAAAGATTAATCAAAGCAATATGCATTTAAAAAAATAAAAATAAGTCAATCCATTGACATATTATCATTATTTGACTAAACAGATATTATTTAACAAATCAGGTACATAAAGATCTGCTCAAACCATTTAAGTTATGAAACTGCCATAAGTTATCATCTAAAAGATGTAAAACCATCATGTAAACTAAGTTAGTAAACAGAATTCAAAATCTTCATTATACTCAAAATTTTTATTATTCTGAGACAGAATGTGAACTACATAATTCCACATGCCTGTGAATTAAAAATCACTAACAATAATTAAGGAAAGAAAACCTTAGACAAATGTAAAGAAAATTAATTCAAAAACCTTCATCAGATATATTATTTGCATCCATTTCTTCCTGGGGTTCTTCATTGTTGGGATCTGGCGGCTGTGTATTATCACCATATTCTCCGATATTATCATTGTTCCATCTCATAATGGACGTCTTACTAAATGCCAAATTATATCACCAGGAATTGGATGTGACAATAATAATAAAACAATTTTAATACCTGAAGCTGGTCGTTTGATAAAACAATCAGCTGATGATAAGGTCGGAAAGAATACCTGAATAGTCATTTACATATGCTGAAAAATGTTTTTTCATTTAAATAGTCCCTGAATCCTTGGTATTTATCAGCCAACTGTTAATTAATTATATCTAAAATTAAATTTTCATAATGCGTAACTCACACAATAAGTTTATAAACACAAAGACATCCTGATGTCATGCAACATGCAGTATCAAGCGTGTTTTCCATATTCTTTGTTGGTTTATTCATTTAACGTCACTATTATGCTACTGTGGCTAATCTGATGATACTATAGTGAAGGTAGGGATTGCAATTCGGAAAACCGGATCCGGCATCATGATACGTTAACCGGATCCGGCAATGATATACCGGATCCGGCAATAATATACCGGATCCGGCAATAATATACCGGATCCGATTATAGCAATTTTTGGCCAAAAATTGTGCAGTTTAATAAAAAAAAGTACTTTAAATGCGTTACATTTGGTGTACATGTATGGTGATGTCGTTCGACGCCAAATTACATCACGTCATCAGTTCAGTCCAGCATCATTCGTTCGTTTTTCACGAGGCAGTACATGAGCTTTTGTTTTGTCGGTGCTTCACCTAAATGTAAGTTAACAGATATTATTATCTTCGATATACGCGAGCTATAGCATCCTATAAGTTGTCTGTAGAGGAACTTCTGAAACAACTCTAACTTTTTTTTAGAGAAATTGCTCACTCAAGTGCTGACTCATTCAAGTGTACTGAATTATATGATAAACTGCTTACAAATCTATTGAAATCTTGGAAGACTGAGCTACGTTACTGCTCACGTCTTCCTATACTTCACTTTCTCAGATAGCTTAATTAATTTATTAAGTTACTTTATAAAATCCTATATAATTATCCTTGGGTAATTAACTCAGATGGGAATTGTGATAACAATAATTTTAAATTATTTTATAATGCTAACAATTAAAAAAAACTCTTACATTAATAATGGGCACAATCATATTTTGATGAATATGTCTGATGAGTGGCATAATTATCACAATAATGAGTTTGTAATATGAGTATAAGTCTTTAAATTATTCTACTGACAATATTTGTTTTTTAAATAGTACGTAAATAATAATAACTTTAGTATATATTATCAAAAATCAATTTTGATTTTGGAAAAAGGTTGGTAGAAAACAAATAGTCTTTATTTTCAGCAAATTGTAATCAATAGCCGACTGTTTTAATAACCATTAAAATTTTACTAGTTACCTAAACTACTAAACTTTAATTTTTTTGCTCCATATCTAATCCTAACATAACTTATTTTATAAACTTCTTATTATGAATAAAATTATATTCAGATAACATACTAACTGTTCATCTTGGACCGAAAAGTGAAAATCAACCTGATTTAGTCATACCATCCGGATCCGTCCGGATTGATGAAATTTGGGACCGGATCCGGCCGGATTGGAAATGATACCGGATTGCAATCCCTAAGTGGGAGTCCTAAATTTGATGTATCCAGGCTTTATTAGGATAGGAATCTTTAACGAGTACCTTACATTGCACAGGCCCGGAATTCCTTATTCTTTACTATTGTTCCTATCGAGCAGGGTATCTCACTGGATAGGGCTCTGCAGTTTTAAGATACAGGTCCCAAGTTCGAGCCCTTTTGTTATACCTGCTCTTAATCGACCAGGGGAATAAAAGGGCTTCTAGCGTTGAAGAGTGATCATGGCCGAATCACCACCATTATTAGAAAGGCCGTCAGAATAGAAACAATACGGACCCATACTATGTTACATTATCGGCGCAACTGACCCATGTTGGCCCGCTCTACTGCTCTATCCCAATCTTCCCGGTCGCCAACTTAAGATGAAGCATATTTCCTTATTCTTCATTGATCCTGTATATGTAAACCAACATCACTAAACATAATAACCAGACAAAACTTACTACAGGTAAGTCCGTACAACGCATATATTTCCTCGTGCTCAGTGCAATGTTTTCCCGAAACACTGTATATTCGTCGTAAACACTTTCTTTCGAATCGGTAAATCCAATTTATAATCATGAATTTTAGCTAATGTACAAAACTGACCTAATAATTTTACTTTCGCTTACTATATATAGTAAGGGAAAGTATTGCGATCGTGAAAATTTTCGAATTCCAGTTTTCAACGGAAATGCACATTTTAGCGCCCCCTTAGTCCAAATAACCAAGTCCCGCAAAAAGGTCTGTGTGTGTGTGTGGTAACTCCCGGGCGGAAACGGTATGTCCTATGAAACTGAAATTTCATATTTAAGACAAATATACGCCCGAGACGTTACAAAACCTTTTCCATCAAAATGAGCCTACCAGAAGAGCCACTTTATTCTATGCATTTTACATCTTTTTTCGATTTTCTTGAAAACGGTTCCGACGATTTTGATTAAACTCGCTGTATCGATGTAAAATTGATTGGGCTTTAATATTATGTAGGTTTCATTCTGATTAAAATGGTCTGACAGGGCTTCAATGCCGATATTTTAAATTTTTTTTCTCTAAAGTACTTTTAATTTTGTTAATTCTATAAAAATAACTATATTATCTTGTTACCACAGATGAAAAACAGCTAAATATGCAAGTTGAGCAAATTTTAAAAGCAACTAAAGGAAAAAACTGAAAAAATATTTGTTTAAGGCAATTTTTTGTTTTTGAACGTAAGAACAGTTATATAGATGTATGATATACTGCTGGAAAGCTAAAGATTTTAGAAAAAATATTATCTTATACTCAAGCTTTTAAAAATTAATAGAGAGTGATGAAAGGAAGATAAAACTAACTGATTATTTTAGATAATAATATAATAGATTTTTTAATAAAACACATGTTTCTATATAAATTCAATTTAATTAATTCTTTAATAGTTTCACGTATTTTTATCTCAAACTGTATTTGAAAATTTTTTCATTGATTTTAAAAATTGAGGTAAGTGAAAGTCGTGTGTGTTGCCCGCACCAGATTTTTATTATTGTTAAAACATAAAAGCGTAAAACTGCAGTTTCTCTCACATTCAGTTTAGATAATTGAATCTTATGGCCTATGGCAAATGCCTCAAAGGAGGGTCACTGATGAGAGTGACTCAACACAGTTTGACTTAGAACATATGTCAGTAGATGTGAAGGCACAATCGGAAGATGTGATCGTCTGTGAGCACCTAGTTACTCTTTATTCCAACAAATGCACTTGTACCATCGGTTACAAAACCTCTGGATCAGCTTGCCGAAGGTGTAACGGTTTCTGCGAGCCTTTTTCTTCCTTTTTATGGCTTGAAGGGAGATCTAGGCGCGAAAAACCATTCGGGGTGTGCCAATGACGCCAAATTCCTTGGACATTTCTATTTTATTTATTTAAAACGGATATAACCATTTTCACAACCTGTAATTCTGTATTATGAAACCATAAAGTGTATGTATGAACGCAATGGACCAAACCAGTTAAACCATTCCAGCACCTCGACTAGGTACCACGTTGAAGTTGGCAAAGTCTGATTTGGACATGGTGTGCCAATGACGTTTCGGACATTTATTCAAATTTTTCATACAGGAATAATTTATTTATTTGAACTTATGAATGTGCACCAAGTAGAGGAGAAAAAATCTACCAAAAAAGTTGGAAAATAACCAGTTTTAGTATGAGGGAAATCATTTGAACAGCGTTTTTACTTTTCGTTGAGAATGGCCTATATAACACGTCCCATCTTAAAAAAAAACACTACCAAAAAAAAAAATCTTAGAGAAGTTTCTCTTTTAGTTGTTTATCAAATTCATCCAAAACATGAATGGTTGATGAAATGAAATTCATCAAATCTACAAAATTGAAGGTACTTTAAAGCAAGAAAATTTAAACTATCGGCGTTTAAGCCCTGTCAGACTGTTTCAATCAGAATGAGACCTACATCATATTAAATTTTACATCGATATAGCGAGTTTATTCAAAATCGTTGGAACCGTTTTTGAGAAAATCTTAAAAAGGTGCAAAATGCCTGTTATAAAGTGGCTCTGCTGTTATGCCGATTTTTATGGAAAAGTTGCTATAACATCTCAGCAACTGACTTCAACTAATCGTTTTTGCGCTAGACTTACCACACACACACACACAGACCTTTTTGTGGGACTTGGTTATTTGGTTTCAGGGGACCCTAAAGGTATATTTCCGTTGAAAACTGGAATTCGAAAATTTTCACGATCGCAATACTTTCCTTAACTATATATTTCATATATAGGTAAGTGAAAGTAAAAATGATACAAATTACATAAAGAATTTTTTCTTTTAACAAGCCTTGATTAATTAAACTATCTCTTTGTTTTGTTTTTTTCAGAATTAAATAAAAATCGTTTTCATTAATTAATAAATATCGCCCGAAATGAAGCAGAAAATTTGTGCTTCTTTGTTTATTTCCAGAGAAATACACACCTTCCATGTTACCTCCTCCTAAATGCTGTTAGGTTTCAATGTGTTAATTAGGGTTGTCTAGACTAGCATTGTATTCTCTTCCTGAAAAGTTTAATATTAGTCTTTCACAATGGGAAAACAACAAAAGAAAAAAGGAAAGGGCATAGAGAAAACATCAGCCAAAACAGAAAAAAAATTAACCCAAAAAATGAAAAAGAAATTAGCTTTGACTGGTGAGGTAAGTGTCATTACATACATGTTTCAATATACAATTTGTTTTTTAGTTTTAGTTATTCTAAGCATTTTTCGAAGTAGTCAATATCTATAGCTTAATATGTGGTAAAAATTAAAAAAAAACTATATAAGTTTATTGGAACCATAGGATTTTACTTTGAGGTAGTTTTTAGAATAGTAGAAGAAAAATCCCCTGAGTAAATTGATAGTTCTGTTTTTGAGGTAGGGACACAAACATAGATCATCAACATTCCATGGCTCTCTTAGAAAGATTATGAAGTAGGCAGTTTTTTCATTCTCAGAAATTTCACTTCTGCTGAAGTGACAGCTTAACTGAAACATAGGACCATAGGATTCATAAATTTCTCCCTCCCTGTTAATAAAATCTGATGTGTGCAACACATGACTTCCTCTTACCTCCATTGTTAAAATCAATTTAAGAATTTTTAAATACAGTTAGAAATGAAACTTAATTCCTAAAGCATTAATTACATTGAGTTTCAACATGAACATGTTTTATTAAATAATGCCTTATACTATTATCTACGATACAAAGTTTGTTTTTTCCGCTTTTCATCACTCTCCTTTAACTTTTACAATAGTATGTATAAGCTAATATTTTTTTCTAAAATCGTTAGCATTCCAACGGTATATTATACATGTTTATTACTGTTCTTAAGTTAGAAACCAAAAAATTGCATTAAAATAAATATTTTCGCAGTTATCTTCTTTAGTCGAATTCGTCCAACTTATATACTTATTCGTTTTTCATCAGTGGTAACAAGATAATATGGTTATTTTTATAGAATCGACAAAATTTAAGGTACTTTAGAGGAAGAAAATATCGGCATTTATGCCCAGTCAATCAGAATAAAACCAACATGGTGTTAAAGCCCATTACATTCTACATCTATATAGCGAGTTTAATCAAAATCGTCATAACTGTTTTTGAGAAAATCGTAAAAGGTGCAAAATGCATGGTATAAAGTGGCTCTTTTGGTTGGCTGATATTGATTAAAAGGTTGCTGTAACATCTTGGGTGTATAGTTGTTTTAAATATGAAATTTCAGTCTTATACGACTTTTCCTTTTCGCAATGGACTTATCACACACAGATAGACACACACACAAATCTTTTTGCGGGACTTGGTCATATGGACTCAGGGGACCCTAAAATATGTATTTCCGTTGAAAACTGAAATTCTATAATTTTCACGATCGCAATACTTTCTCTTACTATATATTTCATATTTAGGGAAGTGAAAGTAAAAAGGAAAGAAAAACACTATGATCAGTTTTGATACCTTCTTACCACATACGAACCTGTAGTCATTTAGTATGTCTCCTGATTTGTTTATTCATTTACGGTTCCTTTATCTTAAGTTTATGGCAACAAAGCTCTCAAGTTGTCAAGTCTCCCACATCTGCTTTTCATAATGTTGCCCCAATTTTACTCTAAAAATTGAGTTTTAGAGTTTATACCTATGATTTTTCCCTTATTTTTTTTATTTCCCTTATCCCTTTTTTTTTACGGTTTTATTGGAAAAGTCTCTATTGAATTTGTTTGACCTCAGTATATCAATATTTAATTAAGTATCTTTATTCTGAGAGCAAATGCTTAAGTGTGGTTTAAAAAAAATATTGAATGAAATTGAACATATTTTGTGCCTAGAAAAGTATTTTGCTATAATTCTCTAATCAGAAGTGTGGACCTGTTTCAATTAAACTCAAAAAGTCTTTCAACATTCTGACTACAAATATTTTTTATTACAGGACGATATAGAGGACATTGTCAAGCAAATAGAAAAAGAAGAACAAAAAAAGTTGCAGGTGGTTGAAAAAGTTATTGCTACTCCACCTACCAGGAGAGCATTTTGTTCTTTAACAGCACATCCATATAAAGATGAACTGATTATGTTTGGTGGTGAATTTCATAATGGTCATGAGGTAAGCCTTTTAAGTTACCATCATCAATAGCCAATTTTAGAGAAACAAATTTATTACAGAAATTTCCTTCTTCTATCTTAAATCTAAAATTCTAATACTCACTTTCTTTTAATGTTGTTTCATATTTTAATTGATGGTTCATTTTTTCACTGTTTGAATGCTTCTCAAATAAAATCATAAAAAGATGGAAAATAATTTATATGGCAAAACAACGTTTGTTGGGTCACCTAGCAATATTATATATAAAAATTTATAATATATATAGATATATAAAATAAGAATAATATCAAGTTTAATATTATTGAATCTAATTAGGCCACCACCCCTCACTTATTTTTTGTTATTCCTTTCTAATTACGGCGTTATTAGTCCTTTTTTTTTTTCACCATTTCATGAATTTTTCGGTGTACTATCCCTTTTTATTGTTGATCTGTCTCAATGTAAAACTCCTTTTTGTTGTTAACTCTTAACCATTCCTTTGTGGTTTAGCAATTTTTTACTCGTTCAAAATTTGACTAATTTTCAAATAAAAGAAAATGTTATAATACAAACATAAGCACAATATATTTAAATGTACAATATTATCATATAGTAAAGTATTCATAAAAATAATGTTTAAAAAAAAACCATGTGATGATTTAGAATGCCCCATTTAAAAAAAAAAAAGAAAAAAAAAAAACATGCAAAATATCTTCTTTTTTCATCAGTGAAACTTTTAAGTGCACCGTGCATATTGAGACCGATAACTTTTTCAGTTGAGACAGCATTGCTTCATGTTTTGAATGCTTTTGGAACACATCCTTGTCTTTAGAAAATCCATAGATTTTTTCCCTTGAAATGTCCATTTTCATAATAGAAATTTACATAGTAAAATTTTTTTTGTTATAAACATGTTATTCATTAAACTTACCTTCATTCACTGAGCACTTGGGAGCAGCATGGTCTACTGTTCTCCAGGTCCGTCCCGGGTTCAGACCCTGGCTGTGGCAGAATTATTTATTCTATTATTTCTGCTGGGGAACGACATTGGGATATGGAGACCCTGGGGTGCACCCAGCCTCTATAAAGCAGTTACCCCAAATTTTGGGGGAAAACCTGGTGGTCAAGTGTGATCAAGGCCTAATCACCTCCTTTTATGTTGGCCGTGAAACAGTAAGGATCTCTATATGTATTGAACCCAAGACCCTAAGTGAGTTATTTAGGTACAGGTTTTTTTTTTTTTTTTTTTTTTTTCCCACTTATGATAAGAGAAGTGAAAAATGCATAAGTATGGAAAGACATTGTCTAAACATTTTGTTTGAGTTAATTTCCAAGGACAAGGTATGATATATAAAACTTTGTTATTATTTTCAATTTGTCAACAGCTTATTTCAAAACATCGAATTCTAAAATGTAAACTTTATTCACTAGTATAGAAATGTGCTACGAGTCCTTTTACTCATGGAAGTTCAGGATTTTCGTTAGGGCTAAGATATACTTTATCAATAGTTGAGAATCTTCCATTGAGCTGGTTTTCAAATGTTGGGGATCTTGTCAATGATTTTTCTAATATTTTATTACAACTTAGGTTTATCATGTAGACAGTTATTTATTTGCTATGGAGGTAATTTCAGGGCCATGCCAATCAACATTCTACATAGTGAAAGTTTATGCCCCATTCCGTCCTTTTTATTCATTGTACTCCAACTTTATTAAAGAGTTCCATTTGCATAAAGCATTCTTTCATAGGAATCTAAAAGTTCACTTTATCTTTATTTATCACACTCCTTGCCCTTATCCGTCTGTCCATCATCTCATTTCTATGAATAATTTCATCCATCTTAAGAACTACCAAACATAATGATTAAATAATACTTCTAAGAAAGTAATAAATGTAATATTGCATAACCTCTTTTATTACCAAATTATTACTCTGGTATTTGTCACGGAATTCTCTATTTTTTTTAATTTATGGATATTAATGGTTATACATTATACCCCAGCCACGGTTAAAAATAATGATGCTTAACATTCAGTTTTTATCCCAATTTTTGGGTATCCAAACTATAAACATATAGGAGGGTCAGAATCAACCCATGACCATTAAGATTTTATTTGTTACTTTATTATAATAAAAAACAGTTTTTGTTTCTCTGATCGGTATCAATGTTTTTTCTAATTTTCTTTTCCTAAAAAATAGTAGGAACAGTGGAAAGTTATTAATTGCAAATATTTAAAAAAAAAAAAGTTTTGATTTTTGGGTTATAATATTTTTTTTTTTCAGACATTTGTGTATAATGATTTGTACGTATACAAAATTGCCACTGATGAATGGATTTTAATAAAAAGTCCAGGAGCACCACCTCCAAGAACCTCACATCAGGCTGTTACTACTTCTGCCAATAAGGGTGAGCTATGGATTTTTGGAGGTGAATTCACCACGAAAAGTGAATCTCAGTTTTATCACTACAAAGACTTATGGTTGTTTGAACTAGAAACAAAGAGGTGGACTAAAATAGAGTAAGGAATTTTTCTTTTGGTTTATATGTTTAATTCAAACTTATTTACATATCCGTTTTTAATATATTCTTGAACTGTATTCATTTAGTGTGTAAGCTATTTATGTTATGTAAGCTGTTTTGTAATTATTTAAGGTTTGCATGGTATCAGATCAAATAGTTTTGTTTGGTTTTTCATCATATTTAAAATCAACTGGCTAGAAATACCACTTTATTCGATTATTTTACAGGTTTTTTAAAAATCTATTGCTTTGATTAACCTATTTATATCTATGTACAATTAAAATTTCCTTATTAACTACTAAATCTCATTTTCATTTAAATAGACTGAGAGGACTTTAATGCCATGATTTTTTAAATGGCTTCCGCTTTAGTAACATTTATTTTGTTTCGTTAAATTTTTTTCATTTGATTAATTCAAATTAATTTCAGTTATCATTGTTTCAAACATATTTGCACATATGGCCTCACTTATTTGTGTTATTAGCTACGCTTATGAGGGTTTGTTCGTTGACTAATTTGTTTTCATAATCACCTGATAATAACATCAGAATATACCATCATAATAGGAAAACCACTATAAATAAACAACAAGAGAAATTAGCACCAAAATAATGGACAGTATTGAACTCCTAATCCTTTATGATTTCACTGAAATAATCTCAGCAACTATCTTATACTTATAGACAATATAGAAGGAAGCACAAACCATATTTTTTATTTTAAATAGGTTTGTCAGTGAAGCGTTGGTCTAAGAATGAATTTCATTTTTTTATTCCTTTAGTTTATATTTTGAATTATTATTATTAGATAATTAGATTTCTTTGTTTATTATAGCCCTTGATAATAAGATATATAAAGACCAGCTTAAAAAGTAAATAGAATTTGATGACAGTGCTCATTTTATTAATAACTCTTCAAGAAAGTGGCCAATTTCATTTTAAGGTTAAAAAAAAAAAAAATTTTAAATATAAATTCTAATAATTTTAAAAAACATCATTTACAACCCATGGGTTCATGAAGTGTCTTGGGTTCATTTCATATAGAAATGTTTTTCCTAATTTTTGGGTATCCGCTTTCAGAAGCTAGGTGAGCCCGTCTGGTCGTCCCATGGTTGAAATAACAGAATACATAATTAACCTGCCACAGTATTCAAACCTGGAGAACAGTGCTCTTGTGCTATTCTTTCCACCACAACACGCCATTCCCATTGGTTATGATATAAAACAATAAAATTCATTTTTAGGGCAACTTTTCATATTGAAAAACGTGTTAAAAAAATATTTTTTTTTTTTTTTTAGTTTTTGCTTTTGAAAGCCGAGATGTGACTCTAGTAAATGTTCTAAAATGATAAGCATGTATTTTTTGGCAAAACGTTTTACTTAAAATTGTTTTTTAAGTTTCATAAAAATTATGAATAAGCTGTTGTGGCCTATAACCTGTCCAATATTTCAGGGCATACTTTAAATTAAAAAAAGTCATCTAATTTTTGGAGCTATTTGTGGATCCTCCTATTATAGTTTTCAATAAAACAGCCAGACTAATTCTGTTTAAGTTGTGCATTTTTGTTATCAGAGAACTTAGTATCTCAAAATAAAAATTAATTTTTCATTTTCATATTAATTGTTTTCAGTGCCCCAGGAGCTCCTTCTTCTCGGAGTGGTCATCGTATGGTTGTTGTTAAACGGCAGATTATTGTATTCGGTGGTTACCATGATAATCTTCAGGATTACAAATATTTTAATGATGTTCATGCATTCAATTTGGACACTAGGACTTGGAAAAAACTAGAACCTACAGGTCAATACCACTTATTCTTAACTAATTAAAATTATCAACACTTCATATTTGTAATGTACTAAAAAATAATATAAGTTGTCTTTATTAAAATAAGATTCTAATACAGTATAGATAATGGGATGAGTCTTTTAAAAAATCATAGATTTTGTTTTCTTGGAAAATGTTCTTATGAATCAGCTTATTTATTTTATTTTATTTTTTTTTTCAGGACTAATTTATCTTAATTTTTGGATTTGGTTAAACAATATAACTCTAAAATATTGATGATAATAATATTAGTGTTTTGTAAGGTGTTAATGCAAGGTGCACTTTCTAATGACTAAGTCATAGAAATTTGAAACTAAAATAAATATAAATCAGATTCTGTTGCAAAGAGATTCCCAACCAAACACTTATACAAAACTACAATTTCAGACCTTAATGGGATAGAGTCTTCCCTCAAACTTCTTAATCTGAACTTTCCACTTTCTGACTACCATTTGTTCTAATTAAAGGCATTTTACTTTCTAATGAAAATCTTTAATTTTCTGAACGTCTGAATGAAGTTGCGGAATTCTTCTATTTAAAATGTAACAAATAATATTGTGAAGGAATCTTACTGCCAGCCTTGAGATATAAACAAACAATAATGGTACACTTGGAAAATTAAAAAAAAAAAAAAAATTAAATTAGCCAGGGAACTTTCATTTCTTTTTCATTACTTATTCCATTAATGGAAACTATTGAACATGAAACACTAAAAACAAGAATTCATCACCGAACATTTCTTACAGGTACCCCTCCAAGTCCAAGATCTGGCTGCCAAATGGTTAGTAACCCAGAAGGAAAAATTGTGATTTGGGGTGGCTATAGTAAAATCAAAATTAAGAAAGATGTTGACCAGGGCACCACTCACACTGACACTTTCCTTCTTCAACCTGAAAGTAAGTTTTTGATCCAGTTAACCAGAGAAGTTCTGCTTTCTTAATGGTTTTTATTTCTTTTAAAATATGTTTTCATTTTTTATGCAGTTGTAAGAATGTAGCTTGTTTTATGCTGTGAATGGTAAGTGAATGAAGTGATGTCAATATATTTTTGTAATTATGGTGTTTCATTGTTTTAATGGAGTATTAGCATACCAATATAGCACATTAAGTGGAACATCAAGTTCGATGTCTGAAGAATCTCCTTGAGTAGCTAATACTAGTTATTCAATTGAAACAAAATTGTATGAAAATGACTAATTAGTTACAACTATTAACTAATTAAGTCAGTAAGGTTTGAATCGTTAAACCCTGTCTATACTTATTTCTATTTCTTATCATTCTTGTAATTCATGTACATTTTGTTCAAAAAGTTTTTTTCACATTTTTACCCTTTTAGGTAGTCCTGAAGTTGTTAGGATGTGCATATCCAAACCTATGTTGTTTAAAACTCGAATTTCTAGCGTGTGAAATCTTCATTTAATAATATTTACCTTTTATTACCTTTGTTCTTCAATACCTTATTTTTTTAGTGTAAGTAATAAATACATAAAGTTTTTGTTTATTCTTAAAATAGTAAGTACTCTTTTATAGTATTTAGCATTTTTACATTCTATTTTCGAGTTAGAAGATTAAAAAAATAATATTGCAAGAGATATTTTAATTATTTATGATAACTTTTAATGTCCGTTGTAAGAGGTAAATTATCAAATGGATTGCTACTTTTTTGGTCTTTAAATATCGATAACATTTTCATAGAAATATGGATCTTAACTTTTAAGAATAAATAAATAAATTGTGTTGCTTCTTGACTCTTATCTGGAAGCCCTGACGAAGACCCGCAATTTACCTTGAAATGTTGGAAAATAAATTCAAGTTATTCACTATTTTCTAATTTTTTTTTTTTTTTTTACTACTATCCGAACCATCTCATCCTTCCCCTGGATTAGTTTTTCAATGAAAGATTGACAATATGTTTTTTAAAAGTTAAAAAAGTCAAACAAGTATCAAATTAAAAAACTCTCTTGAGAAATGTATGTGAAGGTGTAAGATAAGAAAGATCTTGGCTGCTACACTTCAAATGAAGTTCTCATTTGGTCCAAATGAAGTAAAAAACCAGTCCAAAAAAAATATTTTTATTAATATTTAAGTTGTTTAATATCGAACTCTAAATCAACTTAATTAAAATAATTTTTCATGGGTATTTTTTTTTTAAATTTTATTAGAGGGTGATGAAACGGGACTGAAATGGAAATGGAGTATTGTGAAACCAGGTGGAGCAAGATATGGTGCCAGAAGTGGTGTTTCTTGTACATTTTGGGGAAAGAAGGCGTATACTTTTGGGGGAGCAGCTGACAATGAAACTGAAGAAGATTTGTCTGCTGTTTTTTATAATCAGCTACATTCATTTGATCTCCATCAATTTATTTGGTCTGAAAGTAAGTATCCTTTTTTTTTTTTTTTTTTAATTAAATTAAATTTTTTACTAAAAAATCTAGAAAACAAAATTTACCATTGAATTTATTTACTTTATAAAATCAACTGTTTTTAATTATATTAAAAGAAACTGTACCATGCTTTGTAATTATAAAATTATTTCATAGATGAATCTAATTCTGTAAACTTTTTTTTATTTTTTAGTAACATTAAAAGGGAAAAAAGAACAAAACAAGCAAAGGAGAAGAAGGAGGAATAAAGAAGGTGATGGTGATGGTGATGATGAAGAAAATGATGAGGATATGCAAGTTGAAGAAGAACCGGTTGTAGAAGTAATACAATCTTATTTATTGAAAACAGAATAAGTAATATAAAGTCATGATGCTAATGAGAATAAAATTTATATATTTTAGGAAAAGGTTGTAGAAGATGGTGTCTTCACGATGAGAGTTAGCACAATACAACCTACTAAAAATGAACCTAATACTTCATCAAGTACATTAGTTGATACTGTTTCACATCCACACTCTCGTATAAATTGTTCTCTAGCAATAAAAGGTCATAATTTATTTATGTATGGTGGTGTTTTCGAAGAAGGTGACAGAGAGCATACGCTTGGAGACTTTTATTCTCTAGGTATGAATTTCATGTATATGTTTAATCTATAAAGCTAAAAGGATGCAGTTGTTGGTTTATTATTATAAACAATGGACCTTTGTACATAACTTTTGTGATGTATCCTCTCCCAGAATTTGAGGCTTAATCCTTTAGCGGACTTCTGTGGAGGTAGAGCAGGCTTGCTGGACCGGCTGGTAGATTACTATAGTAGTCCATGGACGCTAAAGGGTTAATGTTTCTAGAAATACATTATTAAATCTATATGGTGTTTAAAAAGTCTGTTCACCATTTATTTATTTTTTTCACATCCTTCCCTAACTACACTGAGAAGGCTATATATATATATATATATATATATATATATATTTTCTAGATTCATTAAGTAGAACTGGCAGATAATAAATTGCAAATGGTTTTATTATATTTATAATTGTAGTAATTTTGTCTAATATTGTTGCTTATTGATAGATATTCATAAATGTGAGGAGTGGAAAACTATAATACCTTGCGATCTGCAGAACGAAGAATGGATTGAATCTGAGTCTGAAGATGAAGGGGATGAAGAAGATGACTCAGATGAAGATGAAGATGATTCAGATGATGAAATGGAAGAAACTTAGTCTGATGAATATTCTTTCATTGTAAATTACTTTTATATGTCAAATATTTAAATATTTGTTAACTACTATTTGTTTATACTGTTATTAAAAATATATTTTGAAACTATTTATTTATTAATTTCTGTTGGTATTCGAATTGACAGTTTTATGTAACATTTTTGGTTTTGGTTACCAGCAGCAGTGGGTCATAGAAAACATTAAAAAAATTGGTAACAAATGACACTTTATACTAAGGTGCATGAAAACTAGGAATGCCATAATCCACAGTATATTTAATGCTACAAAGAGAGCATGAACTTATAACCATCAAAACTGATTGAGAATGGACCTATTTAATTATATAAATCAGACAGAATCAATTGATATATTTTTCTCTGATTTAATTTTGACTCCGAAAATTGTTTAAGGTGCATCAACGTAAGTGAATTCTAAAATTTCATTTGTTCAACATCTGATTGGCCCATTCTTTATAGACAGGCACCTTTTAAGTTTTTACGAGATTCATCAAGCATTTTTCAACATGTTTGCTAAATTCTCAAATTGCTGACTGCACAGAACTTGTTTAAATGCAATATTTTGAATGTAATATGGTTTTAACTTGACCTCTGAACCAGGTAATACTCCCTTACCCACTAGTTTCAAACCTTGCTACCCCTACAATCTCCGATAATCCACCGAGGTGTCTGAAAATAAGATGGCCCCGAGACCTTCTGGTTTAGCATAGCTTTTGGAGAGTTGCTAATGGGTAGTATCTCCATATGTTTGAATCATGACAGTATAATATTGTATCAAATTTCTTAGATTTATTTCATTATACAGTCGTAAATATCAATAAATAAATATTTTTTTAAACTTGACCTAATCTTAAATATTAGTCCTCAACCCTTTCTAGTTGGATAATATCAAATATTACTTTTTAAAAAAAAAAACCTACGTCACTAAATATCGTTTCTTAAAAAACCTAACATAACTAAATGATTGTTACATTAAAACAAACAGTTGTAATATATACATTGTTCCCCAATTTGGGTACCCACTTTAAAGAGGCTATTTCTGCCCCAGGAGGGTCTCCATACCCTAAGGTCGCCCCTCGACTGAATTAACAGAATAAATAATATTCTGCCATAGCCGGGATTCAAACCCAGGACCCGGAGAATCGTAGACTAGTGCTCTATCCACAAGACCACGCTGCCCCGCCATTAATATGTTGAAGGCGTGCGATAATTTACTATTGCTGATTATCACTCACAGCTTACACTTACCTCTCATTATGAAGCATGGCTTTTACATCTTATTTGAGTTCCTATTTCTCTTGGCTGTTCGAGAGGATTACAATTTTATATTAACTACAGTTTAAGAGGTTTCAGTTTTTATAGAAGCTACAAAAAATTCATGTAAATGTCTATATGATGGGACTTAACACTATTAAAGAGTATTAAGGAAAAGAGACACTTAATTTTTTTTCTTGATTAGTCATTGTATTACTTACCACAGAAATTTGGATATTTGTCTTTTTTTTAAATAAAGATTTTCAAAAATGGGACATTGTCAATTTTATCAGTTGAAAGGTTCCTCCTCTATTTAGGAACAGCCTCTGATGAACTTATTATAACTTCAGTCTGCCCGTTTTTGATTCGGCTTACTGAATAGTCAGTTGCTCCTGGGATTAGGAGGAAATAATGGAGATAAACATTAATACTATATTTATTTAATCAAGGAGATGGTATGGGTGGCAATAAAAACAAATTTTAAGTACTTAATCCCACTGTTCTTATTCACATTATAGAGTCTTTATCAGGGTTGAAAAGAAAGATACATTTATCAAGAATAACATAGACATTATTTCCGTTTATATTTGTTCATATACCTAATTTTTTTTTTCATTTTTACGGTATTTTCATTTCAAGAAAATTAACTTCTAGAATCAACTATCAACAAATAAAATATACACATTTACTGTACAAAAATCACTATTGTTATTTCAGACTTTTAAATGAAACAATATTATTATTTTTATAAAGGTTGTTTATGTTGCTAAAATGATAAACCTTTAGTAAAATATATGATTCACTATAATTTTAAATTATAGCTGTACACTAGTATAGATCACTAGATCTTATGGGTGAAATAATATTATTTTCATCTTCAAAGATTACTATTTAAAAAAGTATTTTCTTGTACATTGCAAAATTAAATTTTTAACAAAATTTCACGAGTCTGATTTCCTTTTTATTTTTCAAAGAATTCTTAGATTAATAACATACCTATATCCACTATCTATATCAATCCTTCTACATATTTAAGATCCATTTAAATATAAAATTTGTGTAACACTAGTTTTTTAAATTCATTGAAATATTCTGTTAAAAATATTAGGACAATTCTCAAAGCAAAGTGAAACTACTGTTAAAATACTGGAAAATGACAATACTTAAATTAATCATTAGGGGTCACCTATGGTGTAGTGGCTAGCATAAGAACCTCCTATACCCTTGGTCATGTGTTCGAAACAGGTCCTAAAATGTTTTAAATGGAGTAAATAATCATTAGTTAAGCCATCTAGAGGGGACAGGACATAAAATGGTGTTGACGAACCAGTGCAATGTCAGTTACTCGTTAAAGATCCTTATCTTAAATAACCCTGGATAGAAAAATTTAGGACATAGCAGCACTATTTGATCAGCCACAGTAACGTAAAAGTGGTGTAGAATGAATAAACAAGAAACCATATTATTTAAAATTAAGAACAAATGGTTAACTGGAATATAGTGCAGTAAATCTATATGAAATTTAGGAGTGTAAATAGATGAACAATGATATCCATAAAATGAGAAAAATAAGAAAACATCAGATATTTTTTGTCTTTAAAACTTTAAGAAGTTTATTAGTCAGCAGAAACCTACCTTTTGCCAACAATTTAATAGTTTTATCTTAAAATTGGTTCACAATTGATTAAAAAAGTGAAGTTCTGCATTGAGCAATAATCAGTCAGAAATAGTTGTAGATATTTCATAACTTAAAATAACTACATCTCTTTAATGACACATTAATTCAACAGTTTCAGCTTTACTATCTGTTCTTTGAAAATAAGAATGAAGTAATTTTCATTGGATTCTCAACATTTTACTCTATTTCATTGTTGGAATTGCATTAGTGGCTTCTTGAAGATATTATTATTATTAGGTATTAATTAAAAAAAATTCAAATATCAATTTTATAAAGTAAATTAATCAATTCAAGAAGGAATTCTAGGAAAGTATTGGTCTTATCAAAAAGCTCAAGTTGCAGCAGACTATGTATTATTTGAACCATTACTTTGCCATAGGATTTATTAGTGTTGTCAATCTCACTGCTTCTGGATTCAAATCTTGTATTCACTTTAGTTTTGGAACAATAATATACACACTGCTTCTATTTAATATAACAAATTTCAATACAGTAAATATTGTTAATATATTAAACAATTGCTAAGCACATTAAATTTTATTTGGCTTCCAAGAAATCCATTATTTTTAACTAGGAAAATATTTATTGGCCTGGTAGAATATGTATGGCTAGAGTTTGATGAAGAGGGTAAAATCTTAAATACAACATAATTTTGCAAGAAATAAAACCTAAAATTTAAAAATGTTTGTTTTATCTTTAATAATACTGTTATTTGAAAATTCAACCACAACTCCAAACCAGTTTCTGCAATAATTTGGACTCCACATTAATTTACAATGAAAAAAATTACTTAAAAATAAAACATATGAACCTCATTGAATGGAAGGAGTTTCAACAGCAAATCCATATAAAAAAATTTGAATTTTTTTTTTTCAACTATGTGCAGGTCAAGATTTTATATCGGTAATAATAATATATGTATATGTACATAATTAGTAAATTGTTTACAAATTTATTCCAAAATGGCCAGATAAATAAAATAGCTCAAAGAATAACCAATGGATGAAGAAAAGTATGAACATGGTGCTGGATAGTGTGAGAGGATGCTCTCAGTTACTAAGTTTGTAGATGTGCTTACTTTGTAACAGCCAAAATTAATCTGCTAAGTACACACAATTTACATAGATAAAACTGCTTTAAAGAAGAGGCCAGTACCGTTAAGCTCCCTCATCTAAGAAGAATCAGTAGATCTCATAGAACAACAGAATGAATAGTCAAAAGATGAATATGCATAAATGTGACAACACTGAATCTTCAGTTCTAATGAAAAGCCTATGTTCAATTTATCTGTGTCTAATAAAATTCCATAGGTTCCACTGGATTGACATCAGATTAAGATTTATAAACATTTAACGTAGTACAGACACAAATTACTATTAAATTATGACCATAAGTATGGCCACATTGGAAAAAAAAAATTTAGACTGAATAAATTAAAAAATATTTATGGGATAAGTTAGCTGAGGGTGCAGTCAAATAAAAACACAATTAAGTATAAACTTAATTTAATGGGGCCGACGTTACGACCAAAATTAGAGGCCTTCAGGGCGATTGAAGGAGTGAGAGTTCAACAAATCTTTCTGATTTGTTGGATCCTGGCTCCTATCTCCTTCTCCCATATATACACACGGTCAACCATTCTCACTCACGATGATTTCTTGCATTTGTTGGACTCTCGCTCTTTCGATCGCCTCTAAAGCCAAATTTACGTCAGCACCATTAAATTAAGTTTATACTTAATTGTGTGTTTATTTGACTGCACCCTCAACTAACTTCTTCCGTACATTCACACAGTCAACCATTCTCACTTCACAATAAAAAATATTTAATTTTTATCAATTAGGCAAACAAAAATTTGATGAAAAGTATGCTATAACAACAGTTATCATTGTGTTGATTTTGTTTTTAACATGTGTTACATTCAAGCATGGATGATTTTTCAGAGTTTAATCTTCCAGTTGATTTTTCAACTAGCGGGATGGCTCAGTGATTTATTTTCAGGCCACAGGGGCTGAACCACCCTCTATAAAGTTATTAAATGGATACCCAAAAGTAAGGGTATAATTCCTGTCTGTTGAATGAATCATGGTCAACAGCTATTGGCCCAGAAACGGTACAGACTCATACTTAGTACTGAACCCAAAACAGTTCATAGGTTCAAGTGATACTGAATCATTAGCATTTTAAATGACCATGTAACTAGACCACGTCCACATCAATCTCATTAAAGTGTTCAAGATTATTGGGTATTTTTATTCTTCTCATACTTAATCCCGAGGGTCAGTAAATTGCAAGAAAATACAGTTGAGACAATTAATCTGTCAATGACTAATGGCTTGCATAAACAAGTTGCTATGATCGATAGTATACTTAGATATATTCAAGTCCTATGTTGCCACTGATTTTAAAATTGTAAGGATGTTATGTTTCAAATCTATCATTTACTTGTTGCCATCAAGTAAAGCAAATTTTTAGTTCATTATTCAGTAGATTGTCAGTAACTTGATTCAGCTTTAAATTGATATAAGAAGCCTTCAGATAAAACATAAGAGACAAAGTTAAACCATAATATTATACTTGCAGATTATATTTGTTAAATATATGGCAAAAATAATTTCGGCTTAGCCTGAAAATTCTAGGACTACTACTAATGTTTATAAAGTGTCTAAAAAAAACAAACTTTTTTTCCATTGTCTTTAACTGTTTATTTTCTTCAGTACATTACTTTCAATTAAATATTTTGAAATAAATGAGTCATTGGAAATTTCTTAGTATTATTGAATTGTTAATTTATAGAATCATTAAAATATCATAACATTAAATTGGTGACCATAATAACCAAAATCAATATCAAAATCTGTAACAAGCAACTCTCAAACTTATGACTGGTATATCTGGCACTAACTTAATCAATTACTACAATGAAGCCAAGATATGTACACAAGCCATAATTTCATTATATTAAAAGGTGAAAATCGAGTTATGTATTGGATAAAAGACTTGCGAATTGCTGGTATGAAATATATTTAAAGAACTATTCAAACCTTATATAAATAAATGGTCATTTTTTACAGTTTTTAAATAGTATAATGTTATAAATCTAATAAAATAACTTAAATTATAATTAAAGGTCTAATACAAAATTTAGATATAGTACACTAAACCAACTTGGTCTGCGATGATCAACTTGAATGTATACCAGATATAAAACACAACATATAACACATACAACATATAAGTCATTCATTACAAAAAGAAGGTAATAGTGTCCTACACATAATTAGAGCTAAGTAAACAAATTATATTTAAAAATTTGTGAACCTTCCCTCACAAATAGAATAAATCAAAAAACTTAGGTCAATTTGAACAAAAATATTAAGATAAGGTAGTAGATATTTAAAACAATCACAAATTATTTACAAACTTTATTTACTTAGCTATGTAAGGAACAAACTAATACAAAATTGCCTAAACATTTTGCTTACATATAACTTTTGAAGTTTTATGACAAATATTCCTTTGAACAAGCAACAGTCCAGGTAATTATGATATAAGTATCGTAAAAAATTATGGGAGGCATAATTTCAAACAGAAAAGAGAACTCTAAATAATAATACAACCGGTCAGTTATAAGATTATGTATTTTTTTTTTTAGTTGAAAATTTACATGTGAGGGAGGAACAAAAGAACATGAAGTTAAAAATAAAATTTTAATCCATCAAATTCACCACCCGTTTGTTGTTGGTACACTTCTATCGTATCACCTTCTTCCATTTCCAAACTTAATGGGGTATCCGCCTCATTAATTGGTTGTCCATCGAATCTAAATCGGACAGCAGCCATAGCCAGGCCCTATAAATAATAACCATTCAAAACTGACCCTTTATAATATATAAACATGCTAAAAATAGCAAAATTTAAATGAATTAACTTAGTATTCTAACTGTTAATATAAGATTAAAAAAGAAATAAGATAAATACATAAATTAGAATATATAAACAAAACTTACTGCTCTGTCACAATAAGCATTCATTAACTTTCTAAGGGGAGTATGTTTTTTGATTTTAAACTGCACAATGGCATTATCCTGTCCCATGACTTTAAGATTAATATGCTCCGAATCACCAGCTTTTACTTCCTAAAAACGAATGATATTTTATGTTAGTAAACTGAACCTAACAAACGCAACAACAAAGCTAAGAAGCGTGCTTACCTTCTTATCGTCTGACATCTTCTTAAAAAAATATTATTCCCTCTCTAGAATGTGTAAATTTAACAAGAAGCTTAAAATTAAAGATAATAAACGATCAAAGCTAATTGCCCTAGTTGGGTATGAAATAACTGAATCTTCCAAAATGAACAAGCCCGTATTACACAAAACAAGAGTTAGAACAGCCAATAGAGGGATACCGGTCAGATCTTGGCCAATGCTTCAATGATACATAACTTGCAATTGTTAAATTTCGTATTTTGATTAAATAAAACAATATAGTTTATAAATAGGGCCAGCAGATGAACCAATATTTTTAAAACATATTCAATAAAAAATTTAAGGAAATTTAAATAATAAATTGAAAAAATAACTCCGGCAATAAGCCATGTGTGTTTCTAAAATAAATCTTTTAAAATAAAATAAATAATCACTATTGTAATTAAAATTAGGACTTTATAATAAAAAAACACAATATAATTACAAATAGCTAGAATAAATACCTCGTAATTCAATATAAAATTTTAAACATCAAAGGCTACTATAATTGGAGAAATGGCCAATTATATAAATCTGAAATGACTTTTTTCCAAGAAAAAACTTTTTTTATTTTTAGCTAAGAATAATAAATTATATAGATAAATGGAGATTTTTTGTTTCATTTTATTAATTTTTATTAAAAGTGGTGAAAACTATCCAAAGAATTCAAATAAGTTATGACTTTATCTACCTAGAACTTTCTATACATACAATAAAGTACGTGTAATAGTGGTCCTTTCCCAAATTAACGGAATTTCCTTAAATATAATTCACTCCCCTTATAGTTCCGACTATATAAATTCCATTGATTATTACAACGAAAGTTATAATAACCAATGGCCTACTCACAAGCTTTTTAATAATTTGTTTTTTAACGAACTATAAGATAGTGTTTTAACGAACAATAAAACAAAGTGGCATATGTTTTTTCCGCGGGGAAATTCCATCTATATTTTCTTGTTCAACAGAATAACTGATTCGGAATCCATTTTAGGAACCTGGCTAGAACCAGCTTCTGCTTGATCCTACAACTGAGGCTAGTATGGGCTCTGGTAAATGTTTGCAAATAGTGTACCTGAAACAACATTTTTCTCTTTTTCACAATGTGAAAAGTATAAAATTTAAAACGAGATCTGCCAAAAATTGAGTTTTCCTGTTGTTTACGATTTGTTTGGTAACTGTACTTTCTTTATTATTTTTAATACACCTAAACTACTCTTAGACTTGAAATCATAGTAATCAAATACAAGTTATTTATTACTTGTAAATGAGAGAGTAATTGTTTTAGATTTAGGTCATGTAATATAATTTAGACAATGTTATAAATCTGTATTTATAAGATTTCTCTGTTTTTTCAGAGTATTTTAAGTAAGATACTTTTGTTCACTGTGTGTAGGGATCTTCTTGTATAAGCTACATCGTCGTTTGATCATTGTTTAAGAAGACATCGCCCAGCTTGAACCGATAGTGTTATGTGGAGTTAACTGGAAACCGCAATCTGCAGACAGAACATGGTTTTTGAAGTATATCGCACGATTATGCTGCGAGTAACTAAGACGTAAATGCTTTAATTAAAAGTTGTTAATATTGGATTTAAAAGTCAGTTCATCTTTAGTTAAAAATGTATCCACAGTTTTCATAATTTACAGTATGTTCTTAAATCTAAAGTTTCTCAATTTGTTGGTATCAAATTATGTAAGGGAGGTAAGAGATTGGACTCGCTCCTTTCCATAACATCTCTAATCCAGTGACTTACTAACAGCTGCGGCCGTTTTTTTTTCTCCTTTTTTTTTCTGTTGGTGAACATCATTAGATCCTTACTGCGAAATGTAGCCTCTTCAGATACCATATCGCGACTACACAAATGGATTACAATGAATCTCATGGAGTAGGGTCATAAGTCCTTTTGTCTATTTATTTTTATTTTTTTCTCCACCAGTAGGCTGATTGGCCTCACATCTCTGGGGAAAAGGAAATCTTTCAATTATATGATTGAAAAAGGGCCAGCTGGGACTGGTATTCGAATTCAAAACATTTGGCTTGGTATCTGAATTAAGATCGAGATATTTCAGACGAAAACTTTAAAACCTCGTGTTAGAAACTTGACAATATACTTCCCTTTGCTACAAATATTCAAAAAGGGTGAGGTAAATAATAGATTCGAATGACTTTTAACAATTAAAATCTAGAAACTACGTAACCAGACAATGTTTTTCCTTTTTATTTACTATTTTATCTTTAATTATATTTTATTTCACTTAACATTGCCAGTGCCAATGTGTATGCTAAATAACTATTGCTATTGTAAAATCGATTTACAAATATAGATTATTTCAAAATTGTTTGTCCCTAAGAGATGTGCTCCAAACATATTACTTATTAGTCCCAGGTGATGAGATTTCTTCAATTGTTTTGACAATATATAGTTAATTAGGTATTAAAACAAATGAATTAATCTAGTTTTATATCTTCCTAGGCATATAGCAATTAAGTTTCACATAGATCACCTTGATTTTACAGAAAATAAATGAATGAAATAGAACAATACATTTAAACTGACCAATAGTTTGATTACATTTTACGATACACATATAATTTATGTATTGAACCAGCTTATTTTCCTGCATATTAATCATTATTTAAATCTGTTATAATGGTGAAATTTATCCTAATGCACATTTAACAAATTTTAAATTTGTTTTTGAGCTATTTCCTAGGACTGTTTCAAGGTAACGCCCATAACTCAGTTAATTTAAAATAGAGAAAAAAAAGTATTGAGTTTTAGAATCAGTAAAGCGCGATAAACAAAAAAGAAAAAGAAAAAAAAAATTGAAATCTTGTCTATATATACGCTTATAACTCCATTATATTCGAAGATATAGAAAAAAATTACTATTGGTCTCAACTAAAAAACCGCGAATAATTATAAAAAAGATAAAAAAAAATTGAAATTTCACCCACAATTACGCCCATAGCTCAGTTATGTTTAAAGTTGGAGAAAAATATGTACTGAGTTTTAGTATCAGTTAAGCGCGATAAACAGACAAAAAAAAAAAAAAAAATTGATCTATGTATTTAAGTCACAAATTATAAAAGATGCGATTCCACTATAACTCGGTTATTATTAATGATAGAAATAAATCGAAAAGATTTTCGAGATCAATGTGGTACACCGCGATAAACAAAGAAAAATTAAAAAAAAAATCGTACTTGGTCGAGTAACAACTTATAAGAGATGTTATTCTCTAATAACTCTGTTATTATTGATGATAGAGAAAAAATGTAAGGCGTTTTGGAATCAGGAAATTTCATATGAATTATTTTTATGAAAATCGAAAGAAAAGAAACTAGTAACGAAGTCTAGTATAAATGCTTCTGGTTTATTATTTTCAATAATGAACCTTTGTACTGTTAAAAAAAAAAAAAAATTACCTCCTCCTCCAAATTTTCCTGGCTTATATTTCAAAATATGTAGAACCTGAATAACGAATTTAAATAAATCCGTTTTTCTTAATTCGCAAATAAATAAATACTAATAAATTAATTCTATTTCATTGAGAATTTTTCCTACATAATAAAAACGAATCATTGAAATTGTTTCAGAACTAGCAGTGATATAGATATAGATGGCCATTTTGAAATTATAAGTGGTGATATGCCATTTTCATTTGAATTATTTATTGCTTTTCATATTAGTTAATTGCCTCTAAACAGTTATACCCCAATATAGTTATTTGGAAACAATAAACTATTGTGTAATAATTTGTAGCGCTTTTGAATTATTAACGCTTTAGACAGAAACTTCAGTTCATTTGTTGAAATGTTAAAATAATTTCTATATTATTTCATTAAAAATTTCATAAATATTGTAAGTTTTTCTAATTTAAAAACTATAAATGTAAAGGCTTTTTGTAAAGGAAAATTAATATTAAAAGTAACCTGTTGAGTAATTATGATTATTTTTGTTGGTAAATTCTATTGCCTTATGTTATTTTACTCTTAGACTTAGAATTCCACTTTTTACTTTTTATTTCCTATAAGATTATTCCAAAGGGACTGGTCAAAGTGTCAATGACAAGTATAAATGGAGGATTATTGAGGAGACCATGGCCCAACAACTGTAGCACCATCAGAGGATGGTAATGATAATGAAATCTGAATAAATCAAATGATACAATTTATTTGCCAGGCATTGCACTCCAGCAATCTCACCAAGAGCTAATAGTTTTGTAATCAATCAAAATATTAAAGAAAGTACATAATAGGCTGAATGGTATAGCCCAAATGTCATCATCATCCGCTCCCACCTTACCTCTTATGCCTATAGCCTCCTGCATTTTAAATCCACAACCCATACCCAGGAAACCAGATCTCGTCTTTCCAACCTCTATATGCCTTTCCATAGAACCCAAAAATATAAATGTTCCTTCTTAACCAGGTCCACTGTTTTCAGTCTCTCTTAACATTAATGGTTGTAAAGTCAATTTTCATTTATTCTATTGTTTGTTTTTTGTTGATTTTATATTATTTTAAGATATCTTTGTACTTTTTTTTCTCTCTCTTTCAATCACCAAAAAACAATTGTATATATTTATAGTAATCATTATTGCTTTTAGTTCTTTTTGAGTTGTAATTATCCTAGTCAACAATTATTATGTATGTACTGAAAAAAATAACATAAGTACTATGATTGACTAGTTTACTTAATTAAAACACACAACAGACTATACCAATTAATGATAACTAACAATACCCGATAGGGCACCATTGAAGACAGAAAATCTTGAGGAATCCTGGGGGCAAAAGTTAACAAAAGAAATAAGAAAGAATTACACAAAGAAAAACAAAAACTTTTTATTGATACTGTAAATAACCAAAATTAATAAAATATCATTACTCCTCTTTTATTTACAACAAAATATTTTTACTTCATTAATATTTACAAAAAATTGTATACTAAACTAAAATAAGTTATATCTATCTAAAATCCATACGAATCTTTGTCAATTTTTATAACAGATCATTAACATAATCTTAATCCATCCTGTTCAGTAGTATAAAATAGTCTAATATCTATTTACAAAATATTTATGTCTAAATTTTAAAAAGGTTTTGTACCCAAAGTCTGAATATTTTTTATCGGGAATGTTTTTTTTAGAATACCATCCAGTATTAAAAACAAATGGATGCTATAAAATGGAAGTAGAAAATTTAATTACATTGTTAAAATTATACAATTAATTATAAGCTACAGTGTACAAAACAGATTCAATAGAGACCTTATTATAATACTTGAGCTAACAAAATTCCAAATTCATTCATTAACATATATGAAGTTGAACCTGTAACATAAAAATAATAATTATTTTAATTTTGCTTGATGCTAGGAGAAATGCCTTAAGGATATTAAAGAGCTTATAAATTAATCATAAATAATATTTAAAAAATCTGGTGAGTGCAGTGCACGTACAACTTTCACTTACCATGTTTGTTAAAATCAAATTAAGAATTTTTAAATACAGCTAGAGATAAAAGAAGTTTAAAGTATCAATTAGATTAAGTTTTGATGGAAACATTTGTTTTATTAAATAATCTATAAAATTATATTATCGACAACAATCAGTTATATTTATTGGCTTTTCATCTCTTTCCATTAGCTTTTAGAATTTTTTGCATGAGATAATATTTTTTCTAAAATCTTTAGCTTTCCAACAATATACCATAAATCTGGATAGTATATGTTCAAAACAAAACAATTGCAATAAAAAAATAGTTTTAATCTTTTTTCCTTTAGTTGGATATTGAATTCGTTCAACTTATATATTTATGTGTTTTTTTATTAATGCTAACAAAATGAGATGGTTAATTTATTCAAATAAACTAAATTAAAGGTACTTTTAGGAAGATAATTAAAATATTCGGCATTTAAGCCCTGTCAGACTATTTCCCTTGAAAACTGGAATTAGGAATATTTCATAGATAGTAAGTGAAAGTAACATTAAAAATGCACTCGAGAAAATTGGACATAACTAAATAAATAAACATCAATATAATAATGTAATTGATAAGAAAAACATTTGTAAAGAGAGAAAAAAAATACTTACCTGCAGAGTGACTGAGGCAATGAAGAAATTATAGCACCATACCCTTGAGGATTATCATAAAGTTCAAAAAGCGGAGCAGCTACTAATTTATAGTTCTTAGGAACAGCGATCAAGGCTAGAAGTACAATATAATTAAATAAAAAAATACTAGCATAATTTTATCTTTTTAATTTTCAACAGTTAATATGCCTAATCAACCATATTCATATAAAAAAACATTCAAATTAAAAAAAGAAATAACACATTAAAGACTCTGTCAAGATGGAACAAAACCACAAGTTATCCTATAAATGCAGTAGGTAATTACTAGATCACCCATGGCTAGTTGTTTTTATGGAAATTTTAATTGACTTTCTGAAGTAAATGAGATATTGTTAGCAGTGAAATAAATCAAAGAAGTATATTCAATATATGCAATCAATTATATTAAAAAGGACAATCAATTTATAAACAAGAAACAGAAATATTAAGACGCACTTGAATTATAATGAAGCACCTTATATGGTTTGCTTTTTTTTAAACTAGCTGAAAATGATATAGATTAATTATTTAAAACATTATATTGTTAAGTGTTTTTTTAACAGGAATGGATATCTGGCAATCTTCATAGTATGATTATTTTATATATGTAAAAAGACACACTGAAACTAGCATACAGTTTCACCTTTAACAATCATTTGTTCATGTTGAGCTATAATCATAATTACTAATGCATTTTTGTTTCTGATTTATAAAAATTTGATAAATCGAAAATCTTAATTCCTTAAAATCAAATTCAGAAATACAATAAAAAACAGAGAGGAAGGAGCAGTATTTTAAAACTATATATTTGTTTATTAATTTTTTTTTTAAATTGAGGTTTTAATATAGAAGTAGCTTTGGCCTTCCTGTACCTCGGATCCTTCTTGACACTACACGCCAATGAAGTGGAGGAAGTGAAAAGAAACAGAGCGTACTACTTTGCCCTAGGGAACCTGGTAAGAAATAATCTGCTCTTCCGTACCACTAAGAGTCACATGTACAAAACTCTTATAAGACCAGTGGTAACCTATGGTAGTGAAACATGGATTCTTAACAAGGCAACAGCTGAAAGCTTGATAAATCTGAAAGGAAGGTGTTGCAAAGGATCTATGGTGGCGTGTGTGAGGGAGATAGGAGATTGCACATGCGAAAAAACAGAGAAATTTATGAAATATTTAATGGGCTGCGCTTATCTGACGCCATAAAGATGAATAGGTTAAGGTGGTATAGACATTTGAACTGGATGAGTGAGGAACGACAGGTGAAGAAGACCTATCTGTATGGTGGAGGTTAGAGGGCTATTGCAGACTATGTTGAGGCAGACCAAGGACCAATTCCGTCTGTAGTGTCAGAAGAAAAGAAGAAGATATTTATTTATTTTTTAATTGAGGTTTTAATATTTTTAAATAAAATGTCATCCAAAGTTTAATTTTTCAATTCAATAATTCTTCAAAAACAAAACACTATCTGATTTAGAATCCATGAAATACATTCATATTGCTCTAACTTAAGTAATTCTAAAAGCAGATAAAAAATAATAATAAATTAAAATATATATACCCCTCTTGTCCAGGTTGAACAGATCCGATACCTAGGACTGCACCTGGACAAACGTCTAACTTGGAACCCTCATACAAGATTGAAAAGACAAGAAACTGCTCAACATTTTCGACTACTTCAACACTTACTGGACAAACGCTCAAACCTTCCACTTAAGTACAAAAGACTCATCTACATAGCTATCATAAGACCAATATGGACTTACGGGGAAGAGATTTAGGGCTCTACTAAACCATCAAATTCTTCTCGTTTCCAATCCTTACAATCAAAAATCCTTTGGAAAATCCTCAATGCTCCTTACTTTGTCACAAATAAATTCATCCATAAAGACCTCCATGTTCCCTTTGTTGCTGACTTGGCCCGAACCAGTTACCAATCCTTTCATGACAAACTCCATTCCCACTCTAACCCACTAGTTTCAATCCTTGCTTCCTCTACAATCCCTGATAATCCTCGGAGGCATCTGAAAAGAAAATGGCCCCGAGACCTTCTAGTTTAGCATAGTCTTTGGGGAGCTGCCAATGGGTAGTATCCCTACATATGAATCATGTCAACATATCTTGTATCACATTTACTAAATGTATTTTATTATACAGTTGTAAATACCAATAAATATATTTAAAAAAATATACACACACACACACACAAAGCTATCTAACCCTGTGATTTTTTATTATAATTGAATAAATTGTATCAAAATAATATTGAGAACAATGCTTTTTGAATCTATTATAATACTTTCTCACTCATTCAAAGGGTTCAACAATATTTTATCTAGGTTCGAGAAGGTAAAAATTTCTTCACATATAAGTGTACCTCAAAAAGTTTTGGAGACAACTGGGTATGTAGCCCAAAATACGTTAAAACGATATTTTCAAGCGTGCGCAAAAGTAAAGTAAACTTAGGAGTAACTTAAAAGCTGGGCTTTTTTTTTCATTGCGAGTAAGAAATTCCAAACCTAAAACGGCGGAGGATTCACTGAAGGCAGGTGTGCTAAAAGAGAAAATAAATAAATCCACAGGTTTTGGATGGTACTAGTGGGTAGAGAGAGGTTTTGAATATAGACATATTTTTGGTTTGACTTGACTTGAGGAAAGATATTAAACAAAAGGTTATTGCCTTCTGCATGTAGGATAAAGCCACAAAAGACAATCTCATCTTTATCTCTGACTGGGCAGCAAGAAAATACGACTAACTTAACTATTTTTTTCCGCTAGATCAACAAAGGAAGAAAATCATACAGAAATAAATAAAATCCTGTCAAGATAAAGAGGGTAACTTGGTGTCCGCATGAACCACTGACGGGACGAGCCATTAGAGTTTGATTTGAAGTTAAAGAGTTCAAAATGGTCGACTCTTCACTGTTGAGGTGAATGGTGGACTGTACCTAGTAGAGATCGGTGTTCATGTAGGATTATTAACTACGAGTTGAAATCAAAGGTAGAATTATAAATAGTACTTTGTGTCGAGAAATCAGGTCGTCCGACGAATAATTTCTAGACAGACCAAGCCTTATCCCCTATTAAGGCTAGTCTACTTCACCAATTTGTACGGATCAGGGAGTTGGACAACACTAGAGAAGTTAAAAACGAGCTCCTTATTATCGAAGGGATATAACATTCGGGATCCATACTACACGTTTGGAGAAGCTGATGTTAGAAAAATGAAGACGCTAGGAAGAGCACACCGCGGCGAGCGGGGAGCCGGTGGTTGAGTGGCTAGCGCGCTAGTCTCCCACGCCAGAGTTGTAAGTTCGAGTTCCAGTCCCAGCGGGACTATTATATGAATATAATTAAATGAGGGCTCACTCACAGCCGAGAGGCTGTGAGCTGGGGGAGACCCCGCGTAGTGAGACCCGTCAGCCTACTGGTAGCAATTCGCAAAAATAGGCGCAAGGAGTGATGACCCTACCCTAAACATTTCATCGAGGAACGTGAGTATATTCTCCCAGGAGTCTATACCACGCGGCCAAGAGCCTACACGGCCTGTCGCGCCGTTTAACTTTACCTACTTTATTAAACTTTACCTATTTATTTATTTAGGTTTATTTAACTTTACCTACTTATGCAACTTTTCAACACAACTTTTAAAAAGTAAAATAGAATAATAACTATTCGGGTAGCATAATATTGACTATATGTTTTTTTCTGTCTCAATGCTGTAACAACAGAAAACAAAATTGAGCAAGGTAAATCACACTCAAAAATAAAAAAACAAAACATGTTTTACAAATTCAACCTATCATAGTTTTTGTAACAAAGAACCATATATACTAAGAAGGAATGCATGCATACATTACAAAATGGAAAACTATTATAATCGAAAATGAGAAAAATACAAAAATATTTATGAATTCATACATCCACTTCTTGCAATGCAATTTTCATAATTATAAAAGAAGGGTGGTTATTTTAAAAACAACCTGTTCATTTAGAATTACTAAACTAATGGTATTACGTAGGTTAAACCGTAGGTAGCGGGTTGATAAAAAGTCTCAAATATATACATAAATAAAAACTAATTATTTATAACTCGTTTTTACCGTAATACTAAAAATATGAGGGATACAGTTCAGTACGTTAAAACTATATATATGGATCAGCAGCATCAGAAGTGGATAAAAAGTGAGGCGACCGCTTTATAAACACATTATAGGAAATATTTAAAATGACTAATATATTTAAAATTAATAAAGAAAAGTGCCACGTGGCTCCACGTCATTTACAAAAATTAAAAAACAAAATTATAATATCTATACGAATATTCTTCACTTCAGCTGCTGTTCTAGCGCTACAATCCATGCAAAAGAATATTTTCATAATACGAATCTGCTTTTGAAAAAATAAATAAATTACAAGACTAATAACCAAATATAATTTAAATACAACAGATTTAAAAATATATTAATTTAAATGGTATAAAAAACCACACCATACTATTTTGTATAACTTTTTAAATAATCCTGAAAAAGGCCCTGTGCCTTAATAATCTCTTTTACAAAGGAACACCGCTGTATTGTTTCGACCACGACCTCACAAGTTCTAGAATTGTCCGATTAGCCTTAGGAGCATAAAATGTACAAGCTCCAGATCCGCCATAAAAGAAAGGGATCCTCTTCAGCATTATCTACTACAATCTTGAATAGATAATACGGTACTCATTACATTAGTGTTGCTTACATATATGATTTTACATACCCTCAATAATCATTGGATAGGTTCCACTAAGTTTTTTTATTGAAAATAAAGTTTAATAGTAACTTCGAAGCCCTCAATGAATTATGAACCCATCCGAACACAAACTTTTTGATGAGATCAGAGAATATAATTGTCAAAGTTTCCAAAAAACTCCCTGTTCCACTCCTATTCTCACGCCAAGGTATGCAGTACGGTTGATCTTAGCACAAAATTACAACCTCAAAGAGGGTGATAATTAATGTAGGGAAAATACGATCGTCGTTTTTATGAATGCATTATTAGGTAAAATTAGCATTAAATGTTTTTGGTTTTTCAAATCTAAACAACAGAACAAATGCCCATCCTGAATGACCCATTTAATTCCGTCTAAAAGTCAGAGCTGAAGTAGCCACCTCACGTTCCTTTTAAATAATTCACAAATGTCATTCATTCCACAGAGAGAAAAAAATCTTCAATGATTCCAACAGATGACATTCATTAAAATGTTTCCTCAAATATGGATTGTTTGAAAGTATTTGAGGTGTAAAACAAAATTACTTGGAGATTTTTATCATCTGAAGGAATTTGCCTACCAGAGTAACCATAAAAAAAAAAAAAAAAAAAATGAAGACCTCTTTGATTGTTTTATGTGTTTTTTTTATACCAGTTCCACATAATAATGTTAGAGGAATCGCGATCCTGAAAAGTTTTAAACCGAATACACGTTTTAAAATCTCTTAAGTCCAAAAAGTAACCACCGTGGATGTGGTAAGATAGCAAGAACGAAAAGTTAAATGAAACTTGAATTAAATATTTAAGACAGCAAGATTTGAGATAGATGAAAACTCTGGGATCTTAAAGAAAAGTTTCACTAACAGGACTTACCAAAAGTACCAATTATATGATTTATTTTATAATATATTTTTATTTTTTCAAAATATCTCTAATGATTTTGATAAAACCCCTAACGATATGCAATTAAAATCTCTTTATCAGCCTAGTATAAACTTCATTTAAATAATCTGGAAGGATTTAAATAATTTAATTTCTTCTTCTGAGGTATCTCCAATCTTGATAATTTGAAATAATAAACCGCCTCTAATAATTTGAGGCAAAAATTGAATCCAAAAAATTGATGTCCTACATTTAGATTATTTCAAGAAAACAGGTGTTTCCATGGAAACTAAGTGTAAACTTTTAAATTTTATTTGAAGCCAGGAGGAAAGTGAAAGTTGTGAAATGCACACAACTATGATGAGAGACTACAATAATTAAAAAAGTAGATACTCTACATATAAATATTTATAGCTGTACTAAAACCGAACTACTTATGCTACTCATGAAACTAGTATGACATCAAAGATGAACTAGCAAGAAAATACAAATGGTTTTAGATCTGTCAATAACCTGATGTTAAGGAACCCTTCTATAATATTCTTAGAAATTTTTTTGAGTAGGAATTTCCAATTAGTCTAGGTAGTTTAAGAAATATCTATATTTGTTGCAATAAGAGCTGAAACAGTAAATTTTGGAAAGATGAAATTCTGCTATTACCACCTAATGGAAATTCACCCAAGGTGACTCATGGCTGGTATAAGGAGATAAATAATTACCCTGCCACAGGTGGACATGAGCCCAGAAGGACCTTGGAATTATTAGCTCAGTACCACACACACTGAGCCATACCAAAAACATTGAACCTTTAATTTTATGAAAAATAAAACAAAAATGTTATTTGCTGGAAATTCACCCAACTTCCTCAGAGTTATCCAAATTATTTTACATTTTTCGTTACTTCCCATTTAAAACATAATAGTTAAAATTCTCACCATCATTTAAGGTTCTTAAGAAAAACATATTATTTTCTACTATCATGTATGTTTAACCTTAAAAATCATTTAGTTTATTTAGAAAAGTTCTATTCACTCTTCAAACCAGTTTCAAAATTCTTTAAAAAAACAACTAAGAAACAATTGAGCCCCAAGATCAGACAGTATAGTGGTTGGAGGAAACAAGCTTATCTCATATCATCAAAGTCATGGAAGAAATGAATACCCCTCTGGATTTGATCCATCTTAGGACTTGAAAAAAGCAATAGAGGAAGTAGAGCAAGAAAGGAACCTGCAAATTAACCAAGAAAAACTAACTATAAGATTGCCACCACCCTCCATTGCTACATTTAGAGTTACGCATTTGAAAGTGTAAATAGTTTTATTTATCTCAGGTCTCTAGTGTGTGCAGACAATAAACCCAGCCCCATGATACAGAGATGAAACCCATACTAAATAAGTGTTTAATAAGCGGGCCTGCAAAAAAAATAGAGAAGCTATTTGCTGCCAAGAAAAACTAAAATAACATTGTTCAGACCAATTCTGTCTTATACCCCAGAGACATGGTATGGCCTTACTGTACTCGAACGAAAGGAAGAAATTATTATTAGGATTGATAGATAGAAGATAAAGATAAAGGTATGCCATGGCATAAATGGACATACGAGGTTCAAGCCAATGTACTGAAATTTATCAATACACGATTGCCTTGGCGGACCATTGCTCAAGACGGAGAGAATGGAAACAACATCTTGATGTGACCACAAATACCTGTACCAAGTTGTGGTGCCCTTGATAAAAAAAAAAAATATATATAGATAGGATGTACTAAGTAATAAGGAATATTAAAACTTGTACTTGAAAAGCGAAACTACGCCGACGCCTGTCCCAAGCCAGGGTGAGAAAGGAGGAGGGGGAGGATTAACAACCTCGTTAAAAAAGCTGGGTTCAGCTGGTCCTCCAGGTAGGAGGTTGAGTGTAGGGGTCAGCTGCTCCTCTCTCACAAAATTTTTCTAGCTGTTAAACATCAAGAAAATCACCTTGGATTAGGACAGCCTCAATGGTATCGACCAGGTGCTCTCAAGGAATTCAATTTGTCAACATGGAACGTACGTACATTATATAAACCAGGAGCACTAAAATTGCTTGTGGGTGAGCGCTCAAAATACAAGGTTGACATTGCTGCACTACAGGAGATAAGATGGACAGGTTCAGGAATCATGGAGAAGAGAGGTTACACCATCTACTACAGCTGCCATCAAAACCAGCATATCTTTGGAACGGGTTTAGTATTGAGTGGTAGTATGCGGGAGCACGTCATGGATTTCAAGGTTGTTAACCAACGGTTATGTGTTCAGAGAATTAAAGGAAGATTTAGAAATTATTCCATATTCTCTGTCCATGCATCGACAGAGGTGGCAGATGAACAAGCTAAGAATAATTTCTATCATGACTTAGAAAAAGCGCTTGCGGAATGCCCACACCATGACATGAAGATAGTTTTGGGTGACTTTAACGCACAAGTAGGAAGAGAACCTGGTATGTAATCCATAGTAGGAAGGCACAGCCTGCACCTAAAATCTAAAGAGAATGGAACAAGGTTTGTGAATTTTGCTGCATCCCCTGATATGGTTGTTGGCAGCACAATGTTCAACCAGAAATATATTTATAAAGAGACATGGATTATCCCTGACAACAACACCAGCACCCAAACTGACCATATTCTCATTAGTAGGAGACAGAGGTCTGGTCTCATAGCAGTGAGAACTTATAGAGGCGCAAACGTAGATAGCGAAAACTATCTGGTCTTATCACGTATTCGATCTAGAATTAGTAATGCTCATAAAACGAAAGGAGTTCGAATAGAAAGGATAAACACCGGGATACTGAATCCAAAGAACAATACTCCGAGAGACTAGACAAGGCCTTAGAACTCAGTCCTACTGAGGATACAGAGAACGGAAGATGGAACCACTTTAAAGAGGCCATCAAACAAACAGCAGAGGAGGTGCTAGGGACAGTAAAAACCAGTAAAAGAGGTCTGGATTGTTTGACCTAGAATGCCAGGCAACGATAGACAGAAAAAAGGAGGCCTATGAGAAAATGGTAGGTAACCACCGAACTCAGGCAGTTAGAAACTATAAAGAAAGAAGACGAGAAGAGAAGCGTACCCATAGAAGGATGAAGAGAATGAAGGAATCAGAGAAGATAAAGGAGATCGAGGACCTAGGATAGCAGGCAAATACTAGGTCCTACTATAGGAACGTAAATACCCAAGCCAAGAACCAGTGCATGCCATGGAGAGGATGGGTTACTAATAACCAATAAAGAAACCTTCCTTAGTAGGTAGGCTAGCCACTTTATAGGGTTGTTAGGAACTTCCCAGTATTCTATTGGGTTGTGTCACATGAAATGTCTGTTTTCAAGGTAAAGGATTTTTATTAAAAATACGATATGAAAACAAGATAATTTTATTCCAAGTATTTACCTTCTTTTTCTACACATTTTTCCCAACGTGACACCAACTTTTTTATCCCCGAACTGAAAAACTCTGAGCTCTGAAGTGAAACAAAATCTTAAAACGCACTTTCCACTTGATCATCATTTTCAAAAATGTTTCCTTTAACGAAGTTGTCTAAATTCCTGAACAGGTGGTAATCTGTTGGAGACAAGTCGGGAGAATATGGTGGGTGCGGAAGAACTTTGTAGCCCAGTTCTTTAAATTTTTGCACAGTATGTTTTGAAACATGGGGTCTTGCTGCCGCTCAGTGAGATCATGAGGTACCCATGTATCGAGCTTTTTTACTTTCCCAATACACTTTAAATGTCTGGAAACGATAGATGCACTTGCATTTAGTTTTGCTGAGAGTCCTTTAACTGTTTGGTAGGGGTTTCCTTCTACTGTATGTTTGAGGACATCGTTGTCTATTACGGACGGAGGTCTTCCTCGTGGCAAGTTTTCCAAGTCGGTATCCCCAGCTGAAAACTTAGCAAACCATCGGCGAATGGTCCGTTCATTAACACTCCCTTCTCCAAAGCCTTGCAAATATTTCTAGCGGCCTCAGCTGCTGAATGCCCGAGTTTAAACTCGTACAAAAATATTACTCGAAAATCACGTGTTTCCGTGTTCATATTTGGAGGTATACAAAAAAGTGGGTAATTGATTGGAAAGCTAATGTTTATAATACAAAAGTAGAGGATTAGTAACTGTTTACTTTAAATATGTAAACATTCGGAAGAAAACAACAGAGACCTGCAAAATCCTTTATGTATTTCAGAAACTATAAAAACGGACATTTCATGTGAAACAACCCAATGTAATGAAATGGGAAAATGTGTTTGTAATATCTGAATTTACCGAGCCACCTGAAGAAGATGAAATCATGGATGCGATCCAAAAACTAAAAAATAATAGAGCTCCAGGATCAGATAATATAGCATCAGAACTTCTGAAGGCGGAAGGCAATGAGTTACTCAAAGGCATTCGCGATCTTCTCCACAGCATATGGATAAATAGGATTCTCCCAGATGAATGGTTCACAGGTGTTATCACCCCTCTCCATAAAAATGGAGATCAAACAGAATGTAAAAACTATTGTGGCATTACTCTCCTTAATTGTACATAAAAAGTCCTGTTTAACATCATCTACCAGAGGCTTCTGCACGCAGAAAGAGAGATAGATTGGAGATTACCAGTGCGGTTTCATGAGAGGAAGATTGACCACTGATTAAATCTTCGCTTTAAGAACCCTACTTGAAAGAACGAGAGAGTACAATATCACCACACACCACCTTTTCATCGACTTTAGCAGTGCTTATGACAGTGTCATCAGAGAAAGGTTTTATAAGGCATTGGAAGAAATGAACATTCCACTTGAATTGATCCATCTTACAGTTACTGATGATGGAATCAAGGTATCAAGTAAGAATACAGGGTGATGACTCGGAAGCATTCACGACAAGACAAGGAGATGGTTTGTCATGCCTACTTTTCAACCTGGCACTGGAAAAGTTGATAAGGGACTCAGGTTTAGAGAGAAATGACATTATACTAAATAAATCTACAGAAATCCTGGCCTATGCAAACGATGTGATTATTATTGCCCGATCTTAGAGAGAATTAAAATGTGCCTTCCTTGCAATAGAAGCTGCAGGACAGAATATAGGTTTGACAATCAACCAAGCAAAGACCAAATATATGGTCGCCAACCCCCTATTGCCACCACCACCTACTATCACCTTTGGAGAGCACACATTTCAAAAAACATTTTGTGAACCTAGGATCTTTAATGTAGAATAGAACCAGCCAAGAGGTATAGAGGCGAATCACCATAGCAAACAGATGCTATTTTGGTCTAGCGAAAACATTGAGAAGCCATCTGTAATCAAGGAAAACAAAAATCTGTTTATATAAAACACTGATCTGGCCGGTACTAACATACGCCTCCGAAGCATGGTCCTTATCACGTGCAAATCCCAATTACCTACAGGTTTTCAAGAGAAGATGATCCTTAAGAAGGATGTTTGACCTGGTGAAGTAGGGGGAAGACTACCGACTCAGGCACAATGCGGTACTGTACCAACTATATCAAAAGCCGGATGTGGTACAATTCATCAGAATTTTAAGACTGCTGTGGACCAGTCATATTGTGAGAATGGATGGTGACTCGCAAATAAAAAAAACTATTAGTTGGGCGGAAGGAGGAAAAGGGGGCATCCACGACTAAGATGGGTGGACGAGGTGGAGGAAGACGCCTATAAACTGGTGGACACAAGAGCTTGGTGGACCCTGGCCCAGGACAGAGAAGAATGGAGGCGATGACTTGATGCGTCGAGGACCCGAACCGGGTTGTAGAGCCTGTGATGATGATGACTTGAAAAGCGAATGGAATGCTTCAAGAAAATATGGAAAGAAAAAGCAACCCGCAAAATACAAGAACGTTTGGGATCTCTGTAAAATCGATCAGAAATAAAAAGAACAAACAAGGACACAGAATCAGTTTTGGGAAACATTATTGTAAAAAGATGAAAAAAATAAAATGAATAAATTGAAACTTGCCAGGTTCACTACAAGGAAAAGTTCTCTATGGAAGAAAGAAGCAAATATGGCTTTGTGGATTCAAGGACTAGAATACCAGGAACTAAGACAGATGAGGTAAAACTTGTTCAGAGACAAAGCAACTGCAATCAATGAAATAACACCATTAACATATTAATAAACGTGGTGGAGATGAGTTGTGAGTTGTGTAGAGCCTGTTCCAAAGAATTTGGATAGAAAAAAAAGTGGAAGGATAATATTAATCAAATCAATATACAAGAAAATAAACCTAATTTTTTTGTGGGCTTTGCAGACCAATATTTTAGAATTTGAAGCTGCCTTTGAATATGTGCCAAGAAAAGAACTTTGAAAACCACAATAAAGCCAGTATGTAAAAGGTATTGTTAGACTGAAAAGGTTTAAATGTTATTAGTGTTAAACAGAGAAACAGCCTTAGCCCATTTTTTTTATTTTTTTTTTTATTATTTTCATGGACCTGATGTGGAAGGTCTGCAAGAGGAGAATTTCATAGAATATTGGAACTTAATACCAGTTCTGGCACATGTGTATTTGTAATTATGTATGCAGAAGATGTTATGTTGGTAGTATAGAAACCACAGGTACCAATAACTGAATAAAATGAAGAACTTCAGTTGAAGGAAATGTGTACAAATGCAGAGAAAAAAAAAGCTATGTTGGTGGGAAGGGATGAGAATGAGAGAGGTAGCATGTAATGGGTTACCTCTTCAATTTGTGGATGCAAAAATAATTTACTGATATGGGGAAGTAGATCATGAAGTAAGTAGTCAGGAATGAAATAAGTTATCACACAGAGCTTCCCAAACTCAAAACAGTATTCTAACTATTTTTGCTCTATGAAGCGGAGAGCTGAACAGTCCTGAATAGGTAGGCAAGCAAAGGAGAATCCAGAGGAATTCCTAATCTGATTCAAAAGGCCCAATGCCTTGGACAAGATTAAGTTAAGAACTTTTTATATAAAATGATAATTTAAAAAATGAATAAATTGTTTTATGAAGAGTGGAAATGAATTCTGATCACAGCTTTCAAGAAAACTATCATCTTCCAGCTTAAGTCAGACTACTGAAGGCATTTTTATACCATTTTTTCGTTTATCATGTTTTTATAATTAATCCTCCAAACAGGGCTGTTTTGGTATCAAAATTAATATTTAATCTTCATAAAGACCAGAGATTGAAAAAAAAAAGTTTTTGCAAACTTCTTAACTTTTTCTGTGGCATACTGACTACTGGCAGCTAAGCTTTAAGTTATTGTATCCATTTTAAAGGGATAATATTTTAATATTCATATGAAAAATTTAGGAGACATATGTGGGATTCTCTCCATGTGAGTGATACTCATCTCCTTAAGTCTCGAAGAGATTGCTACGTAACATAGCAAAATATTAAATAAGAATTAGGACGAGCCTAGCCCTTGAATTGATGTGTCTCTTTAGGCCTCACATACCTAAGGATATTGATCATTTGTAAAGATTAAATAATATTGCTGCTTTTTCTCAAGCTGCCAAAGACAGTGCTTCATGAGGTAGCACAGGTTTTAGCAAGAGGAATATGTGTTTATCTTCTCTGGCAAGGAAATTATGTCTGACACAAGATGAAGAAGGAAAGCCCAGCTATATTTAATGGTGAATCTTATGCAGAAAGGTAGTAAAAGAAAATATAAAGATCATAAGACCAAATTTAAACTGGTTATAATGTTTAGAGGAGATAATGTAAGATTTAAATGCATTGGCTAGGTGTCAAAAATATGGCAGCAGCAGAGTTTAACAAAGACACATCTGTAAAACTAAAATATGAATTTTAGAAATAATAAAGCAACAGTAATTGATAGGATTCCAGAAAAAGTACTCAAATTAGGAAGAGAGGCACTCAAAAAGAAAACGAGCTATTATTGAAAATCTGGGAGAAAGCAAATGCCAGAATAAATGAAGGAAGATGGCTGTTATTTTACCAATTTAAAAAAAGGCGACTAACTAGAATGAGAAAACTATAATATAGCATAGTCTTCTATGAGTTGTCAACTCTGCTGGTAAAGTGTGTTATAAAAAGAGGTTTTAAGTGAATAAAATTAGAAGCTCTAGGTTGACCCTGCAATGCAGCAAAGGAGTGGTGAAAATTAAAAGAGAGCTACTTAAGTAATTTGACTTTCAGGGAGATCAGATACATATGAAACCATCAGTGGGACATGTTAACAAAAATACATCCTATCCTACTTCATATTCAATTCATCCAATATTCAGTGCACATTTCAAAATATAAAAAATATAGTAGTCCATAGGGAATAAAGTTAGATAAAATACATATGGAATAGAAATACATTTTGTCCGGGAAAACTAGGTAAAAGAGTTTTATACTTTTTAAGGTGTAAATAATGAGAATGGCATTGAAAACTTTCTGTGGCCTAAAACCGAATAATTTTGTAATATTTTGGGATACTCAAAATGCTTGTTTGTTTCATTCTTTAGAAAAATCTCATCTTTTTCTTCAGAATTGCAATCAAAGAAAAAAATACTTTTTTTTCTTTAAATTTCTCAAAAGCTGAGATAAAGGTTGTGCTGATTTTACTAATACTGCTGTAATGATATATGTACCTATATCTCTGGTTGATCTTAATTAGTAAAATTTAATTGGGAACCCTTCTCTTCCTTTATAACAAAACAGAAAAAGTTTTATAAGTGAGTGATGATTACATAACAATAAAATATACAAAATAGGTAATGAAAAGTTTTAAAATTATCATAAAGTTAAAAAGGATGTGTTAAACTTTAAGATAATGAATTGGTATTAATTATCTTTGATTGGAGTGATGTGTACTTATCAGTACCATGTTAAACATTATTAATAACTAAAAGATAATATTAATTTTGGGGTAAAAAGCGAACTATATCCAATTCATCAATGTTAGCCTCCATTTGCTATATTCATACCACAGAGCTACCTTTATCTTTGAAAGAAAATTCTGCAGTGTTTTAAGAAGTGTTGTGACAAGAATTTAAGTATCTAAATCACTTTAATTCAGCTTTTGGGAATGTACATGTTCCAGTACAACCTTATAAGTTAGAAATGACTTGGAATCATAAAAGAGGGGCTGAATCTTAGCACGTCTTGATGGGCCTAAAACCATAACTGATGTTAATATAATCTCAGGAATTTAGTTTCTCCACATGGTGATGCATTAAAACTAATAGTGTTTGGCTGCATCTTTTGGAGGTAACAAACTAGGTTAAATTTAAATAAAATATAGTTTAATTTTGCAGTGGGTTTCACTAAGAAGTTATACTTTACCCAATTCAGATTATAAAGTTCTGGTCTCTGTGGAACAATAAAAGTAGAAACTGTTCCTCTACGGTGACAATAATTTTTTTTATAGTAACAAACTGTTCCATAAAGCATCATTTGCATAAGTTTTCTCCAAATATATTGAAATGCAGGAGTTAATAAAAGTAAATTGATCTTCTCTAAACTAATTAAAAACGAACATTTAATTATTTTCCCCTCCAATCACTAATTTTGTCACAAAACAATTTTATTGAAGCCCCAAGAGTTAACTGAGGGAAACCAAAGCATGTGAACCAATTTTGCGTAGAATCAGTTTTGAGACATCTATGTATGCTCAGTAGCATCAAATGAAGGAACTATCCAAAGCTGCTTTTATTTCAATATAAAAATAGGTTATTAAATAATAGATGAAAAAAAAATAATACTACCCACTAAACAATACTGTGCCAAAAAATACATGATATATATTTTTTATTTTTGACATAATATTCATTTGTTGTAATGATAAAAAAAAGTTTGAGCTAAAAAAAGCAAAGGGAAAAACAGAAATTTAAGTTATAAAAAAAATATATAATAAAAATATTTTAAATATCCTATAATTAAATAGAAAAAAAATTATAAAATATAATAACATGGTACATTCACATAAATTTGGTTTGTAAGCCTATATAAACTTAAACCCAACAACTGGTTATATAAAGGATTTTATAATTCACCTATTATAAATGATCAAATTTTTATTCTCCATTATCAACAATTCTCCAGAATAATCCACAAATTGAATATAAATTAATGAATAAATCATGAAACTTTTCAGGTTTTATTGCAATAAAGAATTATTGTAAGAATATAAAAAAAGTATAACTATAAACAAACATAAAATAATACAGCACATAAAAAAAAATAAATAAATAAAAATACAAAATCTTAGTAAGTGAAAAATTTATAAATATAAATAAATAAATAAAATGTGAACTGCACATAAATCTTTCATCCGTCTCTAAAATATTACAATATCTAACTGCAAGTGAAAATAGAATTTCGTCAAACAATATATAATAATATGGGTAATAGAAGGGAAAATAGTGGACAATTCGTACAATATTGCATCATTTGAAAGCTTATAATTAACATTAAAACTTCATAATGAAGACGGTGATACAAAAAAGATCCAAAATCCCAGTGTCCATTAAAAATGACCAATTTGAAATAAAATAGAAGATTGACTTTAAAAATTAAGTTCTTTCTAAATATTCATACATAAGTTGGGATTATACTTCAGTAAATCATTTGCAAGAGAGAGAGAGGAGATGAAGAATAAGAATCAGAAAAAAATCAAAGGCCATTGGCCATCAAAACCACAAAAATTTTATTATAATTCTTAAGCCATAAAATATTCAAATAGATATGAGTGTGCGGTCAACTGTTGGTTTGTCTCTCTCTTATCCACGACAAAGCAATCCCTCTAATACTTTTCAAGTTCACTTCAAAAATCAATCACAAAAGACAATAGCTGATGGAAAATAATCAGCAATTCAAGCCTGTGATGACAGTCTCTTAAATGTAAATAAGTACTGTCAAACTGAGGCTGAATAGAAGATAAAACTACACATGTATTTTTACAAAGGGAGAGGGTATAATGTTTCAAGAGTAGTAAACTTTGATAGGAAAACAAAAATCAACAATGAAAAAATCTGGTGTGCGCAACACACGACTTTCACTTACCTTCGTTATTTATATCAATTTGAGAATTATAAAACAAATTTAGAATCAAAAATAATTTATCAAAGAATTATTAACATTGGATTTTAAAAGAAACATTTGTTTTATTAAATAACCTATTATATTATTATCTACGACAACCAGTTTGTTTAATCGGCTTTTCATTACTCTCTGATAAATTTTACAATAGTATGTATACGATAATATTTTTTGAAATATCGATATTTAAGCCCTGTCAGACTATTTTAATCAGAATAAACGCACTGTAGCGTCTGGCAATGACAGCGCCATCGAGTGGTCAAGCGATGAAACAATTGGATTAAAAAAATTAAATTAGTTTTATTTGGATATCGAATTCATTCAACTTATAACTTACCTGTTTTTTATCAATGGTAATAACATGATATGGTTATTTTTATAGAATATACAAAATTAAAGGTACTTTAGAGGAAGAAAATTTAAAATATCTGCATTTAAGACCCATTAAACTATTTCAATCAGAATGAAACCTACATGACATTAAAGCTCATTAAATTTTACATTGATATAGCGAGTTTAATCAAAATCGTTAGTTATTTTTGAGAAAATCGTAAAAAGGTGCTAAATGCATGAGATAAAGTAGGACTTCCAGTCAGCCGATTTTAGTGAAAAAGTTGTTGTAACATCACAGGCGTTATAGTTATAGTAGCCTTAAATATGAAATTTCAGTTTCGTAGGACTTACTGTTTTTCACTAGACTTACTACATACAGACACACAGACCTTTCTGCGTGCGGGACTTGGTTATTTGGATTCAGGGGACCCTAAAATGTGTATTTCCGTTGAAAACTGGAATTCGAAAATTTTCACGATCGCAATACTTTCCCTTACTGTATATTTCATATATAGGTAAGTGAAAGTAAAAATCATAGGTTCTAATCTGGGTGATGAAGCCTTTACCACTTTGATGACGTTATAATGGTGTGTGTAAGTCAAATATTCCATTAGCAAGATGAACTAAAAGCCTTAAGTGGGTTCATTGAGGGCAAAGCCCTGCAGCTCATAGATATCATGGATATTACTTCAATTTTTGCTAATTAAATACTTTGATGAGGAGGAGAATATATCAAGTTAAAAACTATTGTTGAATATATTGAGAAACAAATAGCTAAATACAGCCACAATTTGCATAGTTTATCTTCAGGAAAACAACAGTACTTTTTGCACATAAAGGATTTTAATATTAACAATTAATTGTAACAACAGAATAATAAACAAAAATTTTCTAATGGTTATTTCTAGTTTGTAATAATTTTCTATAAATGTTGTTCGCATTAAAAGCCATTTTTTATATGAATGTAAATATCTTAGCTAACAAACATGCTAGTTAACATTTTTGAGAAACCTAGATGGTCACGGTAATTTTAAATGAACAACAGACATTATTACAACCAACCATAAAGTGAAAGGAAGCTTATAAAGTAAAGATAGAAATAACAAGTGGTGGACTTTAGAAGTAATTTTTAATGAAATAACTAGGTACAAACCTATAGATCAAATGCATATATGCAGTAATGTTAAAATAATAGATACATTTTTAACCATTTTTGTGCCTGTTTAATTAAAATTATCACATTAATGACATATGGCAAATAGGTGTATGGGTAACTTGAGGCCACTTCATTTGTGCCCTCCTGTAAATCAAAATTAATTTGGGAAAACTGACATTTCAAGAACTTAACTTCTTTCAATATTCTTTTCAGCAAGTATCGGACAATGGGTTTGGATCTTGTAATTACTATTGCCTAAAACTACCTAGTCTGATCTTGAATCAAACTAATGTACCTAGCACAGAAACAAAATTTCCCAATGTGATACCGCTTTGAAACTATGAAAAGGCATATCAGTAAAATAAAAAATAAATAAAAAAGATTTATTCTTTTCACACTAATACAATCTTCAATAAGTTAAGACATTCATACAGTCTTCAAAAGAGTTATCCTGTTATTAAGCAGCCTCAGCACCATATTTTATTTTAAAAGTGATGTTCAACCATAATCATGTGAAAAGAGAGGCTGCTTAATTACTAGTAACATAGGACATAAGAAAGTGATGAAATTTTGTCCAGCTTGTTCTAGCATCCCAAACGCCGAACCGTTAACTGTGAAATAAAGATATATATATATAAATAATTTAAAAGTAACAAAAATGACCCTGAAAATGTTATTTATCGCAGAGTTTCTTACTTTACTATTTGAACCAAAACATAGAGGTAATTATTAGTTTTTATAATTGTAAATTTGTACAATAAAAAAATGAAATAAAATTCTTACACTTCTCGGGCAACTGCACCAGAAATAGTTTCTTATGTTCTTTAGGCTTTGTAATATGGGGAGGAATATATGGATACTGTGGTGGTTCAAAGTTGGGCCTCCACCAGTTACCAATGGTATCTTCTATCACCCATTCTTGTTTTACACCATCCTCTCGGCCTAAAATCTTTTAAAATGGAAATTTATCAGAGTGTTTAGGCACTAGACAATATAATGTATTACAAGTTAAGAAAAATTATTAGGCATTAAACATATCTATGATAATAACACATTGTTATTAACAAGTTTTCTTTTGTTAATTTGTGGTTAAGGTGTGTTTAACAAATTGTTTACTAATATGAAACATTTAAGAAAGAACATCCAATAAATAAAATTTGGATAACTCCATGATGTCAAAGAGTGTTAACTGCATAGTCATTAAAATTAAGATGATTGCATTCTTGGGCTAGGTAATCAAACAAAAAACAAATGCTGCCAAAATACATCACGTTGCTTATTGTAATAACTTTATACCACTGTGTACAGCATACTCATCAATCCACACTGGACATATTGTACAAAAATGTTCCTTTTTTTTTTCATTTTAACTTACTCTGATTAATCAATTTTTTATGTTTTACAGTATTCTTTTAACTTAGCTTTATTAATATATCTAACACATTTTTTTTCTTTAACTAAATTTAAAATTAAATATTTTGGTGCGCACCTTACAAATCAAAACTCTATACTCTAATTTGATTGCCATGCAGGTCATGATGGATAATCCTCAGGGAAAAGAAAAAAGAAATATACATGTATCTCTACAACGCATAAAGGGTCTTGGATTGGTACTATTTAATGGCCATCAACTGCACTAGATCACGCTCAGAAGCCAGGTTTGTCCCAATAATTGGGTACCCAATTTTTAGGGATTGGGTACAGGAGTCTCTATACCTCAGGATCACTCCATGGCTCAAATAACAGAATAAATAATTCTGTCATAGCCGGGATTCAAACCCAGGACCAAGAGAGAGACTAAAGAAGACTTACGCTTGAAGCACTTGGCATGCCACTATTTTATATATATATATACACATTATAGAATTTAGCTACATTTAAAATATACAATCGACACTATTTGTTTGGAACAAACAACAAAACCATGTATATAATTTAAAACATGCAGCAATTCTTCCAATTTAGAAATGTGATTGACATTTGGTTTTTTTTTAATTATAAAACTGTGAGGAGGACATAATTGACAACCATTTTTAATAATTTATTAAAATATAACTTTTTTTGCCAAGAAATTTTATTAAAGTACAAAGTTTAGGCAAATCGTTTGTACTTAAATGATATTTCATTTATTTTTGACATTTTAATATGAAATACATCTTTTTGAAGATTTAAACAACCAAGTTTAAGATGGCTTGACATTAGCAGGTTATTTCAATTTAATTAGTATTAATGTAATTTTTCATATACTAGACTCACTAACCTCTGATAAACTAAATCCTTTTGTCACTATCATAATATCTAGAATTTATCAGTTTATCAACATTAATTAAGGAATTGGTAGAATGACTTTCCTTGGGTCTCTAACTATTCCTGAATTTTTTTTTTTTTTCTGTTCACCCTTACCTTGCGTTTGAAGGCTATACGGGGTTTCTCGGGCCGGGGGGTGACGGCGGGAGATAAATGCTGAGATATAAGCCCCTCAAGCACCGAGTCTTGAACTCGTAATTATTTGGTCCTCTGTGTTGCTAACCTGCTCAGCTACCCTGTTCCCCATCATTGAATCATAACACACATTTAAAGACCAACATACAGGTGTTCAGCTTTTCTCTGGACCTCCTCTGAAAATAATCAAACTACGTCTTTCGGTCCTTTTGTATATTTACGATTTTTCTAATCGAAATTCAACCTTCCAAATACCTTGGTGAAATGCCTGTATAATTAAATCCACAGGGAACAGTCTCTCCATAAGTTTCAACTTAGGTCTATTTTTATTCTATTCTAAACACTTTTCAGTTCAATCACAGAAAAATAACTGTCAATTGAGCAAACTAAAAAAGAAAAAAAATCCTAAATCCTATACAATTTGGTTTTCAAAACCAGTATTCTACAGAATCTGGTCAATTGAAAAGTATCTAACACCTCCATAGACCAATAGAAAATCAATATTCCTATTACTATATATAGTAAGGGAAAGTATTGCGATCATGAAAAGTTTTTACTTTCACTAACTATATAATGTTGTGATATAATATATAGGCATAAATAATAATAATTATAAATAATCAAGAAGGCGCGATATGATCGGGCAATAAGAAAAAGGAAATGAGAAGATCAAAGGACCGAGGCGATCGGCCAATGGGAAATGAGGAATCGAATTGCACATCAGACCATGCTTTTAGCAATGTTTTTAGGGAATGGCGAGGCACTTTGTTGTCAGCAGCCGATCGAAATGGATGCGTGCATGCGAGTTTTTTGAAAATTTCTTCTACTGTGAGCCGTCGACAAAGCAATACATGTGATTGGATTATGTCACCAACCATCAAATCATTTTGAGTTCAAACCAATTATCAAATCAAGTAATTATGAAGACATCATTGAAAGGAAGGAATGGAAATCCAACTGAAGACATCTTAATCAGATAATTTATAAACTTTTTTATTTGCAATATTTAGTTTTTTGGGATTTTAGTTTAAGTTATGTTTCTATTGTAATATATTTTTTAAGAATATAAGTTTGTTATTAACCTTAACCAAGACTCAGAGTTATTAATTTGAAACCCTAAAATTATCATTCATTTTACATTTTTCATTTAAAAAATTAAATATTATTTCTTTAAAAATAAAATATTATAACATTGGCAAACAAATATGGACGCATTATTCAGTTTTTCTTTAAAAAATAAAATATTATAACATTTGGCGCCCAAATAGGGGTGCAATTATTCATTTTTCTTTTAAAAATTAAATATTATCTGATACGAATCCATATTCTGATCCAAATGCACCTGACATTTATTTCATCTCGAGTTCCTTCCTTCTAGACCTTCAAGAAACCATCAGACCCCTCATTTCCCTTCTCACTAAACTCCTAAGTGAAATCCCGTTCAACCACCCTCGATGAGTGTAAAGTCCCTGTATATCGTTTTGTGGAATGCTAATGGACTACATAACCAATGAGACGAACTAGACATATTTTTACATGACAATCACATTGATATTGCACTACTCACGGAAACTCACTTCACACAACGCTCACACTTCTACATAGTGACTACATAACTTACAGATCGGACCACCCTGCTCATGCGGGTTCTTGCATCCTTATTCATAAATCCATACCACATTCCCTTGTTCCTTCTACTCCAACTGATGCCATACAATCAACATCTGTAACCATCTCAATCCGTCCTTCCCAGGTAACTTTCGCAGCTGTATACTGTCCTCTAGGCAATTCCATTTCTTATAACTGCCTCAACTCCTTATTCCTTTCCCTCGGACCGCGCTTTATTGCTGGAGGAGACTTAATGCTAAACACCAACGATGGAGTTGTCGAACATCCAATACCCGTGGATATACCCTCTCTCGTGTCTCATGTTTAAATAGCTACTCCATCCTCTCGCCCATGAATCCCACTTACCGGCCTACATCCCGAAAAAAAAAATCCTGTTATCCTAGATTTATTCGTCACCTCCCAGCTTTCCTCTTCACAAACATTATTTAAATCCTTAAATGACCTCTCATCCGACCACAGTCCAGTTCTGCTTTCTTTGCATTTGGGCTATGTTCCTAAGCAAACCTCTCATAAATTGATCTTTGGACGAGTGTATTGGGACGGATTTCGGAGAGACTTGGAAACCAAGCAGGACTTAAGAATCCCACTAAAAACTAAACTAGATATTGACAGAGCCATAGAACAACTTACTGACTCAATAAGTAGCAGTATACGCGATAACACTACAAATACTAACGCCACGAACACTCTACAAACTAACCTGCCACAGCACATTCGAATCTTATTAAGAGAAGAACGAAGAGCAAGATCGAAGTGGCATAGGACTAGGTACCCATCAGACAAAACTAACTATACCATTCTGACTAACAAACTTAAAGCAGAAATCAGGAAGTTCAAAATTCAAAACTTACTGAATATGACAGAAAATCTCACTACTACTAATAAATCACTTTGGACTACTACTAAGAAACTACTTCAGTTCAAACATTTTAATTATCCTCTCCTCAATGAATCTCAATCCTGGACCAGATCTGATTAGGAGAAATCCCAAACATTTGCTCAGCACCTCTTTAAAACCTACAATCCGCATCCTGATATCCTTAATCTCTAACCACCTTGAATGCGTTGAAGCAGAACTGGATATTCCACTCCAGCTGCCCATTCTTCCTAAAGCATTTCATCCTTCAGAGATCTCAACCATAATCCGCAGGTTATCTTCCAGCAAAGCTCTTACCGTCCTATATCTCTTTTACCCATGATGGGTAAAATCCTAGAAAGACTAATCCTTAAACGACTATATCCTATCCTAGAGACTTATCACATAATCCCAGATCACCAGTTTGGATTTCGCTCATCCCACTCCACTATCTAACAATGTTATTGTCTTAACAGCACTAGAGCACGGATTGTACTGCACTGGAGCCTTTCTCGACGTAGAACAGGCCTTTGACCGTGTCTGGCACCCAGGACTGCTTTACAAACTCCGTAAATTCTTTCCTCCTACATACTACATCATCCGGTCCTACCTCTCTGGAAGATCCTTCAAAATAAACCACAATAGTTCCTATTCATCCCTATTTAACTCAGTCTGCTAGTGTTCCTCAAGGCAGTATCCTAGGACCCCTTCTTAACACCGTCTATACAGCTGATATCCCAAACCATCCTAACACCTTCCTTTCTACCTATGCTGATGACACTTGTGTGTTATCAGTCAATAATGATCCTACTATTGCCTCTCAAACTCTTCAATCCCACATCAGAGACCTTGAAGAATGGTGTCAGAATTGGAGAATCACAATCAATTCCAACAAATCCCACCAAATTACCTTTACCCTTCATCGTAAACCACGACATCCTGCCCTACAGTGTCCTTTAATAATATTCCACTAGTCCCTGTTGAACAGATTCGCTATCTAGGACTCCTACTTGACAAACGGCTAACTTGGAATCTGTACACAAGACTGAAACGATAAGTAACTGCCCAACGCTTTCGCTTACTTCAACACTTACTGGACAGACGCTCTAACCTTCCACTTAACTACAAAAGGCTCATCTATATTACCATCATAAGGCCTATCTGGACGTACGGAGTTGAGCTTTGGGGCTCTACTAAACCATCAAATTCTTCCCATATTCAATCCTTACAATCCAAAATCCTTCGTCAAATCCTCAATGCTCCTTATTTTGTCACCAACAAACTCATCCATAAAGACCTTAATGTCCCATATGTTGCTGATTTGGCCCGTAGGAGGTATCATTCCTTCCATGACAAACTCCACTCCCACTCCAACCCACTAGTTTCAATCTTTGCTTCCTCTTCCATTCCTGATAATCCTCCCAGGCGTCTGAAAAGAAGATGGCCTTGAGATCTTCTAGTGTAGATTACCTAGTGGAGTGTTGCCAATGGACATATTCTCTTCATGTCTTTTTCATGTATATTATCTATATTATGAGCCAATTTACTTGATATATTTACTCATACAGTAGTAAATTTCAATAAATTAATATATAATTTTATCACATATTCTTGTAATATGTTTTAAAGAATAATATTTAATGATATTTAGGAATTTCAAAAAAATAATATTTGATGTTACTATTGGACTTTAAAAAAAAAAAAAATCATGCATTTCCCCTCTCCCGGTATCTATCATCTCTCACAAATTTTCACCTAACTCTTCTCTCACCATATGCTGGCCTTTATCAGATTCTTTTTGAATCATAAAAAAAACAAAAAACCCTACCTCTACAATCCATGAAGGCTCTTGAGCTAAGTACTGGTTCATGGTGGCTGGGCAAGGAGGAGATCAGGCCTAGATAATGCACAGCCACTAGAGGTTTCTCTCCCTCCCTCTCCCAATTTTTGGGTACCCATTATATAGAGGCTGGGTATGCAACAAAAGGTTATCCATAGGGCCACTCTACAGCTGAAATAACTGAATAAACTATTCCACCATAGTCCGGATTGGAACCCAGAACCCGGAGGACAGATGGACTGATCCAAGCTCTCTCTAATACCAAGAGGAATGTTAACAATGTTGAACAACAAGCACAATGAAATTACAAACATAATAAAATAAATTCTGAAGTCATTGAGTAGATTACTTAACAAGAACAGACTGACCTGAAAATAATATATATATATATATATATATATATATATATATATATATATATATATATATATATATATATATATTATGTGTGTGTGTGTATAATTAGTTAAAGGCATCCTTACCTCAGTTAGAAGCCTTTTAAGGCCCTCAACTTCATCTTCACCTGCATTAAGTTCACCTCCTGGGAGCTTGAAGAAAGTGGTACCAAGATGTAATAAAAAAATATGAGGAATGCCATGTTTATGAGTAAGAAGGACACCATCAACACTTCGCCTAATTCCAATCTTATCAAATTCTTCTCGCATTCGTTGAAATCTCGCAGGAACTGATGGATCCTTTTCAAATAATGGCTCTTTTGTGAGAAAAGTATAGTTAGTAAGTGGATACCTAAGCAAAAAGGATAAGTAAAGGATATTTATAATAATATAATAAAAATAACAAAATTTTTTTTTTTTAAATTGCTGGTAAACTCTACTTCTATAATGACAAAATTCAATCGTTAAATTAAAAAAAAAAAAAAAAAAAAAGGAGGAAAATACCTTTAAAAAATAAATAATTGTGTATTAGCTAGATAACACAATGCATTGACAGCTTTCACAAAAATGATAATTTTAATACAAAAGTTTATTTATAAAACAACATAATTAAAAAATCAATCAATTAAGAATTGAATATTACCTATTATCAAATCAATATTTTGGGTAGCTGAGATATTATTTTTAAAGAAATTTTACAAACTTGAATAAATTTATTGAAACCAAATTACATAAAAAATAACTTGCCTGCATACTGAACATTTTAAAAATAATTCCACTAAATAAAAGGAAAACAAAGTAAGATAAAGATAAATACTTTACAATGAAAAATTAAACACTATTAAAAAAAGAATATATTAGACTGATTTTTTCTAATAATTTTATGACAATAAAATAAAATTATTCAAGGAAACTCTAGAAACTACCATTATATAGGACAATTTCAATGCAACCCCAGTTCAGGCTATCCTCAAACTGTTGGATGTGACTACATGCATAGTAAATTTTCCATTCTATAACTTGTACTCTGCAGGAGTATTACAATTTCCGACAGTTTGATTCAAGTCTAAACAAGTCTCATCACAAACCTGTTGAGTAAAAACTAGAAGTTTTTAAAGATACTAAATATAGTTAGTACGTTTTAAAAAAACATTAGGAAAAATTAATGAAATGGAACTATGCTCATATGGCACTTAACTTTATTGCATTGGAAACTAATCTACTACAAATTAATACAAAATCCAAACTTAATTCATGTAGCAATGCTGTGGTATGGCTAATATGAATCTTATTATCATAACTTAGAAACAACAGAATCTTTAGAAGAAATCTTGGTGTTTTTTAAAGAGATCAACACAGGAAACACAACAGAACAATCTCAGAGCTACAAATAAACTTACAATTTAATAAAACGATTTAGAGTAATTGAGGTGCTTAGAGACAATTTGTTGGTTGGTAGGGTAGAGTTTTGATCATTGGAATTTGTAGAACTTGTTCTCCTAGGCCAACCATGGCCGCTGCCGGCAGCAGCCGTAGTTTTAATGGCAGAAGACATAGTGCAAATACAAAACTTCTTTCAAAAGATTGTAAATATGTATTTAAAAGCGCACTCCAGAAAATACAATTTTGAGACAAAATTTAAAAGAGTTGCCACAAAAAATTTAAGGCAATAATAACAACCACAACACTTTGAATCACAACTGCCAACCAGATTTATCAGCGATATCAGTAAAGTAATAATACACATTTATAGTCATTTTTCTATCATAATTAATATTCACGTATTACTAAATTAAAGAAATTTCAAATAAAATAGTAGTTTCTGCATTTGATGATACACCCAAGTTAATAAATACCGGTACAGTACCTAGACATCCAAGGAGCTAAAAAATAATAAAAGTTACTTAAGGTAGACTAATTGTTAGTACGCGCATATCTAAAATTAATGATAATGAAGAAATATATCGAAATATCGTCCTTCTCTTTAACGAAAGAGCCTAACTAAAGTAATTGATAATAAATTTGATTTCCTCCCATTAAAAGTTAGGGATAACTAATTGGTCATAGTTTCTTCTAAAATAATAAGTTTTCGGGCTCTCTCTAATCTCATCTCAGATAGGTGAAAGTACATATTGAATCATAAAACCCAGAACACGAATTAACTCCGAATGTATGTAGATGGTTGAATATTCGTATGTTATTATACTTGTTCAGAGAAAAGTTCTTTTAATGATTACAACGTTTTTCTCCTACACCCGTGGTTTTTCACGTATCTATGTCCTCTACAAATTGGTTTAGAGGGTAAAAATAAGTATGGAATTATAAGGTTTAATATCACACAACTTATTTGGCTTTAATCCTAGACTAGAGTCTTAAGTAGGCTTATTACGCGCCGTCCAATTTTTGTTAATATAGGCCAACTGCTTTTGTAAATGTGACCAAACTGTAAGGATCGATCCGATCAGTTCACAAAGCTTAGGATCAGAAATATGATCATTGCCAAAGTGGTAAAACCGTGTCCTAGTTTCTTCACAACTAAATATCACATGATAGGCAGTTTCATTATCCCTCTAGCAGAGTTTGCAGATCAGTGATCCTAATAGCCCCATATTCTTGAGGTGCTAGGTTAGTTGGCAATATCCTGTCACCCTTATAAGACCAACTTTCTCTACTGAAAGGAGAGTGTGACTTCTCTCTTTTGCAGTGTACCTATGAGGACAAATTGGAATGATTCCCTCCAGTAAAGGTTGGTTTTATTGCCAGCAGCCGCTTTGACCAGACCTTTCGCATAGCTGACAAGTCCCTTCAGAATACATATGAAGTCTGGCTTGAGCCTTTGTTTAGTGAACATCTACAAACGTTATCTGTTATTTCAACCTGTTAATCAATTACTTTCTGTTCTTGTAAGTACAATTTACTTTAAATATTAAAGTGCGGGATAATCACCTGGTGATTAACTGAGCAAATTACTCTACTTTTGAAGATTTTAGAGTAATAGCTGATTAGTTATTAACTGGTACGTATTACAAGGCAGTTGTTTACGTGGGACTTAGTATTAGCGCAATAGCATCGCAGCTACCCCCACCATACCTTCTCCCCACCACGACTAACTACTCAGTGCTACCACTCGTCTCACTATGGCAGTGTGCTCGATCTGCAGCGGAAATGTATCGAGGGAGGAAAAGACGGCGCTCGCGTGTTTCTCTTGTAAAATTATTTGCCATATAAAATGTACTAATGTACAGGAGTCAGACCTGGCACAAGCGAGAAAAAAATGGCTATGTGGCAGTTGCGAGATGTCGGGAAAATCCCAAGTGACGAAAATTTCCACCGCTTCTGCCAGTAAAAATATGGAGGATAACATCACAACTATATTAGTCGCGTTGGGAAAATTAAATGACGACATGAAGGAAATAAAAGAAAATATGAACAAACAGGCTGATATTAGTTTTGAAATTCACGGAAGATTAAAGATAATGGAAGATCGAGCAAAGAAGCAAGATGAACTAATTGAAAAGCTGTTAAATGAAAATATTAGTTTAAAGAACCAAATAAAAACAATGGAGGTTCGGCTTAATCAGGCTGAGCAAGCTCATCTCTCTCACTCCATTGAAATCAGAGGGATCCCGATAAAATCCGGGGAATCCCCTGAGGGAGTTGTTTGCGCTATCGGAGCCGCTCTGGGCGTACGAATCTCGCCCGAGGACCTGGATAAGGTGGAGAGGAAAAGGACAAGAGGAGAGGATCCCCGACCACCGTCGATTGTCGCGCGCTTCGTTCGCCAAACAGTTCGGGACGAGGTGATTCGCCTTCGAAAAGTTAAAAGGGACTTCACCACTAGGCACCTCGGCTGGGACAGCGACGACCGGATTTACATCGCGGAGGAGATGTCCACAACGAATCGCCATCTATACTGGGTGGCGAGGCAGAAGAAGGCCGCTGCCAAGATAAAGTATGTGTGGTTCTCAGGGGGCAAAGTTCGTTGTCGTCGAGATGATGGCCAGCCAGCAATAGTCGTTAACAAATCAGACGATTTAGAAATATTCCTATGAAATGAAGTAATCGTTCCCTTTTATGCATTCTTTTTTTTTTCTTTTTTATTTAAAAATATTGCATATTGCTTAGATGTATTTTTTTTCTCTCATATTTTAACAAGGAAGTTTATTTTATTTATTTATCTCATTTATATGTTAACAGCTATAAGTTATACGTTAGTTAGTTATAACTTAAGTTTATCTTATTTATTTATTTTGGGAAGTTTATTTCATTTATTTATTTATTTAGGAAGTTTTTTATTTATTTTCTTTTATTTCTAATAGTAAATATTTTATTTCTTTATAAATATATTTTTATTGTTCTATGTAATACTACTAGGTATCTCCAAGAAAGCATTCTACCGCTTATCTCATATTATTATTACTGTTGTTCCTTTGCTTCCCACATCTTCAATAATGCAAACCCTATTTTCAAATGTCTAATATCCTTCTATCATGTCACGTTAACTCTCAATCTCTTCAGGCGCACTTTGACGAATTTCTCGACTATTTCCTTCATAATTTCTATCACATTATTGCCGTATCTGAAACCTGGTTGAAACCTTTTATCCCCACCTCCTCTGTATCCATTCCCAACTATACCCTCGTCCGTCATGATCGGGAAGACAGAACTGGTGGAGGCGTCTGTGTTTTCGTTCATGATAGTTTGAGGGTAAAAACCCTTCTAAAATCCCCATCTCCGGACACTCCTCATATGGAATACCTTTTCCTGGAAATTTTTCAAGATTCCTTCACTCTCCTATATATCGTTATTTATCGTCCTCCACAAATCCGATTTGATACCACCATCGAATCCTCCCTGTTTACCTACATACCAATGTATAATCATGTAATAATAACCGGGGACCTCAATACCAATCTCCTATCTGATTCTCCCGATAAATCATACCTAACAAACCTCCTTTATTCCTTAGACCTATTTATTGTTCCTTTTCAATCCACCCATCATACACGATTCTCCAGCACATGGCTGGACCTTTTCATTATTGATTCTTCCCATAAATTAGCCTCTTCATCACAGTTTCCTCTCCCTTTTCTTTCACACCACGACCTTATAAATATCTCCTATAACATTCCAACTCCGCAAATAATCCCCAAGACAGCCACCTGGCGTGATCTTGATTCCTTAACTCCAGAAAAGATAAACCCATACCTTGATCCGTTATACCAATCCTTGGAACCTATCTACTCTTCCTCATCCATCGACGAAATGGTAGAATGTCTATCTTCCAATCTCTCTATTTTCCTTGATAACCATGCTCCACTCAAAACATCCACCTTCAAGCGTCTTCCCGCACCATGGATTAATCAAGAGATAAGAGAATTGATGAGAGAGAGAGATGCAGCCAGAAGAAGATTCAAACGCACTAGAAGAACCAATGATTTTTCTACCTTCAAATCCCTTCGAAACCTCACCCAATCTTCCTTACGCCGTGCTAAAGCTAAATATTTCCACGATTCTCTTTCACAAGCTCCTGATTCCAAATCTAAATGGAAAATCCTCAAAAAATTATCCGTCATCAATTCAAAATCCAGCTCCATCTACCCTGTAACTCCTGACGAACTGAACAAGCATTTCGCTGATCCCATCATTATGCCTCACCCACCTCAATCCTGCATCCCTCAACGCATCTTTGACCCTGAAAACTTTTATTTCCAAAACATTTCACCTGATGATCTACTATCCTCTATTCTTAAATCCAGAACCAACGATTACGGCCCTGACCAAATTCCTGTCAAAATTATAAAATTGTGCCTCCCAGCCATCTTTCCAGCTCTCTTACATATTTATAACTTTTCCCTCCAACAATCCATTTTCCCTATTGCCTGGAAGAAAGTTATAGTACGTCCTTTAAACAAAGTTCCCATCCCTTCCTCAGCATCGGACTTCAGACCCATATCGATCCTATCCAACCTTTCTAAACCTCTCGAAAGAATAGTTCACTCCCAATTTAATAATTTTCTTGAACAAAAATCCCTAATTGTTCCCTTCCAGTCTGGCTTTAGATCCCAATATTCCACACAATCTGCTCTGTTGAAAATAACCCAAGACCTTCAATCCTCTATAGACAAACAGAAAATATCAATCCTTGTCCTCTTCGATTTTTCAAAAGCTTTCGATATGGTGAACCATGAAATCCTTCTTTCCAAAATCAGAAACCTTCCAGTATCCGAAAATGTAATAAACTGGTTTATTTCCTTCTTATCTTATCGATCCCAATATGTGATAATCCCAAATAAACCTCCTTCCTCGCCTATTCCGTTAACTCATGGAGTTCCTCAGGGGTCAGCACTTTCACCTATCCTGTTCTCCATCTATGTCAATGATCTCCCTAATTCCATACATAACTCTAAATATCAGCTGTATGCTGATGACCTCCAAATTTACCTTTCCTTCCATCCCTCTGAAATGCCTGAGATGGTCCAAAAATTACAAGAAGACATTGACAGCATCAATTTATGGGCCATCAATAATGGTCTAAAGCTTAATGTTGACAAAACCAAAGCCATCCTCATTGGTTCCAAACATCTCCTCAACTCCCTAACCTGTCACCCACTACTCTACCTCAACCATAGACCCATCATCTTCCACACATCTGTTAAAAACCTAGGTATATTCCTTGACCAAAACCTATCCTGGAATAATCATATCTCTCAAATTTCCAGAAAATCCATAGCCATTCTCAAACAGTTCCTCAGATTCCGTGATCAAATACCTCTTAAAACCCGCCAGCTTCTAGTTTCCTCTCTTATCTTCCCCCACTTCGATTATGGCTGCCTGGTGTTTGGCGGACTGTCAGAGACGCTCGAGATGAGGCTGAAGAGACTAATGAACTGCTTCATTAGATTCATCTTCGGAATTCCCAGGCGCTCTCAGGTCTCCACCTGGTATGCCGAGTTGAAGTGGCTTTATCCGAAATTCCGACGGCAATACTTCCTGGGAACCCATCTTTATAAATCCTTCAGAACCAAAAAACCCCTCTATATCTATAACATGTTCACTCCACTCTCCTCTGTCCATTCTATCAACACAAGATCCCAGTCCCTGAACCTGTTCATTCCCTCCTACAGAACTACTTCCTTCAAGAGATCTTTCGTTATTCGTGCTACTTCATTTTGGAATTCCTTACCCATGCCTATTCGTACATCCCAATCCCTAACTTCCTTCAAGCATAAACTATTTATCCATCTCCTTGAATATCAGTCTACCGCGACTTTATAAGTTTTTGACTATTTATTTATTTTATTTTATTTTTATGATTCAATGTTTCAGTTCATTTTATTTCTCTTATCAATTATAAGGTTGCAATATTACCTTGTACATATATATGCGTGTGTTTAAGTGTATGTATGCATCTTTTTCATTTTATTTTTCTTTATTCATAATATGCAGTATAATTTGTTGTATGATGTATATTTTGTAGACGTAATAGCCAGAAGATTAATACTTTAATGTACATTTATATTATTCTTAGGGGACTAGCTGTCCCAGAATAAAAATTATTTTTTCATTTCATTTCATGAAAGTAAATAAAGTCTTAGATGCCTTAGAGTAATAATGGAAAAAAAAATACAGTGATAAAGTAAAAAATAAATACAGAAGACAAAGATAACAAATAAAACCAAACTGATGGATATAATAAATCGACTTCTCATTCTAATGAGTGTGAGAAACAAAAATATAAAAAACAATATATATGTACATAAAATTAATAGATGATAGTTAAATAAAATATAAAATTATCCTTCTGTTCCTTTGCAGAGCTTTGATCAAAAAATAATTATATACAATTCCGATCTAATTAAAAAAAAAAAAAAAAACAGGAGAAAAAAATAAAAATAACTTCTATGTTGACATATCTATGATTTTTTTATTTGAACATTCTCATTTAAAATTGGTTATTGCCGAGATTTCTAGGAAATTGAATGGATAGGAAGTAATTGAATAGACGGGATTTAAAGGTTGGAAGGGTATTAGAGTTACGGATATGAGAAGGGATAGAGTTCCATACGGAAGATGGTCGGATAATGAAAGATCTGTCGAAAGCTGCAGTTCGATGGGGCGGAATATACAAATCAGAAGGCCGTGCACGAGTGTTGCGAGAATGAATCGAGGATTTGAATAGTAGGAGGTCAGAGATGTATGATGGACGGCGGGATCGGTTTACTTGGTAGAGAAAGGATGCCAAGAACTACTTGCGACGATAGGAAGGATAAAGCCACTTTAACTCTTCGTAGAATCGAGTGACAGAGGTGTCTCTGGAGATCCCAAAGATGAATCGGATGAAACAATTGAATAGCCTTTTTAGTTTTTCCTCAAGATCTCCAGAGACACCCCCAAACACCGTACTGCAATGGTCAAAGTGGGGGAATGTTAGGGAGGAAACCTGTAGCCTACGGGTTTCTAGAGGAAAGAGGTGATAGATGCCGTTTAATCGCTTTAGAGTGATGAAGGAGCGGCGGAAGATGTCAGAAATATGTTTTTTCCAGGAGAGGTTTTGGACGAAGGTGATTCCAGGGTTTTTGATAGATTGATGGAATCGTATCGGATTATTGTACAGAAAGAGGGTAGGAATTGGAGGGAGAGTTTTAAGGAGGGGACTTGAACCTATTACAATGGCCTATGTCTTTTCGACATTCAGCTTTAGCTTATTATCCACTGACTAATTCTATTTAAATCATTTTGTAGCTTTTCGGCTGCTTGTAATAGATCCGAAGGTGGGAAGGACAGGTATATTTGGAAATCATCGGCATACAAATGATATTGGGAGTGATCAATAAGAAGAGGAAGGTCGTTTATGTAAACAGCAAATAGGGTGGGAGACAGTGATGAGACCTGTGGTGTCCCCACAGGATAGAGGCAGAGTCGTGGAAGGAGTTTGGCCGGGAATCACTACGCACTGGGAACGGTCAGAAAGGAAGGACTTGAACCATCGTAGAGCACTATTGGATAGAAGATTTTTAAGTTTGGAAAGGAGAATATTGTGATCAACAGTGTCGAAAGCTTTGGAAAAATCTAAAAGAATGAGGATTGTTAGTTGTTGGTGTTCCATGGCGGTTTGGAGGTCCTGAGTTATTTTAAGGAGAGCGGATTGAGTAGAATACCCTGTTCGGAAGGCGGATTGTAGAGGGAATTTTCTTCTAGGAAATTTGAGAGCTGGGTTTTCACAAAGCGTTCTAGCGGCTTGGAAAGATTAGACAGGAGTGAAATAGGTCGGAAGTCAAGCGGAGAAGAAGGGTTTGGGATTTTGTTCAATGGTCGGACTAAAGCGGTTTTTTCAAGAGGTAGGAAATATGGAATATTGCAAGGAATAATTGTAAACATGATAGAGAATGGGTAAGAGGACCGGAAGACAGGATTTTATTAACGTTATAGGGATGTTATCAGGTCCATAATCATTGGTGTGGGATTTTAGGAAGGTGGATATTAACATTAAAGTCTCCAGAGATAATGATATTAGAATAGCAGGAAACCATTTGGATTTGGGAAGATTCAAAAAGGTCATCGAATGGTACGTAAGGCGGTCAGTTGACAATTATATAAAGGAGAGGTGATGAGAAAGTTGAAATCTCCACAAATATATATTCCAGATGAGGATAGTCAGAAGGATTTTTGCTCGAGGCTGTCATGTATATACAGACCCACAACACCACCTCTGCCATCAGATCTATCATGGCGAAGGAAGGAATAATTGGAGAGGTATACTCGAGAGGATGGGATGTGAGGTTTGAGCCAGGTTTCGGATACAGCTATTATGTGGTGGAAATTATCTAGGAAATATTGTTGGAATTCATCGATATGGTCTATGAGGGATTGTGCATTAACGTGACAGGAAATGAGGAGACTGGTCATGACTGGGAATGTGAAGTAATAGAACAGGAGAAATGTTTTAGGTTAAGGAAAAGGATACAATACATTTTTAAGAAGTGTTCAATAAAATAAGAAAAAAAATAATACAATTTCAAAAAATTTAATAAAAAATAAGATAAATATATAATTAATGAATCTATATAATATTACAAATACAATTTCAGGAGAAATATAAATAAAAAAGGAGAAAAAATAAAAATTATTTCTACTGAAAAGTTTTAACATAGAAAAAAATAAAAGTAAACCAATCAAAATGAACATAACTAATACTTTTGTAGGAAAAAATAAACCTTTTATAATCAGTTGGAGACTAACTAAAAAATTTCAGGTAAAAATGTCCAAGTCGGTCGGTTTACTTACTGGTTTACTTACTATTACAGCCGGGAAGCCATCAGATATACATAGAATGAGTTGGTAACCTATTCCTGTGTTGTTGGCATTAAATACAGCAGGAAAGTAAAGAAATGCCAATGAAGTCTAAAGTGACAGTCAACAGTTTTACTTTAAAATTCATGATAGATAAAACTACTTATATTATTTTATATTACAAGTTATGTCACAGTCACACCAACCAAAGCCTGAAAAAGGTTGCAAATAGTTTATCCCAATTTTGCTGATAAAAAAAAACAAAATTTATTTTAAAAATGAAGTGAATGTTACTAAAGATATACAATGGATATTCTTTATTCAATCTTCTGTTTTTAACACTAATCATTCTGAAACTCAGATGGTGAAAACAGTTGCTTTTGCTAATTATTGTATTCATGGATGGGCCATCAGATTCAATTCATCTAAATTAAAGAAGTTAATGCTATAAAGATTCTATTACTGTGTTTCATTCCCCCCTCCCCAAGATTGATGTGACAAAACAAATTGTTAAGAAAAATCTGGTACGGGCAACACAGGATTTTCACTTACTTCCGTTTTTAAAATTGATTAGAGAATTTTCAAATACAGTTAGAGATAAATATGAGTGAAAACATTAAACAATTATTTAAATTCAATTTCTGTATAAACATGTTTTATTAAAAAATCATTATATTATTCTCTAAAATAATCAGGTAGTTTGAAAATTTAATGTCACTTTATGCTAATCGGACGATGCTTCAGTGGGAATCCTAAATTTCGCCTATCCAGGTTTTATTAGGATAGGGATCTTTAACGAGTACCTGACATCGCACAGGCTCGGGACCACCTTTTAACGTCTCCTCTGAAGGACCACACAACTAAGGATTTTTTACTCCCGTTAACAAATCCCAGGACCACCCGTGGGGTTTGAACCCGTGACCTTTGGCATAGGAGGCTGTTGTGCTAGCCACCCAGCTACAAGTGACCCCATAATCAGTTAGTTTAATCAGCTTTTCATCACTCTTTATTAATTTTTATAAGCTTGTGTATAAGATATTTTTTCTAAAATCTTGTGCTTTTTAACGGTATATTATACAAGGATATTACTGTTATTATGTTCAAAAACAAAAAAATTGGATTGAAAATTTTTTTTTTTCTGATTTCTCCTTTAGTTGTTTATCAAATTTGCTCAACTTGCATGTTTACCTGTTATTTATCAATGCTAACAAGATAATATAGTTATTTTTATAGAATCTACAAAATAAAAAATGATTTAGAGAAAGAAAATTTAGATCGGCATTTTAGCCCTGTCAGATTATTTCAATCAGAATGAAACCCACATGATGTTAAAGCCCATTTAATTTTACATCAATTTAGGGAGTTTAATCAAAATTGTTAGAGCCATTCGAGAAAACTGTAAAAAGGTGCAAAATGCTTATTCTGGTAAGCTCATTTTGATGAAAAAGTTTTGTTACGTCTCGGGCATATATTTGTCTTAAATATGACATTTCAGTTTCATAAGACTTACCACACACAGACCTTTTTTCAGGACTTGGTTATTTGGACACAGGGGATCCTAAAACGTGTTTTAAATTTTCACGATCGCAATACTTTCCCTAACTATATATTTCATATATGGGTAAGTGAAAGTAAAAAGCTATGGTTATAGGACATACTTCATTTCCAAATTTAGATAGTTTATAAAAAAATATATCATATTTTCCTTTAACCTTTAATGATATTCAATTCCTGGGTGAGCATTTGTTTATAAAATCCTTTAAGACATACAGGTCCCATCTTTTGAAATAACTTTTTCTCCTCGTCAGGGCCCAGAAATTATTCTGTTTCATATCTCAAAACAAGAATTATAATTATGAAAGAAAAGATAATAATAAATTAGAATTCTTGTTAAAAATTAGAATTTACCATCTAGGTATAATAAATTTGTTGACAAAATTTCAAGAAGCTCTTCTATTGGAGAGGAACACAACAACCAATATAGTCTGGTATATGTCATCCTGAAGACAAGATTGTACTTACAAGTGTGTAAGATTAAAGGCTTGATCGGGATTCGGGAATAATAACTTCCTTTTCTCGAAGGAATAAATGAAGTATGAATCAGAATGTAGGATCGGTTAAAACTTAACAGGAAAAAAAAAAAAAAAAAAAAAATCTTAGAAAACTGATCAAATATACCTGTCAATAAAAAGATTTGATTTTTTATCTCTGAATAAAAATGTCTTTTGTAAGATACACAATTTGCTTAAGAAAGCACAAAATAATTTTCTCTAAAAATATTCTACATCAATTCATTGAAATATATATATTTATATTTGAAGAGACAGCCAAGACTCAATGAACCTCATCACGTTTTCTCTTCTTTTATTGGAATGGACTGAGCAGTTTCTATTAAATTGAATGTACATCTAGACTTAGAAAGTGTCATTACATAAAGTTTACATTATTTATAAGATTCTATAACCAATCCATAGAGAAAAAAAATACTTATTAATGATTTTAAAAATATAAACCATACAAAGACAACAAACAAGAAATAAACCAAATGCAGTTAATATACATTTTAGTTGATCTAATGAACTACACAAAACTAATTTTACAAATTAATGTTCCACAGAGTAAATTCAAACAGTTGAATTTATTTATAAGCTATACACAACTACCAGCAAAATCATAATTAGAACAAATAATCCTATGTTCTTTCTAATCCATATTAATACTTAATTCAAATCAAACGATGATTCACAATTAAAGGTATTAAAAAAAATATTTTTTTAAAAATATGAAAATATATACAATACATACAGAAAATTTATTTACAATTGCACTTAAAATACTTTGAATTATAAATTTGTCTTCAAAACATTTATTTACATTAATGTTTAAAACCAGCTATTCCATATTATAAAATTAATACAGACATGTAATTATTTTAGATGCTGACAATAAACTCATTGTAATGTATCACTATGTACAAATAAAAGTCATTACAACCACAAGATAAAGCAAAATAAATAAATAATAAACTATTGTGCCAATTTGGTTTTTAAAAAAAAGTTTGATGACAAACAGTATTTATTTAAAAAGCATAGCTGCGTTAAAATACTAAAAAAAAAAAAAAAATAAATAAAATAAAAAGGGAATTGAAGGATTAATATCACATTAAAATTCTTCATAGATTTAAAATATTTCTGAAAAGGGCACCAACAGTTTGACAATAAACCGTTATTACCAACAATTTAACAATAAACCATTATTACAAATATCAATAAAATTATATTATTTCTCAGAATTTACTTCATAAAAATGGAATCACTCAAAAAATCTTACTTACACACACTAAAAGTAAAAAAAAGAAAAAAATATAAAGATAGATATATATAAGACAAAAAGATAATATCATTAAAATTATCTTCCCCTATCCTGTGCAAAATCACAGCTCAGTTCATTTATTCTTCATTCACAAAAATGAAATTAAACCTGAAACAAATATTTAAAAATACATAAATTAATAGAAACAGAATTAATAAATAACACAAACACACTATACATATATTGGGTTGTCCGAAAAGTTCGTAGAGATTTTAAAAATAAAATTTATCTTTTATTTTTTTCTACTAACAATGAATCACAAAGCTAATGTTTATTTATATGCCTTTAATCCTCATGGAATTAACTATGTTTACACACTGAATTCGTCTTTATTAAGGCTCAGTAGTATAGAGTTTATTGCAAGCCAACATGAGTGACGATTCAGTTCATTTCCGGCATATTATGCTGTTCTTTTTTAAAAAAGGGAAAAAAACGTAGCCCAAACTGCAAGAAAGATCATGCCTGTGTATGGCAGCGATTCAATTGCTGAAAGCAGTTCAGAAGTGGTTTTCGCGGTTTAGATCAAGAGATTTCAATTTGGAAGACCAATCCCGGAATGGCTGGAGTTCAACTCTTGACTCCGAGGATATTATGACGGTGATTGCAAACAATCCACAAATTAATGTCCATGAAATAGCTGTGGAGTTAAGAGCCAGCAAATCGACCGTTTTTGATCATCTAAAGAAGGCCGGGTGTTCAGGAATGTTCCGGACGGCCAGCGCTAGCGTGGCAGTCCGAAGGGTCGATGGAAGGATGGTGTAAGGAAGGCTCGTAGACAGCTCGGGATTTCTCAGAGAGAAGCTGTAGATCGAGAAGGATGGTTGGCGACTGTTAAGCAAGCCAAGGGCAGCTTCATGCGCCTGTTGAGACAATAGAAGAAGAAGAAAGAAGGCCGGGTATGTCTGTCGTTACAACGTTTGGGTTCCCGATGAGCTCAGTGAAAGGAACCTTATTGAAAGGATTTCATGTTTTGATTTGCTGCTGAAAAAAAATGTGGAGGATCCATTTTTTAAATGAGTTGTTACTGGTGACAAAAAATGGATCCTCTACATCAACACAGCCGAAAAAAATCTTGGGGGTTGCCTGGATTTCTGGACAACCCAATATATATATATATATTTAAGTAAAATATATATATATATTTTACTTATAGAAATTAACAACTAAGTTACGATGACATCAAACCTTCAATAATTAATAATTGGCCAATAATAAGATAGGCTAACAATAAAGGATATAACTATTTGAATGACTGTTTTACACAGAAGGTTCTTTACAACAAAGAAATTTGATAGGCTTTCCATTATAGAGAGGGAGAAACAAATCATGCTCAGTGTAAAGATAAAGAAGTGAAAAAAAATGAATGGAATACATAAATAAAGCCATTATGGATTATTTGGAATAGCAATAATAATAAATCTGTTAACTTAAAATTGGGAAAAAGTTGGTTATAGTAATCTTTAGTGATTATTGCTGGTTTTTGTACTGCATTCATAATGATATTTGTTCATTTAGTGGTTTTAAAGTTTGTGAACATGGTTTTATAGTTTGTGAACAGGGTTTTATTATAATTCAGCTACTTTAAGTGTTTTAGTTAGGAACAGTGCAAGTTAAGGTTAACCTAGTAGTTTTCAATAACGTTTGACTTTATTTAAAGAACTTTTAGAGACCTTTCAAGATCAGATCTTAACAGCCGTGCTGTTCGGAGCTAGTATGTTTTGTTGCTGCTTCAACCGGACCACCAGATAAGAATCTCATTTCATTTAATTTGATCTATTTCTACATAACCTTCTTTAAATTTAATTTTAACTGAAAATGTCAACTAGTAGTGACGGGCGAAAGAAAGACCCACCTGATAAAGAGAGCAGGGAGAAACAATTACAATTAGGTGTTAGTATTGAGCTGGAGTCAGAGGTAGTAATGGAAACGGAGAGAAATAATCAATCCGATAAAAATCAGATACAAACTAACCCCCAAAGTACTAACAATTCACAAAGAAACACGGTTAAACCAGAAAGATATTACGAATCGAAAGATTTAGGACCTTATTTTGTATTTATTGAAAGTAACTCTACTGAGGGAGTTGGAATAGGTCGGCTACACCCAATGTCAATCGGAAAAATTTTATATAATTCGTGCCCGGAAATATATAAAAATGTTTTAAATATCTTTAAAGTAGGTCGAAATAGAATTAAGGTTGTGACAAGGCAAGGAGAACAGGCAAATGCGCTGGTTAAATCAGAAAATTTGAAAGCTAAAAAATTAAACGTTTACATTCCAAATTTTGTACTTGAGAAAAAAGGAGCTATCCGTAATGTAGAACTAGAATTAACAGAAGCGGAAATTCTTGAAAACTTAAAAACCCCATACTCAGACACACAAACTGTTATCAGTGTACGACGGTTTACTAAAAAAATAATTAACAAAGAAAACAAAACCGTTGAATTTCAACCTACTAGGACTGTATTAATAACATTTAGAGGCCAGGTTCTCCCTCAATATATCACGATTCATCATGTTCGGTGTGAAGTTCATCCTTACATCCAATCGGTAATCCAATGCCACAATTGTTTACGTTATGGACATAACACTACTCAGTGCAAAAGTACTATTACACGGTGTAGGAAATGCTCGGATAAACATGAAACTGATAACTGCCCACCCAATACATTATTTAAATGTATTAATTGTAAACAAAATCATTCGTCTCTGGCGAAAGAACTTTGCCCAGAATATGAAAAACAAAAAGCGGTCAAAGAGTTAATGAGCAATTATAACCTGACTTACAACGAGGCTAAGGCCAAAATAGAGGGCAAATCGTTTAGTTGGGCTGTTTTACAAAATAAAACAGAATCTTTTCCAACTTTAGAACAATCAAATAATATTTCGAATAATTCTAAAAATTATGTTAGAAATAAAATCACGGTTGCAAAAAGAAAAAGGACTCTAAGTCCTCAAAAAGAAAATTCTAACGATCAGTTAAGGGAAAACACAATCAGGGAATTTTCCGTGCCTTTGTTGCCCTCGCATCCTATCACAGAAAATCCATACAAAGGAAAAATGTATAAAGATATAGGGAATCCTTTCAAAAACGAAGACAAATTAAATTTATTAACTGACGCTCTACTTACCGTAGTGAATTCTGTTTTATCATCCAAAACTGAAAACGTTTCCGAAGAGGTAATTAAAAACATGATAAAAGACAGGACTCAAAATTTACCCATTAAAATATAGTCACAATCGGCTAATAGGCTAAAATACAGCATTGAATCAAAATATTCATATATATATATTAGATATACATAATACATGTAGATAATAATAACATAAAACACTTATTATTATGATTGAAACATTAAAAATATTACAGTGGAATGCCAGATCGGCCATATCAAACAAAAATAGCCTAGAATATTTCTTATTTTCAGAAAAGATTGACATAGCTTTACTGTCTGAGACTTGGTTTAAACCAGACAAATATGTCAATTTTCCCGGTTATAATATTGTTAGAACTGATAGAAATGATGGGTATGGAGGTGTAGCGATCTTAATCAAGTCGAAATTTCATTTCGAACAAATATTAAATTTCCAAACAGTACCAGATGTTGATACAGTCGCTGTAAATATAAATATCTATCAAAAATACTGCATAAGGGTATTATCGTTTTATGTAAAACCAGGAAGTAAAGTGACAAAAGATAAATGGGAAAATCTTTTTAATAGTTTTCAACATCCAGTAATTATAGGCGGAGATGCAAACGCACATCATTTTCAATGGGGCTGTGATAGGTGCGATATGATGGGTCAAAGCTTGGTTTCAGCTATTGAAAAAACTAATCTCATTCTTTTAAATGACGGTTCCCCAACTCTTGTGAACAATATTCATCAGAAAGGGAATACAGCATTAGATGTAACATTAAGCTCAATTAATACAGCGAATGGTATCACATGGAAAGTTCACGATGATCCCTTGGGCTCCAACCATTTCCCCATCATCATAAATTTTCAGTCTATAAGAGATGACTCTCAAAACAAATATAAATCGACTAGAAAATGGCAAATCAAATCGGCAAATTGGACGGAATTTGAAAGAATTATTCAAGAAAATATTCCATTACTCCCGGACAACCTTAAGTATGAGGAATTTATTAACTTTCTTAACAATACATGTGAACGCACGATTCCCTTATACAAAACATATTACAATAAAAAATACAGTAGAAGTTGGTGGGATAGTGAATGTGGACAATATCTTAATCGCAGGAAAGTTGCATTTAAAGCTTACAAAAGAAATCCTACAATCGACAATCTATTAAAATATCAACATTCAGATGCGGAATTTAAAAGAGTCACCAAAGTAAAACAAAAAGATTCATGGCGATCGTTTATCTCGAGTATTAAAAAAAGCAACCCAATCAAGGAAATATGGAACAAATTAGCGGCTATTAAGAATCGAAAAACGTGTAATAGACCGGTCCCTGCCATTGGAGATTGGTGCGAGGAGTTTTTAGAAATACTAACCCCTCCTCTAGTATTGCCACAAGTAACTCATTTAAACGAAAATAGTGAATATTCCGATGAAAATAATCAATGGCTAACCGATAATTTTACCTACAAAGAACTTTTACAGGCAATCAAAAATAATGCTAATAGCTCCCCTGGTAAAGACAATATTCACTATATTATGTTAAATAAATTGCCAGATAAATTAAAAATCGAATTATTAAAAATATTCAATAATATATGGCAAACTAATAACACATCAGAGTCATGGCGGGAATATTGCGTGATACCTATTCTAAAACCAGGTAAAGATCCAAAATTAGCCACTTCCTTCCGACCTATATCTTTGAGTTCCTGCGTACTAAAAACATTTGAAAGATTGATCAAGTTTAGGCTAGAGTGGTGGCTAGAGTCCCAGAACAAACTACCTCACACCCAATTTGGTTTCAGGAAAGGGAAATCGAGCGTGGAGAGCTTAATGATTCTACACTCTGACATAAATGTAGGATTTACTGAAGGTAAAAAAACAATTGGCCTATTTTTAGACATAGAGAAGGCATACGATTCAATTCCAATCCACATACTATCTCAAAAAATGGAAGCTATTAAAATCCCGGTAAAACTTATTAAATTCATAATTAACTTGATAAGTAATAGACGCTTAATTTTAAAGGTAAAAAATCGCATCATAGGTTCAAGACAAGCACAGATTGGCCTACCGCAGGGGGGTATCCTTAGCTGTTTATTGTTCACTATTGTATCAGCAGATTTAAAAAGATATTTGCCTGGGGATGTAAATATGTTACAATTTGCTGACGATATCTGTATATACGTAACGCATCAAAAAATAAACCGTTGCCTGGATCTACTAGACGAAGCTGTGAGAGGTCTCAAAGAATGGCAACTAGATACAGGTTTGAGTATATCAGTCTCCAAGTCTGTAGTTTGCCCGTTCAGTAGAGAGCATAAATTCCCCCTTGGAGATCAGGTTCTATTAGCTGGGATTTCCTTTCCCTGTGTTACTTCAGTACGTTTTTTAGGCCTTTGTTTTGATAGAAAATTAAATTGGAATCAACATGTCACGGAAATTCAAAAAAGGGCGGAAAAATTAATGGGAACAATAAAACTCATTTCCTCTAATAATAAGTGGGGGCAGATCCTAATATGTCACTATTATTTTATAAAAGCACTATAAAGACGATATTCGATTATGGAGCTCCAATTTATGGCAAAGCTCCCGATTGTACCCTAAAGAAATTAGATACGCTGCATAATAGATGTATAAGGTTATGTTTAGGACTTCTTAATTCTACTCCAATTGACGTATTGTATAACGAGGCTGGGGAAACCTACTTACAGTTCAGAAGGCAATTCCTAACCGATAAAACGTTTTTTAAGATAAAAGCTAGGAATAATTACTGTTATACTAAAATCGTATCTTTGAGTGTCCTCATCTTAACCAAGGCTTATTGGAAAAATAAAAAATATGTCCCTCTTATTTACAATAGTTTTATAAAATATCAACATTTAGCCGAAAATCTATTTTCCAGCACTAAATTACCACTCTATACCCTCCAATACCAAATGCTGTTCCAAACTTTTAATATAGTAATAAACTCTAAACTTAATTCTTTACCTCCAATAGTCATAAATTCAAACCTAAAATCCTTGATATCAGAAAACTGGCCTCAACATATTTGTATATATACAGACGGCTCTAAAACAAAAGATAATACAGGCTCGGCAGTTTATATTCCCAGTTATAAATATTATGAACAGCATAAACTACCTCATAATACATCCATTTTTAATGCCGAATTATACGCAATCCTACAAGCCCTCAAATTTATAAATAGTTCAGAAAATAAAACATTTTTAATACTAACTGATAGTATGAGCTCACTGTTATCAATTAAAAATAATAGTAATATTTCCAAAAATAATATTTTAGCCAATGTGCTAGAGCAGCATTTCTTAGCAATAAGAGATGAAAAACAAATAATATTTATGTGGATCAAGGCACATGTAGGAATCCCCGAAAATGATGAGGTAGACCAGTTAGCAAAAACCACCGACACCCTAGATATCATTACAGACATCCGACTGCCGTACTCTGACTATTTCCCTGTTGTCAAGAAAGATTTATTAAAGAAGTGGTCAGAACTTTATGGAGTGTCAAATAAAGGAAGATTTTATAAATCCAACATAACAAGTATCCAGGACAAGCCTTGGTTTTATAAGATGAACCTACCCAAAGACATTGTCAAAAATTTCTCCAGACTCAGAACAAACCACGGTGTGTGCAATGTGTACCTGCACCGCATCGGAGTCCTCACCTCGTCCAAATGTGACAATTGCGATAAAAATGAGACTCTGCAGCATATAATTGTGGAGTGCCCAGCGTATGAGACACAGAGAAAGAAATTTCTGGAATTTTTAAATAACTATAGTGGAGTAAATATATATGGACAGTTGCTGACTACTAGAAAATCCGAAGAAATTGGAAGAGTGACACAGTTCCTTAACTCGATTAAAAAATATATATAGGAAGAAACTAAAAATAGCTACTCATGCTGTGAATATTTAGTAATAATGTGCTGAGACTGGCTGTATGGAGAGCTCCAATGCCAAGAAGAAGGAAAAAAAAAAAAAAAAAAAAAAACTTAAAATTGAATAAGAAGTTTAGTTAGCAGGAAACTATGGGAATCAAACTAAGTTGGTGGAATATTGGACTAGGACCTAAGGTATTTTTTGTTAGGACCTACAGAGACTAAAAGATCAAAAACATTTAAGCGAGAGAATTTTGAGAAAAGATTTGTTTAAAAACAATAAGATTAACAAAAGATTAAGAAGGCCTACTGGCACAAGTAAAAAAAAGAGAGAACAACTAGTCATGAAGAAACCAGATAATTTTAGAATCTTATTTTTCAAGAGGACAATTTCTAGAATTTATGGTAGGTATTCAATAATAAAACAATTCTGTCAAGGATCTATATATACATCTATGGCTACTTAACAAGTAACATTTATATTAAAATATGCCTCTCCAGAAATGCCAAAATCAGGCAATAAAAATTATAGTGTTAGTACCAGTGATGAAACCCACTTTCACCCACCCATTTTCCTTAACTGGAGAAACTACTGAAAATAGAGTGAAGGATTCTTGGGAGAATCCATGGGAGAATAAAACCAGAAGGATACAAACAGAAATCCAACAGAGTGATATCCCTGATTTGGAAACAGAAATGAGGGTAAGAAGACTCCGGTTTTATCAAAACATGCAAAGGATAGGCAAAGAGAGATTGAACAAGAACATTTTCAGTAATATTATGGGGTACGAATTCGATCACAGATATACAGCAAAAATCAAAAAAGAAACACTGAGGCTCGGGTTAATACTGGATTTATATAGGGTTAGGACAGAATACCAATAAAAATGTGGTAATTGTGGTGGACAGTAAAAAAACTCCCGCCCAAGGAGACTTGGACAGAAGAAAGAACTGAAAAAGGAACCTTTATCATAGTAGTGTAGTCTTTAAGGTCTGGTCTGCGTCAAATAAATAAATGCTTAAATATACAATCCATAGTAATACATACAATATTTAATTTAATTTTAACACTGAATAGCTCTGTTGACACTCACCTACAAAGAGCTTGGGGAAGTGAAGAGATGATAGCTCCGTAACTCTGTGTACTGTCGTAAAGTTCAAAAAGAGGGGCTGCCACGATCTTGTAGTTTTTAGGAACCGCAAGTAAGGCTAAAAAAATAATCAGTCCAATAGTATTCTTCTCTAGGCTAACACATGAAACTTAAATCAACTATTATATCAAAGATACACAAAAAGTACACTTAATATTTAATACATCATATATCCATGATACTTATGAATTATACCTTGGTCATAAACTGATGTAACTGTTTTCAATACATGTTGATATACAGTTATGAAAACAATTTTAATATAACAAATCAAATAAAAAATGTAGAATAAAAAACATATAGAAAAGCCTCTCTCTTAAATTACAAAATATAGGATCCTAATACTACACAACATCCAGTAATTTATCTATGTAGATTAGGTTATTATTCACAGTTGATACTAAGAATAAAAAAATAAAATAAAATATATATATATATTCTTTACCCCATCAGCTTCAACAAGTAGATATATGAAAAGCAATTCAATTATTTATGCAGTCAGAAAAATCATGTATTATAACTGAGGCAGTAAATATTAAACAATATGATTTGAGCTATTAAAGTCATAAGGAAGTTGTAATAAATGAAACAATATCAACTAAATTGTAACAAAAATATTTAATTTCTTCCAACAAAATAAATAAAGAAATGGTATATGGATAATGTTGGAAGAATTGTTTACCAGAGTATAAATTTGTAGAAAAGTGGGTTGGGGTGCGATCTTCAAAGAAATCATAACTAATATGAATTATTTTGAGACAGCACCACCAACCAACTTTTTCAATGATAAATATTGATAATCAATTAATCTATTAGGGAAAACAACAAAGCGAGTTTAAATTTGAAACTCAGACAAGTTAGAATCATTTGGTGTGTTGTGTTTCAAAATGCATATTAGCATTTAATAAGATATACAAATTTTCAATAAAATTAACATATCATAAACACAAAAGTTACGTTATATATTGAATTAAACACATACATACAAAACAACTACTCCAAAATTTATAATAACTTAAGAAAAAATAAAATCAATGAACTAAAAAGTCTTACCAAATAAAAATTATCAACTAACATTTAACTAGTTATATATTCAAGTTATTTTAACTCTACAAAAAAAAAATAAATAAATAAAAAATAATAATAATAACTTTAATTATTTATATCAAAACAACTTAATAAGCATTAAAATAATAGTTTTCAAGTTTTAACTTAGGGTGGAAGCCTTAATGGAAAGGCATAATTAAAAAAAAAAAAAGTTTTAACAGAATTGAGGAAAGTTTCACTTCATAGATCAATTGCTGCTAGATTATATCAGGATTAATAAATTATTATCAAGAGAACATTTATAATAATTTAGATATGACACATTTTTTCAAAGCAAGAGACGCACAAGATTTTTTTAACAAGTTTAAAGTAGATCACAATTTTTGAAGTTAACTTAATACGTATTACGTTCAAGTTACTCTCCAAATATTTTATTAAAAATTTTTATTGAACTTACTAGAAAAAAAACAAAACAAAAGAATATATAATAAATACTTAAGTGTTTGTAAAGATACTATTTATAAGTCACTTCCGTGTGTAACCATAAAATTTTTGTTGGAACTTTTAGCTCTTTAAAAAACCAATAGCTCAAAAATTTAATAATTCAAAAACCGATGGGTATTATGAAAAATTTTTAAAGGGAAAATCAACTAATTCGGTATTTCACAAATCTATAATTAAAAGAAAAATCTTCAAACAATTTATTGCTACCTGTTTCTTTAAATTTAAAATTGATGCTGTTCAGATATATTTAAGAAATAATAAATAAGTAAATTCATCAAGAAATATGTTTATTACTAATACATAGCCGAAATGGGATATTAATGTCATTCTGTATTATTACAAGAAAAGTAATATACATAAAAAAAAAAAAAATATTACTACTCTCCAAAATAATTGTATCCTATATAACAAAAATTAAAAAACATAACGCCCATTCTTAACAGCATTTTAAAAAATAAATAAAATAAAACAATCTTAAAAATAGTTATGAATATGAGAACTTCACTCATTCAAATCTTAGACGTTTTCAGAATATATACATGACAACAAAAATATAAATACAAATAACAATACAAGTTCAGGAGATGCTTTAATAAATAGGATAAGTTCAGAAAAAATAAAATTGTTTCATATTCATTTTTAAGCACAAATGATGGAATAAAAAAAGTATTGAATAAATTTATACAGCTGAAAAATATAACTGCCAGTGGAAACAACAAAACTACAACTCATGCTAATAATGCTATCATGAAATAAATTGCCATAATTACTAATCCCCATTAATATATCACAAGTAAAAGACATACTGGTAAAAAACACAGCATTTATTAAGCACATTATGATTATTACCCTCACATATGTTAAAAATGTAATGTTATTTAAAATTTAAAAAAATATATAAATCAGACAAATTATTTTTAAAAAAAATTAAAATCTAATTAGGCAAGAATATTAAGATTAAATCATTGTCAAGTAAATAAAAAAAAATAATGACAAAAAAATTGCCACTCTTCTTGAACGGTAACATTAATATTAATTCAATTTAAATTTGTTAGTAGTTAATTAAAAAATAAAAGGTTGGAAGATTATAAATTATAAGAAACTTATAATAAATATGGGACATTTTCATTAATATTATTTAACATTCATGATTTTAATTCCTAATCTATTAATTAAAAATAATAAAAGGTTTTGTTCATTAAAAGATAGTGGTTAACTAAAATAACACAAACCAAGTAAATTTCTAAAAACTTTATAAAGAACAAAAAAAATCATAACTACCGACACATAAAGTAATTTCATCATGAAAATTCAAAAATCAATGACTTATTCTTCATTAATGGAAATCTTGGTTAAACTAATGATGTATAAAATTTTATTTTAGAGAAAACTCGGCTTTATTGATTGATATACCAATTATATGAACCGTAACCATTGAAAAAAAAAAAAATTTCCACAAAAATAATCCTAAATATTTTTTGTTATGAATAAAATTGGTTTAATTATTGGGACTTAGAACTGAACACTAATATAGGCATTAGATATTAGAAATATTTAAAATTTTTATAAAACATTTCCAGAATTGTATTTACACTTGGGCCTATTTAGTGTCCTTACACCAATTAAAAAAAGTTAGCAATGGAATAATTTTAATTTTTAAATTAAATTTCTACTGAACACAATAATTTAATAGATTTATTGAAATCAAATTTAAAAACATTGTTCGATACAAGAATAAACTGACCGTTAGAATTACAACAAAGTATATTCTATGACGTGTAGATATATAAAGTTTTTAATTTTTTGGTACATACAAATTAATGAACATAGTTGAGACAGAACATTTTTTTTTTTTTAAGTTATTTCAAAACAAATTACATGCTTAGAAAAAATAAATTCAATAAAGACGAGCTCATATGCATAGGTAGAATTTGCATATTGAAATTGTATGGCTTAGATTAACATTGACAGTGATAGATCTGAGGGAGAAAAAAATAAATTAAAAACCAACAACCCACTGTCCATCGAAAACTAAGTCAAAGCGTACATATTAGATCAGTAAATAAGGGGCACTAAAAATTTACAATACATTAATGGTTATTTATATTAAAGTAGGTGTTTTATATAAAATATGAATTATATCAAACAAATGAACAAGTGATAGTGATCAAAATTAAGCATTAAACATATACAAAAGTGCATGCAGCACAAGCACAATGGAATATTAATATTTAAGCACTTAAATATAAATAGTGCTATTCCGGTTAACTATGCAAAATATGCTACTTAAATCATAAATAACAAGCATACAGGAAGAAGATGGTCTGTACATTGGTCAGATAATAAAATAAAATAGTGTTGATTATTTATTATTGCAAATGTTTGTCATTGTATGTCTTCAAGGCACCTTAAGGTACTCAGAAATGCTCTGGTGAAGAACTACAATTCTGTCAAAACCTTGGCATGAATCAAAAGCTAACAATATTTATTTCATTTCCTGTCAGCTAGACCATTTTCCTGAATTCCTAAACAGTCAATATTTGATATCCGAAATAACGAGCATAATTCAACACAATAAACTTCTAGTGTGCTTATTAGGAAACATTACAAAGACGGCCAAAATTAGAAATTGTCAACTTAAATCATCAATGGAAATATCAACAAATTTTTAACTGAATCTTGATAGCAAAAAGATCAAACTAAAAAGCTGTGAACTATATAAAAATAAAATACATAGTAGAGACCTTAATTCTTAAACCGTTTAATCTTAAAAGTGAACTTGATTTTTTAAGTAGAATAAAATCTATGAACTCAAGAAGGGTTTAAAAAATGGCACCAATAACTAACATAAAAGTTAAGAGGGTGATATATATTTATCTCAGTTGCACTTAATTCAAATGTTGGAACAGTCTCTTCAAGCATTTTTATTTCTGCTTGATTCAGCGATTTCTAACAATGCCATAATTGCTTACTAACAACGTTAAGATGCTAGTCCAGTCCCTTCCAAGAAGAAAAAAATATAAATAAAAAACCCTATAACACTGAAACTGAAGTAGTATTGGTTTAATAGAAAATAATCTAATCTATTTATCATGTTTCTACGATATCAGCGGTGCAAGAAGTTGATTTGGCAGAGGTCACATCTATTCAACCTAGTATTTTCCTTAGTTAAGTATACCCACTTATAGAGGCTAGTTGAACCCTATAAGGATTTCAAATCCCTGAGTCGACAAACGGCTGCTTTAATAGAATAAATAATTATTCTGCCACAGTCCAACTCATACTTGCAAACTGGAGATTAGTGGCACTGCCCTACCACCAACTATCCTCCTCTCATTTTGAGGATCTAACTCATATTTTGAGCACTCAAAACACCTCATTACCTTGAATTATATAAGTCTAAATCTGATCCAATTGCAGTTTTATAACTTTTTTTTTTTTTAATACAAGGTATGAGTAAAAAAAAAAAAAAAAAGATTCCCAACAAAACATTAAGAATAACATAATGTAATTATCAAAATCTGAGGACATTTTAGATTTTAAGATGTAGAATCTAAGATACATTCCAATTTTAAATTTAAAAAAAAAATACATTAGAAATTCCTTAACTATATGGAAGTTTAACCTACAGAAAGAATAAATGGGGCCATTGACAAAACACAGCAGTAGCTGTTAATCACTGATATTTTAAAGTTATAAAATTAGTTTTTTTTTACAATATTCATTACCAAATAAGGAATACATTTTTTTTTAAATTATTTTTTAACAGAGTAAAAAGGAAATTAAAAAAAGCAAATATTATTAACATGGAATAATGGATTTAGTAATTACTACTGATATGGACAGTGGTAGTTGAACGAATAAAATAATAGAAATTCATGAGCGCAACAAATGTGTAATCATTTTAATAACCAATAAAACTGCTATCATGAACCTGATCAAGTTAAAAAAGTTCGAATCTTTACAGATTGTACTTATTTTAAAAATGTTTGATACATTCTTCAATATCCACTTTTAGAAATACAATCTTCAAAATGCTACAAGATAAAGCAGTTTGTATGCACTTGTAATTTATACAGATAGTCTAAGCTCAACCATAATCTAGAATACAAACAAACTGCTTAATCAATATAGAGAATAACAAGTCAAAGAGAGTGGTGATATTTTGAGCAGGCTGGCAGAGCATCCTGAAGGCCGAATCAATAACTGTGAAATAAACACAGATATATAAATATATTTCCAAATGTATGTAGCAACTATGTTTGGATATAATCGTTCTTATAAAAACGATATTATTATTTACTATATCACAGGATTGATATTAGATATTCCATCTTTACCATAACAAACTTATTTATAGGGGAATAAAATGTAAAAGAAAAAATAAAAGTAACAAAAAATAAAATAAAGATGTTCAAATGAACAGAATTAACCTACCTTTAACAGACATCTGAACAAGAAATAACTTTTTATGCTCTTTAGGCTTAGTAATATGGGGAGGAATATATGGGTACTGAGGAGGTTCAAAATTAGGTCTCCACCAATTACCAATTGTGTCTTCGATTATCCACTCTTGCTTACCTCCATCCTCACGTCCTAATATCTGTAAAAGAAATAGTAATAATAATAAATCATTAATACACATGAGATAATAATGGTATTAGAAATTCTAAAATTTTAGTTTGACAAACAAGTATATAAAACAAAAATTATAAATTAACACCTTACGTTTATGAACCAATTAGCTAATACAAAAATAACAATGAATAATACTCTTAATATACCATCATGGTAAGTTACTACTAAAAGTGCATACATAGTAAAAATTGATTAAGATTAACACTGATATTTAGAAATGGGATGAAGAGAAAAAATCATGAATCAGACTGCAACTACAAACATGCAATGAAACTTGCGGAAAAAACAAAACATTAGATTAACTTTGAAAACTTATCGCCTAACTTTTTTTTTTAATGTACTACCAAATGATCAATCTGGATCGAGAAAACAGCATTAATTATTATTAAAAAAACCTGCATAATTAACAAAAATAAGCTTGGCCCTTGCACAAAAATTCAACACAACATATTGTATAGCATACATAGAACTGATATTTTACCTCAGTCAAGAGTCTTTTGAGGCCTTCAACTTCATCCTCTCCAGACTTTAATTCACCACCAGGAAGTTTAAAGAAAGTGTTACCTAGTTGTAGCAACAAAATGTGAGGAATTCCATGCTTGTGAACTAAAAGTACACCATCGACACTTCTTCTCATACCAATTTTTTCAAATTCTTCCCTCATTCTCTGAAATCTAGCTGGTACCGAAGGATCTTTTTCGAATAAAGCATCTTTCGTCAGAAATGAATAATTTGTTAAGGGATAACTGAAACGTGAAAAGTAAAGGATTATATACAATGGTTATGTCTTTAAAGAGAAAATCCTTTTGAAAATTTAAACCTATTAGTTATTAAAATTCTTTTACTGGTTTAGTACTTACAGTTTTATACAACGATTGATTGTGAGAGAGGTACTTGGGGCAAGTTTGGCGATCTGATTTGGATTGTTCTGTTCATTAGAATTAGTTGTTCCGGTGCCTCTCCTTGGCCATCCATGTCCACCGGGTGGGGTAGTAATTGTTTTCATTGTTGTCGATGACATGGTATTATAATCGGCGCTAGATCAAAACAGATTTCTCAACTATAACAACAAGAACCGATGTCCTACTCAACTGAAGTCCGGAGCTTCCCAAACAAGCATACAGCAAGCAAGCCACACATAACCAACATTACCAACATATGAAATTAAAATTTTGATTCTCTTTGCATAGTAATTTGTATATTTCCTTTAAAAAATAAAATAAATATAACATTTAACTCATTCATGATTAAAGCTTAAATTTTCATGAAATTCTTCCATGTATTTTTTAGTCTTGGGACCGAAAATTAATAATTTCTTACTCATCTTTCTCTGGCTAAAACAATTTTTTAAAAAAAGAAAAGAATAAAAGCAGTATAAGTTCATGCGTTTTAATCAGAACTATTAATAAAATACATTTCAATAAATTTGCTCACTAGCCTTTTTTTTATACAAAATATATCAATAACACTACAATAAAACACCCATAAACAACAATATTTAATATTTTTTAGAGCATTAAATTTATTTAAGCCTTTAAGGAACAAAAAATAATATACTTGAGATTAAATGTCTCGAAATGAAGATATAGAGATCGTAAGATTTCTACTTTGATTAAGGAAAAGAGGGGGGGATAAAATTACACTCTAGTTGGCGTAGGTATTTTAGTCTATATTATTTTCTGGGATATACATGTCAGAATAATCATATTGGCCTCATGTTTTTAATTGACAATTAGATAAGTTAAGAAAAACACTGAACAAATATAACCTGATAGATCGAGTTTATTATTAACGAGACCGTATGTTGGTGTATCATATTATGCACATACATATTGATTAAATTGGTTAATATTATGTGGATAATATATATTGACCTTTTGACCGAGACAGTATTTGAATTAATGAGTTAATAACGAAAGATATATGTCGATCCGGAAAAAAATGTTATGAACTGCGCGAACTAGCAGAAATCTACTATGTGTGGGTGTGTGTGTTGGGATTGTTTCGCAAGCAGTACAGCAGATCCCTAGCCTAAGTAGATACGTTCATAGTAAATTTCCATGCTCCAACTGATAAAGAAAATTGCTGAATCTATGAATGACTTTTAAGGAATTTTTGTTTCTTGCATTGCATATGAATGAATGAAAAAAAAAAAAAAATTTTGTTCTGGGACAAGGTTCCTTAAGAATAACATAAATGAACAAGAAAAATAAGAATTAATACTGGCCGAAAAAACAAAACTAAAAGCATTAATGATTACAATAAATATATACAATTGTCTTTAAATGATCAAAAGAGAGAATAAAGTACAATAAGATTATATTAGAATATAAAATAAATAAATCAAATATAGAATCAATAAAAATAAGAATGAAAATATACTTTATTACTATAGATGTAAAGAAGTGTAGACATTTTTTACCTCGCTACATTCAAATTAGTTGACATCTGGTTTGGAAGCGAGAAGGTGTTAAAAAAAGGGAGGTTTGAATGAAGATTGGGAAGGAACATGACAGATGTTTGATGAGAGGATATTCCAGAAAACAGTGGACCAGGCTAAGAAGGAACATTAATATTTTTTGGCTTTGTGGGAAGGCATATAGAGGTCAGAAAGACGGGATCTGGTTTCCTGGGTATGGGTTTTGGATTGAAATTGTAGGCTTTAGAAGTAGGAGGGGTGGTGGGAACTGGCCCTATCGTGGTCTTCCTGAATATTTGCAAAAGCTAATGATAACTTGGAAGAAGGAAAGGATATATTCGAAGGTCTGGATAGAACTATTAGAAAAGGATAAAGATTTTAATTTATGACATAAAAATAGTTGTTCGGCAGGTTTTTGCATAGGTTGGAAATGTCTTAAACCCATTATTTGCTTCTGCAGTGACCATAAGTATAGTTACAACAAGGGGCACTGGCTTTATATATTATATTAATAAGTTTTCAATCAAATTTCGTGCTATCTATAGAGGGAGTTCCCTTTCCTGCAAAATGGATTTAAAGCAACATGGAAATTTCCCAATGGACTCATAAATGACTCACTTGTTGACCTTGACAAGATAGTGTCTTCAGGTTACACCTAGGAAGAATGACACCTACCTGAAAATGGAGCAATGTCGTATCAAAAGGTCAAATATGATGGGTAAGTTTGGAGACTGCACCATATAATACTAAGAAGAGAATCTGGACAAATTAAAGGATCAATTTTAAAATTTCTTCACTAAGACCTTTTAATGTTAAAATTATATTTGAGTTTTTCAAGCTTATTTACTCCACCTTTATTTGTGATTAATGTACATTGAATCCTTTTTAATTTTATCAACATTTTAAAAATAATATACAACAAATCTTCTTATGTTCAGGAAAAACTATCTCTTCTACTTCTCTTGAGCTCTCCCTACTTCTGCTTCCATTTGGAGAGCTGAAATCTCTCCGACCATCATACTTTCCTCCATCCTATTTTAAGTGGCCAAACCATTTCAGTCTCTGGATAATGATAATTCCCGAGATATTAAAATATTTGTATTAATTATACAGATCTCTATTTTTTTTTCCTTTTTCTATGTTGCCATATTACATTTTCATATATTGGTCTCCTTGGGATTCATCAGTCCAGTGGATTACTGATATTTTTATCCATGTGACAGGTTATACAATATAGGTTACCATGAGTTTTATTAGTTTATTTTCCTTATTGAACTTAGTGGTATTACTGGTCCACCTACTTCTCAGAATCTTGGACATACTGAAATATACTTTTTCCTAACATATTTCCTTTCATTTCTTCATCTACTTGGTGCAACTTTTCATTTATTGTAGATCCAAGATATTTCTTCTGGACCATTTTAGCCATTCTATAGTGATGTATTTACCTGAAATTAATTTTTCTGCCATTTTTGAGAAAGAGCCTAACTACCTGAGTCAATGTTCTTCAACTGATCTTGTTCTCAGATTGTTTCTTAATTTTTTCCGCATACAGTGGTAATCTTAACTTTGTAGTTTTATTCTCTTTCCTCCTTAAAATTCCTGGTCAGTTTTATGCCCCTAAAAATTGTATTTATTGCCCAACTCATTCTTTCATTTATCCTTTATTGATTGCCATTCTCATATTTATTGGCAGATACAGATGTTAAACTCAAAATTTCTTCCCTAAAAACATAAATGTTTATATTTCTGACTCATATTAATTTCTTTGAAAAGTAATTTTACTACAAAAATTATGAATTTCAGCAAACTTAAAACCTATAAATTTGACAATACACTACAACATTTCAGATTCTATGGAATGAAAAACAGGAATTTAGGTTGGATTATAACATATTCATCAGCTATAAAAAAGCTACTTCTAAATGCCTGATTTTGTTCCCTTATAGACAAAATCCTTTAAATTTAACATGTAATATATCTCTTTTAGTGATCAACTATAGGATCAAGATGTAGCCAAACAAACTATATTACTTCAATTTATCATATAAAAAATTAATAGTGAAAGCAAATTATGTAAATATTTGATGTCTAGCTCAAAAAGAAAAAAATTTGGTGTTGTGCACACCAGATTTTCTTCTTATTTTACATGTAATTCTTTTAGTGATCGACTATAGAATCAAGATGAAGCCACACAAAATATATTACTTTAATTTATCATATAAAAAATTAATAGTGAGAGCAAATTATGTGAATATTTGGTATCTTGCTCAAAAAGAAAAATCTGGTGTTGTTGTGCACACCAGATTTTTTTCTTATTAAACATGTAATTCTTTTAGTGATCGACTATAGAATCAAGATGAAGCCACACAAAATATATTACTTTAATTTATCACATAAAAAATTAATAGTGAAAGCAAATTATGTGAATATGTGATTCTATATTATCATCTACACCAATCAGTTAGTTTTATCTAATTTTTATCACTCTCTGTTTAACTTTAATAATTTTGTTTATAAGATAATTTTTTTTAAATCTTTAGCTTTCCAACGGTATGTTATACATCTATATTACTGTTTTTATGTTCAATAACAAAAAAATTGCAGAAAAAATATGTTTGCTCTTTTCCCCTTTAGTTCTCTATCGAATTCGTTCAACATGTATATTTAGCCATTTTTTATCAATCTTTTAAATAAAGTAAAAAATCCTTGGTTGTGCTGTTCTTCATAGTGGATGTAAAATGATGGTCATGATATCATGTCCCTGTGCAATGTCATATACTTGTTAAAGATTATTTTTTTAAAAAACATTCATTAATACTATTATTGATCCACTGGACTGATGAATCCCGAGAAGACCAATATGTGAAAATGTAATATGGCAACATAAAGAAATAATAATATAAAAAATAGAGATCTGCATAATTAATACAAATATTTTAATATCTCAGGAATTATCATTATCCAGAGACTGAAATGGTTTGGCCATTTAAAATAGGATGGAGGAAAGTATGATAGTTGAAGAGATTTTAGCTCTCCAAATGGAAGCAGAAGTAGGGGGAGCTCAAGAGAAGTAGACAAGATAGTTTTTCCTGAACATAAGAAGATTTGTTGTATATTATTTTTAAAATGTTGATAAAATTAAAAAGGATTCAATGTACATTAATCACATATAAAGGTGGAGTAAATAAGCTTGAAAAACTCAAATGTAATTTTAAAACTAAATGATATTTGGACTAGCAAGCAACATTATAAAAAAAATATTCAATCACTTGACGAAATAAAAAAAAAAATAAGACTTTCACCGCTACCAGCTTAAGGAAGATAAGTCATATAGGGTAGTTCTGCAGGGACTTCACTCTACTACTTCCACTTCAGTTATCAAACAGGACATTGAAGAGCTGGGCCACAATGTTAGACAGATTTCTAATGCATTGCACCTTATCCTTAATTATCCTTTACCAATTTTTTTCTCTTTTTTTTTTTTGTTGACCTTGAACCAGCAGCCAACAATACCGATATTTTTCGTATAAATAGATTAGTATATTCCTTGCTGTTGCACTGGCAACAGGTCTGCAATCTTAATTAAAACCTCACTACAACATAACCCTGTACATATACCCAACTCTCCAGATATACAATCCACAGCCATCACATTGCACACTCAACACCACAACATTACTTTTGCTACCGTCTACTGCCCTCCGAGGTATGTGTTGATAACTACGATGTTCTGCGATTTCTTCAGGCGTCTAGGAAGATGTTTTATCGCTGAAGGGATTACAATGCCAAACATAATTCTTGGGGGTCACGGTTATGTACTCCTAGAGCAAGAAGCATGAAGTCTGCCATCCATGAACTATCATTAGACATTATCTCACCTAACGCACCCACTTCCTGACCAACCTCTAGACAGAAAAAACCCGACCTCTTAGATTTTTTCGTCACTAAAGGACGTAGGACTGACTGTACCTTATACTTTAACTACGAGCTCCGATCTTTGCTCTGATCATTCTCCTCTCAATTTACTACTGTTGGACAAGCCTTGTACAGAAATAAAACGACCATCTTTTCAAGAAGGAATCATTGATTGGGATGAATATAGTAATCATTTAAACTCAAACGACAGATTCAAAATTTCAAATTTACGAATTACGAAAACTACATTAAAAACACAAAAAGTGTTCATATTTGGAGGTATACAAAAAAGTGGGTAATTGTTTGGGAAGCTAATGTTTATAATACAAAGGTAGAGGATTAGTAACTGTTTACTTTAAATATTTAAACATTCGGAAGAAAACAACAGAGACCTGCAAAATCCTTTATGTATTTCAGAAACTATAAAAACGGACATTTCATGTGAAACAACCCAATATATATATATATGAATGAATGAATGAATGAATAAAGCCTTTATTGCAAGGATAACATTTAAAAAATTATAATATTAACTTTTAGTTCTAAAATAATTTCTAACATAATCAAATATAATTTCTAATATAATCTAATAAAAAGTTATCATATAATTGGAAAAGAAAAAAATTATATATATATAATGATATGTGAAAAATAATAATAATGCATATACTTGTTAAATGAAAAAAAACAAAACTATATAATTAATGTTCCTTAGGCCCGGTTGCACGGACCCTGTTTAACTTTAACTTTACTAATCTGGATAAGTAAATCACGGGTTAGCAGAAATTCCATTGCACCAATCATACTTAGCCCTAACTCTAAATTAAGTGATGGTGTTAAGTTAATTCACCTTCCTACCTCGATTATCCGATGTCAATGTTACCTTCTCTACTGTTACTTCAGCTTTCAAACATTGTTGTGTCAGTTTCAGTTTGTTTTTTTCTGAATATTTTCGTGATATTTATCCTATTACACCGAAGAAAAATGAACACAATCTCTTCAGATGAATACTCATCAACATCAGATGAAGAAATAATACAACTGGTAAATATACTTCCTAGGAACAAGGTTTACAAAGTAAGGAGGAATCCATTTGAAATTTATGATGAAGTGGAATTCAAAAGAAGGTATAGATTTCGAAAAGAAACAGTTCTAAACATGATAGACATTTTTAATATTAATGATTTTGCTTCATATCCTACAAACAGGAACATCCCAATAACACCTTCAAACCAGTTACTCTTTGAAACATTGTTTGTGTCTGTTTTAGTTTGTTTTTTATTGAATATTTTCGTAACATTTATCCCAATACACGGAGGAAAAATGAACACAATCTCTTCAGATAAATATTCAACATCAGATGAAGATATAATGCAACTGATATATATACTTCCTAGGAACAAGCTTTACAAAGTAAGGAGGAATCCCTTTGGAATTTAGGATGATGTGGAATTCATAAGAAGGTATAGATTTAAAAAAGAAACAGTGCTAAATATGATTGACATTTTTAATATTAATGATTTTGCATCATATTCTACTTAACCTCAAGAGGTATTATGCTACTAGTAGTTACCAGCAGGTTCTTAGCGACATCATTAATATTGATAAATCTACATTTTATAGAATTATTCCACGCATAACAGCATTAATAGCCAGGAAGTCAAGTGATTTAATTAAAATGTCCATAACAGAAGTTGATAAAAACAAAACAGTGTCAGATTTCTACAGGATAAAATGTTTTCTTTGAGTAATTGGTGCGATTGACTGCACTCATATTAAAATCCAGTGTCTAAGTGGAGCTAATACAAAACTATTTTGAAATAGAAAAGGGTGGTTTTCATTAAATATACAAGTAGTGTGCGATGGGAACTTGAAAATCCTGACTCTGTGCATGACAGTTGGATTTTCAATTAAAGTGCATTACGAGTGAGATTTGAGTCAAGAGAATTTGGAGATTTTTGGCTTCAAGGAGATAGTAGTTATGGCTGCAAAACATGTTTACTGACACCAACCAAGGTTAGTTAACAGCAAAAGTTAACTTTAACACAGGCTGTTGGTGCAACCGGGCCTAACCCGGGTTAAAAGCTAATCATGATTAAAGTTTTTGTCCAGATGCACCAACAAATTTTTAATTCGAGTTAGTTAACATGGGTTAGCGCGGGACGTCATCATATTCGTGACGTATTTAACAACTCCAAATCCTCTAGACAGAGACAGTTAGGTTATATTGAAATACTTGTTTTACTCTGCCGATTAATATATATTAATACAATAATGGATATAATTAGTTGACCGTTGAGAATTAATAATGAAACATTTTAAGATCTATTGAATATCAAGGAAGCTGGATTGTATTGTGAAACCAGACAGACAATGAGTATCTAAATGGAATAAAAACTATAGTATATAAAATGTTATTAGATGTATTCGGAAAAAATAATAAACTAAATCAAGTACAATGAAATTAAAAATGAACCCAGGACAAAAAACCTTAACGTTAATAACAATAAATTGATCAATAATAAACCAAAAATTGATGACAATATGAACAATAAATAGTAAAACCTAAACAAAAAACTATAACAGATCTTTACCAGAATGAAAATAATAAAAAAACAATTATAGGTAATATCAATAATGCGATAAATATAGACATGATAAGTGGAAGAAATAGAAATACATACCATTATCAAAAAATGCAATTTATACCTCATCTATCCAAAGAAATTAAGAGAACACTTGTTGAATTTAATTCACCACAGACAAAATTAGGACTATATAACCATAATAAACTAAGTAATCATTTATCAAACATTAAAGATTTTACCACACGAAAAACTGAATGTTATTTATAAAATAAATTGTATAGATTGTGATAAGATATACATAGGAGAAACCTCTAAAAAGATCACAACTAGAGTCAAACAACACAGCAATAATTGTAAAAATATAAACACTACAGCATTTGCACAACACAGTCTTCAGCTTAATCACAATTTTGATTTTGAAAAACCTACAATATTGGATATAGAAAAACAATCGAATCTATATATAAACAAAAATATAAAAGATACCATAAATTATAAAACAGATTGCAAACACCTCTCACAAGCAGTTCTTGCTACAATTGGGAAATTAAAATTTGTAAACCTTACCTTAGTGACCTATATTTAATAATAAATCAGTGTATACTTACTACAGTAAATAGTATGACCCTAATTCATCAGGGCCAAAGAATATGTCAGCTAAATGGGTATTTTTTCCTTAGTGTTAATTTAAAAAACAAACCAATTTTATGACATAAATTTTTGACAAAATGTTAATCAAAAATGGATAATTTTTTTAATTTTAAATGAATTTCGGGTAAATATAATTTTTTTGTAACATTGTTATACATATTTTTGGTAATGATTTTAGTTAATATTTAAAAAGTTATTTTATAATGTTAATTGATAATTTTTTGATGTATTTTAGTGAGTCCTGATGATGGGGAAGGCCCTCGTAATCTTGGCTCGTTTTAAAGTTAATTGTAATAAACTGTTTTTGGAAGATTTAGAAACCTACAAATTATTTATTATCATTTTTCATTCTTCCAATTAACCTATTTTTATTATTAATCAATTTACTGAATTAGAGGGAAAAAAATATGTAAATAAAATACAAAAATCACACTTTATTGATAAATACAAACAAATAAATTACCACTTGACAACAAAAGAGGGAAAGGTTAATTGATTTAATAACACACATTGCAATTTATACAAAATTATGTCATTTCCTTACATCTTGAAAAATTTGTGTCGACAAGTGCTCTGCGAATAGCTATATCACTTTCACATATAATTTCTGATGGTAAAACAACATCAGGAAAGTAATCTTCTGGTTCTGGTACGTTGTAGATGTCCTGGGTTTCTATTGCAATGTTGTGGAGGACATCTACAGGTACAATAATATTTAGGGCTTTTTTTGGATCCATTCGAATTCCATTGGCAAGGCAAGGAAATCTTCTTTCCATAAAACTGAACGCTCTCTCAATGATTTTTTGATTTTGTGTGACAATTGATTTTTCTTCAGCAGCATTTGTTGGGTTTAAAATTGGTGTCAGTAAACATGTTTTGCAGCCATAACTACTATCTCCTAGAAGCCAAAAATCTCCAAATTCTCTTGACTCAAATCTCACTCGTAATGCACTTTAATTGAAAATCCAACTGTCATGCACAGAGTCAGGATTTTCAAGTTCCCATCGCACACTACTTGTATATTTAATGAAAACCACCCTTTTCTATTTCAAAATAGTTTTGTATTAGCTCCACTTAGACACTGGATTTTAATATGAGTGCAGTCAATCGCACCAATTACTCAAAGAAAACATTTTATCCTGTAGAAATCTGACACTGTTTTGTTTTTATCAACTTCTGTTATGGACATTTTAATTAAATCACTTGACTTCCTGGCTATTAATGCTGTTATGCGTGGAATAATTCTATAAAATGTAGATTTATCAATATTAATGATGTCGCTAAGAACCTGCTGGTAACTACTAGTAGCATAATACCTCTTGAGGTTAAGTAGAATATGATGCAAAATCATTAATATTAAAAATGTCAATCATATTTAGCACTGTTTCTTTTTTAAATCTATACCTTCTTATGAATTCCACATCATCCTAAATTTCAAAGGGATTCCTCCTTACTTTGTAAAGCTTGTTCCTAGGAAGTATATATATCAGTTGCATTATATCTTCATCTGATGTTGAATATTTATCTGAAGAGATTGTGTTCATTTTTCCTCCGTGTATTGGGATAAATGTTACGAAAATATTCAATAAAAAACAAACTAAAACAGACACAAACAATGTTTCAAAGAGTAACTGGTTTGAAGGTGTTATTGGGATGTTCCTGTTTGTAGGATATGAAGCAAAATCATTAATATTAAAAATGTCTATCATGTTTAGAACTGTTTCTTTTCGAAATCTATACCTTCTTTTGAATTCCACTTCATCATAAATTTCAAATGGATTCCTCCTTACTTTGTAAACCTTGTTCCTAGGAAGTATATTTACCAGTTGTATTATTTCTTCATCTGATGTTGATGAGTATTCATCTGAAGAGATTGTGTTCATTTTTCTTCGGTGTAATAGGATAAATATCACGAAAATATTCAGAAAAAAACAAACTGAAACTGACACAACAATGTTTGAAAGCTGAAGTAACAGTAGAGAAGGTAACATTGACATCGGATAATCGAGGTAGGAAGGTGAATTAACTTAACACCATCACTTAATTTAGAGTTAGGGCTAAGTATGATTGGTGCAATGGAATTTCTGCTAACCCGTGATTTACTTATCCAGATTAGTAAAGTTAAAGTTAAACAGGGTCCGTGCAACCGGGCCTAAGGAACATTAATTATATAGTTTTGTTTTTTTTCATTTAACAAGTATATGCATTATTATTATTTTTCACATATCATTATATATATATAATTTTTTTCTTTTCCAATTATATGATAACTTTTTATTAGATTATATTAGAAATTATATTTGATTATGTTAGAAATTATTTTAGAACTAAAAGTTAATATTATAATTTTTTAAATGTTATCCTTGCAATAAAGGCTTTATTCATTCATTCATTCATTCATATATATATATATTGGGTTGTTTCACATGAAATGTCCGTTTTTATAGTTTCTGAAATACATAAAGGATTTTGCAGGTCTCTGTTGTTTTCTTCCGAATGTTTAAATATTTAAAGTAAACAGTTACTAATCCTCTACCTTTGTATTATAAACATTAGCTTCCCAAACAATTCCCACTTTTTTGTATACCTCCAAATATGAACACGGAAACACGCGATTTTAGAGTAATATTTTTGTACGAGTTTAAACTCGGCCATTCAGCAGCTGAGGCCGCTAGAAATATTTGCAAGGCGTTTGGGGAAGGGAGTGTTAATGAACGGATTATTCACCGTTGGTTTGCTAATTTTTCAGCTGGGGATACCGACTTGGAAAACTTGTCCCGAGGAAGACCTCCGTCCGTAATAGACAACGATGTCCTCGAACATACAGTAGACGGAAACCCCTACCAAACAGTTAAAGGACTCTCAGCACAACTAAGTACAAGTGCATCGACCGTTTCCAGACATTTAAAGTGTATTGGGAAAGTAAAAAAGCTCGATACATGGGTACCTCACTGAGCGGCAGCAAGACCCCATGTTTCAAAAGATACCGTGCAAAAATTTAAAGAACTGAGCTACAAAGTTCTTCCGCACCCACCATATTCTCCCGACTTGTCTCCAACAGATTACCACCTGTTCAGGAATTTAGACAACTTCGTCAAAGGAAAACCTTTTAAAAATGATGATAAAGTGAAAAGTGCGTTTTCAGATTTTGTTTCACTTCAAAGCTCAGAGTTTTTCAGTTCGGGGATAAAAAAGTTGGTGTCACGTTGGGAAAAATGTGTAGAAAAAGAAGGTAAATACTTGGAATAAAATTATCTTGTTTTCATATAGTATTTTTAATAAAAATCCTTTACCCTGAAAACGGACATTTCAGGTGACGCAACCCAATAATATATATATATATATATATATATATATATATATTAATATATTATATATATATATATATATATATAAGTTAAATAATAGACGTAAATTGTAATTAAAGTAATTTAATTAAATTTAGGTTATATGTTATCACTCCAGCTGCACTGTTAATACTAACTTTATTTTATCATTTACATGAATGAATCGATTATATCGATTACAATTAACTAGATTTAACATTATATCATGATGGCCTAGATACATAACATCCCCTCCTCAGTTCACAACGTGAACTCAGAGTTCAAAAAATAGAAATTAAGTGACAAATTTACAATTAAAGAGGAAATACACCTGGATCAAGAGGGATGCGAAGGTGCCGAATATGGGTATGCCTCACTCTCTGGGCACCGGATAGTTCCTGAATGGAAACAAATTGTGTTCTCGCAGCGCTACCACTTTGAAGGGCCCTTCGTATCGTTGATCTCCTTTACGGCGGCTAGACGACGGGCGGCAGTACACTATCATACCTAGTCTGATCTTATGCGACTCGTCTGCTATTGCTAAACCTAGGCGATTCGCCCGAGAAATTTTTTCCTTAATAAGTTTGGTGTAAACTTTCTGCGAAATATCAGCAAGTTGCTTACGTTTGTGAAGTACCGCCTCTCGTAGGTGTGTATATGCAGTCGTAAGTAAATCACCCCTATTCCGTAAAGGATGTCCGAAAACAACTTCTACCGGTGTGAAGCCTGTAGCAGAATGAATAGTGTTGTTGTAGGCCAACACCGCCCGAGGCATTGCCGCTGACGCTCCTAGCCCCCTGTGTAGTTGGAACAGGCGAAGATGTTCTCCTAATGTGTTGTGGAGGCGCTCAATAGCACCGCGCCCCTGTGGGTTACCCGGTGAGTTGAAATGCCACTTTATATCGAGTTCCGAACATTCCGTTGCGGTACGGGCGTTCTGGAATTCCCTTCCACAATCAGATGTTACCCTATGAGGTACTCCATAGCAAGACATCCAGCAGAAAATACCATCCCAAACAGCGTCTGCCGTTTTGTTATGCAGGGGATATGCCATGGCTAATTTGCTAAAACTATCTATTACCGTGAGCCAGCGAGAACCTTCCCAAGTGAAAATATCCACCTGCACATCTAATAATGGCGAATTCGGGGTATATGAAACTTCCGGATGGACAGTAATTGGATGACGGTCGTATTTAGCACGATTGCACGTTGTACATGTTTGCAGGATGGCACGAATTGAACGGCGCATATGGTGCCAGTAATACCTGCGACGCAGCGCGGCTAAAGTTTCGGGAACCCCACGGTGATTGGTTTTCCCCTCGTGGTACGCTTTAACCAATTCTTTTTGTCTCTCCGAATCTGTAATAGTTTCTACGATTTTTGAGCAAAAAATTATGTTTCTGTCAGTCCCTATCCGCTCCGTTTTCCACAAATGCTGAATTCGATCGCGAACAGTCTTATTACCTACGTACAGATAGTAGGTCTTACCCCGCTTGATAATATCGTGTAGTATGCGAATAATTTCCACCGGTGAGACGGAAGGAGCAGTCCACACGGTCATAATACTGTGACGGCCGTATTTTGTATGTTTAGTCCACGAAGTGCCCTCAGTGTGAGTTTTCCAGATAATTTGTCGCGAGTGATGATTTACGACTGTATCCATCTCTGGAAGACAAGCGTGTTGCTCAGGAAATTCATTAGCATCTGCCGTTTCTTCCTCACCGAGGGAAAAACCGTCCCTAACCCCATCATTAGAAGGGCCCGCGTCGTGGAGAGGATTCGAAACAGTGCCCGAGATAGCCAATCCGCTACTACATTTTGAGTACCCTTTTGGTAACTTCCTCCCACGAGGTCATTTCGTCTGATTGTATATGGTTTAGAACGTTTTTCTAACCCTACCGATTAACGATGCTCGAAGTTCAGTAGCATCCAACGGATCTACCAACCCTGCTGGAATTCTCGCTTCAATCAATTCGTGGATCTGGTTTCCTCTTTTAAGAAAATGGTTGAGGTGTCCTAACTCACCACCGAATCTCTCCAGTTCTGCGATTGAATTTTTTAGGTACGTAGCCGTCGCAGTTCTGACCCTTACCCATTCTAGTTGCACTAGCTCCGAGTTTGAGTTTAGGTCGTTATTTTCATCCATTCGTTTATCTTGAACCTCTGCAGCTTGATCTTGGTTCGTAGGCATCGAACTTCTTTTCAGCTTACTTTAATTTAGAATAGTGACTCACGTACGAAAATGCTGACGATATTCTGCCTTACTACGGGTTTCGGCACCAGTTAAATAATAGACGTAAATTGTAATTAAAGTAATTTAATTAAATTTAGGTTATATGTTATCACTCCAGCTGCACTGTTAATACTAACTTTATTTTATCATTTACATGAATGAATTGATTAGATCGATTACAATTAACTAGATTTAACATTATATCATGATGGCCTAGATACATAACATATATATATATATATATATATATATATATATATATATATATATATATATATATATCATTCTGAAAAAATAAGTTAGAGGGAAATGATATTTACGTGGTCTTTAATTTGATGAGGTATTAATTTAATGACAGGTCTTCAGAAGGCCTCGACAATTCCTTTCCAATAGGAGTGATAAGATGGAGTAGGGTGCTCGCTGTGGTAGGTGCACGAGCCGCAGCACTTAGGAGTGGTAGGTACTCTGCTTGGTTGGGGTCCGCACCAACCGTCTAACAGAGGGGACTGGTTAGGAAGGGTTACACTCTGTGTGGTAGTAGCACACCAGTAGTGTGGGTTAGGAAAGGATTCGCCCTGCGTGGTAGTAGCACGACAGTAGCGTGGATCAGGAATTCGCCCTGCGTGGTAGTAGCACGACAGAAGCGAGGATCAGGAGTGAATTCGCCCAGCGTAGTAGTAGTACGACAGTAGCGTTAATGAGTCCTCATAGGTGCAAAAGTGTGAGTTCTCAAACAACCCATTCTATGAGGAAGGAATAAAGGATCAGATAGAGATATCAAAAATCCACAACATATATAAGAGTTAAAACCAAGGAAGGCATATCTGAGTTAAGTAAGCAGGTAAGAGAGGTTAATGCGAGGTGAGTAGAAGATACCAAGTTTTTTTTTTTTTTTTATCACCCTCCATCCGTTTATTTACATAACAACTATAATCTAATATTACATCTACCATGCATATACTTACTAAGACTAAAACTAGACTAATATATACACACTTGGGGAGCCCGTGGCTGAGTGGCTAGCGCGCTAGTCTCTCAAGCTACAGGTTCTGAGTTCGAATCCCAGTCCCGGCGGGGCTTTTGTAAGGATGTAAAAAAAATTGGGATTCACTCACAGCCTCTCCCCCGGGTATGCGAGACCCGTCAGCCAAAGGTGGCCACTCGCAAAATTAGTCGTAGTAAGTGATGACCCTACACAAAAAAAAAAAAAAATGCATCCTGAAACGTGAGTGTTAAACTCGCAGGAGTTTACACCGCGAGGCCCAGGGCCTACACGGCCTGTCGCGCCACTGGAAGATAGAAGAATATATACACACTACAGCTAGGTCCTTGTTTTGCCCAAAGGCAATTTAAGGTTCTTTTTATTTTTATTCAAAATAAATATTACAATATGCGCGGTATGCGCTTGAGGAGGTAGGTGGCTTTGTGCCTTTATTTAAGTAAAATGGGGAGGGACCATTTTGTTGGTGGTTGAGGAAAAAAATCCGGGTCAGACTGCAGAGTCCAGACCCCTTCCCAGGGCGACCACGTCGACCAGGGGGAGAGAGCCTTGCCACCTACCAGGTGTAGATGGAGGAACAAAGGAACAACGTCCCTGAAGAGAGAGTTCACACAAGCCTTCAGCCCGTCAAAGAACTTGACGTGCCTCCGGCTGATGAACTGTGGCACCGAGGGTAGTTGGAGTTCCTCGTGGATGGTGGCATTTTTCGCCCTCTGGAGCGTGGTCCCTCTGGCTATCCTCCTGATAACGGAGTTTTGGTAGCTCTGCAGCCTGTTAAGTGTGGTCTGGTACAGATGGCGGAGCAGGGGCCCACCATGGAGCAGCGTCGGTCTGATGACAGCCTTATAGATCTGGAGTTTGAGTCGCAGTGAGAGCTGCGGCGAGATAAGTAGATGGTAGAGCCTGTGAGTTTTATTGCGAGCCAGCTTGATTCTCTCTCGCACATGGCTGGAGAGTGTCAGGTGGCGGTCCAGGGTAACACCCAGATAGAGAATCGAGTTTGAGATAGGCAGTTTACACCGTCTATTTTAAACTCGGTGGGTAGCTTCCTCTTGCCCTTTTGGAAGGACATGATGATGGCGTCCGTCTTGGCTGGGTTGACCCTGATGCCGATCTTCTTTAATTCCCCAATCATGACGTTGGCTGCTTTCTGTGCATGGTCTCGTGCTGTCTCGGCGCTCATACTGGTGGCGTAGATGGCGATGTCGTCAGCGTAGGCAGCTACCGTCGCTTCCGGATGCTTTGTTGAGACCACTGGTGCCGTGAAAACGACAAACAGTAATGGCCCCAGGACAGACCCTTGATGTAGCCCGCAGATGGTATCGCGTGGATTCGACAAGCTTCCGCTGACCCGTACGACGAACGTTCTTCCGCTAAGATAGCTTCGGATCAATCGGAGTAACAGAGTGTGAAACACACAGTCAAATGCCTGTGTGCAATCCAGAGGGATAAGTGCTGTGGCATCATTGTTCTTCCTCATCCGCGAGGGCAGTCTTGGCCTTTGTGATTTCCCCGCACCATGGGCAGGTGAGTATGCGGCCACAGTATTTCATGATATGCCTGAACTGCTGGCAGTTCCGTCATTGAGCTGGGGCTCCGTCTTCCTTGAACGGGTATACACGAAATATTACCCGCCCAATGCTGCGAAGGGCTCTGATTTCCTCAATTTTCACAGAGGGTCTGTGATTATCTGGTCCAGATCCGACGACACATGAAGTCTCGTCTCCTTCTGGGATTTGTTCGTCTTGAACTCCTTTATCCCTTTTTTGAAGAGCTCTTCTTTTAGGGAGGTAAAGAAGATCGGTGGGGAGATAATGATTGGAGGTGGCAGTTTCTTCTTAATAGCGATCACCTCATACCGGTTTGACGTAGACACCGGTGGCGGCACAGGAACAGGCCGGGGCTTGATGGCTTTGCTAGAGCGTTTGGTTACGGGTGTGAACCCTATTAATAAAGATTATTAAAGCTACTTAATAATATAAACTGGATTGACAGGACCTTTACGGCCCTGCCATCTCTCTGGGATCTTGGAAGGAGTGATGGATTGGAAAAGTGGGTTGTATGTTGCTGGTAGGTTGTCAAAGAATTTTATATGTTGTCTTGATATGTGTGTTTGTATTGTTTCTAAGTTTAAAGTCTCGTGTATGTGGTCCATGTTCCGTCTTTCGAGTGTATGTTTTGTGATTTTTTGTAGTATTTTGTTTTGAGTTGATTGAAGTGACTTTAGGGCTGTGGGATATAGGTAATGTATGAGAGGTGCTCCGTGAAGGAGTGCAGGTCTAAGGATAGATTGGTATATGAGTATTTTTAGTCTTAGTGACAGCCCTGGTGAGTATAGTAGGTGATTTAGTTGTGTTGCTGTTGCTCTTACAATACGTATTCTGTTTGAAATGTGTGCTGTGAATGATAGATGTGACTCTAATGTCATTCCTAAGTATGTGAGTCGTTTTTTGGTTTGTATAGTTTCTCCGTTTAGTTTGGGTTGATGTTTAAATGTTTTCATGTATGAGAAAGTAATTGCATCCGTTTTGTTGGTGTTTATTTAAATGTTTATGTCGTTCAGTTGGTTTGTGATTAGTTGAGGATTAAATTGATTATTAATTTTTTTTTTTACTACTTAGAAGCTAATAAGTTAACACTTATAAATCACTAAATCAAAATTTACTAACATGTTGACTGCATGCATTAAAATAGTGAAAAGAAAACCATACGGAAAACAGTTGCGGCCTGTAAAAACCGTTAAACGGCGTCGCCACATGTTCTAAGAGAAGTCTCAAACAGTGACCTAATTGGCTGCTTGATTCACACTCCGCTTTAACATTTTTTTTTTTTTTTTCTTTCTCAATCACTCAAACAGAAAAAACATAGTGTTAATATAAAAATAATAATAGTATATATATGTATTAAAATTTGTGTTCACTTACTATACCTTTTTCTACCTACCGGTATTTGAAGGCTTATTAATTGAATAGATATAAAAATATCCTCCCTGTTCGGGGTGTTAATATACTTTGAAGGTGAGGGGCCTCCGCTTGTTGATTAGATAACATATAGTTAAAGAAATAAAGCTAAATTGAAGAAGAAAATTGAACTAAAACATAACAAAAGATTAAAGTGTACCTGAAAAGAAATTTATTAGACATAGTGAGGTGGGGGGAGGGGATTGGGTAAGGTAGAAGATATGGAAAAAAAGAAAGGAAAGAGATATTGGGTGTGGGGGGGGGATTATTAAGTAGCAAGCTACTTAATGATGTAAATTGGATTGACAGGACCTTTACGACCCTGCCATCTCTCTGGGATCTTGGAAGGAGTGATGGATTGGAAAAGCGGGTTGTATGTAGCTGGTATGTTATCAAAGAATTTTATATGTCGTCGTGATATGTGTGTTTGTATTGTTTCTAAGTTTAAAGTCTCGTGTATGTGGTCCATGCTCCGTCTTTCGAGTGTTGTATGTTTTGTGATTTTTTGTAATATGTTGTTTTGAGTTGATTGAAGTGACTTCAGGGCTGTGGGATATAGGTAATGTAGGAGAGGTGCTCCGTGAAGGAGTGCAGGTCTAAGGATAGATTTGTATATGAGTAGTTTAAGTCTTAGTGACAGCCCTGGTGAGTATAGAAGGTGATTTAATTGCGCTGCTGTTGCTCTTACAATCCGTATTCTGTTTGAAATGTGTGCTGTGAATGATAGATGTGACTCTAATGTCATTCCTAAGTATGTGAGTCGTTTTTTGGTTTGTATAGTTTCTCCGTTTAGTTTGGGTTGATGTTTAAGTGTTTTCATGTATGAGAAAGTAATTGCATCCGTTTTGTTGGTGTTTATTTTAATGTTTATGTCGTTCAGTTGGTTTGTGATTAGTTGAGCTGCGTTTTGGGCCCTGCGCATTGCTTTATCCGCATTCATGCTTGCCGTGTATATGGCAATGTCATCAGCATATGCGGCAACTTGTACTCTGTCGATTTTTTGTCCTACTATTTGGGCTGTATATATATTGAATAGTGTAGGCGCAAGGACCGAGCCCTGTGGGACGCCGCATGTCACTTTGCGTTGGGTAGACAATTCAGTGTTCACACGGACTGAAAAAGTCCGCCCACTGATGTATGATCCGATTAAGTCGACCAGTTGGTCAGGAAATCGGTAAAGCCTTAGTGTGTCAATAAGGGTGATGTGGGATACAGAATCGAACGCCTGTGTGCAATCGAGTGATATCATGGCTGTGGCACGGTTTTGACTAAGGTTGTTGGCTGTTGTTTAGCAACGTGATGGTAGCAGCTGACTCCGCGGTGAAACCCAGTTTGTTCTGGGGGCATTACGTCGTGTGCGTCGCAGTGTTTTCGGACGTGTATGAGTATTAGTTTCTCATATATTTTTGAGATATGGTTGAGGAGGCTGATGGGCCGGTATTCTTTCGGGACCTTTCTTCGTTTTTTGGGTTTTAAGAGTGGAACTATTATAGCATGTTTCCACTGTTTTGGGAAGTAACTGAGGCGAGAGCATGAATTGAAAATATTTAGGAGAAACATGTGGGCCTTTCTCGGGAGTTGTTTGAGTAGGACATATGGAATATTATCCTGTCCTGTTGATTTGTTTCCCTTTGTTTTTCTCAATATTGCAGTCAGTTGTTTATAAGTGGAGTAGAGGGGGGTTTGTGTGTTGATTGTCGTGGGGTTGTGTTCGTATGTGCTGTCGGTGCGTGCTTTGTCTCGGTCAACATAATACTGTGCTAGAATGGTGGCCTGATCTGCGGGTGTGAGAAGCTCGTCGCCTCAGGTAATTTTCACCACTTTTGATTTTGTGTTGTGGCTTCTGACAAGTCTCCAGAAGTTTTTCGGGTCATAGTGGGTACGGCGTAGTTGATCATGCCATATTGATGTTTTCCACTGCGACATGAGTGTGTTTACTTGTCTAGTGAGGCTGTTTACAATGGGTTTGTAAGTAGGGTCTTTTGTTCTGTACCAGCAGTTTTTAATGTTGTTTCGTTGTTTTATGAGTTGTAGTATGTGTTCTGGCGGTTTTCTTAGGTGTATGGGTGTTGGGTGAAAAGTGGGTATGGCGTCTCTTGCTGCGTCTTTGATGGTGTTTTGTAATGTTTCAATGGCCTTGTTTATGTCGTCGATGTTATTGAGTGGTGTGATTGTCGGTGTGTTGCTTTGAACCGTGTTTTGTATAGTTTCCAGTCTGCGTTCTGAAAATCATATTTTAGGTCTGTATGTCGGGTTCTTGTTGTGTCATGTCCTAGTTGATATAGTACAGGGATGTGGTCGTTGTCGCTGATGTCAACTGTTGTGCAGTTTGTGAATCTGTGTGCCTGTTGTGTGAGTAGTAGGTCTGGTGTTGATGTGTATGATGGGTTAGCATGGTGTCTGAATGTGGGTGCATTGGGGTGTATGATTGTGTATTTTGTTTTGGTCAGGTGAGTTCCCAATGCATTGGGTTTAGCGCAGTTCCATGAGTGGTGTCTAGCGTTCAGGTCACCTAGTATGATATGCTGTCTGTCGGTCTCAGTTTCTTGTTGAAAAGTTTTTGTCGTTTCCGGTTTGCCTTTGGGGCTTCTATAAATACATGTGATTTTGTATGTATGTTTGAGTTTAACTTGTATCGTGATGGCAGTATGTTTGTCGTCACTGAGCGTATTGTAGTTTACTATCCTAGACGGGACGCCTTTACGCATCAGAAGGGCGACGCCCCCTTGACGGGGTGAGTCATGTATGTATGTCGTGTAACCTCTGAATTGTATTTGAGTTTGTTTGTTAAGTTTAGTGTCAGTCAGTGCTACAATTGATGGCCTGATATTGGCCAGGAGGGTTTCTAATTCGAGCTTACGTTTCTTAAGCCCCGTTATGTTGTAATTAAGGATAGAATGTCTATCGATGTATGCTAAGATTTATCATGGCCTGTACATTGGCCATCATCATTTGGTACATATTATTTATCATGGTCCGACCCTAGCCCATGATAAACTTAGCCCGCTTTAACAAGGCTTTTTTTTTTTTTTTTTTTTTTTTTTTTTTCTAAACTCCTGATAGTAATAGTTATGAAGTATGGTTAGAGTACATAAGTTACTTCTCCTTTTACTGTATGGATCATACATTTTAAGGAGTTTTTGATTTTGTTTTGTTGTTGATATTGTTTTTAATAATTTGCAAGACTGTCGGGGCACAGTTTATTTCTGATTTGAGTTAAGAGTACTTAAAACTAATTTTTTTTTTTTTTTTTTTCATTAATTATTACCTGTTACGAAGTCTTGCCATCGTATTGGGGGAGTTGCTGGGGTCATTGTTTTAAACAATGGGTTATTTAATGTTGTTAGTGAGTCGAAGAATTTGATGTGTCTTCGTCTTATGAACTCTGGAACTGTAGGGATTTGGAAAATGTTGTGGAGATCTTCTGGGTTCATTTTCTTCATTGTGGTTGTCCTCACCATTTTCTTCAGTACGGTATTCTGGAACTTCTGCAGGTGTTGCTTTGTTCCTTCTCGTAGGTGGGTGAAGAGGGGGGCACCATACATAAGAGCAGGTCTTTTGATGCTTTTGTAAAAAGAATAGCCCCTCCCTATTCTCAATGTGTAAATAAAGGCTTAGGCCAATTTTTTTCCTAAAGCGCATACAGCGCAAATTGTAAATATTTTTAAATATAATACCTTATAATGCCTACGGGCAAAGAAAGGAATTATTATGTAGTATTTGTATATAGATATTTGTAAAATTATGTTTATATTGTAGTTTGTAAGTCAATAAAATGGAGGGAAAGAAAAAAAAAAAAAAAAAAAATGCTTTTGTAAATTTGTAGTTTTAATCGTAAAGAAAGTGCTGGGGATAGCAAGAGGTGGTGGAGTCTGTATGTTTTCCTTCGTACGGTTTTTACTTTGCTTTAAATGTGTGTCGATAGTGTCATGTGGCGGTCTAGTCTGATACCTAAGTAAAGTATGGAGTTTGATGGTGTTAGTGTGGTGTTATCTATATGGAATTCCCGTGGCAGTCTGGACTTTTTTCCTTTTTGCAAAGCAAATAAGACACAGTCTGTTTTTGTCGGGTTTACCTGTATATTGAGCTGTCTTAATTTAGTGACTATTTGTTGACATACCGCTTCAGCCTTTTCTAGTGCTTTTTTGGCCCTGGAGCTACTGCTGTATATAGCGATGTCGTCCGCGTAAGCTGCTATGGTTGCTGTCCTGTAATTATGTCCTACTATTTCTGCTGTATAAATGGAGAATAGTACCGGGGATAAAACAGCTCCCTGCGGTACACCGCACGTAAGGTTTATGCAATCTGAGGTTTGATTACGAACCCGTACAGCTAGTCTTCGATCTTTTAGGAATGACACTATGATACTATAGAACTGTTCTGGGCAATCGAGGTCTGCAAGTTTGTGACATAGAATGCCATGGGATACAGAGTCGAATGCTTTCGTGCAGTCTATAGATATCATAGCTGTCGCTGCATTATTGTTGAGGTTTCTGCACACCTCCGTTTGTAGCTTCATGAGATGGTGTTCAGTACTGAGGTGTGCCTGGAAGCCAGTTTGTTCGTAGGGGATAATAGAGTTTTCCTCGCAAAAGTTTCTTAAATAATTGAGGATGATTTTTACAAATATTTTTGCTAAGTGAGGTAACAGGCTGATGGGTCTGTAGTGTTCCTCTTTATCCCCTGGCTTAGCTGGTTTTAGCAATGGAAACAGGATGGCTTGTTTCCATTTCCCGGGGAAGTATCTCAGGCGAAGACATGAGTTGTACAGGTTCGTGAGCTGCAGTAAACCTTTCTTAGGGAGTTGTTTTAGTAGGATCGTCTGAACTTCTTCATGTCCGGGTGACCTATTCCCATTGGTCCGTCTTAGTATCGTTTTTAGTTGTTTGGGGCTTGTAAACATGTAATTTTCGCCTTTTTCAATAACCGGTGTTGTGGTCGGGATTGTACGGGATTTAATGTCCTGTTCGTAGTATGTTGCCAGTCTGTCTGCTTGTTGTCTAGGTGTTAATATCTGGTCGCCGTCGTGTAGTCTGACATTTGTGGTCTTTTTTGTGGCGCTTTTGGTTAGTTTCCAAAATTTTCGGAAGTCGCCGTGTGTTTTAGTTAGTTGGTCATGCCACATCGCTGTTTTCCATTGTTTAAGTAGGTTCCTTATTTGTGTAGTAAGTGAGTTTATAGCTTTTTTAATGTCACAGTTTTTAGTACGGTACCATCTGTTTTTAAGTGTGCGTCTGTTGTCGATGAGAGCTAGTATATGTGGTGGAATGGGTCGGAGGTTTGGGCGGTATGTGGGGATATTCCGGGCTGCTGCTTCCAGGAGGGAGCTAGTGAACTGGTCGATATACTCGTCTACCTTCTCTGTGCTGTCGAGTTTGGGCATTTCTGGTAGAGAACGTTGTACGTCGACTTTGTAGTTTTGCCAGTCTGCCTCCTGGTACTTGAATTTTTTGGGAATATTTTCTTCTAGTGCTCCGTTGATGTAATATTGGATTGGGCGGTGGTCTGATGCTAGAAAGTCGTGGGCGGTGCATCCTGTGATATTGTGTGGCTGTCGTGTTAGGAGAAGGTCCAGGGTGGTCTTAGAGACGGGAGGTCTTCTACCTGTGACGTATGCCCTCCCCAGGCGGTGGTGGGGTGCTGCTGGCATTGAGCTCTTTTGTTGGTCGAGCTTTCTGCTTGCTGATTGGTTGAATTTGTTCCTTTCGCTTTTCGTTCATTTATTGTTTTTTCAAATTTTTGCCTATAGGGGCATCCTCTGAAGGAGGCGACGTGATCTCCGCAACAATTGGCGCATTTTGGATTAGTTTGTCGTGGGCAATCGGTGACTTTGTGATTTTCACCGCATCTGACACATACATGTCGTCGCCCACAGTGATTTTTTGTGTGACCGAATTTTTGGCAGCGGTAACATTGTGGTGGAATATTATCTTGTTTGGGTTTATATTTTTCTGTAGTAAATATACATCTGTTGACGTGTTTTACTTTTCTTATGTCTTCTATTGAGCTTGTGTGTGGCACTGTGATGATGATTGGGCTTAGAGGTGTCTTTTTACCGTTGGGATCTGTTTTTTGTAGTCTACGAATGTCTATTGGTTTTAAGTGTTCGAATGCCTGTTTGATGTCTGAGATCGGGATAGAGATGTCGAGATTTTTTATAGCAAATTTATTTGGTGGTTTTTGCCCCGTTCGCGGTGCATATGTGTAATAATTAATGTCACAGTTAGATAGATGTTTGCGGACGATGTTAATTTCTTCCGTATTTTCTACATAAATTCTGATGGTTTTGTTTTTGTATTCCGTGAAGTAATTTTTTATTTTACATTTATTCATAAATGATTGTAACTCTTTCATCGTATAATTTTTGGGGATAATTATAGGCGGGAGGTTTAATCTGGGTGTGGAGCTCACGTCTGAGGGTAAATTTTCAAGTGGTTTGAAGCTATTGGCTGTGGAGGTAAGGGGGGGGGGGTTGTAACGTTTTTGTCTTATGAGTTCTGGACCGTAGGCGGGGAGGTGAGACTTTAGTCCAATGAGCAGAAGCGCTCTCTGCTTCACTCTCCGAGTCCAGCGCTGGTGGGAGTGGGGTGGCTTGTGCCTGGTCCATAGTTAACTGGCACCAGCACTACACTACACTTCACTACACTGCACTTTCACTGACACTATGGGTAAAAAGTACTTACTGCGGCTTGAGGTCTTGCCAGTGCTATGCTGCCTTTTCCACTGAGTGGGTACTGTCAAGGTTGGATCCAAGAGATATGCATGGACCTTGGTAGTAATAAGGCGCTGAACTAAACAAGAAACTTGAAGAGGAGATGTTGTCACTTCGGCTGCCACTGCTAGACTGTTGTGTTGTTGTTTAACATTTTTTTTTTTTTTTTTTTTTCTCATTCCCTCAAACAGAAAAACATAGAATTAATATAAAAATAATAATGGTAATATACATTAAAATTTGTGTTTACTTACAATACCTTTTTCTACCTACCAGTATTTGAAGGCTTATTAATTGATTAGTTATAAAAAATATACTCCCTGTTCGGGGTGTTGATATACTTTGAAGGTGAGGGGCCTCCGCTTGTTGTTTATATGGTATATAGTTATATAAAGCTAAATTGAAGAAGAAACTTTTAACTAAAACATAACAAAAGATTAAAGTGTACCTGAAAAGAAATTTATTAGACATAGAGAGGTGGGGGTGGGATTAGGTAATGTAGAAGATATGGGAAAAAGGAAGGAAGGAAAGGGATATTGGGTGTGGGGGGGGGGAATATTAAGTAGTATGCTACTTAATGATGTATATTGGATTGACAGGACCTTTACGACCCTGCCATCTCTCTGGGATCTTGGAAGGAGTGATGGATTGGAAAAGCGGGTTGTATGTCGCTTGTATGTTGTCATAGAATTTTATATGTCGTCGTGATATGTGTGTTTGTATTGTTTCTAAGTTTAAAGTCTCGTGTATGTGGTCCATGTTCCGTCTTTCGAGAGTTGTATGTTTTGTGATTTTTTGTAATATGTTGTTTTGGGTTGATTGAAGTGACTTCAGGGCTGTGGGATATAGGTAATGTAGGAGAGGTGCTCCGTGAAGGAGTGCGGGTCTAAGGATTGATTTGTATATAAGTAGTTTAAGTCTTAGTGACAGCCCTGGTGAGTATAGAAGGTGATTTAATTGTGCTGCTGTTGCTCTTACAATCCGTATTCTGTTTGAAATGTGTGCTGTGAATGATAGATGTGACTCTAGTGTCATTCCTAAGTATGTGAGTCGTTTTTTGGTTTGTATAGTTTCTCCGTTTAGTTTGGGTTGATGTTTAAGTGTTTTCATGTATGAGAAGGTAATTGCATCCGTTTTGTTAGTGTTTATTTTAATGTTTATGTCGTTCAGTTGGTTTGTGATTAGTTGAGCTGCATTTTGGGCCCTGCGCATTGCTTTATCTGCATTCATGCTGGCCGTGTATATGGCAATGTCATCAGCATATGCGGCGACTTGTACTCTGTCGATTTTTTGCCCTACTATTTGGGCTGTATATATGTTGAATAGTGTAGGCGCAAGGACCGAGCCCTGTGGGACGCCGCATGTCACTTTGCGTTGGGTAGACAATTCAGTGTTCACACGGACTGAAAAAGTCCGCCCACTGATGTATGATCCTATTAAGTCGACCAGTTGGTCCGGAAATCGGTGAAGCCTTAGTGTGTCAATAAGGGTGGTGTGGGATACAGAATCGAACGCCTGTGTGCAATCGAGTGATATCATGGCTGTGGCACGGTTTTGTCTAAGGTTGTTGGCTGTATCATGCTGTAGTTTAGCAACGTGATGGTAGCAGCTGACTCCGCGGTGAAACCCAGTTTGTTCTGGGGGTATTACGTCGTGTGCGTCGCAGTGTTTTCGGACGTGTATGAGTATTAGTTTCTCATATATTTTTGAGATATGGTTGAGGAGGCTGATGGGCCGGTATTCTTCCGGGACCTTTCCTTGTTTTTTGGGTTTTAGGAGTGGAACTATTATAGCATGTTTTCACTGTTTTGGGAAGTATCTGAGGCGAGAGCATGAGTTGAAAATATTTAGGAGAAACATGTGGGCCTTTCTCGGGAGTTGTTTGAGTAGGACATATGGAATGTTATCCTGTCCTGTTGATTTGTTTCCCTTTGTTCTTCTCAATATTGCAGTCAGTTGTTTATACGTGGAGTAGAGGGGGGTTTGTGTATTGATTGTCGTGGGGTTGTGTTCGTATGTGCTGTCAGTGCGTGCTTTGTCTCGGTCAACATAATACTGTGCTAGAATGGTGGCCTGATCTGCGGGTGTGAGAAGCTCGTCGCCTCGGGTAATTTTCACCACTTTTGATTTTGTGTTGTGGCTTCTGACAAGTCTCCAGAAGTTTTTCGGGTCATAGTGGGTACGGCGTAATTGATCATGCCATATTGATGTTTTCCACTGCGACATGAGTGTGTTTACTTGTCTAGTGAGGCTGTTTACAATGGGTTTGTAAGTGGGGTCTTTTGTTCTGTACCAGCAGTTTTTAATGTTGTTTCGTTGTTTTATGAGTTGTAGTATGTGTTCTGGCGGTTTTCTTAAGTGTATGGGTGTTGGGTGAAAAGTGGGTATGGCGTCTCTAGCTGCGTCTTTGATGGTGTTTTGTAATGTATCAATGGCATTGTTTATGTCGTCGATGTTATTGAGTGGTGTGATGGTCGGTGTGTTGCTGTGAACAGTGTTTTTGTATAGTTTCCAGTCTGCGTTCTGAAAATCATATTTTAGGTCTGTATGTCGTGTTCTTGTTGAGTCATGTCCTAGTTGATATAGTACAGGGATGTGGTCGTTGTCACTGATGTCAACTGTTGTGCAGTTTGTGAATCTGTGTGCCTGTTGTGTGAGTAGTAGGTCTGGTGTTGATGTGTATGATGGGTTAGCGTGGTGTCTGAAAGTGGGTGCATTGGGGTGTATGATTGTGTATTTTGTTTTGGTCAGGTGAGTTCCCAATGCATTGGGTGTAGCGCAGTTCCATGAGTGGTGGCTAGCGTTCAGGTCACCTAGTATGATATGCTGTCTGTCAGTCTCAGTTTCTTGTAGAAAAGTTTTTGTCGTTTCCGGTTTGCCTTTGGGGCTCCTGTAAATACATGTGATTTTGTATGTGTGTTTGAGTTTAACTTGTATCGTGATGGCAGTATGTTTGTCGTCACTTAGCGTATTGTAGTTTACTATCCTAGACGGGACGCCTTTACGCACCAGTAGGGCGACGCCCCCTTGACGGGGTGAGTCATGTCTGTATGTCGTGTAACCTCTAAAGTGTATTTGTGTTTGTTTGTTTAGTTTTGTATCAGTCAGTGCTACTATTGATGGCCTGATATTGGCCAGGAGGGTTTCTAATTCGAGCTTACGTTTATTAAGCCCCGTTATGTTATAATTTAGGATAGAATGTCTATCCATGTGTGTTTTGATTTATCATGGCCTGTACATTGGCCATCATCATCTGACACATGTTGTTTATCATGATCTGTACCCAGCCCATGATATTTTGTACCCAGTCGGGTTGATTTGTGGTCGGGGTGGGTAGCAGCGGGGTTTTAAAGGATCTGCCCGCATAGGTGTTGGGTCCGGATGTGGTGGGGGGAGCCTGATTTGTTGGTTCCTGTGTTGTAGTTGTGGGTTTATTTATTTCCCTTTTTTGTGATCTGGCCTGTATTATGGCCAGTCTAGTGGGACAGTTGCGGTATGAAGCCACATGTGGACCTCCGCAATTGGCACATTTTGGGGGTGTGGTTTTGTGGCACGCACTACTGACGTTGTTTCCGCCACAACGGACGCATATTATTATGCGCCCACAGAAGTTTCTTGTATGGCCATACTCCTGGCAATTAAAACATTGCTTGGGGCCTGTTGGGTGTCTCAGTTTCTCAACTGAGTACAACATGTAGTCTATTGGACCTACTTTTTTAAAATCGTCTAATGTAACTGTGTTGTTGGTAGTTACGATAATGTAACTGAGTTCGGTTTTCACACCGTCTTGGTTTGTTTTAACCATCCTCCAGGCGGTTTTGAACCCGCTGAGTTTGGCTTTGAGGGCTTCAGCAATGCTTTCTAATGGATGTTCTAGGTCGAACCCTTTTAAAATATATTTATTATCAGGCTTAGTGCCTCGAGGTGCGTAGGTGTGGTAATCTATCTCTGGGCTTTGCTCGAGTAGAGCATGTATTTCCTTATATGTTTTGTTTGTTTTTGTGTATATTTTTGTTTCATTGTAGAAAGATTTTATGACCAAATCTTCTGTGATATTATTTTCTATTAGAGATTTTTTAAGCTCTATTGCTGAGATTGGTGGTCTTATTACAAATGGTGGAGATGTTTTTGTGTTATTTGTCGTTGTGTTAGTGATTGTATTTGTGTCTGTACTGGTCGTGGTTGTGTTTGTAAGTGGCGTGAATTAATTTTTGGTAGTTACCGGTGTTGTCCTTGTAATAGGTCTTGGTTTAGCCGTTAGTTTGCGTTTTGGTGTAATTAAACCTTCTTCATCCTGTTGTTGGTTTAGTCTTTTAAGTGTTTTCGATGGTCCGGGTAACGTGTCCATGTCGGTTTACGTCATTGTTTTTAAAATATGTTTCTAAGAATTAAACTAAAATTTTAGCTAGTAACTATTAGATTTAAAGCAAGGCTTTAACAAGGTTTGGACACGCTGGGTGTATATAACCTTATGGCCAATCTCAACACCAAGCGGTAACCGTTTTACTTTACTTGTTACAGGCTCAGATATATTATTTTTTTATACATTTCCTTCCTTTTACCTTATTGTTTAAATAACATTGGTATAAAAATAGTATTTAAAATCATTACATAGATATTCACTTTTCTTGAGCACATACAATTTTTAGTTTGCTTGATTGTGGTGCCGGTAGAGCTCCCTGGTGACTGGCCGCTAAACTGCTCCGGGCGTCTGTACGGACGGCGGGCGGTCACAGCCGTTTCACGTCAAAAAAACAAAATAATAATAATAAAAAAAAAAAAAAAAATATATATATATATATATATATAAGCATATCAGACCATATCCATGTTTTTGTGCACCATGGAAACACTTGCAACTGTTTTGGCCGTTTTGCAATAATTTTTAGTGAATGAAGATTTTGTTATTGGACTTGAATTAAACCTAAATTTAAATCAACTTTTAATATGCGCGAGCAAAGCCGCGGGGTCACAGTAAAGCTATAAATAATTTTTATTTAAATGAAGTTGTGTCTGCGGTTATGTTTATTGTTATTTTTTTTAGGAGGAAATTTACATTTTTTCCTTCTTCTTGAAAGTAGAAAGATTACAATCGTTTATTGTTCATTTCTCCGGTATCAGTTGTACGTGAACCATACCAAAACGAAGATCGTGCATTGCAGTTTGTAATCTCTTAGATTATTCTTTTATGCAAATATACAACTTGAATATTAGTAATTATAATTTAAAAGAAATAAATCCGTGAGATTTTAAGAATACCTTAAAAATAATTCTTGCCTAATTTTTTAACGTGCTCAGAAATAATTATCTGCCACTTCCTGAAGTAATTATCAACTTAATGACTTGGATTCGTTGAAAACAATCGTTCAAACGTTTGTTCCTTAGGATAAAATAAAATGTATCTAAATTACAAATGAGCATCCACTTGTTGCTAGTTATCTCGTTGCGATAAGGTGTACCTGTATATATATATAAAAATACTAGCACACTAAGAACGTTATTTATTCTCCATAATGAATGGTGAAGCGTTAGCAGTGCTCTTCTACGTCGTGATATTTTCAGAAACAATCCAAAGCAATGAGCTTCCTGATACATGTAAAAGGTAAATTATATTAACTAACCACAATAATTATAGGTCTCTTCCCTCTTAACTATTTCGCCTATATTAGTGCATGCGTAGTAAAGATGCAAGACTGAAAAGCTGTTCTGCGACTACACAAAAACTTTGATGAGAACATACCTTATATTTAAAATAAATTAAACTTGAAATAATTTGTTGAATGAATCATAAAAAAAATCTGGTGAGCGCAACACACGACTTTCACTTACCTCAGTTATTTATATAAATTTAAGAATTTTTTAACAAATTTAGAAACGAAAATAAATAGTTACAGAATTATTCACATTGGATTTTAATATAAACATGTGCTTTTATTTGAATAATCTATTATATTATTATCTCCGTCAATCAGCTTGTTTTATCTGATTTTTATCACTCCCCGTTAACTTTTACAATAGTATATATAAGATAATATTGTTTCTAAAAACTTTACCATTCCAGTTTTCTCCATTAGTTGGATATCGAAATCGTTCAATTTATGTGTTTACCTGTTTTTTAGCAATGATAATCAGATGATATTGTTACGGGCTACGGGTTGTGAGAAATGAACTACTCCAATTTACAAAGTACAAATATTTATTAAATACAGAAAGCACAAATACAAAGGGATTACTAACCACTATACTTACAATAATAATTGAATTACTAGCCTAACTACTATACAGTCTACATATAAAATCAGGTATTCCTAACAAATAAACTACTTACTTAAATCTATACAATCTGCTAGACTTATCCTAAAAACTTACAACTATAAATTATATATAAACTACAGTCTTCTAATTTCCCACCGAACGGTTATCACAATGCTGACACACAGTTCCACTACAATGTCATACTGTCACGAACGGTTCACTGTCACTGTTCACTGATACATCACTGATACTTGTTGAGCCGGATTAAGACTGACTCACCCAGGCGTAGTGGACCGGTATTTGTACCACCACCGAAGATTCTAGACACGGCGGGCAGGTAAGGGCCGTTCTAGGTACTTCGAGGACCGTCCAGGTCCAGAAGTCTCTAGCCAAGTCCGGACCCCTGTCATGGCGTGGTCTACCTGTCATTGTCCTGACCGTAGCAATATGGTCAGTATCATAAAATATACACAATTATAGGTACATTAGAGGTAGACATTTTGAAATATCGGCATTAAAGCCCTGTCAGATTATTTCAATCAGAATGAAATATATATGATATTAAGGCCCGTCCAATTTTACATGGATAAAGCGAGTTTAATAATCGTAAGAGCCGTTTTTGAAAAAATCGTATATAGGTGCAAAATGCATAGTATAAAGTGGGTCCCCTGTTTGGATAATTTTGATGAAAAAGTTGCTGTAACATCTCGGGCATAAAGTTGTCTTAAATATAAAATTTCAGTTTCATAGGACACACGCATAGAACTTTTTTTGGGACTTGGTCATTTGGATCCAGGGGACCCTAAAAAGTGTATTTCCTCTTAAAACTGGAATTTGAAAATTTTCACGATCGCAATACTTTCCCTTACCATGTCTTTCATATATAGCTAAATGAAAGTAAAAATAGTTTTATTAGAATATTAATTTTATATTTTCTCATCAGATTTCTATTTATCGTCATCATGTTATATATTTCTTTGAAATAAATTAGCCGGAATAGACAATTTTTGATTAAGTTTATTCTTCACGATCTTTTTGCTATATCGATTGTTCAAGTCTATAAAATCTGATTTTCTGTTCTTGCCTCAAAAATGTTTAACTTATAATTGTAAAGTATGTCATCATTTATTAATAATTATATTTAATAACATATGATCTTCCTCTTCTCATCTTTGTCTTTTAAATATTAATTCGTTAATGACCATTGTCGAAAGTCGTTATTTTCCATTTCTTTGGAAACTATTGACTTATAATCATTCAATTATTACTATTTTAAATAAAATATTTATGTTAGTCATATGCATCACATGCATGTAAGTCATATATGTTGAGAGAATCATGGAAATCCGCGTGCCCTAAAAATTATTGAAACAACTAACAATAAAATATATTAAAAAAAAAATAGTATAAGAAAAAGAACAGATAGTTAATTTTTAAATTGACTAATTCATAGTATTTTGGAAAAATTACTTATGTTTTCGACAAGCTTTCCTCTTTCTTATGCTTAATGATATAGATATAGATTAATTTAATAATTTCTGTTGCGAAAATTGACTTCTTTTAGGATTTTCCAATTCAAATTTTATAGTTACAGTCCTACTTTAAAAATATTAAGTTTAATAGACACGAGAATGGCTCAAGTAGCCGAAACATCTTGCAAAAATAAACGTAATTAAAAACCGTAAAAACTGTTGTTGACCATTGACTTGTTAATTTAAATTACACACATATTTCTTATTTGCCTTACATAATAAGTATACAACCATATTTTGGCGACGTTTCGAGATTTTATTGATTAATCTCTTTCATGATGAATAATCCTGAAGGACCCTCCTAGCACGAATAACAGAATACATTGAATTTCATATATATATATACATGAGATTTTTCTTTTCTTCACATAAAATCGAATGTGTCCGAAACCAATTTGGATTTTCGAAAATAAAAGTTCCGCTGGAGTTGAAATAGAAATTTTGAGTTTAAGAAAAGTATGTTGTGTGCACAGCCTCCGTTACCTTTATGTTTAATATTTTAAAAAACGCTGCAAATTATTACATAATGGTTTATTATTTCCAAACAACTATATCAGTGTACAACTGTTTATAGGCAATCAACTAATATACAAAGCAATAAATAATTCAAATGAAAATGGCATATTACCATTTTTAATTTTAAAACTCTCATCTCTGAACTAATTTCCATGATTCTTTTTTCTTTTTATTGGGAAATGTCTGGATGAAATAGCATTTAGTTATAGGTTTTTATTTTCATTCAGAACACCTTAATTTTTTTTTTTACCTTAATCAACTGTTCATCGTGCTTTACTGATTCCAAAACTCCTAAATTTCAAAAATACATATTTTTCTCCATCTGCAATCATAACTGAGTTATGGGCGTATTTATGCGTAAAATTTCAATTTTTTTCTCTTTTTTATAATTATTCGTGGATTTTTGGTTAAAAAATAATGATAACATTTTCTCTATCTTCGAAAATAACTGAGTTACAAGCCTATATAGAGGCAAGATTTCATTTTTTGCTTTTTAATTTTTTTTGTATCGCACTTTACTGATTCCAAAACTCTTAACATATTTTTTTCCATCTTCAAAAATAACTGAGTTATGAGTGTTTAATGGATAAAATTTATTTTTTTAATTTTTTTTTTATGATTGTTCGCGTCTTCTTGGTTAAAAAACACTAGTAATTTTTTTATTTTAACTTAGTTATTGAATTAAATCACTTTAAATCGGCTGCCATTTTAAAAATTACTAGCTGATATTGCCAAGGAGTTAGGATCATCTTTGAATGCCTTATTATTTGTGTAGAAAGAGAAATACCACGGACGGCGTACGGCAGGCGACGGAGAAACTTTTTTTTTTTTTATTCGTTGTTGTTTGTTTTGTTTATTTATTTAACGTCACTTTATGCTACTATGGCTGATCGGACGATGCAACAGTGGGAGTCCTAAATTTTGCCTATCCGGGTTTTATTAGGATAGGGATCTTTAACGAGTACCTGACATCGCACAGGCTCGGGACCACCTTTTAACGTTCCCTCCGAAGGACGGCATAACTAAGGATTTTTTTCTCCCATTAAAAAATCCTAGGACTACCTGCGAGTTTGAACCCGTGACCTTTGGCATAGGAGGCTGTTATGCTAGCCACCCAGCTACAAGTGATCCCTTTTTTATTCGTTATTCGAATTCTACGTATCTAGAAACGTAAGCCCTCTAACTTTGAGGGAGGAGGGGTAATTTGTTAGGTCGATTAAATGAATATATTATTATTGAAAATAATAAACCAGAAGGCCATATTTATATTAAATACAGATATTTATGATAAATGTATACTTTAAAAAAATCAACTTTTCGTCCATTTAATGAATGTTTAAATAACAATGAATAATCGATTATAATAGTTTAAGAGCAACTTCAACCTAATGCGTAAAAGAGGTAAATGTTATCAAATTACGAAAAGAATTATCTTTGACTCGATTAAATGTAAATTGCCTTATTACAATTACTTCGAAAACAGAAAAAAATCTACACTTTCCGATTGATTGTTGTGAATATTCTTTTTCATGTTTATTAAATGTTAACAGTTGCTACGTACTATAACATGCAGTTTATATATCAAAAAGTTTATCAAAGTAACTGTTTGGGTTTAATGGCGAAGAGGCACGTTTTAGCATTTCATTTCAGAGGTTCTTGACATTTTTTAGCTTCGAACATGTTTATAAATATGTATTCATGCAAACGCTTCAAATTATTACACAATGGTTTATTATTTTTAAATAATTATATATCCAAATTATACGGATTTTTTATATCGGATTTTAACCCCAATTTCTTGTTTTATTATGCTAAAGGAATTAAAAATCTTTTAAATGAGGCAGAGACATCTTCGGAAAGATGCATGGTTTTCGAGACATTTAATAACTAACGAAAGACAAACTAGTTATAATATCAATGTTAAGAATAATTTGCAAATCAGACTAATAAAGGTATGTTCAAAACGTCATAAGTAAACTGATATGATCAGATTATATGTCTTTCTCGACACATTATTCGCATAGCGGAAAGGCGGATTTCTTTTTATCTGGTATTTGGATTCTATCCTACCCATCTTAAAACGTAATACCTCAAATTCAAATCAAAAAGGCGTGTTATTTTATTTTTTTAATTGTCGATTAGAATATTTTATTATTAAAAATATGAAATATACTCGTATAGTGAGGGAAAGTATTGCGATCCTGAAATTTTTTTAATTCAAGTTTTCAACAGAAATATTGGGTTGTGCGAAAAGTTTGTAGAGAAATTCGGACAAAAATTAAAATTGATAAACAACTTAAAATGTATTTATTTATTCTACAAAATAGTTACCACCGTTAGCGATTACCCTTTCCTAACGGCTTGGTAGTCCATTATCCTTTTTTTTTCCAAAAATCACTGCCCTTACTCCTGAAGAACAATAAAAGGTCCGTTTTGACGTCATCTTCTGAAGAGTAGGGATTTCCCTTGTAGAAAAAGAGCAATGTCAGGAGAGCACGGTGAATGAGATAAAACCTCTCATCTGAAGCTTAATAACTTTTGCCGAGTCCTTAAAGACACATAAGGGCCTAACATTGTCTTGGTGGAATTGCACTCCTTTCCAATTTGCCAACTCTGGGCGTTTCTCTTCAATTGCAGCCTTCAATCGATCTAACTGGCTGCAGTTAAAGTCCATATTTAAAATTTGGTTTTGTGGAAGGAGCTCAAAATCGATGTGTCCCTTCTAATCCTACCAAATACTGAGCATCACCTTTCTTCAGCTTTTTTCCGGCTGGTGTTTATGTAGAGACTCCATTTTTCGTCACTAGTAACAACTCGTTTCAAAAATGGATCCTCCACATTTTTTTTTCAGCAGCAACTCACAACATGAAATCCTTTCAATAAGGTTCCTTTCACTGAACTCATCTGGAACCCAAACGTCATAACTACAGACGTATCCGACCTTCTTTAGATGATCAAGAACGGTCGATTTGCAGACTCTTAACTGCGCAGCTATTTCACGGACAGTAATTCGTGGATTGTTTGCGATGACCGTCATAATATCCTCGATGTCAAGAGTTGAATCCGGCCAGCTCAGGGTAGGTCTTCCAAATTGAAATCTCCTGATCTAATTTTATTTTAAAAATCTCTATGAAGTTTCCGGACATCCCAATACAAGTTATAGGGTTTCCTGAGTCCAAATGACTAAGTCCTGCAGAAAGGTCAGTTTGTGTTTTATTTGAGAAGTGAAACACTTTAAACAGATACATTTAGACCCTAACCTATCTGCGTGTGGGATTTTTACCCACTAAAACTACCTCCCTACAACTGTTTTGTTTTTCCTCGATGAAAGTTTGCTGTTAAGGCCTCTATGCACGCTACAACCTGTTTTACAACTACAGGTTGTGTTGGTGACGATGTTGGACAGGTTGAGTGGGCATGTTGAGCCACCAACCTCCAGAGAACCAAATCTTATGAATTACAACCAGGCTGGTCGAAAGTAAACCCACTTTGATATTAAGTGGCTAAATAGTACAGGAGCCAGATGCATGGTTGACTGCCTCATCGAACATAGATCTAGAAATTTTCTTAATAATTTGTTTGTGTCATAAGTATTACAGAAATCCATTTCTGTGCTTCTCAAACTCTTACTAAGCAGCTAATTAATTTGACGAACTGATCAATTACATCCAATTCTTCAGCCCATCGAACATACGATTAGTTTTTGTTTTAACTAATCTGTTATGTCTCAAAGATGTCGAAAGTACATTTCTTGTGAATTAGAAACCCTTACTAATGACTGCCAGAAGAGCAAATGTAATTTTAACATTATACGATTTTATTAATTTTATATTATAACAATTTATATTCAACCCAATTTCATTACAATTATGTCCATTAATGAAAATTAATATATTAATCCTTTTATACAACATGACAAAAATAACATTAATTTCAACATTTCACTTAAAATATAGCTTGCCTGAATGTATTGTAAATCAATGATGGCTCATGTTATTCTAAAAACTAAACTATATCAAATATCACTAAAATTTGTTTATTTTCAGTGACATATACTGCAGAGGAAGATTACTTCACGATGTTCAAATGTCAAGAATTTTTCCCGACTCTAAAACATTCGTCGATAAAAAAATGAAGTATCCAGCAAAGGAAGTAAGTTTATTTATATTTACTCACTTTGTATAAATATCAATTCTAATCATAACCCTACCTCGATATATTTTAAAAAGACTATGCATTTAAAAATATTCATATAAGAATATTACCTTTTTTTTTTTTTGATGGAAGAATAGTTGACTGTTTGAAAATTCATAGTCTTAACTAAGGAGAAGCTAGTTGGATGTACAGTTATTGAAACACTTCAATTAAGTAATCTTCAGGACAATTGAGTAAAATATATCACAACGATCCTACAAATATTTTTGTACTACAAATATTATGATAACATAAAAACATCTAGATAGTTCATGTGAAGGAAAGATGATAATATAAAAAAATAACTGTTCTGTTTTGTTTCTTTAGCATTATTTTTGGTTATGCTACTTCATAGTGAATATACCCAATGATAAATTGCATTCTCAACATATTATGTTTTTTTTATTAAAAAAAAAGGCAAGCGAACTTCGGAGGTCCACTAAAAGATATGTAAAGTATACGGGGACGATACCTTAACAGAAGTACTGCTCATACGTAGCCACTACTCCCGAAGATGCATCTCACAGCGGTCAGCCCACCGAGCTTCGTTCGAGTAATATTAAGATTAATCCAACGAAACCGGTCGTGACAGGTACGAGAAGTTGCGGAGACACTACAGATTGGCTTTGGAACCCGTCAAAGGAATTTAAAACAGCTTGGCTACGTGTCCGCCGGGCGCCACACAAACTGACCGAGGCAAACCTGGTCTACCGAGTATCGGTCTGTAACTGCCTTCTGAATTAGCACTAAAGAGACCCACTTCTCTAAGAATAGTGGCGGGTCATAGTAAGAATAGTAGGGTCGGGGGAGAAGTGGATCATCTATGATAATGATGTTAGCAGTAGATCATGGACAACTGCAGACCAGCGGCCTTATGCCACCCCAAAGGCCAGTCTATACCCGAAAAGCTTTGCCTCTTCTTATGGTGGGACTATCGCGACGTTCTGTTTTACGAGTTGCTTCCACGATTGATTCAAGGATATACTGCACGCAGCCAACGACATGGGACCAAGCATTGCGGGGGAAACGCCTTGAACTAGTCAATCTCAAAATTTTGAATTACACAATGACAAAGTCAGACCATACTCCGCAAGAGTTAGTGCAGCTAGGCTAGGGTGTTATATCATACCTACCGTATCCTCCATCCCTTGCACCATCCCATAACCACTTATTCCAGGCCCTTCAAAATCCTTATACGGGAAATCGTTTGCTGATGAGAGAGATGTGACAAAGCATATCAAGTTTTTCGCTTCCTAAGAACTAGATGTTTCACGAGAGTGGGATTATGAAATTGTTAGAAAGGTGACAAGTAGTCATCAATGTCGAATACATTATTGAGTAAACATTTTTATTTAATTAAAAAAACTTGTTTGATTTTACCCATCAAAAACCGAACGAACTCATGGATCCACCCTGTATAATAATACGAAAATACCCGTTTATAATATAATAAGAGAATATCTCAACGTTGCCGAGAATTTTTACAGAACAGGGCGTATTCTCTCTAGACTCTAGTCATCTTTGAGCGTTGAGGGAATAGATATGTTTGGTTATCGTATTCAATGATAACCAAATTGATAAATTGGTGATAACTGTATAATTACTATTGTTATTATAACCTCCTTGATAATATTACACAAACCTTCTCTCTAATATTGCTCTTGTGCAGGAGGTACTGACAAATATACAATAACATAATTATCAATGTTTTTAAAGTATTTTGATAAAATCTCACCCGCGACTCGTAAGCGTTTTCCTACGCTTGTAATTTTTTCAAAGAAGAAAAAATAAGTAAAAAATGTTATTAAGGAATTATTAATATTAGTTATTTAATTTTTAATATATTTTGTAGATATTAAATAAGTATGAAGAGCTTATCAGTCAATATGAAGGAAGTATTCCTCCTACGGACGTCTTAAGAAAATTTGTTGATGAAAATTTTGAAGATGGAAGTGAACTTGAGGTAAGCAGTTTGTGCTGATTTCATTAACTTATTATTTTCTACAAATATAAAAAAAATTGAGAAGCAAAATCAACTTCTATTTATTATTGTAATAAGTGCAACTGATCGCCAGTTATTCCAATTTGCCGTGAGGATCAATCCTATTTTTTCTTTCTTAGGTCAAATGTATGTCTATATATACATAAAACATATAATACTATATATGTCAAAATATATAAAACTTGTTTCTTAAACTAATAAAAAAACAGGAAATATTTCTTAATTTTTAGGTGGAACGCTTCTACTACGGTTTAAAAAAAAAACATGTTTATGCGAATCTCCTGTGGTGTAGTGGTTAGTAGGACAGCCGTCTATGCCGAAGGTCACGGGTTCAAACACGAAAAGTCGCCCGAGGATTTTTTTAACGAACTAAAAAAAAAATTACAAAAAAAAAACTATTACTGCGTTTCGATAAATTTTTGTCTTTTCAAACAATTTTCATTTAAAAGATAAGTTAGAGACATAAAGGTATAATCTCATGTTCCTTGACCAGTGTAATCTTCGAGTAGAAAACAATTTTCACGTTTAAGACTTGATGTGTAAGTGGAGTGGCAACGATTTGGTTATTTGACAGATATTTTGATAGCCATTCTTTTTTTATGGCGAGCAAGGTTGGTTATATTCTAATTTTGGATTCAAAATGTGATGACCAAAGCTTCATCCCTGCAGTCGTTCTGATCTAATTATCGCATTTACAAGATCACACGGAACGCTATGATACAGGAGATGCCTCTAAGACGGACAGTAATATAAAAACACTAGCTGTGACACGCAACTTTGCTCGCGAATATTGCATTTCATATTAATTTATGTGCGTTTATAGTAAGATTGGCTATAATAAATATCAACTATCAGCTACTCTTTGTTATCATTTAAAGCCCGATCTTGTCTTCTTCCAGTCAAATTTACAATAGCGAACCAGTAGAAGTGGTTATGGGTATAACATAATCACTTAATATGTAAAAATAATCGTCACAAACTGTTGACAGCCTAAATATGAATTAATGATATTCGTCGGTAAAACCTTAGACCTAATCACTCCCATTTTTTTAGAATTCAGAAATTATGTTCTTGAAATTAATAATTTTTTAGACAATTGAAATAATTTCTAAAAAATAAATAACAATTGAGTATATTTTCATAGGAACCTACACTCGAAACAGATATGAAACGCAATATGCTTAAAAGGGTTGGTCAACTGTATGTAGTGACCAGCCAGGTGCCCTTAAGATTTTTTAATGGGAGTAAAAAACAATCTTAGTTATGCCCTCCTTATAAAGGGACGTAAAATAGTGGTTCCAAGCCTTTGCGATTTCATGAACTCGTTAAAGATCTCTACCCTAACTAAACTTGGACTTAAAAAATTAGTCATCATACGATTAGCCATAGTAGTATAAAAGTGACGTTAAACGAATAAATAACAACAGTAATATGCTTAAATATATTTGTTATAAAATCTTTGTACCTTTGCTGATACATATCAGATTAAGACAATTTTACGTTTAGATTGTTCAACCACTTTTTAGGCGAAGATTTTCAAATCCTGCCTTATTGCACATCTGGGCGGTAAGACGAACCTCCAGAAAAAATTTTAGCCTCATCTCTCTTCGGACCAAATATAAGAATTTTTCAATTAGAACCAGTAGTTTCTGAGATTAGCGCGTTCAAATAAAGAAACAAACAAACAAACAAACAAACTCTTCAGCTTTATAATATTAGTATAGATAAACGCTGTCACATGTTGAGTGTTTCACTTGAAACTTAAATAAACGATTCGTGTTTTGACTAGAAGTTTCATTGTCGATTCGAGTAGGCGTTATCTGTATACCTGGAGTTGCACAAGTGTGTCTCATGCACACACAATGTGTGTTAGTTCATTCCATTTAAAATCGTCCAATTTTCAATTATTTTCCCGCTCTACATTTGTGATTTTCATAATTTTTTTGACCAGTTATTCTTTATCCTTTTCTGAATTTGTAACTGTAAATATAATATTTGTCTGGCCAATACTTTTGGCATTTCAACCGTTTTAATTGAGCTTCACGGCTGAAAACATGTCTTGGTAAAATCTTTCATATTCTTATAATTTTCTAGATATTAAATTAAAACAAAAACTTACAATAAGATAAGAAAATGCTTCGCATTTTTAGTCCCTACAACTCATTACCTGAATAGTGAAGAAAGTGGGTTAAAAAATATTCCAAAATGAAAAAGAAACGAGACTTTTAGTGAAATAAAAGTATATAAAGAAAATGAGACTCACCTTTTATTCTTTTTTCCTATATAGCTTAGTCATAGTCCTACGTGCTGCAAAAATGTCTATTTTGAGAACATAGTATTTTTTTGTATATGAATTTACAAAATTGGCAAAAATTAGTTTTTAGTGATGTTTACACGTAAATACCTCAAAAGGGACTGTGTAAACAATTATGACCATGCTAAAGGTCACGGGTTCAAACCCGCAGGTGGTCCTAGGATTTTTTAATGGGAGTGAAAAATCCTTAGTTACGCCGTCCTTCGGAGGGGACGTTAAAAGGTGGTCCCGAGCCTGTGCGATGTCAGGTACTCGTTAAAGATCCCTATCCTAATAAAACCTGGATAGGCAAAATTTAGGACTCCCACTGTAGCATCGTCCGATTAGCCATAGTAGCATAAAGTGACGTTAAATAAATAAACAAACAAACAAACAATTATGAAACTAATACTGATTGCGACGAGTTTATGTGATATAAATTTGGTTATTGAGACTAACCTGGTCCAGGAGTTATAAAATTCTCTTCATTGTTAAAATAACGTTTTCTTTAAAAAATATTAACTCCGGTAATTTTGCATATTTAAGAACGACAAAAACTAGAATCATGATGTAAGTAGCCAAGAAAATGGTTTAAAAAATTTAAGAAAATTTACATAAACTGAAACTTTTTTTGCGCTAATAACAAGGACGTTTAGAATGAAGTCTCACGCTTATGTTTTTTTGTTTTTTTTCGTATAGTCTTATCATTGTGGTACTTGTTGTAGAAATTTTGATCGCATAATTATTGTCCTTTTTTAAATATAATTTTCAAGGACTGGTTATAGCCTAGTTCAGCAAAATTAAAAGCGGGATATTGTGAAAGGGACTGAATTAAAACTGATGAAACTTACACAGATTATACTTCTTTATCATAAGTACTATAGAATAAAATTAAGTACCTGAGACCCGAGTTTTTGTTCGAAATATAATACATCAAACATTACTGCCTTGCCAGAGTAGCCCTCATCTTACCAACCTACAATAAGCCAAACCAAATTGATAACAATAGAACCAGTTGAATCCTAGCTACTAAATTTTATCCTATAGTGCTTATCATATAGGAGTATAATTTGTTCAAGTTTCATCAGTTTTTTTCGTTTATTTACTTAATGTCTCTTTATGCTACTGTGGCTAATCGGACGACCATCAGTTTTAATTCAGTCCCTTACACGATATCCCGCATTTCATTTTGCTGCACTTGGCAATAAACAGTCAATGAAAAATTACATTAAAAAAAAGACAATGCTTATACGATCAAAATGTTTACAAGTAGTTCAATGATAAGACTATACGAGAGGAAAAAAAAACTTGAGACTTCATTCTAATATTCCATTTTATTGCGTACAAAACGTTTTAGTTTATGTAAATGTCATTGAAATTGTTTAACTATTTTCTAGGTTACTTAGGTAACGTGTTGTTGCTGAGACCATCCGAGTGGTGAATAAAATATTGTTAACTATATTAATTGCCTATACTGTTATAGGCAATTAGTATAGTTACCAATATTATCCTGTGATAAAGACTATATATTGATAACCTAACATGCAATGAAAAATAGAAAAATATGATAATTGATTTTTCTCAATAATAACCGATTTTTTGGTGTATTTACATTTATTATAATTTGTTGCTTGAATATACAAATGATTTTTTTTTTTTTTTTTTTTTTTTTTTTTTTTTTTTTTATCGCGCATTAGGATCATCGTTGAATGGACTAGTATTTTGTGGCGAATTTCAAAAAAATTGGTCTTGTAGTTTCAGAGGACAAACGAATTTTTAAAAAGATCTGTTATTCGGATTCTACGCATCTTGAACCGAAAGCTCTCAAATTTTGAGAGGGTTTATTATTATTATTTTTTTTTTGTCGATTACAATGTTCATTATTGAAAATAATAAACCAAAAGTCATATAGGCCGAAAACCGAATTATAGCAACTTTCATGGTTGTATTTTAATATTTATATCGATTATTTTTATATTAAAGTAGTATATTTTTATAAAACATAGTATAATTAAAGTAGTATAAGTGAGATTTATAAATGTGTCTGTTTGATTCGCGTGACATTATGTAAACTATCTTCACAGAGATTAAAAAAGTAACTTCTATTTTAGCAGGTAGGCTGCACGCACGAGGAAACCCGGGTCCTTATATGACCGTATCGCCCGTCAGTTAGTATGGCGAAGCGTAGCCTTTTGCTGAATATAAAAATCAATATTTAGGTGTAGGTAGAATTTTTTAGGAACGATTTATAAATTGTAATAAATATAACAGAGCCGGGTTCGATCAACGCCGCAAAACTTGGCAATGATGAATGGGTGTCCATAAATCAATTCGATATTTTTTATCCTAACTCTTTACTCACTACTTTGACATGCCATTTAGCCATTTCGCTATTGACGCCGATGTCTTATTATACATGTTATAAATTTTAGGCAAATATTAGCCTAACGAATTGAAAAAAAATATAGACTAAGATCTCTTGCTAGAGATACCTTGCCTAATATGTGCCCAATTAAAAAATAAAAAAAGCCCTTTACAAAATCAAATAAAAAACCCTGAAAATTATTACACAATGGTTTATTATTTCCAAATAACAATATTAGGGTATAACTGTTAATATACCTGTTGATAGGCAATTAAGTAATATGAAAAGCAATAATTCAAAGAGCCATATCATATCACTACCGCTGATTTCAAAACGCAATATCTCAGCTAGTTTTGAACCAATTTCAATGATTTTTTTTTTCATTTGGTGGAAAATTAAATTCTCTATCAAATGGCACTATAAGCGAATTTTGGTGATTTATTTATTTATTAATTAGAAGAAACAGATTTGTTTTTATTTGTTATTCGGATTCTACGCAACTTGCAACGTAAGCGCTCAAATTTTAAGGAGGGGTTATTAATTTTTTTTTTTGGTCCATGACAAAGGTTCATTATTGAAAATAATAAACCAAAATCATTTATACCGGACTGTGTTACTATTTCCTTTTCTTTTCTTTCGATTTTCATTCAAATAATTCAAATAAAATTTCCTGATTCCAGAAAACCTTACATTTTATCTTTATCAGCAATAATAACCGAGTTATCAGTGAATCACACCTCTTATAAGTTGTGGCTTGATCATATAAGATGATTTTTTAATTTTTTTTTTTTTGCACTTGGTTCCCCATTGAGGGAGGGGGTTATTTTTTATTTTATTTTTTTTGGTCGTTTACTAAGGTTCATCATTGTAAATAATGAACCAAAAAAACAAAAACAAAACAAAAAAACAGTATCTCTATAACCCGTGAAAGGTCTTGGGCTAAGTATATATAGAGATTCGTACTATTTCTAGGCCAACGGCCTCGTGCAATGAAGTGATTAACCCATATCACAATTAGGAGCCTTTTTTGGTTTTTACCCATTTTGGATTTCCTTGTATGTAGAGTATGCCCCAGGAGGGTCTCCATGCCCAAGGGCCACCCAACCGCTAAAATAACAGAATAAATAATATTCTGCCACAGTCGGGATTCGAACCAGGGATCTGGAGAAAAATGAACTAGTGCTCTGTTCACTAGACCACGCCGCTACCTCTTCATAAAAAATAATCCCTAAATGATTTAGTTTGTACTAATACTAGAAGTGTAAAATTTGTTAAAGATTGGCATTAATTTATTCCATTGGTCTTCATTGAATACAATCAATCTAGGTACTGCTAGGCGAAGACACAGAAACCATACAACTAAATACAAGTGTGTTAATAAAAACTGGTAAAGAAATGGGACTCGAATACGAAGACGAAATATATGTTTAGTAGCAGAAACGGTGACGATCTTGGTGATATTGGTATATCAGGGTATACTTTTGAACACGTAGAGAAATTCAAGTATTTAGGTTCAATGATAACAAGAAAAAATAAAATCCAGGAAGAAATAAAGTCCCGGTTAAAGGTGGTAAAATGTGTGTTATTATTTAGTTGCTATGCTACTTAGCTCGCGGCTTCTATCTAAAAACTTAAAGGTTAGAGTTTATAAAACTGTTATTCTTCCGACGGTTCTTTACGGGTGTGAAACGTGGCCGCTTACTTTGAAGGATGAACAACGGCTTAAGGTTTTCGAAAATAAGGTACTGCGTAAAATATTTGGTCCGAAGAGAGATGTGGCCACTGGGGAGTTTAGAAGGTTGCACAACGCGGAATTGCGGAACTTGTATCCTGTGTATATAATTGAGTTGATAGCATCGCGGAGACTCAAATGGACGAGTAAAGTTGTTGGGCTAGGTGAGGAACGGATTCCGAGAAAGTTGGTATTCGCTGATCTGACAGGTAGGCGTCCGAAAGGTAGGTCGAAGCGTCGATGGGAGGATTGCGTTACGGCTGATCTCGGGGGCTTGGGCATGAACGGTGAACATTGGACAAGTCTGTGTAGTCTAAATTTGGTGGTATCGGCATCGAACCTTCGGGTTCGGTAAGCCTATTATTATTATATATTAAGAGAAATACTTTATATATCCTATAGAGATAGGCTAAAGGGCCAAGTTACTTGATTAGTTTCTATACCTATTTCTTTATTTTATCCAGATTTGATATATTTAGATTTCTTAACACCAAAAAATATCCTTTTATACTTACTTAAGCAACTTAAGAATGGTATTACAGATATGGGAACCACATGATTGGTCGCAACAACCAAACATTCTTAACAGGATAAAAGATCCAAACTTCAGGGATTGGGCCTTTAAATTAAATATCATTTGGAAAAACTTAAGCAGACGGATAACTGAAGATGTTCATAAAACGCCAGAACTTTATTCGCTTGTTTATGTTCCAAACGGGTATGTTATTTTAATGTTTAACTTATTTATTCAATTTATTTCGAATTATTTATTGATATTTTGAAAGTTTCTTATGGATTATAATAATTTTATTTGACAGCTTTATCATTCCTGGTGGCCGTTTTAGAGAACTTTACTACTGGGATACTTTCTGGATTGTAAATGGACTATTAGTCTGCCAAATGAAAGACACTGCCAAAGGTGAGCAATATCTTCAAATATATTATATTATACACATGAGTAAAACAATTTGTATAATAGCCCATGGAAACGTACATGCTTTACTTGATAGTTTTTTTATTCCACATGATTGTTTTTTACTGTTATTGATTGTTTTATACAATTGGAGGAGAAATTAATTTGGGGTCAAGTAGAAACTTAATTTATTTGTGCCAAAGTTTCGGCCTAAATTTTGGCCATCTTCAAGGAGATTGGAGGAGGGAAATCACAACAATGATTAAGACCGAATTAATGTTGACACAAATAAACTAAATTTCTAAGTGTTTTCATGACTGCACCCCAAATTAACTTCTCAATATCTACTCACAGTCAACCATTCACACACCATTAATTAATTTATGCTTATTCAAATATTTTGTTTAACTTTCTTATTTTTTTTAAAGCTAGCTATTCATAATAGTATTATACAAAAACGGAATATAAACTACTCTGGGTGTGAAAACGTTTTATATGTTTATGTAAAGAGATACTGAGCTGTTGGATTTCAGTCGGTTCAAAAATTTTTGCGTCTCTACATAAATACTAACTAACCGTAAATGTATAGTGGAACGATGAGGAAACTCGATAAATTTTAACCAAATGCTAATAGTAGTTGTCGGTTACTTCAATTTCCTGAGTTGCGGAGAAATGGTGTTAAGGCGTCATCTTAGCAATATCGGGACGGTTCTATTGAAGGAATTTCGAAATTCCCACGCTGGTTATTAACCTGTAGGATTATCTGTCTTATTTTCCTCGATTGGAGTTGGTAAAATTTTAAATCCATTTTCCGTGTTGTTCCCTTATAAGAGATTATAAATATTTACCATTTTTCCACAATCCATTATTATATTATAAAGTTAACGCTTATGCAAAGTTAATAATGTAATTTAAAATTTTTATTACTATGAAATAACATAATATTTTTGTTACAGGAGTCATTAAAAACTTATTATATTTAATAGAAAATATAGGGCATATGCCTAATGGTAACAGGGTGTATTACATACAAAGAACTCAGCCACCAATGATTACACAAATGGTTAATTCTTATTTCCAACATACAAAGGATTTCTCTTTCATTAAGAAAAATATTCATGTATGTATTTTCAGGTTGAAAAGTTTCATATACTAAAACTGTATCCTATATATGAATTTTTATTTTTTTTTTAAATTTAAGCTTTTGGAAAAAGAAATGGATTACTGGCAGGAATCAAGAACAGTAGAAGTCGATAAGAATGGTAAAAAGTACAGACTTTTCAGATATTTTGCTGCATCTAATGGTCCCAGGCCAGAATCATATAGGTCATTAATCTTATACATTAATATTATTATCACTTAAACTACGATTTTTATGATCAATAAGCATTATGAATTATTAAATTTAAGACAGCATATTCACTTGGCATTTACAGAGAGGATATAATAACTAGTAATGTAACAATGGACAGAAATAAAACAGAGTTGTTTATTGATTTAAAATCAGCAGCAGAATCTGGATGGGATTTCTCCACTAGGTGGTTCATAGAAAATGCCACTAACCATGGTTTGTTTTTGCTATATTTAATTATATTATATTAAGTTATTCAGTTGTGCTATTGTGTAAATAGCTCTATTAGCTGACGGAACATTATTAAACGTTAACTAGCGGTCTCTTCAAGCAAACAATTTTTAAGTAATTATGATCAAGCGCGACCAACTTTTCAAATTTAGCACCAATGTTTCTTATATTTTAAAGATAAGAATAGATTATTATTTTTTCATTCCTATCCATTTATCTTAAGGATTTTTAGAATGATTTATGTAAGATGCAATATTTCTGTATAGGGATCACTTGTAGCTGGGTGGCTAGCATACCAGCCTCCTATGCCAAAGGTCACGGGTTCAAACCCGCAGGTGGTCCTAGGATTTTTTAATGGTAATAAAAAATCCTTAGTTATGCCGTACTTCGGAAGAGACGTTAAAAGGTGGTCCCGAGCCTGTGCGATGTCAGGTTCTCGTTAAAAATCCCTGTCCTGATAAAATCTGGATAGGCAAAATTAGAACTCCCACTGTAGCATCGTCGATTAGCCATAGCAGCATAAAGTGAAGTAAAATAAATAAACAAACAACAAAAAATATTTCTTTATCCCTTATGATTCTGATTATTGTGAAAATTCGTAAATTCTGTTACATCTCTGGTTCCACAATCTTAACATTGTGATATGCAATTATATTTATATTCGTGTGTATTAATTACACAATGTAATGTGTAAGAACATTGTGAACTTTGGCAAAAGAGGTTTATGCAAAGTGAAGTTCGTATTTGGCAGATTTTTGTGTTTCATTGTAATTAACGGAAGCAGTTATATAATAATCATATTAAAATCCCAAAATCGATTCATAGGCTCCAACTTTCCTCATATCAACTGTTTATTTATTACGCGAGTAATAACTAAACAGTTGAACCAGTTGGGTTTTTAAAGTTTATTTTATTTTTTCAATCTTATTCAAAACATTTCTTTAACTTAGGAAAAGAAACCTATTAACAGCTTGTACGAAAAATTATAAGTGTAGGGAATTTTATTTTAGAAGCCAGATCTAGGTCGTAAGCGTTATTATCAAAAATCTGATTCAGGACAAACTTTTCCAAAAATATTATTTAAGATATCGGATGCTACATATGCTAGTATACTCTAATAAAAAAAATATTTTACAGGAAACTTATCCAGTATTCACACTGGATACATTATACCAGTTGATTTGAATGCTATTTTACAAATGAATGCAAAATTACTAGCTTGCTGGTTTAGAACGATTGGAAATAAAGATAAAACTAAAAAATATGAATTACTATCAAAGCAGCTTATAGAAGGAATTAAAGAAGTGAGTATTGAGATTAAACCAATTTGTTCTATAGCACCAATAGAAAAAAAGTAGGTTTATATTAATCAGCCAAACTAGCAGATAAAAAAAAAAATATAACTGCGTTTAATTTTTATTTTCAAAATTCAATTTTAAAGTAGAATGTGTTGGTTTGTCCGAAAAATAAAGCAGGATTTTAGTTTGAAAAGAAAAAAAATATAAGAAAGATTCAAAACTGTTTTATTTAAACAAAATAGGCCCCACTATCAATACATTTTTATCAACATGTAGGCAACTTTTTTATTTTCTCGGTATAGAATTTCCCACCTTCAGAATTTCTTGTGTTTTCTAATTCCCTTAATTATTTTGATGCATTGCATTAATTTGATTGTAATCGTTAATTAATTCTTATTGCAATACGATTATGTATTGTAATACGATTCAGCATTGATGGTTTCTCCAGGATTTAAGAAGCTGTAGTGTATCAAACCAAATAAAGTCCAACAAACAGTAACCATCACCTTCTTTTGATGAGATAGGGGTGGTTAAAAAATATCGTACTGCTTCTCCTTTGTCGAGCCATTGTCCAGAATGTGAATTTATCCACTTTTGTCAAATTAACAATACTGGATAGAAAAGGGTCGTTTTTGTTTCAATGAAGAAGTGTAACACAAACTTCATAAGCTGGTCGTTTAATGTGTGTGGAACCCAACGTTCAAGCTTTATTGCCTATCCAATCACCTTGAGGTGGTCATAGACGGTCGATTTCCTAAGGGTAACTTTCCCAGCAAGTTACCGAACAGTTGTTCAAAGGTTTTCTTCCAGCATAGTACACAGAACATCGTCATCAAGAGAGGAAGCTCTTCCACAATCTTCTTTGTCTTCAAGGCTCAAGTCTCTATTCCGAATTGTTGTTTACTTATTGTTTTGATTAATTGATCAGTACACTCATTAGTGTCGCCCGAGATTCGATTTATGTTTCGGGCAGTCTGGGCCATAACCGTAAACAAAATTTTCGTTTGGAAGAGGATTAATAAGTGTTGACATTAATACAAATAAATAATCCAGTAAACGTAAACAGTTTGTTACATAGAAGAGTATTTAAAAGAAAACTCAAAACCCTGCATAATGTTCCGGACAACCCAATACTTACAAACCTTGAACCTGTATGGCAGCGATGACATTAATCTCCAGTAGAATAATATACCTGTTTTTAGGTCCTTTGGAATGAGGAAGAGGGCATCTGGTTGGACTATGATAATTTAAATAAAAAACCCAGGGATTATTTTTACCTTTCAAACTTCGTACCTTTTTGGACGAATTCCCATACGTTTACTCCGAAGCAATCAGCAACTTTAGCAATAAATTACATAAATAGAATAAAATTGGATCAGTACATAGGTAAGAAAGTTATCTCTTAAATTATATAAAGTAAATAAATTTTAAATATTAACCTGTGCAATGTTGCAGGAGGATTACCTGTTTCTCTTGAGTTCTCTGGAGAGCAGTGGGACTTCCCTAACGCCTGGCCTCCTCTACAGGCTTTCTTTATACAAGGGCTTGACCGTATTGGAACGAAAAACACAACTGACTTAGCTTTTCATTACGCCTTGAAGTATACCCAATCAAATTATAAAGGATTTGAAGATTTTGGTCTTATGTTTGAGAAGGTATCTAATTACATTTAATGAAGGTTTAACGTTTTTATTTAATACTTAGTTACCCTGGTATTACTGGACATAACTTTTTTATTTTTAGTATGACGCGTTACAGAAGGGAAGGACTGGTAATGGTGGTGAATATGAAGGACAAAGTGGTTTTGGTTGGACTAATGGTTTCATATTTGAACTCTTGGATAAATGGGGACTGGAAATGACATCTTAATTTTTTTTTTTTTTTTTAAACAATGTCAAAAAGCCACATTATAAAATTAATGTGGATTCTGAAATCACAATAAGTTCATGTCAATGACTAATTGACAACAATGTCTATAGATGAAGGAGATCACAACTAATCAAATACTAAGTTATATAGTATTTATATTTTCAGATTGGCAAATATTAAACTACTTGAAACAATTTCAAATTAAACTTATAAATAAATTAATGTATTTCTTAACACTTCCTAAAAGTTATAAACAATAGTTTTTTTTGTTTTTTTTTAATTGATGAACAATTTTAAACATTGTTTTTAGGTAAATAAACAAGTATATCAATCATTCTCTCTCTCTCCCTCCCTCCCTTCCTCTCTCTCTCCCTCCCTCCCTCCCTCCCTTCCTCTCTCTCTCCCTCCCTCCCTCCCTTCCTCTCTCTCTTTTTCTCTCTCTCTCACTCACCTCTCTCTCTCTCTCTCTCTCTCTCTCTCTCTTCTCTCTCCCTCTCTCTCTATATATATATATATATATATATATATATATATATATATATATAAACAAAAGTTAAGATCGGAGGAGTGATAATATAAGTATAAATTGAATAAATACAAACAACACGTGAATGTATAAAATGTATTAATGTATCAGAGATAATAAATCAAATGTTATCAAGTAAGCTTGAGTGTTATTTCGCCTCCCTATTTCCCGTTTTAAAATTTTTCTCGGTAGAACATACGTGACCTTTTCTCATCTTCCTTTCTTCCCAACTCATCTTCATCAGTTCTCTATTTTTCTTCTATACCTCTGTCCACCTGTTACCTGTTGTTTCTTTTCATGACTTATGCACTATTTTCTTATCTTAGATTTTATTTCTGAATTGTTACCGATACTTAATTTCTTTTTCCAAGATTCTCAACCGTTTCAGGTCCTCCTGCACTTCTTTTATCCTACTCGTTTGTAGTTTACTATCATTAATGACATTAATAATTCTCTTAGTGAGCCAGTTTTTAACTATCCAGCATAAGTGTCCCTAGAATTGTAGGCGTCTTTTCCAAATTTATATGTAATGTTGTCCGTGTTTTTGTAGAGATCCTTTGTAGGTCTTCTAACGCAAGTTCCATTTCAAAAAACAGCGGCTTGGATTGTTTTTAGGTATCTTCATTTATTTTTTCTCGGTGTCTTTTTTTATCATCCCTCTGATTACTGTGGTTTCTGCTGCACACTAGGCCTCTGAAAGAACCATAGTGTTGTAGTGACGTAAACCACATCTGTAGTGACATTGTGACGATTCCACGTCAATTTGTACGCCTTTTGAAGTTTTAACTTGAATACTTAACATGAGCGACCTGTGAGATTTTTCCATAATGTGTTTCCAGGTTACGTTTTTCTGTCGATTTCGTATCCATATATTTTGTCTTTTCATATGAAGTCTGGTTTGCATACGATTTCATGAAGTGATATTTTGGCTTCGTTTTTTTTATTTATAAATATAGCCAAGGCATAGGCAAAGGAATTTCACATCGACTCTTTTTTCTTTCTCCTTTCCAATTTGGAGACCTTTGACGAGCTTTTCCCATTCTCCGATTGTTTTCAACAATACGCTGTGGTCATAATATGTTAATAAAATCAGTCCTTGTCGGTCTCTTGAGTGAATTTCGAATACTTCTGAGATTTCTCCCATAAGAAGTGATGCTGAGGTGATAATGTTTAAAATGGACTGTTAAACAGGGTTTGTCTGTCAACAGAATAGTAGGATTTTTTAAAATCCACAAATGTGATTGTCGTATTCCGGCATCGACTGATATGTAGTATGGTTTTCAGATCTGTTCAACACAAGACCATCCTCTCCTGAAACCCGATGACACTCGCCAATCTTTGGGTCTACCTGAGACTCGAGTTGGTCCAACAACGCTCTAGAGAGAATATTATAAGTTATTGGAAGGAGTGCATACATATTCATTATTGATATACAAATATATATGGTACATTTAAATTACTTATATTACTAATGTTCAATCCAGCGACCTTGCGTATTACATTGGTTCACAATAAAAATAAGTGCGCAAAATGAATCACTTCTCTGAAAATCACTAAACATGCACCAAAATAGGTCTAGATATTAGATAGTATTGTAGGTGAATGGAAACTAGAAACTAATGGTTGAATCTACTTAATTGTTCATTCACTGACCGTCACCCGGACTAATTCCTTCTAGTAATTCTCAAAGGTCAACTAATTATATCCACTAAGATGAAAATAACACGGAAACGAAAAAAAGACACATTCATCCCACTTCTCCCCCGCAGCGCCAGAAAACAAAATCTCAGAAAGGATATAGTATCCACATCTCAACAGCAGCAGACAGTCTCATCTCTACAAGCCATCACTTCTACACCCGCAGGTGACTCTCACTTTCCTCATCGCCACTTACCCAGCTCAAAAAAAGTAAAAAACTCTTCAATCACTACCGCAAAGTTTCAACCCACAATCAACCTCTACTTTGAGTTCTTCTAAACCGCCATTCCGCTATAACACTAGGTTAAATAGTAATAGATCTCTGACTCACCTCCCAACACAATATTATGCCAAAACTCCCCAAACGCCTACCTCTGAACCTACTTATACTGATCATTCAACTTCTTCTGTGAAAATATCGTCCTTCCAAACTCAAAATATACTTTTTTCAACCACTTTCCTCCTTTCTCCAGTTATTTCCAAAAGTACCCACCATCATATATTTTCTCTGCTAAAATTGTGATTTTCCAAAATATACAAGTTTTTAACAACCTCTGTAACCTCATTAAACGACTTGCCAAAAAAACCGAACAAATAATTTTCTTTATTAAAAATGTCAATCACCTTCTGTTTCCCCAAAATTCTTTGAGAACTGTATCAGTCAGACCCCTTTGTCGAACTCTTACCTCCAAATTGACTCACTCCTTGGACAAATAGAAAAGAACATTACTTAACTTGAAAATTATACTACAAATTGAAGGTACCTAGTTTCCTTTCGCCTACAATACGCCCTGACGATGACTCACAATGGGGGTCGAAACGTTGGCAGAAAATAAATGGTTGAAACAACTTAATCACCGACCGCCACCTGGATTAATTCCTAGTAATTCACAACGGTCAACTAATAATATCCACTATATTATAAGGTAATGTAATAAGGAACAATGACGTCAGAAAACTGGGTTTGCATAGCAATATGAGTCCCACATAGTATCGATACACTTTGTAGCACTAATGCATTTTTTACCTGTTTGAACTAATCGTTATCAATTTCTTTTAATCAGTTGAAGTTCAGAAGATTATTATAATTTTGTTTGAATATTTCGTCCAGAATAATCAGAATGGCAGTGAATATTTTCAGAAATATAAGGCTATTATCAAACACAGCTAAACTTTCAAGTAATAAATTGTTTAATTATAAATTATGTTTTAGTTAATATTTTTCTCATATGTAGTCGTTATCAAAACTAATTTTTCTTTGTTTTAAGGAGCATATCCAGCAACTTTAATTAGTCAGCTTCGATTTGAAAGAAATTTAAGCTCAGAAGCAAAAAATCAGCCAAAAGAAGAAAAAAGGCGTACTTAATTGAGTTTATTTTAATTTGGATACTGAGCTATTATCTTTTTATTAAATTGTCATTACTTTTGCAGCAACTGTCAGAAAGACGCCAAGTTTCATAGATAGAGCAAAATTAAGTGATTTTGGGGCTTATGTTGCTGAATGTCTTCCCCGTTATGTTCAGAGGGTTCAATTGACATCCACTGATGAACTTGAGGTTCTCATTGCCCCAGAAGGAGTACTTCCAGTTCTTCAGTTTTTAAAGGATCACCACAATGCACAATTTTCCGTTTTGTCTGATATTGCTGGAGTAGATGTCCCCAACAGGAAATATAGATTTGAGGTATGTGAATCTACTCGTCAATAATTACTCTAAGATTTAGTGACTGCTATTAATATACAGTTAGTACATACAATTTTTTAAAACAATTATTAGAACAAAAAATCTTTAAATTCTATACATAAAATATTTTTATTTTAAATAGTATGACTTTTTTTTTTAACTTTCTTTTACAATATTAATCAATTTTTTCTGTAACAATTAAGTTGTCTGTAAATAAAAGTATTTTATACTTACTTTTACATACTATTGTCATTTAATTTCTTTATTTTGCAGATTGTTTATAATTTACTTTCTGTTCGCTATAATGCACGGATCCGTGTTAAGACTTATACTGATGAATTGACTCCTATAGACTCTGCCTGTGACATCTACAGTGCAGCTAACTGGTATGAGAGAGAAATTTGGGACATGTATGGGGTATTCTTTGCTGACCATCCAGATTTGAGAAGAATTCTGACAGATTATGGCTTTGAAGGACATCCATTCCGGAAAGACTTTCCTCTTTCTGGATATGTTGAGGTATTGAAACTTTAAATTGCTCACACTTTATAAATACATAAACCTAGCATAAATCCCTAGCATTTGGTTCCACGATGAAACCCTGTTTTGAAAGTACTCAACTAAAGCTCAAGATTGACTCCCTATCGATATCAATATGTTTTTTGTTTCTATATTTAAGGTTGTGAAACTTAATGAAATGTTATCTTATTATTGAACGTACAGCCAACTAAATCATGTCAGTAATGTTCATACTGACTTAATAATATTTTCTACCTCTGAGAACATTGCTCCATTTTTCCTATCATTTACCTATATTTGAATTTTATATTAAGTGGAAGTATTGCAGTTATGAAAAAAATTTCAATTCCCGTTTTCGATAAAATTCACATTTTAAGATCTCCTTGAGCCTAAATGATTATGAAACTAATGATAATTTTAAATTGAGAAAATTAAAGTTAATGCTTTAATGACTATTCTTATAGCGTGACAATCTGTGCTGGCCCGTGGCCCCACAATTTAGTTTTCTTGGAGACTACACAGCAATCCCAGTGGTTAATTATTTTGCTGGAGTCATCACTCCTTATGCTTAATTTTTGTGTATGGCCACCAATTTGCTGCAGGTCTCACATACATGAGGAGATCCTGTGCAGGAACTGCTTTTTAATTTTGAAATTTTTGCTGGAAAAATTTCAACGACAGAATCAATTCTTAAAATTTATTATTTAAACCATATCAGATGGTTTTGTTGAGCTTGAATCTAGCTGAAGCCAAAGACCATTGAATTGTACAATGATATAACTAGTTTTATCCATCTTTTAATCTAAATTGCTAAACTCAAACACCAATAGTAAGCATACAACTTCCTTAGTTGTCTAGTTGAAATTTTGACTGAAGTACTACAGAAAAGGGCATTAAGTCCTAAATAAAAAGATATAGGTTATTGGATGTAAAAATTGATAACGTAAAGTACACTATTCATTCAGTTTAACAGATTACAGATAAAATTAATGAAGAATGTAAATAATTTAGTTAATTTAAGTGATATAATGTTTATAATTTGAATCAAAGAAATTAATTTTGATAATATTTATATACTTATTTTTCATCATCTGTAGGTAAGGTATGACGAAGAAAAGAAGAGAGTTGTTGTAGAGCCCCTTGAATTAGCTCAGGAATTTCGAAAATTTGAATTATCTAGTCCTTGGGAACAATTTCCAAACTTTAGAAGTGCTGAGCCAGAAGAAATTAAAACTGAAGAAAAAAAATAATACAATAGGTGTTCCTGTTGAATAATACCTTAGTGTATCAATATCAAATTTCTGTTATTTATTGTTGAACATTAAATGAATTTTCTTTTTTGTTGTTTATATAACTTGTTGCCTTACTCTACTTTTAACGTTATATATTTTTCTTGAAAATCTAATATTTTGTCTTTATCATTGATCACTTCATTTCTAATTGATCTGGTAAGAGCTTGAATTAGTTACTTGGGCATGAGATGTATATTGAAAAAAATTATTGATTTGTAGAAACTAAAATATATTTTAAGAAGAATCAAAAAGTGCCAGTCCTTGAAATCATGACTGGCCAAGACTAATAGCATATGCATAAGCCTTACCTGCTATCGCCAAACCCCTTTATGTAAAAACACATTTTTGAAGTTAGTTATGTTAATCAGTAATAAACCTGCTGTGGTCTGGTATAAAAGAATGGAAAAAGCTTGGTGCATAGAAAGACTTATTTATTAATTACTCTTATGTAATCTCTTTGTTGTTACCTATCGACATATTTTATTATGAGGTATTTGAGTTTAACTGAAACTAGTGAATTATAATTGTTCATAAATATATATTTGATTGTTGGGACTTCCACTCCTTCGATCACCCTGAAGAAGGCCTATAATTTAGGCCGAAATGTCAGCATCATTAAATTAAGTTTATACATAATTGTGTGTTTATTTGACTGCACCTTCAACTAACTTCTCCCATAAATATATATGTTGGGAAAGGGAAATATCTAGTGTTACTCAAATATCATATTGTCTATAGATGTTTTTTTATGACAACTAAAATTGCTTTGAAGGTTTTTATCTAAGATAAAACATTAGTGAGAAGGGATCTCATTCCTGGTATATTGAAATTTCTAGGAGATAATGAGGATTTAATTAAATTAATCTTTGAATTTCTTCGGAAAAACTCCTTACTACCCAAATTATAAACTTTACTATCTTCATTATTCAAATTTTATTCCAAAAAGTATTTTGTTACAACTTTATTTATTATTATGTAGTTTGTCGCAACTTTACTCTTATTTTTGAAGTTAATTTTGTCATTCATACATAATTGATTTCCCTATTTATACCTTTTATTTAAAATTACTATTATTTATTTCTTCTTGTGGAAGGATAACAATTATGTTAGCATTTGTAGAGGCGTTGATGACCTTTAATATTTTATACCTTAAAGCCCTTAATAACAATAATAGCAGTGAGAATGGATTTCTGAGAACACCTCTGGGACTAGAGACCTAAAGCATCTGCTTCAACATTTGCTTCCACAATACCCTGACCTTCACCTATAGGCCTTATACCTGACCATGTAATCTTGCATTGCTCTGGATAATCACTCTTGATGGTGGCAAATATTCTTTCTTCAAAAACTGTTTTTATATTATTTAATCTAAATCATATGTTTCCAACGAAACTGAATAGATTTTTTATTAAAATTAACTTCAAAAATTTTTTCAACTTTAGGTGTATTTAATAGTTCTTAAATTCATTTTAATAGCCGAGGCAAGAGAAAATCATGTGTTGCCAGAACCATATTTTTTAATTTAATTCTGATAAGGCATTTGAAGATCAGAAAATGTAGCTCTGTAAAGAATTATTACTTATTAATAACTAAACTTGATAAGTTTGAATAAACTAATAGCATTGAACAGTAACACTTTTATTGACCTTCCACCATTTGATATTGTAGACATATTTTATCATCTTAGTTTCTATTTCAGCTTATTAACAAAATAGCTAATTACATTACCTATTTATGAATCATATATAGTTTATTAATGTTACAAGAAGTTGTAAGACCAACATCTAAAAGTTGGCTTTAGGGTACTTGATCACAAGTTGGAAACTCAAGCTAGCAGTCATAGGAATTTATTATAGTAATATTGTCAATTATACACTCAAAATGTTCAGTAACATTTTCCCTAGCCAGATCATAACATTTCTTAATCAAATTTATATTGACTCTGCGGTACATATATACAGTACATTTATGCCTTTGGGCAAATAATAGTAATTATGTAATGTAGCTAATAAGCTATGTAAGACAATTATTTGATTTATGTTTCTCCTTGCTGTCGTTACCTTAATAGTATTTATACTTTACTTCTATTCACAATAATTATTCCTTTCTGATAGACCAACATAAACCCTCATTTATACTAAATTCTTTCATGATGGCAGAGACTGGAATAGCTTAAGTCAGTTGCCTCTTTCTGTTGTATGGATAGTTGCACTGTTGCAAGGGAATGTTTACTGTGCCAAGAGAGTACTTCATTGGGAAGCAGTAATCAGATCCATTTGTATTTATAAAATTGGCGCAGAGAGAAGCGTGTTGTTGTAATGAGTATGGGCCAATGTTTAGAGTAAATAGCAATCGTTAGAGAGTCCTGACGTTCTATAATTTGGGTTCGATTTGATTCAATTGATGTACTGAAATTCTGTCTCCTGGATGCTGGCTTCGATTATGTTGAAAGTTCAGCGAGAACGGAAGATAGCCTAGAGTACAAAAATACTACCAGAGCATAGAGGTGAGTGACAGTGAAGAATGGTATAAAAACTTTCCTCGGGCTATGCCCATCATCTAGAGGCCAAGAAACGGCCAGGGCAAGGCAGCAGGCCTCTAAATAGATTTTTGCCATACTAAGACATTTTTCTAAAATAGTGACAATTACCAGGCAAATACGTTTTGAAGAATGTTTACTTGGGAACGGGAGGATCGCTAAGAGACCATCCCTGAGAACAGGAGCATAACCTTAAAAATTACCATTATACATCAGAATTCGGCAGGTGAAAATTCTCCGGGTCAAGTGACAGAGGAACATCTGGAATAGGAGAGAGGGGTGAACCGTTGGAGAACATTCTGACCAGATGAGTTTTAAAGAGAGTTCCCCATCTATGCCTCACGTAGCCGATATGTAAATTAAGAAATAATGGGGAAGAAAAATAATCATAATAAAAAAAGAGAGTTCCAAGTCATTGGAAGCCGAGTGGTTGGGCGCTGTGGAGAGAAGATTATCACCGAAAATGGAAGGTGACTACTCGATATATGCGAATCTTTCGATCTCACGATTCAAAATACGTTCTTCAAACACAAGTGAATCAACCAAGCCACATGGAATAAACCAGGATTCCAGTCATCATTATTGGATTACGTAATCTCCAAACAACAAAGCACATTAAAGGTGGAAGATGTACGTGTGTTCAGAGGCTGGGAATGTGGAAGTGATCACCATATGCTGAGGGTCAAGATCTACCTTCCTTGGATTGCAGAGAGGAATAAAATGAAAGGCGAAATAACGACGAAAGCGGAAACCATTCCACAATATCGGCTGGATTTACTGGGAGACCCAAGCATCCGGAACCTATACGAATCGAGTTTTGGACTGGCAACCGCCAGGAAGACGGAGACGAGGACGACCCAGAGGTAGATGGATTGGTGGAGTTGAGGAAGAAGTGGCAGAACGAGGTCTTCAGGATGGATATTAGCTGGACCACGACCTCTGGTGCTCTGCCCTGATGTAAAAGGCAACCCACGTCGGAACGCCTATGAAAGTAAAGTAAGAGTTCCAAGCTATGATAGTCCCACTAAGAACCAAAAATATACTGACTGTACGAGCTTCTCAAAAGGTTTCTCGTGGATCGAGAAATGGACACTCGTCTAGGAAGCCTTTGAACTAGAGAGGGTAATGTGAAAGTGAAGCTGCACCCAAGAACTTGAAGAGGCGTCATTAGAATATAACATGTTCAAGTGTATGCTTGTAATTTTGAGAAATGTTTATTATAAGCTCTGAACGTTTAGTATGTAAACTAAGCAGTCTGCGGCACCTGGCAGTGTCAGGTGAGATATAAGACCTTTTGAAGAGAGCAACTGTCCTCTTCACACTAATTAATATCGGATTGGTAATAAAAAATTAAAATTATTATACATTCTGATACATAGTTATAACGATTCAAAAAGTGCTGGGTCATGGATATGGATTAACACAGCTGCATGGAATGGCTCGAAAGTTCAATTTCCATGAATTTCGAACTGAAATGTACGTCCTAATTTGCATTTGGTGCTAAAAGTTTGAAAACTAATAGGCAAATTATTACTTTTTTGACAGAACTTTATGTATTTATGTAATTCGGAATTCAATGATTGTTTGCCTGATTTTTGACGCTATAACTCATAAGGAATACTAATTCTAATATTTTAGCCCTAATTAGGCACTAGTTAGTGTATAATTTTCAATGGGAAATTCTATAGGTGCCTAACCAACATCATGGATCAGCCCTAGGTTGTCGCCTTCCTTACCTCATCGCAGGACCTGCTACTGATATGCCCTGATCATATTTCAGTCTATACCCATTTACGGGTTTTTCATCTTTTGGGCGTGTATAGCATACCGAAATTATTTTATGAAATATAGGAAGTTTCTCATCACTTAATGGCTAAAATGAACCATTCACTACTCAATTTTTGTATACAGAGCATCTGTTTTGTATTCATAGTTGATTTGTAAAACCATGAAATTTATCGGTTTCTCATAGAATTAACAGTTAATAATTTATAAAGTGAAAAAGGAATCTGTTTATGTGTTTAATTTTTAAATAGATAAACAATATAGCATAGTTAAAAATTATTCAGAAATTAATACCTAAAGTATCGATTCTCCACTTATAACCTTTAGTTAAACAAGGTTATAATCGTTGAACACCAAAGTACAAAATAAAAGATCAGCAAGTATGGATGAATTACAGGCTAAACTTCAAGCTGAGCTGGATAAATTCAAAGCCGTGGAAAAAGGTTGTTTGCTTAGTTTATTATTTTTATTTTGTGACGTTGACAGTAATAATAGAGGTTTCCTATTTTAACGTGTCCATATTAATGTTACTAACTGTATTCATTATTCATAGATAATCGTTTATTAATTTTTTGTTTACATGTTTTTTCAGAGTATCACAAAGCTGTGTCTCAAAGGCAAGTTTTGGATGGACAGTTACATGAAAACACAGGTGTTAAGCAAGTTAGTGTGGGTTGGTAATATATTTCATCTTAACTATTCCTACAATAATGAAAGCTTATCTATCAATTTTTTCAGGAATTAGATTTGTTAAAAGATGATGGAGAGGTGTATAAGCTTATTGGCCCCGTGCTTGTTAAGCAAGACCTTACTGAAGCTAAACATAATGTTGCTAAAAGGATGGATTACATAAAGGGAGAATTGTAAGTATTTCATTGAAGTTGATACTTTCTTTCGGTTTAGTATTACAAATTATTCCTACTTTAAAAAGAGAAATATGCTGATTTATTTATCGCTTTAGTTTTATTTCCATTGGTTTTTATGATATTAGTTTTTATAGGTTATTATAAGAGTTATAGCTCTTAAGTCTTGAAATAAATATTTTTAATTTATAGTGAAGTACTAAATATTAGGATAGATCAATGGTAAGACTTTCATAATCCTCAATGGCATTATGTGCCTGAATCTGATCAAAGATCTGTAATTTAATTTTATCCCAATGGCAGAATTTCTATTTCTATTTGTTTCTTAAGACTTATCTGCTGTAATTGGCAGAAGTCATTTTTAATAGATTTGCACATTAGTGAAAAACATTACCTAATGGCTTATCAAGTTCAAGGTCTTTACTAATAGGAAATAATGTAATTTTCATGAAAGCACTTGTGTCTCATTATCCAGCTGATTCAAAAAAATTTTTTTTTTTAAATTTCTTGATGTTTCTTAATTGCATTTTTCAAAATGGCTGTATGGTGTATGCCAATGCCATCCATTCATGGAGAAAAAAAAAAAAAAAAAAAAAAAAAAAAAAAAAAAAAAAAAAAAAAAAATTGCATTTTACCACTGATGGATCCTTCAAATTTTGATTTTTCATGCTAACATATCCTTGATCATTAATTTCAGTTTAGAAAAAGTAATAGTTTTCTTGCTTTAAATTAAATTATAACTTCAAAGTATTTTTGACTATGCCGCAAACCAATTGTAACAATCTTTTTTTCTTCCAATGGCACTACAGTCTGATGTGAACTTTGGCCTCCTCAATGAGCCTTCGTCAGGTGGCTTGGTCCTATGCAGCTACTCTCCAATTTTGTACACCTAAAGGGTCCAGGCATCCTTGATGACGGCGTCTTTCCACCTCAGCCTTGGCCTTCCCCTTCCTCTCAACCAGTCCAAAGAGTATATTTTTGGGACTTAGTTCCTCATTCATCCTTGCAATGTGGCCTACCCTTTTATCTCATGTTTGCTTCCACAAATAATTCATAAACCTCCCAGTTATTGCACCTCCTCCACTGGTTCCCTTCCTTAATAGGTCCAAAAATATGGTGCAAAATCTTTCTTAAGAAGCTCTCTCTTTTCTGAATTAGTTAGGGCCCATGTCTCCAAAGCATACATCTAAACTGGTCGTATAATTGATATGGATGGCACTAGGTGTGGCGAGACAGGGCCTTACTGCAAAGGTTCTTTCTCAGACCAAAATAGCAGCTTTTGGTCTTCCGTGTTCGTTGGCCGGTGTCAAGACTTATCTTATTTGAATTATTAACTAATGAACCTAAATATGTAAATTGGTTCACATTTTCAAATATTATTGGTCCCAGTGTTTTAGGTTCTCTGATGTGATCATCCGTTCCCGGACCTTTTTTCTTCATTTTGTAGTTTGCCTCATTTCTGCAGCCTTTTCCATCAAGTAAAGAAAAGCATTTTTTAAGGCTTCCACAGACCTAGCCACGATAACCAAATCATCCATGTAGCCTAGCACCTGTACCATCCTATCATAAATGGTCCCTATACAAGCTTTTCTTATTACTTTCTTATTATTACCCTCTCTAAAGGAGTATTCAAGAGTAGGCAAGCTGGGGCATCACTCTATCTCTCTCTCTCAATCCTCTCCTCATGATAAATTCGGGAGATAGATCCAGTTGCACCGAGACTGCAAACCTAACAACATTCATCGTAATTTAAATCTGAACTCGGGCAATGCTTTGTAGGCATCTTGATGTAACAATCTTTTAGTGTTGAAATATGTTCAGTTAGGTTGTTATAGCTTTTTTCAGTCAAATTCATAATTTTTTCAGTCAAATTCATAATTTTTTCAGTCAAATTCATAATTTTTTCAGTCAAATTCATAATTTTTTCAGTCAAATTCATAATTTTTTCAGTCAAATTCATAATTTTTTCAGTCAAATTCATAATTTTTTCAATCAAATTCATAATTTTTTCAGTCAATTTCATAATTTCTTGTACCCATTTTATAAAGTTAATTCAATGAGGTTTTGCTACTAAGAACTTACCATTTTTATTAAAACTCGTTGTTTATCCATTTATCGTCACTTTATGTTACTGTGCTTAATCCGACGGTACAGCGGGAGTCCTAAGTTTTGCCTACCCAGGTTTACTCTTAAGTAAACCTGGGTAGGCAAAACTTAGGGATCTTTTACGAGTTCCACTTATTAAATCTTTTAAGAGTCATCTGTGGTGCACAAATATAAGAGGATCTGCTGGTTTTAGACTTGCAACCTTACGCATAGAAGGCTGTTATGCTAGCCACTACTCCACAGGTGACCCTAAATACATTCAACAAGGTGTTTGTATCTGCCGGGTTTAAACACATGACTTTGGACATATTAATCTTTAACTCCTTGCTGAATACATCCAGGTTCACCTGTGGATTAGTGGCTAGCATAACAGCCTCCTTTAAAGGACGAAATAACTAAGGATTTTTACTCCCTAAAAGCAAATATAGGGCCATGTGATAGGTATGAACTAGTGATCTAGTGGATATAAGGATGTTATGTTAGCCACTGCACCACAGGTGACCCTCGATGCATTCAACAAAGTGTTTGAATGTGCCGGGTTTAAACCCGTGACCTTAGACATATTAATCCTTAACACCTTTTTGAATGCATAAAGTGTCACCTGTGGAGTAGTGGCTAGTAAAACAGCCTCTTTTAAAGGACGAAATAACCATGGATGTTTACTCCCTAAAAGGAAATATAGGGCCATATGCTGGTTTTGAACTTTTGACCTTAAGCATAGAGAGCTGTTATGCTAGTCACTACTTCACAGGTGATCCTTTATACATTCAAAAAGGTGTTAAGGATTAATATGTCTAAGGTCACAGGTTCAAATCTGGCCGATTTAAACATTTTTTTTTTAATGCATCGAGGGTCACCTGTGGAGTAGTGGCTAGCATAACATGCTTCTATCCCCTAGATCGCGAGTTCATACTTGGCAGATGGCCCTATGTTTGTTTTTAGGGAGTAAAAATCCTTGGTTATTTCGTCCTTTAAAAGAGGCTGTTATGCTAGCCCCTAATCCACAGGTGACCCTGGATGTATTCAGCAAGGAGTTAAAGATTAATATGTCCAAAGTCACGTGTTTAAACCCGGCACATTCAAACACCTTGTTGAATGTATTTAGGGTCACCTGTGGAGTAGTGGCTAGCATAACAGCCTTCTATGCGTAAGGTCGCAAGTCTAAAACCAGCAGATCCTCTGATATTTGTGCACCACAGATGACTCTTAAAATATTTAATAAGTGGAACTCGTAAAAGATCCCTAAGTTTTGCTTACCCAGGTTTACTTAAGAGTAAACCTGGGTAGGCAAATCTTAGGACTCCCGCTGCACCGTCGGATTAAGCACAGTAACATAAAGTGACGATAAATGGATAAACAACAACGAGATTTAATAAAAATGTTAAGTTCTTGGTGGCAAAACCTCATTAAATTAACTTTATAAAATGGGTACAAGAAATTATGAAATTGACTGAAAAAATTATGAATTTGATTGAAAAAATTATGAATTTGACTGAAAAAATTATGAATTTGACTGAAAAAATTATGAATTTGACTGAAAAAAATTATGAATTTGACTGAAAAAAATTATGAATTTGACTGAAAAAAATTATGAATTTGATTGAAAAAATTATGAATTTGTCTGAAAAAATTATGAATTTGACTGAAAAAAGCTATAAATAGGTGTTGATTATGTAAATTTAAATTTTCTCTTATGAGTTTTAATTGTTTCAACTTCCACACTTTCTTCATTCTATGAAATATATAAATTATTTGGTTTGACAAACTGAAGGAATTGGTACTTCTAAAATCACTAGAATGCCATCAGTTTTTGGAATCAGATATTGTGCTGAGAGAAGTTAAGGATTACGTAGGAAAACTAAGTATGATAAATCCATCACCTACTTTGGTATAAAGCCTTATAGCTGTCAAAATCTTGTAGTAAAATGTTTTTGTTCCAAAATCCTAGTATGCTCAGGGATAGGATAAGTCAGCAATCACAAAAAGGATTTCTTTCTGAGTAATGTTTCTTTATTATTTTCAGCCTTCCTTGGAACCAATTGAGGCATAATATCCTAAGTGTAGGATAAATTTTTATTAATCTATATTCAAAAAATGAATAATAAAATCATTTTTGAAGTGATTTTTACTTTCACTTACCTATATATGAAATATATAGTAAGGGAAAGTATTGTGATTGTTAAAATTTTCGAATTACAGTTTTCCATGGAAATACACATTTTAGGGTCCCCTGAGTCCAAAGAACCAAGTCCTGCAGAAAGGTCTTTGAGTCCGTGTGTTTGTGGTAAGTCCAGCGCGAAAACGTAAAGTCCTATAAAACTGAAATTTCATATTTAAGACAACTATACACCCGAGACATTACGAAACCTTTTTCATCAAAATTAGCTTAACAGAAGAACCACTTTATACCCATGCATTTTGCACCTTTTTACGATTTTCTCGAAAATGGGTCTAACGATTTTGATTAAACTCGCTATATTTATGTAGCATTGGAAGGGCTTTAGTATCATGTAGGTTTTATTCTGATTGAAACAGTCTGACAGGGTTTAAATGCCGATATTTTAAATTTTCTTCCTTTAAAGTACCTTTAATTTTGTATATTTAAAAAAATCAGGCTCATCATCTATTTAGAATTGACAAATAACGGCTAAATATGCAAGTTGAGCGAATTTGATAAACAGCTAAAAGAGAAAAGTGCAAACATATTTTTTTACGTGATATATTTTTTTCTTTTTAATGTTAAGGGTGATAAAAAGCTGATAAAACAAACTGATTGTCGTAGATAATAATATAATTGATTATTTAATGAAACACATGTTTCTATTCAAACTTAATTTAATTATTTCTTTTAATCTCTAAATGTATTTAAAACTTCTAAAATTGATTTTAACAACGGAAGTAAGTGAAATTCATGTGTTGTGCGCACCAGATTTTTTGTTTTAGGTATTCTATACTGTTCATCTAATATTAAAACATTGGTAACAATTCTTTAAAACTGAAAACTAATTATAAAACTAGTAAATTATAGAAATTTAAGTGAATTCCGAATACTTTTGACATTTACTGTGTATCTATTACTCTACTGGTTTTTTAAAATTTTGTTTTATTTTATAGAGATTATGATACTTTTCTTTGATTCTAATGGTTGCCGATTAAGGTTTTATATTCTTTGAAAAGAAGTTCTGAGGTTATATAATCATGTCCATGAGGTTTAAAGTAACTTTACCCCACAATGCTTCATTTATTATTCTTATCACCCAATATTTTTAACTTGAATAGTTAAAATAATTTTGTTTGTTTTTTTTCTAGGAAAAGGTTTGATGACTTAATTGCATCTCTCGATTCAAAGCAAGAGCAGTACAAAGAAAAGTTATCCAAATTACAAGTACAGTTTCAGCAAGAACAAGTGAAAGCTGCTGTAAAAGCATAAAATGATCAAATGTTTCTTATTTTTTCTAATATTATATAAAATTAATGTTTAAAACTAAAATGTATAATTAATTACAATAATAATATAGTGCTTTCTCTAATTATTCTTTGTTTTTTTATTTATATTTATTATATTCTTTGATTTTTTATACATGCATATTTGATTTTTATAGAATATGTAAAAAAAAGGTCTTTAGTATATAGGTCTATAGTTTACTTTTTTCAACAATGAATGTAACCAAACAAATATATGTAATTGAAGAAGAAAAATTAATTTTAACTCTCTTATAAGTTCAGGTTTAATTTTCGAGGTGCATAGAAGAATCTGAATATAACATAAAATCCATCTATCCAATGTTTTTCTCTGAAACTGTTGGGCCAATTTTTGTGAAATTTAGTACTACACACTAATCACTCCACAATATACTCGATGGTTATGTCAATTGTTGGATTTCAATTAGTATTGTCATGCAAAGAAAACTATTTCATATCACAATTTAATTTTCAATAAATAACTTTTAAAATGCGAACAATATTTTTAATATTTCAATATATATTAATTTCTCCTTATAAACCTTTGCCTTAAATAATTGTACGCGATTTAGTTTAGCATAGATGCACTGAATGGTTATAAGTAGGCTAACGAAAACATATGAAATAATCTTCCCTCTTATATTAGGGAGACAAGTATCTGAAATGAAACTAGAATTAGCTAAACTTATTGATACAAAAACTGACAGTTGATGTGAACAAAGTGAGAAGATAAACAGCAGCTCCTGAAGGAGGATTCAAAACAAAGCTTTTGTGAATGCAGAGAAACTTTTCCATGACCAATTATTATCCAAAAATACAGGCAACAGTTTTCCAATCAATGAGCTGTTGATTGATTACTGGAATAATTAGTTGGGGAACTGATAATTAATATAAGAAAGATGCATATTGGTTGAAACAGGTAAAGGATTGTGAGGCTGATGATGTAGGCTGTTGAACTACAAAAAAATTAATTAGAAAAGAACTGCCCTAAGACAATCCACATAATTATTGGCTGAAGAACATTAATTGTGTCCATTCACCTACAGCCATTTACTTTCCGAAATTCTTAAAAGATAGTAGACAGTAGTTTTGTACAGGTTGTATCTACTCTACTTGAAGGGAAACAAAACCCCATTAATTAGAGCCAAAATATTTCAAACCAATTGTATGCCTGAATGGAACATACAGACTGCTAACATTATTAATTAATAACAAATTAAATTTTCTTTCTTCAGACTTAAGTCTAAGACAAGCGCTAATACCAGAAAAAAAGTGAAATAAACAACTATAACTGAAATAAAATAATATATTTATTATCTTAACTTTATTTTACAGTTACATACATATTATATACAATTAAACAAATTAAATATTTACATCTTCAAAGATTAAAACATAAAATAAAAATTGCATTAACAGAAGGTAGTATAAGGTAACCATTTGCCTTTTGTTCTGAGCACAATTCTGTTCACTGATGAAAAGACTTGGTTGATATCTTTGTGGTTTTCAAAAGTGAGCTTATACTTGTGAAGCAATCAGCCTAGAAAAAAAAAACATTTAACAAAGATTAGAGTAATTAAGTACCAAGCCTACGTTTAAAATGATAAAATTCATTAATTTAAATACAATATTGGAGTGCATACTCTTTTATGGATGATATAGGTTATACTTTTTTTTTTTTGACCAGACAATCATAATTGTTTATTCTATTATTATTTTAATTTTTAAGAGAACATGGAACAGTCAAATTGGTGCACCCATGGGCGCATAAGTGAGGATAAGTTCATAAAAAATGAGGAAGTTCATTTATTTCCTCCATCTTTAGGGTCAATAAAGTTGCATATCAAAAATCGATTCCTTACTTTTATTCATTTAAACAATACAATATGAATACTTTCAGAATTTAATTATTAACTATAAAAAATATTTTAATGACAGAAAAAAAGATGAGCTTCCTTGGTGAAGGTGGAAAGAAGAAAAATGATAGAGTATCAATGTACACAGACACCATTTAATATATTTTGTACAGAATCATTTACACTTCTTTTCTTTTTTGTAACAAAATTTATTTATTTTTTCACTTGACTCATCGCTTAAAATCTAATATAAATAAATAAAAATACAAAAGCACAGGTGCATTATTATGCATTGGTTTATTATTTTTGAATATTTATATGATAGTATTACAATTAGGGGAGGCATAATTAAAAAAAACAAAAAAAAACTATTACAATATATAAAGTTTTGCAGGAAATTAATTATTACCGAATGATTAACGGCCATGAATACCTCGCAAAACACTTGCATTGGATCGTAGTGGTAGTCTCCACTTTGCTGCCATTGTTATGCGAATAGTGAAATGGATGCAGCACATTTAGAAGTATGCTCCTGATTACAAAAAATAAGAGCTGAAACTCCATCCAGTTCAGGGTGGTACTAGGCTGCCAGATCCCTTATGGCGGAAGGCAAAAAAAGAAGGAAATTAACTTATATTAATAGCAATTAATTATTCAAAGAGCTTAAGAAAGATGAACCAGCAACACGGTCAATTTATATTAAAACAAAACTCGCTAATCACCACTCCTAAGTTCAAAACACTTTATCTCCACAATTTCAATTATTCTTTTTTTGTTCTTCTTTTTTTTTTAGATAATTTCATTTAAATTTTGTATTCGAAAATTTGTAAAGCAGATAAGCTTGTTATTTAGGTTTTGTAATACGTATTTAGAAATGTTAAACCTAAAATTTTGGGAAGGGATTTTCCTGGGTTGATTACAAAGATTAATTATTGAAAATAATAAACCAAAAGCATATATACTGTACCTTTTTACTATTCCCTCTTTTTTTTTTTTTTTTTTTTTTTTTTTATTATTGAACTAATTCAAATAAAAATTTTTGGACAGAACACATTTTTCTCTATCTTTAAAAATACACGAGCCCAACTACAAACTCTGTTAAAATAATAGCTCTGTTAAAATCTGATAACAATTACCACTTTTAAATGTGATAGAATATCTTAAAAATAATAATAAATGTAAATGGTTAATCTTAAGGAGGATTTACATTTCTAGCAATGATGGTCAACTTTTACTTGGCTTGTGCAAGGCTGCCTGTATTCGTGTGGGAAAGTTTCAAATGTTGCACCCACGAATTAGTATATTTTCATTTTATTCTGTTACTTTATTTTGAATTATGATCAGCTCTAAAACTGTGAATAGGTATAAGAGTAGATGTGAAAGTTTTTACAGAGATTAGACCTTAAAAGTCTTGGGTTTTAGACCATTGTTAAACTCTAAACAGGATAAATGAAAGTCATGGGGAATCTTTACCTGAGCCAAATTGACACTCAATCTATCTTTTTTAATTGTGCATTCTTGAAGTATAAGACATAAATGGCTCAGATCTGAATATATGAACCTCTAAACAGCCACCATCCATACTGGGATGGACCATTAATAAAAAAATTACCCAAACTGAAAAAAAGAAGAAAGAAATATTCTTGGAGAAAAGTTTTAATTTGATAATGAACTTCTGTTGGTGTTATACTATATGATAAACTTTTAGAAAGAATAAAAAACCACCGAACTCCAAATACTTTCTTATTTATAACATTATATTCTTCAGACATATTGGACGGTCTATCTTGAGGAAATTTTAAACTACAACAGTTATTTACTGTAGTATCCATAATTACTTCACATTATAAATACTTAAGTATTTTGTTATTAATTAATATATATATTGAAAATTGTCAACATTTCCTATATTACAACAATCCAAAATTTCTGTTTTAATAATGCCTAATAAAAAAACATGTGTATATCTTTTTATGTTATGTAGTAATACTTTTTTATTTATTATAGAGATATTTACAACTGTATTAACACAAAAAATACATCAAGTAAATGTGAACAGTGAGATATGGACATGATAGGCGTGAGAAGAATCTACCCATTGGTAGCACTGTAATATTTTAAAATCAATTACTTCAATTTTCACACTTAGTAAAGTCGTAAGTAGAACACTTAGTAAAAAAAAATTTCACTGTAAATTATATATTATTATAAAATACTTACTCTATTTAACGAATTATCTCTTGATAAAATTCTCATTCATTGTTAATCTCGACTTTTGAATATTGTTAATATTAGATTTTATTCTTGATTCAACACTTTTATTGGAGGTGGCCATTATCATTTGTCTCATTTGTTTCCTGAAAAATAGAAAGTTATCAGCATAAGACAACTAAAATCCTTACATCAATTGGAACCTTCTAATTTTTTAAAAATAGATTGATTAAAAAAAAATTGCAATTTCAGTAGTACTCATTTATTACAAAACTCCTACATCAAGGATCTATATAAAATTTGATTTATCTTAAGTTATGAATCAATTAACCTCGCACAGATCTCATTAACGCGTATGGGGAGCATCCCAAGGGTGGCGGATGTGGGGATGGTCAGTGGAATTTCCCTCGGAAGCTCCTCCCGGCTAAGTCCTATGGACTCGCTGACCAACAATAACAACCATTTTGAACTTGTAGAGAAATTCAAGTATTTAGGTTCAATGATAACAAGAAAAAATGAAATCAAGGAAGAAATAAAGTCCCGGTTAAAGGTGGGAAATGCGAGTTATTATTCAGTTACTAAGTTACTTAGCATTTAAGCTACTTAGTTCGCGGCTTCTATCTAAAAACTTAAAGGTTAGAATTTATAAAACTATTATACTTCCGACGGTTCTTTACGGATGTGAAACGTGGCCGCTTACTTTGAACGATGAACAACGGCTTAAGGTTTTCGAAAATAAGGTACTGCGTAAAATGTTTGGTCAGAAGAGAGATGAGGCCACTGGGGAGTTTAGAAGGTTGCACAACGCGGAATTGCTTATATCCTGTGATTGAGTTGATAGCATCGCGGAGACTTAAATGGGTGAGTAAAGTTGTTGGGCTTGGTGAGGTGCGGATTCTGAGAAAGTTGGTATTCACTGATCCAACTGGTAGGTGTCCGAAAGTTGAACATTGGACGAGTCTGTGTAGGCGGAATTTGGTGGTATCGGCATCGAAACTTCAGGGGCTTGGGCTTGATTGGCAAACATTGGACGAGTCTGTATAGGTGGGATTTGGTGGTATCGGCATTGAACCTTCGGGTTCGGTAAGCCAATTATTATTATTATTATTATGAATTAATTAAACTATTAAGTTAAAATCAGTTCTCCTACCATTAACTTAATTAAGAAAATAATTCCAGAAAAAGAACTATAAGCAATACTGGATCTATGTTTTAAAATATCAGTTTAGGTTTATTTTAATTTTAAAAACGGATTTGACTTTAAAGTTTACAAGTTAATACTTCAAAAGGATGCAAAATTAATGAAATCCTCAATATAAAATATGCTAAGAATTAATTATTGAATTTAGTATTTAAACATAATAAACTAAATAAAGATATATTTTGTCTCTATTTTACAAAGCCATGAATAGCCAGTCACTTATAAATTGTAATATAATAATACTGAAAAAGCTATAAATTTTGATTAATTCTAAGAATTACTTTTTATAATATAAATAAATATACATTTTCAATACAATTATATAATATATATATATATAAATATATATATATATAATAATATATATATATTGTTTGATCAGTTCTCGACTGTTGATAATTTAAGTTTGTGTTGTTCTTAGGTTTCAGTCAATGAATAAACAATTTTATCTATGCGACGTTTCGAGAATTTATTGTTCTCATAATCATGCCTTAACAGTGGAAAAAAACAAAAAAACAGAACATTAATATTATTATACAATAATTAATATATGATGTTATTGTTAGAGATATAAAAAAGAGTACATTGAACAATGAATATTAATACAGTAAGTACATAGATATTTTAAATTAGGATTTACATTAAAGATATTATTATAAAATTACTTACAATTTTGGACAAAATAGTGTCTTAATTAGGCATGTTTAGCCTACAAGCTTTGAAAGAACACTGAAAAAATAAAAAAGGAATCGTTCAAGTATGGAAGATTTTCCAGGAATTTATGATGACGTCAGGTGTCTGGGGTATTCTCCCTCCTATTGTTTAGTTGTTTTCGTTTTTTTTTTTTTTTTTTTTCGTATTATTATTAAGACGTTTATTTTATTTTTTTAAATTTTAATATGTGTTTATCAAATTTGAGTAACATTATAGTTATTATTATTGAGTAATATTATAGTATAATATTATATATTAGTATAATATTATATTATATATTATATATATATAGTATAATATTATATTATTGAGTAATATTATAGTTATTACATTATAGTTATGCCGTCCTTCGGAGGGGACGTTAAAAGGTGGTCCCGAGCCTGTGCGATGTCAGGTACTCGTTAAAGATTCTTATCCTAATAATGTTACTCAAATTTGATAAACACATATTAAAATTTAAAAAAATAAAATAAACGTCTTAATAATAATACGAAAAAAAAAAAAAAAAAACGAAAACAACTCAACAATATGAGGGAGAATACCCCAGACACCTGACGTCATCATAAATTCCTGGAAAATCTTCCCTACTTGAACGATTCCTTTTTTATTTTTTCAGTGTTCTTTCAAAGCTTGTAGGCTAAACATGCCTAATTAAGACACTATTTTGTCCAAAATTGTAAGTAATTTTATAATAATATCTTTAATGTAAATCCTAATTTAAAATATCTATGTACTTACTGTATTAATATTCATTGTTCAATGTACTCTTTTTTATATCTCTAACAATAACATCATATATTAATTATTGTATAATAATATTAATGTTCTGTTTTTTTGTTTTTTTCCACTGTTAAGGCATGATTATGAGAACAATAAATTCTCGAAACGTCGCATAGATAAAATTGTTTATTCATTGACTGAAACCTAAGAACAACACAAACTTAAATTATCAACAGTCGAGAACTGATCAAACAATATATATATATATATATATATATATATATATATATATATATATATATATATATATATATAAATTGTATTGAAAATGTATATTTATTTATATTATAAAAAGTAATTCTTAGAATTAATCAAAATTTATAGCTTTTTCAGTATTATTATATTACAATTTATAAGTGACTGGCTATTCATGGCTTTGTAAAATAGAGACAAAATATATCTTTATTTAGTTTATTATGTTTAAATACTAAATTCAATAATTAATTCTTAGCATATTTTATATTGAGGATTTCATTAATTTTGCATCCTTTTGAAGTATTAACTTGTAAACTTTAAAGTCAAATCCGTTTTTAAAATTAAAATAAACCTAAACTGATATTTTAAAACATAGATCCAGTATTGCTTATAGTTCTTTTTCTGGAATTATTTTCTTAATTAAGTTAATGGTAGGAGAACTGATTTTAACTTAATAGTTTAATTAATTCATAATAATAATAATAATAATTGGCTTACCGAACCCGAAGGTTCAATGCCGATACCACCAAATCCCACCTATACAGACTCGTCCAATGTTTGCCAATCAAGCCCAAGCCCCTGAAGTTTCGATGCCGATACCACCAAATTCCGCCTACACAGACTCGTCCAATGTTCAACTTTCGGACACCTACCAGTTGGATCAGTGAATACCAACTTTCTCAGAATCCGCACCTCACCAAGCCCAACAACTTTACTCACCCATTTAAGTCTCCGCGATGCTATCAACTCAATCACAGGATATAAGCAATTCCGCGTTGTGCAACCTTCTAAACTCCCCAGTGGCCTCATCTCTCTTCTGACCAAACATTCTGACATATACATCGCATTAAATTTAACATTTTTCTTTTATTCACCTATATATGAAATAAATAAAGAAAAGAAAAGTATTGCGATGGGGGTCACCCATAGCGTAGTTGCTAGCATAACAGCTTTCTATGCCAAAGGTCGTGGGTTCAAACCTGCGGGTGGCCCTAGGATTTTTTAATGGGAGTAAAAAATCCTTAGTTATGCCGTCCTTCGGAGGGGACGTTAAAAGGTGGTCCCGAGCCTGTGCGATGTCAGGTACTCGTTAAAGATTCTTATCCTAATAAAACCTGGATAGGCAAAATTTAGGACTCCCACAGTAGCATCGTCCGATTAGCCATAGTAGCATAAAGTGACGTTAAACGAATAAACAAACAAAAGTATTGCGATCGTGAAAATTTTCGAATTTGAGTTTTGGAAATACACATTTTGAGCCTCCACAAAAAGGACTGTCACCACACACAGATAGGTCAGTCAACTTGATAACAATAAGTTGTATAAACAAATTTCATATTTTAGGAGCGTATAAGGCTGAAATGTTACCAGAAGAGTGTGCACTTTATACCATGCATTTTGTGCGTTTTTACGATTATGATTAAACTAACTATATCAATGTAAAATTAATGGGCTTTAATATAATGTAGTTTTCATTCTGATAGAAATCGTCTGACAGAGCTTTATTTAAATTTTCTTAAATTTCTTTAAAATTATCTCCTTAAATTTTAAAAGTATCTTCAATTTTGTAGATTTTTTATTTATTTATTAGGGATTTTCAACCACAAGGGTCATTTGCACCCTATTTTACAATTTCCATTCCTAACTAAAAGTTGTAATTTAAATTTTTTGAAACATGTTTGTGGATTTTAAAAATAACATTAACTAATCAATTATTTTTTTAAAATTTTGTAGATTAAAAAAAAATTAAACATAACATCTTGTTTGCATTGATAACAAACGGAAATATATAAGTTCAACAAATTTAATAACAACTAAAGGAGAAAAAAATAATAGTAATATAGATGTATAGTACACTGTTGGAAATCTGAAGATTTTAGAAAAAATGTTACCTTATACATAAAGTTGTACAAGATAATGGAGAAAGATGAAAAACGGATAAAATGAAGTGATTATTATAGATGATAATTTCTATTGTTAGATTATTTAATCTGAAACACACGTGTCCATCGAAACTCAATGTAATTCACTAACCTTTTTGTCAACTCTTGCTTTATTTAAAATTTATTAAATTGAATTTACACGCCAAAACAGAGGTTTTTTAATAGAAAGTTTTTGATAAAGAAATTTTAATGAAACTGTCTTAGCGTGTTAAGCCTTATTTGAAGTTTAAATATTGTACAGTCTACCTAATGCATGTAAAATTTAACCATGTACTGAAAATGAGAAATCAAAGCAAGCAAACAAATGAATATTTGCAAAATCATAAATAATACTTATGTATAAACAGCGGAAATGATAAGTACTATTTTTCGAGAAAAAAAATTGTTTACTAAGTTACCACTACTGATATGCTAAATAATAACAATGAAAAAGATATATTCAATTAAAACTTTGAAATAACAAAATAATAACTTTTTTTTTTTTATTAGTTTAATATATAAGACAGCGGCTTCCGGCTTAAGGGAAATGTAAAATAATTCTTTACTTCAATCATCTGAAATAAAAGAAAATTAATCATATATAAAAGTTAATAATAAAAAAATGAATTCCTTAAGAAACCAATGACAGGCAATAAACAACTATCTCCAGAAACTAATTGTATGTAGATATTAAGTAGGCTTTATAGTCGATCAGGCAAATCAACTATTATAATGTGAATAAGAGCATTACAGTTCTGATGCATATAAATTTAAAACAGAGAATAGTGAGAGAAAGAAGCATTAAGGATCATTTAATGCAAAATGGAAAATCATTTTTGGCTCAAATGAAACAGCCAGCAGCTCTGACTCAGTTAAGCATGAGGCACAGGTAAGGAGGAAGCAGATTTTTAAGGAGTGGTAGATAAAAAGGAGAGGGACGAGCTAAAAGTCCTATATGTATACAAGAGAACTAAGCTTTTGAGACATCAAAGATATCTTAGTTATTTCAAGTTGTCACAACAGAAAATTTACAGCCTTGAGTATTTTTAGCCAGACAGGAAGTGTAGGAAGACAATAAAAAACTTTATGTGCAGGTAAGTGAAAGGCCTATAAAGAGGGCACTCTCCCAGACTCTATAAAGTGGTTAACCAAAAATGGGGAAAATCTGGCGGATGAGTGTGATCTCGGCCCAATCACCTCATAGCACGGCCGTTGGCCTAGAAACAGTATGAATCTCTATATGTACTGAATCTAAGACCCTTCATAGGTTGTAGAGGTACAGGTTTTTATTTTATCTATTTACAAAAAAATGGTAAAGGAGTACCTGGTAAGCTTTGGTCAAAAATTTAAAACCATACAAGACTGATATTATATAGGTGAGTTTAGGTATTTATCTCGATGTTAAAATATCTTTTTCATTGTAACAACAGAAATTAAGTGCTACTTTATAAATATAATTTTTTTAACAATGGCTGACACAAATTCAATCAAACCTGTCAAATCAATGTAAAATTAAATGGTCTTAAATATAAGCTAGACCTTGTCCTCATTGAGGTTTAAATTCCAATTTTTCAAATTTATTCTACTGAAGTACCTTCAATAGACTTTAAGTAACTATTACTCATTAATTGATGTCATATAAATATGTATGACAATTATGAAGGACTTTGATAGTTAACTAAACCAGAAATATCTACTAAGATGAAAATAGTTTTCAATAAATCAGAGTAGAATGATGGATGTATGATATATTGTTGGAAAGTTTAATATTTTAGAATAATTGATAAATTAAATTAATGAACAACCACAAACAACAAATAATGCAAAGTGATTGTTGAGCATAATAACTTCTATTAATACATTACTAAATTTAAAATGTAAATGTTTGCAATTTTTTTCTTTTTAAATATAAAAAAATCAATCGTTTAAGTTATTGATTATATGGATATGTTTTTGAGTATTACCTCATGAAATCTTCACTGTAATCTTCTACTTTTTCAGATGATTCCTCCTTTTTATACCTGGCAATGTTTTCAGACCTAACATCGTCTCTCCATTTAGCATTTTGCATCATTTCATTCAAGCGTTTTTGTTTTTCAGTTTCAGACAAACCATTGTTTTTGTGTTTCTTGTTAGCATTGTTTGTATAATCTGATCGATGCCTATGCCCAGCAGAACTATCTCTCTTCTTTGAATTGCGATCGGGACTCTATAAAAATTATTAAACAGTTTTAATAGATCTCAACTATAAAAATTTATATTACTCAACTATAAAAAGTTATATTAATGATTTTGTACAGAATTATTTGTACTATAAGAATATATCATTAAAAACACTGCATATTACTAAATCTAACTAATAATAGATGTTGGATATTGATAGAAAGCAATAGGAGAATATAATCTCTTAACCAACAAAGATAAATGAATGATATTAAAAGTTTTTCCTCAATCCTTTCACTGTTTTTTTAAAAATTTATTGTAAAGTTGAATTCAAACAGTTATATTAACTACACATATATAACATAGGATATAAACAATTATAACAGTAAATAGTATTTGGGTCATTTTGTTTGATATGATTATTTTGTAACAGTCTATAATCCACTACCTAATAAACAGAATAGGAAGATGGAGATTCATTGCATGGAAAAGCCAAAAACATAAATCTTAACTAAATTATCAATATAGAAAAAAACAATCTAGATTTTAATGCAAAAAAAGAATCCAATAAATAGGTTTAATATTAATCAATCATAAATTTTCATACTATCTGTAAAATTTCCTAAAATGGATATAATATCTTATTAAGATCGCTAACTAAATCCATGAACTTTGGTAAAATTTACAAAATCTTATTAGGTGACACTTAAAAAAAAAATCAAAACTTGAGAAAACTGAACACTATCTGGATCTTCAAATATTTGACCATTTAAGGTATCTGAGAAAATTTCACATTATTTTGTTTTTTGACAAATAGCCAGTAACTACAATGCAAAATTATATTAAAACTAAAGTAAAGTACTGGTAAAAGTCCACTTTTATAAACACTTTAAATTAAAATGAAAATGTTCTTTATTTAATAGTCTGAACATTTACTAAAGGACTGCATCTTTAACAAAATTATAATGACAGTTTATAAAACTAATACATGCTGTATAATATTAGCAGTATGTATTGAATCCGAATAGGAAAATGTGGAGAATTATGAAGCTGAAACAATTCTTGTCTATTAATAATAGAAACAAATCACATAAATTAGGTGATTAAGACTTTGATTTCAGAACAATCAAGCTAATTTAGCTATCACACAAGAATGGGCCTCAAAATATCAATCTATTTGAAATATTTGCAACCTACTAGCTTACAGTGGGAGAACTATAGTGATGGTTTACATCAGTGGCTTCTAACAAAATATTTTTGCGGGCCTCTTCATTTAATCTTTTCAATGGTAAGAACTCCCTAAATCCAAAAAATCGTTAATATATAGATATATATATGTGCTAGGGGTTGCAAGCGGCTAAAGGTGGGATTCCGCATGAAGACGTAGTGTCGATGTCTCATGTTAACTTCCAAACGCAGGAAAGGGTAGTGTAACATTAGGAGATAAGCCAAGGCAGACGCTAAGTTTACTTTAAACCGCAAAACATTGAGTTACTAAAATTTAAAACTAATACAAAATATATATATAAATACTTATAATGAAATCAAATATCGTTTGAAAATGAACAATTTAATGATTGTGATAGTGCAGTAGCAGACACCTGTAAGTTATCACTGGAACTTATGTAACTTAGAATGTTGTTTTTTATAGCTTGTTTTCTTTGTTCACCTCTATCTTGCCTTTGAAGGCTATACAAGAGTGCAAAGGGGTATATATAAGACAAAAGTCCCCGGCAACCAGCATAATAAATTCAAAACTTCTAACAATTTTACTATACAGACTATATTGCATATATTAATGACTATTGGTGGTGGTTTTTAATAGTTAATGACAAAACGAACTTAAATATTTATAAACTTGTAAGTTTTTCACTTACTTTCACTTACCTATGTATTAAATATATAGTAAGGGGAAATAATGCTATTATGAAGATTTTTGAATTTAGGATTTCAACGGAAATCATGTTTTAAGGTCCCCTGAGTCCAGATAACCAAGTCCCGAAAAAAGATTTGTGTGTGTGTCCGTAATAAGTCCGTGATAAGTCTAGCACATTAAAAAAAAAAGACGAACAAAATTAAAATTTAATATTTTAGAAAACTATACACCCGAGATGTTACAGCAACTTTTTCACTAAAATCGGTTGGCCGGAAGTGCTACTTTATACTAAGCACTTTGCACCTTTTTACGATTTTCTCAAAAACAGCCCAAACGATTTTGATTAATCTCGCTACATCAATGTAAAATGCAATGGGCTTTAATATCACGTAGGTTACATTCTGATTGAAATAGTCTGACAGGGCTTAAATGCCGATAATTTAAATTTTCTTCCTCTAAAGTACCTTTAATTTTGTAGATTCTAGACAAATAACTATATTATCTATTTAGCACTGATAAAAAACGGATAAATATATAATTTGAACAAATATGATATCCAACTGAATGAGAAAGGACCAAAAATATTTTTTGATGCAATTTTGGTGTTTATGAACATAAGAACAGTAATATACATGTTTAATATGCCATTGAAAAACTAAAGATATTAGAAAAAATATTATCTTATACACAAGCTTGTAAAACTTAATGTTATGAAAATCTAATAAATAATAAAACTAACTGATCATCATAGATAATAATATATTAAATTATTCAATAAAACACATGTTTCTATTGAAATTCAATGCAATTAATTCATTAACAGTATATTCTCTAAGTTTACTTAAAAATTCTAAACAAATATTTAAAATGATTTTAACAACGAAGGTAAGTGAAAGTTGCGTGTTGCGCGCACCTAATTTTTTTTCAATATATTAGCCCACTCAACAGCCTTCCATTTATCCAGAAAGGACATGAGGTAAGTTTGAGTAAGAACAGCCATGAGCAAAATTATTTTGGAATGGAAATGAATTACAGAAAAATATACAATCTATCACTCCACAATACTTTTAGTAAAAATATAAATTTTAATGTAATCAATGATATAAAAAAGTCTTTCACTAGTACTTTAGAATAATAATTTTAAATTAATCAAGGGAATAACTAGTTACAATACTAAAAATATTGAGGCATAATGGTGCAAATAATCCGAAATAGATAGACCCATACACATATGTGCAAACAAAAGTTTATGTGTTATATAAAAATAAAACAAGAACACTATTTTCTAAGTAATAGCTTTTTTTTTTTTTGCTGGTGATAGGCTAGTAGGCCTTGGCTGCATGGTATAATCTGCTGAGAGCACACACTCACGTTTCTCAATGAAATTGAGTAATAACTAAAGAATGAAATTTCCTAAAAATACTTCTCTACTGATAGTATGTTCATACCATGCATAACTAATTTCATTACTCACCTTATCTTTCTCAGGTCTTCTAGATCTGTAACTTTTGACTTTTTCAGATATATTGCTAGAAGGTGACTTCTTATCCCCTCTATCCTTATGCGTTTCACTATAATGCTTATCTGGTTCTTTATCTCTGTAAGAATTTCCTTTTTTTTGTGAATAAAGATGTTTTTTTTCGTGATCCCTGGATCTACTTCTTTTTTGGTTGTGTTTCTTCCTAGATTCTTCTTTATATTTCCTATTATCTTCTTCATCTGAGTCACTATCGGAACTAGAAGAAGAAGAAGAAGAAGAACTACTCTCACTTAAACTTTTTTTACGTTTTTTGGAAGATTTGTGTTTCTTCTCAACTTTTATGTCAGAAAGCTCAGAAAGAGACTTTATTCCATGCTTTTTCATTATTTTTAGATATTTAGAAGCTAATAATTGATCAATATCAGAAGAGTCGGGTTCAGTTGATTTCTTCTTTTCACTATATTTTTTTGTTGAGACATTGTTTTCTTTGGTTTTGAGCTAAAAAATAAATATAATAATGTTAGTATAAAAATATAATTCAATATTAATACAAATCACAAAAAAAGATTGACTAACCATGAAAATGAATAAGTAATTCTGGTTTTCATGGCGGTTTAGGATTAATGCCATTAAATATCAATACAAATATTAATTTTTAAGAAAATATAGGTGATTGTAAGAGGTAATAATAAAGAAACTAATACCATATTTTGTAGTTTCTTTAGTTGTACAGGATTTTTTAATAATTGTTTTCTTCTCTCTATTTCTTGTTGTCTAATGATTTCAAGAGGATCTTCTTTTAGTTTACGGTTGACATCAACCTGAACAGTGCTTCCGGCATTGGCAAAAATTGAAGTGGGTAAACAATCTAAAAAATTGATATAACTTATTATATTATATTGTAAACATATGAATTACAATTGTAGCAAATACTATTGTAACAATAGAATATACAATCATGCTGTGCTACTTTAATAATGATTTAACAGTTTTAATTTAAATTAATTATATATACTACACAAGTCAATGATCTTAATTTTTCATTTACCTTTCTCAATTTCATTTGAAAATGATGACTGTTCAAAAGCCTTATCAATTGGTCTTCCAAGTAAATATTCTTCTCTGTCAACAGTTTCATTTGAATCTCTATACATCCATTCAAGCTTAGGACCATCCATTTTATATTGTTATTAAGGATAATACTAATTGTACCTATAATTACATGACAAAATATTAAGTTAGAAAAGGGTATTAGAATTTTATCTAGTACATTAAAACTTAATAAGATCAAAAGCTTATTCAGCTTCTCTTTGTAAGTTACAGTCTATATTCATTTAATTTTCCAAATTGCTTCTCTTTTTTTTATATACCTAGCACGAAAATATATATCATAAATTTATTGCACAGAACATTAGTGTTTATTAGATTATGCTAATAATAGACCCAGTTTTGAACTACTACTAAAACTACTAACGTTTAACAAATGACAGTGGACACCAGATCAATAATAACTGTTTATATACTGAATACACGGTCTCAACAGCAACTATGATAATTGAAAACAAGAAATGCAAAAATCAAAAAATGTTTATTTGGACTAAATACATAGTTTAACACAAGGAGGCATGAACATTAAATTGAAACAATAATCCTATCAATAATTTACAAAAACCATTAAATTTTAATTATATTGTGCAGTGACTTAAACATATTACAGAAACTGATAAAACATGAATTATATAATACAAACTTAAATTATACCAAAAGGTTTTACAATACAGTACTCACAGAATATTAAACACACAAACAGCTAAACAGATTAAGGTTTTTACTGAACAAACGTTTGAGTAATATCACCAACAAACTGAGTAACTTAATTTGAACATAATTATAGTAAACACAAACATACATAACCTACCTGAAGGGTTATATAGTTAGATGTAGTCCATAGAACAAATTTAGACGGAATGTTTAAGTAATAAGTTGTCAGTTTAATATATATTAATTTTATTTCCATTATATTAATTCACACGGGTGCAATTTGAATTGCCATTTATGTTTAAAAAAATCTGTCTAACCGATTAAGAGTATATCGCTTTGGGATTTTTTGGTTATTGTAACTAAAGTTGCAATTAGAAAGAAAATATGTTAATTTTATAATATCTATTGATTATTGTATTTAATGAACAGTAAAAATGTCAATCAAGATTGGTTAAGTTTATTTGTTTGTTACTTTAAAGTACAGTTAGTAAAAAAAGCCTGCATATACTTATTATTAATTTGAAGATGAGGATTAAAAGCAAAAGAGAAAAAACAGATGAAACGATTTATTTATTGTTTCCTTTTAAATACAGACCCTTTTGATTAATTTGGGACAGTTTAAAGTTGTTTAAAAAATTTATAAACACAACAGAAAATAACACAGAAAAAGTGACGATACGTTTTCACAAAAAAAATCTGCATATACGGCAGATATGTTTGTATATGAAAAAAATTATTAACATAAATAATAAACAACAAATTTACTAATGGTCTGTGGGACCACCTTTATTTAATAATTACCTCTCTTAAACGATTATTTATCTAGCTAACTATTTTTTTTGTAAAAGTTGGATCCGATTTTAACCATTCCTCCTTAAGGGCCACTGAGAATTGCCGTTTATTTTTTGTTTCTTGACGCCTCTGCCTCATTTTAAGATCCTGCCAGAGGTGCTCTATGAGGTAAAGATCAGGCGATTGTGGTGGTGTTCTTAACTTACTTGGAGCATTGTACAGCAACCATTCTTCGACCGTTCTGGCACGATGTTTAGGATCGTTATCTTGTTGAAAATAATTGATCCTAGACCTAACTTGATAGCACTGGGTTGCAGAATTTGTTTAGGATATCTATGTATACATATTGATCCACTATCCTCTCAATGCTCTTCTAGTTCCTACTCCAGCTGAAGTCATAGAGCCCCAAACCATGATCCCATTTCCTCCGTGCTTAACTATCGGGCATAAGTTTTTCAATTTCATGGCCTCGTTTTTTCTCTTCCACCCTCTAACGTAGCCATCAGCACTGAAATTATTAAATTCGGACTCATTTGTGAAAATTACTTTGTCTCAAAAACTGGTAGGCTTATCAAGGTAACTTTTAGCGAATGCCAATATATAGGAAGACGCTATATCCAATAATATTGTATATTGTTAATAATTAATGTCATTGTAAATATTTATATCTATATAACTGTTTTATGAGAATAAATAAAGCACTCAAGGTAATTTGACCTAGGCCAAGACCCTTGTCTGCTAGCAAAGCTCTCACTGTTAATTATTGACATTGATGACTAACATCCCTAAGAGCTAACTCAGCTCTTCTATAAGCCTAACAGGTATCTCCCTAGGTCAGATTAACTCTGCCTTTGTAACATTATGCGGTGTATCTTCTTTTAACATCTTTCATGTACCTTCTCTCCTCCTAATCCACGCTACTGCCAGCTTCTCCCACGCAGAGTGAATTCCTTCCGCCTATCCTACATTACTGTCGTGCTAATATCACGCAGGGTGAATTATTTCCTTACCTACAATACTGGCGTGCTACTACCACACAGAGTGTAACCCATCCTAACCAGTCCCCTCTGCGAATTGGTAATTACGTATTCGCCCCCTACCTGGCAGAGTAACCTCATACCTGGTGCTGCGTTACGTGTTACTACCACGGCGAGCACCATCTCCATCTATCTCTCTTGCATGAATACGCCATTGTCGAGGCCTTCTGATACCCTTTCTTGTCCATTATAACAATCATACCTCGACATGTTCAATAAATAATAAAACTTGTATTTTATGTAAAGTAATAAGCTCTCGTTACAATTAATATGTGTTTTTCATTAATTCGAGAAATTAAATAACAGTAAACGGGTTTCTTTTTTGTCATTAGAATCCTTTTATAAGACGGATATTGAACTTCAAAATTGTGTCGTCTATGATGAGGACATTATTTATGATTTTGACGTTTAGCAGTAATGTTAAAGCAATTGAGACTCATATGCAGAGATTGATTGATCTTCTCAGAGGGATGCAAATGGAATGCTAGTAAACTCTTTAATGACAGAATTTCAGCTATTAACAATTAAATGAAGACTTACAATATGTAAGGAGTGAATTGCATTGCATGGAGGAAGCTACACATCTTGAGGTGAAGCTTGATACAAAATTGAAAAAAATAAAAATAACTGGTCGAGAAAGACAAAAATAGGATAACTCTGCTGAAGAGATTAACTGAAATCCAATGGTGAGCATCCGGAAAGTCTACATTCAACAAGTAATAGAGTATATCAGCAAAATGGAAATAACACTTCTGGAGACATCGCTTCAAAGACAGTTCTGTCCGCTTATAGCTCTTACACACTGTAGACAACAAAAATATTTCTCCAAAAATCTTCAAGTCCCTTGCTTTAGAAATGATTGCAGCAAGTTGCCCTAAAGTTTCTTGGGTCCATATTTTTACTGACGCTGGTTTATGAATGAACTAAAAGTATTTTGCAGTAGCTAAGCCTTCAAGGAAGATTGCTACGATTTATGGTGGAGAAATGAAAGTGATCAAGCTGTCTCTGGAAAAGCTTATCCCATGAGAATAGTTATTTCTTTAGACTTATAGTCCCTTGTGCGGTGGAAAATGTTCCTCAGATTGTTCCTCTGGGCAATCAGAGCTAGGATGTGTTTTGGTGGCTTCCTGATGGCGTTAGGTTTAGGGCTGAACCTAGGTATGTGCTGATTGGCTGAATCCTGGATGGTAGTGGTGATGACCTCCACTGCCTCGTCCACCTCGTCTTCGGACCTTAGCGTTCTGATGAACGGGAGAGCATCTTCAACACTGACCCTGTATCCTTTCCAGTCGGCCTTCTGGAAGAGATATTTGTTCGCCGGTGGTTTGGCGGGTGTGCCCTCGAAAGTGTAGAGCACAGGCCGGTGATCTGACGGTCCGAAAGGGAGTGCTAGGCATCCCGTGACGGTGTGCAGATCTCTGGTCAGGAGCAGGTCCAGTGTTGAGGTGCAGCTAGGTCGGCCCGCATGCCGGAAGGTGTGCACGCCGGGGTGAAAGACGGCCAGCCTGGTCTTAGTGATGTAGGTGCCAATCACGTTGTTACTACTACACAGCCAGGCAGTGTGTCGTGCGTTGAAGTCACCAAGGACGACAAACCGACTTCTACCCTGGGCGTGTTGCAGCAGTAGCCTCATCGATGTTAGGATACCCTTGGGCCTCCTATAGACACAGGAGAAAGTATAGCGATGTTTCAGGTGAACATCGACTGTGACTATATGAGTGCCCTCGGTGGAGGCTACGGGATTGGGCACCACCCTAGAAGGGACATCTCTTCGAACCAGGATAGCAACGCCTTCCTTAGCCCCGGGGGCGCACTCCTCCCGGTAGACGGTGTACCCCTGGAAGTAGGTACGAGTCGAGGCGGAGAGCTGCGTGTCGGTCAGCGCCACCACCGATGGCTGGTGTTGCTGCAGGAGGATCTCGACTTCGGCCTTCTTAGACATCAGGCCTCGGACGTTCCAGTTGATAACCCGGGCTTCAGTCATCGCGGCGGCAGGAGCACTTCTTTCTTCTTTCTTCCCGCAGCTCCCGGATCAGGTCGGCGATGATCTTCATCAGGTCATTGATGGTGTCCATCTGAAGTCCTGGAGTCGTCTGAGCTGGTGCTTTTTTTTTTTTTTTTTTTTTTTTTTTTTTTTTCTAACCCTCCAAATTTATTTTCAACTATTTACAACATATTTATTCACTTATAACTATGTACAATATACAATTTTTGGTCCTTTTTTTTGCCCGGAGGCATTTTAAGGTTTATTATTCTTATTAAATAAAAATAAATACATCATGCGCTGGAGGCGCTTTATGCACTAGGGCTTTAAGCCTTTGTTCACAGTGGGAATAGGGAGGGGCTATTCTTTCGGGGACAATAGGAAAAGGTTAGGTGGGTTCAGACTGAGTTCGGACCCCTTCCCTCGGCGAACACGTCTACCAAGGGGAGATTATCTTGCCACCTTCCGGGTCTGGATGGTGGTGTTATATCACGGAAGAGCGGTTTACCGCAGGCTTTCAGCCCATTAAAGAACTTGATGTGCCTACGGCCGATATACTCTGGAACCGAGGGTAGCTGTTAGCTCCTCGTATATGGTGACATTTCTCGCCCTTTGGAGTGTGGTTCCTCTGACTATCCGCCTAAGAACGGAGTTTTGGAAGCTCTGCAGTCTCTGTAGGGTAGACTTATACATGTGACGAAGTAGCGGCGCACCATAGAGAAGTGTTGGTCTAATGATGGCTTTATAGATCTGAAGTTTGAGCCTCAGTGAGAGCTGCGGCGATGTCAGCAAGTGATATAGCCTATACGACTTTGATCGCGCCAGTTTTAATCTCTCCCGGACGTGGCTGGAGAAGGTTAAATGCCTATCCAGTGTCACGCCCAGGTATAACACTTTGGTAGAGAGAGGTTGTTTTTCCCCTTCTACGGTGAATTCTGTTGGCAGTTTCCTCTTTCCTGTTTGAAAGGAGAGAACTATGGCGTCAGTTTTTGTTGGGTTTACTCTTATCCCATTCTTATGAAGCTCGTCAACGATGGTGTCTGTGGCTAATTGCGCCGTCTTAAGTGTTTCATCTGCGCTTACGCTGGTCGCATAAATGGCTATATCGTCCGCATAAGCTGCTATCACTGCCCCTGGCTGCTTTACTGAGACCACTGGCGTCGTGAAAACGACGAACAGTATTGGCCCCAGTACAGAACCTTGAGGTACTCCGCAGGTGGTATCGCATGGGTTCGACAGATCCTCACTGACCCGTACGACGAAGGATCTTCCGCTAAGATAGCTTCTGATCAGTCGGCATAGGGGGGCGGGGAACCTGTACTCCTCCAGGCGGCGGAGTAACAGAGCGTGAGACACGCAATCAAAGGCCTGCGTGCAGTCCAGTGAGATCAACGCCGTGGCCTCATTTTTGTGCATTTTCTCTATGGTGTGAGCCTGCAGCTTCGCCAGATGGTGCTCACAGGATACTTCTCGCTGGTAGCCAGTCTGCTCAGGTGGTATGATACCCTCCTCCCTGCAGTGTCTCATGAGATGGTACTGAACCAGCCTCTCGAAAATCTTGCTCATGTGCGAGAGAAGACTGATCGGTCTATAGTGCTCTGTAGAGTCTCCAGTCTTCCCAGGCTTGAGTAGCGGCACTACGATCGCACGTTTCCAGGCGTTCGGAAAGTACGATATCCTTATGCACGAGTTGAAGATATTCAGTAGAAAGGCTTTACCCTTCCTAGGGAGCATCTTCAATAGTACATATGGTATGTTGTCCTGCCCAGAGGATTTGTTACCCTTGGTGCGTCGTAGAACCGACTCGAGCTGGCTGAAGCTGGAGTAGATGGGCTTCTCATTAGGGGACGGAGGTCTCCCTTCAGGAAGCACTGGAGCATCTATCTTCCGAGCATCTTCCCTCGCCTCATATCCTTTTGCCAGGAGTTCAGCCTGCTCCCTAGGTGTCAGTAGGTCGTCTCCAGATCTTAGGTGGACTGTCCGTCTCTTGGCGACGTGAGTCCTGACTAGCCTCCAGAACTGCCTGTGATCATCGTGTGTCCTCCTGAGCTGATCATGCCAGAGCGAGTTCTTTCAATCACTCATGAGACTGGCTATCTGCCGGGTCATCGCATTGATGGCCGGTTTCAAGCCGTAGTCCCGTGTGCGATGAAAGATGTTGCTCAGGTTGTTCCTCTGGGCAATCAGAGCCAGGATGTGTCTGGGAGGCTTCCTGATGGCGTTCGGCTTCGGGCTGAACCTAGGGATGTGCTGGTAGGCGGATTCCTGGATGGTAGTGGTGATGACCTCCACCGTCTCGTCCACTTCATCTTCGGTACGAAGAGTCTTTACGCATGGTAGTGTGCTTTCCACACTGCACCTGTATCCTTTCCAGTCGGCCTTCTGGAAGAGATATCTGCTCGCCGGTGGTCTGGCGGGGGTGCCATCAAAGGTGTATAGCACTGGCCGATGATCTGACGGTCCGAAAGGTAGTGCTAGGCACCCCGTGATGGTGTGCAGATCTCTGGTCAGGAGCAGGTCCAGCGTAGAAGTACAGCCAGGTCGGCCCGCCTGCCGGAAGGTGTGCACCCCAGGGTGGAAAACGGCCATTCTGGTCTTTGAGATGTAAGTGCCCATGGGGTTGTTACTGCTACACAACCAGGCAGTGTGCCGTGCGTTGAGGTCGCCAAGGACCACAAGCCGACTCCTACCCTGGGCGTGCTGCAGCAACAGCTTCATCGATGTTGTGATTGCATTGGGCCTCCTATAGACACAGCAGAAAGTGTAGCGATGCTTCAGGTGAACATCGACTGTGACTATATGAGTGCCTTCGGTAGAAGCTACTGGGTTGGGCACTGCCCTGGAAGGGACATCTCGTCTGACCAAAACAGCAACGCTTGACTTCCCGGGGGCGCACTCCTCCCGAAAGGAGGTGTACCTCTGGAAGCGAAGACGTTCTGAAGTGGGAAGCTTCGTGTCGGTCAGCACCACCACTGCTGGCTGGTGTTGCTGCAGGAGGAGCTCGACTTCGGCCTTGTTCTGTAGCAGGCCTCGGACGTTCCAGTTGATGACCCGGTGTTCAGTCATCACGGCGGCACTTGCACTTGCACCTCCTCTCAGTTCTGATTTCTTGAAGCAGCTGCGTCATGAGGCTGATGAGAGAGATGATGTCCTGCTGCTGTCCTGGAACCGACTGAGCAGCGCTGAAGGTACTGGCTCCTGGTGGTGAGGGGCCTGATGGTGGGGGGAGGTGGTCCTCTGTGATTGGCCCGCAGATCCTCCAATGAGATGCGAGTAGGATACGCCCTGCTGCACTCTTCTTGAAGGTCTCCTGGAGTTGGCGACGATTTCTTCGACTGGAGCTCTTCTTTGCTTAAGGAGTTCAAGTCGTTTCGGGCACTCCCGGGCGGATGCGACATGGGGTCCGCCGCAGTTGGCACACTTCACCTGATTCTTCTTCTTGGGGCACTGACTCTCGACATGTGTGCCGGAACACCATGGGCACACGACTGTCCTGTCGCAGTACTTCATCACGTGGCCGAACTTCTGGCAGTTGCGGCACTGTGCTGGGCAACCATCTTCTTTAAACTTGACGACCCTAATCCTCACCTGATTCACGTGTCTCAGGTTCTTTAGCGTCTCTAGTTTTACTGTATGGTCGGTGACCACCAGTATGCCTTCGACCGGGATGGTGTCATTCCCGATCCTCTTGGTGAGCTGCCTAGCCAATCGGAAGCCCTCTACTCTCTCTTTCATCTCATCGATGAATGGCTCTAGCTCGCAGTCTACGTCAAAGCCGTAAACTACAAACTTTTTTGACCGTTTTGTGTCTCGTGGGGCAAAGGAGTGGAACTGTACGTTCTGGTCCTCCCTGAGAATTTTGGTGGCAGCAGCGTGGTCCTGGTATGTTCTCACGTACAAAAGCGTCTCTTTAGTAGATGTGTTAGTAGTGAAGTCGGTGATATTCACCGACTTGAGGTTCTCATGCAATATCCTCTGTGATAGAGGTGGGCATATAACTATGGGAGGCGGGAGCCTAGCCTTAGGAGTCCTTGCAGTCTCCTGCGGCGCTATCGGCTCATACCGGTTGGCCACAACAGTAGGAGGAAGGCGTCTGACTTCCGTCCTGAGGGGAAACACATGTTTCTTAGGGACAGGAATAAAGTCACCTTCCCCGTCACTGACGACCCTTTTCTCTCCTCTGGCATTCTCTTCAACCGCTTCCATCTGGCTTACGCCAGAAGGTCCTGGGAGTGAGGTGGCCATAGCGAGAAATTGGTAGAAGAGGGGGGCTTTGCCAGAGCAACGCTACCCTAGCTGCTGAGGTTATATCCACGAGATAAGTGTGGACCCCAACAGCGTGCAGGCGCTATCTAAGCAAAAAGGTGAACACTTCAGCAGATCTTCTAGTCTTCTGAGTCAGGAAAGATCCTTCTTCTTCGGCTGCTGATGGTCTTCGCTTGCTTGATTGATGGTGATTATTGGTTCTTGATTGAGCTGGTGCTGGCTGTGCTGGGGGTCCTAGTGCAGAGCGATGGGGGGTCTGCTGGTGGGGAGCCGGTTGGTGGTGGGGGGTGGCCGCCTCTGATTGGCCCGCTGTCCCGCCGAGGAGATGAGAGTAGGGGAGGTCGTTTCTGACCGGCCTAAAACCGCACGGGTGACTATGGCTTGAAGCCGGCCATCAATGCGATGACCCGGCAGATTGTCAGCCTCATGCGTGCCTGGAAGACCGCCCTTTGGCACGAACAGCTCCTGAGGACCGATGACGACCAGAAGCAATTCTGGAGACTCATAAGGACTCACGTCGCCAAGAAGAGGACAGTGTATCTGACTTCTGGGAGCGATCTGCTGACGCCGGTCGAACAGGCTGAACTTCTGGCGACCGACTACGCAGCGAGGGAAGGGGATCGTGTGAGAAACGCTCCTGGACCTCCAGAAGGGAGACTTCCGTCCCCTAATGAGAGGCCCATCCACTTCACCTTCAACCAGCTTGACTCGATGCTACGACGCACTAAGGACAACAAGTCCTCTGGGCAAGACGATATTCCGTATGTGCTGTTGAAGATGCTCCCTAGGAAGGGTAAAGCCTTCTTACTGAACATCTTTAATTCGTGCGTCCGGCTATCGTACTTTCCTAAGGCTTGGAAAGAAGCGATCGTAGTGCCGCTACTCAAGCCGGGGAAGAGTGGAGATTCCCCGGAGCATTATCGCCCGATCAGTCTTCTCTCGCACATGAGTAAGATCCTGGAAAGGCTGATACACCACCACCTGATGATGCACTGTACGGAGGAGAGCATCATCCCACCGGAACAGACCGGGTTCCAACGAGGGGTCGCCTGCGAACACCACCTCGCTAAGCTGCAGGGCCACACCATGGAGAGGATGAGGAAGAATAACGACGCCACAGCACTGATCTCCCTGGATTGCACACAGGCCTTTGACTGTGTGTCACACACTCTGTTGCTCAGCCGCCTGGAGGAGTTCAGGTTCCCCGCCCCCCTATGCCGATTGATCCGAAGCTATCTTAGCGGAAGAACTTTCGTCGTACGGGTCGGCGGAGACCTGTCGATCCCACGCGATACCATCTGCGGGGTACCTCAAGGGTCTGTATTGGGGCCACTTCTGTTTGTCGTTTTCACGGCACCAGTGGTCTCAAAGAAGCATCCGGGGGCGACAGTAGCTGCCTACGCTGATGCCACCAGTATGAGCGCCAGGACAGCACGACACCAGGCACAGGCAGCAGCCAACGTCATAGTCGGGGAGTTGAAGGAAATCGGCATCAGGGTCAACCCAGCCAAGACAGGGCAAGAAGAAGTTACCCACCGAGTTCGTGATAGACGGTGTAAAACTGCCTCTCTCGAACTCGATAATCTACCTGGGTGTCACCCTGGACCGCCACCTGACACTCTCCAGCCATGTACGTCAGAGAATCAAGCTGGCCCGTAACAAGACCCACAGGCTGTACCATCTTCTGGTCTCGCCGCAGCTCTCGCTGCGACTCAAGCTCCAGATATATAAGGCAGTCATCAGACCAACGTTACTCCATGGTGCGCCCCTGCTCCGCCACCTATACAAGACCACAATCAACCGACTGCATAGCTACCAAAATTCCGTCACCAGGAGGATAGCTAGATGAACCACGCTCCAGCGGGCGAGAAATGCCACCCTCCACGAGGAACTCCAACTACCCTCGGTGCCTGAGTTCATAAGCCGGAGGAACGTCAAGTTCTTTGACGGGCTGAAGGCTTGTGCGAACCCTCTTTTCAGGGAAGTTGTTCCACCACCTGCACCTGGTAGGTGGCAAGGCTCTCTCCCCCTGGTCGACGTGGTCGCCCTGGGAAGGGGTTTGGACTCTGCAGTCTGACCCGAAATATATTATAACCCCAACGAAATGGTCCCTCCCCATTTTATAATGTAAAATAAAAGGCTCAAGCCGCAAAAGCCCAAGCGCATACCGCGCACATTGTAAATATATGTTATATATAGAACTTTAAAATGCCTAAGGGCAAAACAAAGATCAACGGTTTCTAGATGTATGTATTAGATATAAGGCTGTATATACTGTATATTTGTAACCTATTTAATAAATAAACTTGGTGAGGGTGAGAAAAAAAAAAAAAAAAAAAAAAAAAAAAAAACCGGCCCACTGTTCCTTCTGGTCTTGGCGGCTGGTGTCCTCGTGGCTGGAACTTCTTCAGGCTGGCCTCTTCTTCTCTTCACCAGTTCCTGTCGGCGAGGGCAGTCCCGTGACGATGCGGGGTGGTTTCCACCACAGTTCAGGCACTTAGTAGGTATGTTCTTTGGGCATTGTGCTTCCAGGTGATCCCCACTACACCAAGAGCATCGAACCAGGCGGTCACAGTATTTGGTCACATGACCAAATTGGAGGCACCTCTTACACTGGGCCGGGCACCCGTCCTCCTTAAATTTTACCACCCGGAAGCGGATATAATTAATATGTCTTAGCGCCCGTATGTGGTCAATTTTCACATCATGGTTGGTGATGAGAAGTACGCCCTCAATAGGGATTACCTCGTTACCAACCCGCTTGTTCAGGGTCTGGACAAACTTGTACCCGGGGAGGCGCTCTTCGAGATCCTGCTTAATACCCGCGAGGTCGCAATCGACATCAAACCCGTATAGGACATACTTGTTTGAGCGTTTGGTACCCCTAGGGGCATAATTATGAAATTGGTCCTTCCCGTCCTCTTTCAGCAGGGCCCGAGCACGGGCATGGTCAGCCTCATTTTTGAGATACAGGCGTATCTCGCGTAATGAGGTGCTAGTGGTAAAGTCGGTGATGTTCACCGACTTTAGGTTAGCGTGTAGGTCCCGTTGTGATACTGGTGAGCTATTCACAATGGGTGGCGGGAGCCGTGCCTTAGGGGTGGCGTTGGCGGTGGAAGGCGCAATAGGGGCGAACCTATTTGCAACAGGGGTGGCAGGCAGGCGTTTGACCTGTGTCCTCAAGGAAAATACATGCCTCTTGGACACAGGCACAAAGCCCTCCTCGTCAGGCTCTGTAGTGCTCCTCTTCTCTCCACGTGTTGCTCTTCTGCCGTTTCCATCAGGCTTGCGCCGGATGGTCCAGGAGTCGGGTAGCATTGCCATGCTTGCCAGGGCAATGCTACCCGATTGGCCGTTTCAGTGTGATCCACGGGATTATTTTATTTTATTTTTTTTTTTTTTTCTAACCCTCCAAATTTATTTTCAAATATTTACAACATATTTATTCACTTATAACTATGTACAATAAACAATTTTTGGTCCTTTTTTTGCCTGGAGGCATTTTAAGGTTTTTTATTCTTATTAAATAAAAATAAGTACATCATGCGCTGGAGACGCTTTATGCTCTAGGGCTTTAAGCTTTTATTCACAGTGGGAATAGGGTGGGGCTATTCTTTCGGGGCAATAGGAAAAGGTTAGGTGGGTTCAGACTGAGTTCGGACCCCTTCCCTCGGCGAACACGTCTACCAAGGGGAGATTATCTTGCCATCTTCCGGGTCTGGATGGTGGTGTTATATCACGGAAGAGCGGTTTACAGCAGGCTTTCAGCCCATTAAAGAACTTGATGTGCCTACGGCCGATATACTCTGGAACCGAGGGTAGCTGTAGCTCCTCGTATGTGGTGACATTTCTCGCCCTTTGGAGTGTAGACTGAAACAGCTTAAGGTGCGAACTAAGCAAGATGACTAGCGATGGCAGAAATAGCAGTCTTCGGTCTTCAGGAGTTTTCTGGAGATCCTTCCTCTTCGGCTGCTGGCTGACCAAGGGGTGCTCTAAGTCAAACCCTTTTAAATGTATTTATTATCCGGCTTAGTGCCGCGAGGAGCATATGTGTGATAATCTATTTCAGGGCTCTGCTCGAGTAGAGCGTGAATTTTTTCATTAGAAGGAGTGGCATTATTTATTATTTTTTTTTTTTATTTTTTTTTTTATTTATTTTTTTTTTTCTCAATCCCTCAAACAGAAAAAACATTGGGTTAATATAAATAATAATAGTAATATACATTAAAATTTTTGATCACTTACCATACCTTTTTCTACCTACCGGTATTTGAAGGCTTATTAATTGAATAGTTATAAATATACTCCCTGTTCGGGGTGTTAATATACTTTGAAGGTGAGGGGCCTCCGCTTGTTGATTATATGGTATATAGTTATAAATAAAGCTAAATTGAAGAAGAAAATTTGAACTAAAACATAACAAAAGATTAATGTGTACCTGAAAAAGAAATTATTAGACATAGTGAGGTGGGGGGAGGGGATTGGGTAAGGTAGAAGATATGGAAAAAGAAGGAAAGGGATATTGGGTGTGGGGGGGGGGATTATTAAGTAGCAAGCTACTTAATGATGTATATTGGATTGACAGGACCTTTACGACCCTGCCATCTCTCTGGGATCTTGGAAGGAGTGATGGATTGGAAAAGCGGGTTGTATGTCGCTGGTATGTTGTCAAAGAATTTTATATGTCGTCATGATATGTGTGTTTGTATTGTTTCTAAGTTTAAAGTCTCGTGTATGTGGTCCATGCTCCGTCTTTCGAGTGTTGTATGTTTTGTGATTTTTTGTAATATGTTGTTTTGGGTTGATTGAAGTGACTTCAGGGCTGTGGGATATAGGTAATGTAGGAGAGGTGCTCCGTGAAGGAGTGCGGGTCTAAGGATTGATTTGTATATGAGTAGTTTAAGTCTTAGTGACAGCCCTGGTGAGTATAGTAGGTGATTTAATTGTGCTGTTGTTGCTCTTACAATCCGTATTCTGTTTGAAATGTGTGCTGTGAATGATAGATGTGACTCTAATGTCATTACTAAATATGTGAGTCGTTTTTTGGTTTGTATAGTTTCTCCGTTTAGTTTGGGTTGATGTTTAAGTGTTTTCATGTATGAGAAAGTAATTGCATCCGTTTTTTTAGTGTTTATTTTAATGTTTATGTCGTTCAGTTGGTTTGTGATTAGTTGAGCTGCGTTTTGGGCCCTGCGCATTGCTTTATCCGCATTCATGCTGGCCGTGTATATGGCAATGTCATCAGCATATGCGGCGACTTGTACTCTGTCGATTTTTTGCCCTACTATTTGGGCTGTATATATGTTGAATAGTGTAGGCGCAAGGACCGAGCCCTGTGGGACGCCGCATGTCACTTTGCGTTGGGTAGACAATTCAGTGTTCACACGGACTGAAAAAGTCCTCTCACTGATGTATGATCCAATTAAGTCGACCAGTTGGTCCGGAAATCGGTGAAGCCTTAGTGTGTCAATAAGGGTGGTGTGGGATACAGAATCGAACGCCTGTGTGCAATCGAGTGATATCATGGCTGTGGCACGGTTTTGTCTAAGGTTGTTGGCTGTATCATGCTGTAGTTTAGCAACGTGATGGTAGCAGCTGACTCCGCGGTGAAACCCAGTTTGTTCTGGGGGTATTACGTCGTGTGCGTCGCAGTGTTTTGTGTATGAGTATTAGTTTCTCATATATTTTTGAGATATGGTTGAGGAGGCTGATGGGCCGGTATTCTTCCGGGACCTTTCCTCGTTTTTTGGGTTTTAAGAGTGGAACTATTATAGCATGTTTCCACTGTTTTGAGAAGTAACTGAGGCGAGAGCATGAGTTGAAAATATTTAGGAGAAACATGTGGGCCTTTCTCGGGAGTTGTTTGAGTAGGACATATGTTATCCTGTCCTGTTGATTTGTTTCCCTTTGTTCTTCTCAATATTGCAGTCAGTTGTTTATACGTGGAGTAGAGGGGGGTTTGTGTGTTGATTGTCGTGGGGTTGTGTTCGTATGTGCTGTCGGTGCGTGCTTTGTCTCGGTCAACATAATACTGTGCTAGAATGGTGGCCTGATCTGCGGGTGTGAGAAGCTCGTCGCCTCGGGTAATTTTCACCACTTTTGATTTTGTGTTGTGGCTTCTGACAAGTCTCCAGAAGTTTTTCGGGTCATAGTGGGTACGGCGTAATTGATCATGCCATATTGATGTTTTCCACTGCGACATGAGTGTGTTTACTTGTCTAGTGAGGCTGTTTACAATGGGTTTGTAAGTAGGGTCTTTTGTTCTGTACCAGCAGTTTTTAATGTTGTTTCGTTGTTTTATGAGTTGTAGTATGTGTTCTGGCGGTTTTCTTAGGTGTATAGGTGTTGGGTGAAAAGTGGGTATGGCGTCTCTTGTTGCGTCTTTGATGGTGTTTTGTAGTGTTTCAATGGCCTTGTTTATGTCGTCGATGTTATTGAGTGGTGTGATGGTCGGTGTGTTGCTGTGAACAGTGTTTTTGTATAGTTTCCAGTCTGCGTTCTGAAAATCATATTTTAGGTCTGTATGTCGTGTTCTTGTTGTGTCATGTCCTAGTTGATATAGTACAGGGATGTGGTCGTTGTCACTGAAGTCAACTGTTGTGCAGTTCGTGAATCTGTGTGCCTGTTGTGTGAGTAGTAGGTCTGGTGTTGATGTGTATGATGGGTTAGCGTGGTGTCTGAATGTGGGTGCATTGGGGTGTATGATTGTGTATTTTGTTTTGGTCAGGTGAGTTCCCAATGCATTGGGTGTCGCGCAGTTCCATGAGTGGTGTCTAGCGTTCAGGTCACCTAGTATGATATGCTGTCTGTCAGTCTCAGTTTCTTGTAGAAAAGTTTTTGTCGTTTCCGGTTTGCCTTTGGGGCTTCTATAAATACATGTGATTTTGTATGTATGTTTGAGTTTAACTTGTATCGTGATGGCAGTATGTTTGTCGTCACTGAGCGTATTGTTCTTTATGATCCTAGACGGGACGCCTTTACGCACCAGTAGGGCGACGCCCCCTTGACGGGGTGTCATGTCTGTATATTGTGTAACCTCTAAAGTGTATTTGTGTTTGTTTGTTTAGTTTTGTGTCAGTCAGTGCTACTATTGATGGCCTGATATTGGCCAGGAGGGTTTCTAATTCGAGCTTACGTTTCTTAAGCCCCGTTATGTTATAATTTAGGATAGAATGTCTATCCATGTGTGTTTTGATTTATCATGGCCTGTACATTGGCCATCATCATATTACACATATTGTTTATCATGGTCTGTACCCAGCCCATGATGTTCTTTACCCAGTCGGGTTGTGTTGTGGTCGGGGTAGGAAGTAGCGGGGTTTTAAACCTGCCCGCATATGTGTTGGGTCCGGATGTGGTGGGGGGAGCCTGATTATTTGGCTCCTGTGCTGGTGTTTCGGGTTCGGTTATGACCCTTTTTTGAACCTTCGCCTTAAGTCTGGCGATTCTGGCGGGGCAATTGCGAAAAGAGGCTACATGAGGGCCTCCACAATTGGCGCACTTTATTGGAGTTGTTTTGTGGCATTCACTACTTAAGTGGTTTCCGCCACAACGGACGCATACAATTATGCACCCACAGAAATTTTTGGTGTGGCCAAATTCCTGACAGTTTAAACACTGTCCTGGGCCACTTGCATTTTTCATTTTTTCTACGTGGTATATGACGTAGTCAATGGGTCCTACATTTTTAACGTCACTTAATGTTGTTTTATGGTCAGTAGTTATTACTATATAACTTAGTTGGGTTTTAACCCCGTCCTTGTTTGTTTTAGCCATTCGCCATATTGTTTTAAACCCATTTAGGTGGGCTTTGAATGCCGTTTCAATAGGTGCTAGGGGTTGATCTAGATCAAACCCTTTTAGTATGTACCTGTTGTCTTTTTTGGTGCCTCTCAGGGCATTTGTGTGATAATCTATATCATCACTGTTGTGTAGTAGTTGAAAGATTTTGTTAAAAGTTTCATTCATTTTTGTATATATTTTCGATTCATTTTGAAACGTTCCTACTGAGATTCCGTTTTCAATTAATGAATTTTTTAATTCCACCCCTGATATCGGTGGTCTGATGATAATTGGTGGCGGTGTCTTCATTGTTGGCGTGTTTGTTGTTATTGATGTGTTCGTGTTCACAATTGTGCTTGGGGTGGATAGGTTTGTGATTTCGGAGAAAGTGTTTTTGTTGTGTCGTCGGAAGTGTGATTTGAGGTCTTGGATAAGGAGTGGAATTTTTTTTTTTTTTTTTTTTTTTTTTTTTTTTTTTTTTTTTCAGATCCCTCAAACAAAAGAAAAAATAACATTAGTAAGGAAATATCATATAATAAATACTGATAAATTATTTGTAAACATACCTTTTTCTACCTGTTTGGTACTTGAAGGGTGATTGATTCTTATATATAAATGATTGAGATCTATACTACCTGTATATTGATGACTCTTATTTGGAGGTGAGGGGCCTCCGCTTATTGTGCGTTATTAAACGAGTGGAATATCTGAGACACGCTGGGTGTATATAACCTTATGGCCAATCTCAACACCAAGCGGTAACCGTTTTACTTTACTTGTTACAGGCTCAGATATATTATTTTTTTTTTATACATCTCCTTCCTTTTACTTTATTGTTTAAATAAAGTTGGTATAAAAATAGTATTTAAAATCATTACATAGATATTCACTTTTCTTGAGCACATACAATTTTTAGTTTGCTTGATTGTGGTGCCGGTAGAGCTCCCTGGTGACTGGCCGCTAAACTGCTCCGGGGGTCCGTATGGATGGCGGGCGGTCACAAAAGCAATATTAAAAATTAGTTCTAGGAAAGCAATAGGGGTCCCTTTTAAGTGAAGATTGTATACTGATTTCATTGCCTCAAGAGCAAGCGGTTGTATACTTCAGAATGCTTAGTGGACATGATTATTTTCAGTGGCATCTCCATAGAATTAGAGTCAAACAGAGTTCAATATGTCCCCTGTGTCAGGGGAGGATATGACAGCTCATCATCTTCACCTTGTGAACACCTATTGCTCACCCATCTACCCTTGAGGGTCCAGCCATGAAGGAGATAAGATAGTCCATTCCAACTGAGAATAATTTCTTGAGACACTCCAATATTTATTGAGCTACAAGGAGATGGATCACGGCCTTGTCAACATAAAACTGGAGTAATGAAAAAAAAAAGAATAAGGTTTCTTTAGAAAAATACATGGAACACTTTAAAAATAACATTAAAACATGGATCCGAGGTATAATATTTTATTTACGAAAAATCATTTAATGTTTTGATTCTGTTTCTAGGATGTTGAATGTTTTGTTAGGTGGTTCAGAAAATATTAGGCTTTTTTGTGAAAACAAATAAACAAATAGATTTATAATATAATATTTTATTTTTACTTTCACTTACCTATATATTTAAAACATTAACTAAAATTTAAGAAAAGTGGTTTAGGTGTTTATGTATATTTACATTATTTATGAAAAAACATATCACATAAATGCTTCAAGCTAAAATTTAACTAAAAAAAAGAGTAACAACAAGAAAATAAATTAAAATGAAAACATTAAAAGTATTGAAAAAATAAATATTTAGATAATATTCAAATACATTTTAATGTTATATTATCTCCTGCCAACATACATAGACTATTTTTTACAATGCTCTCACATTCCCTATTTTTCATTTTACTATGAAAAATAAACTTCAATCATACTATTATTATTTGATGTTTATTTTATTTTCACTATGTTATAAATCTTTGTGGAACCAAAACTCAAGCCCAGATAAGGGGATGGCAAAAGGGCTGCTTGACTCATCTGGTAGACTTTAGAGGACAGCAATCTTATTTTTCGGTTAAGTAAACATATTTTTTATTTTTAAATTAAGCAGAAATACTTTTCATCTTTAGGTTTGGTAAAAATAGTTGTTTTTTTAGTTTAAGCATATATATTTGTTTATGGTTATTGATTGTTTGGACCTCGGTTCAGCCAATAAAATTAGCGATAAGTTGATATCAATTTTGAAATATATTACCTAAACTACTATAATAAAACTCTTGACTTATATTGAAGGGGAGGGGAAAAAAAAAAAGATCAGCCAAGTTAAGCTGGACTCACTTAGAAAAAATCATAGTTTAGCCCATACTTTTGTTACTTAGAGATAATTGGGATAAGAGAGTTATCTATAGTCAAGTAGCCCTGCTTATAACATTTTTTCACAATCAGAGACCTGATTGTAATGTAAAACATTGTTCATTGGTTCAATATAATTCCCTGCTGGCTCCAGTTGCCCAAGTGTTGGTGTATTGATATAAATTTGCTTAATTTTTTTTCTATCAAAATACTGTCATACCATCTTTATTTCAACTATCTTTGTTGAATTTTAAAATTTTATTTAGTGAATATAAAAATTTATATCTATACCTTGAATTATTTTTAAATGTATATAGATATCAGTCAGACCAGTAAATATCACAAAACATTGTTGATACACTCGATATAATTATTTAAACAAAACCGAAAATAGTCAGGCATTCATTTAAAAAATATTTTCTGAAATTAACACAAAATTTTATTCAATATTATTGTTGATCCAGTCAAGGTAAGAGGTAACACGTGTGTACACTCCTGGGTATCCTGGTTCTGCACACTTATAACCAAAAGAGATAATGCCAATTTGATAATATGCTCCGGTCTGTGGTAACATCAAAGGTCCTCCAGAATCTCCCTACAATGAAAATGAATTATATGTTAGTTTAGTAGTTTATTACATAGGTTTATACATCAATTATCCATTTTGAAATACTGTATTTTTTAAAAACAGGGGTGAGGGTAGGAAGGCGTACTCATAAAGAAACCCTAAGGTAAATAATTGTATATAGAACATTTAATGTTTGGTAATATTTCGGAATTTATAGAGAAAATGTAATTGAGAAGCCTCCACAAGTTTGAAAAGAAATGCCCTTATGAATGCAGTAATGTCGGTTGAAACATTGTGGTTTCAGAATAAATAGTTAATTATTTTTTTTGAAAATCATTTATTAATCTCTAACCGAATTATCTTATCCTTCATAGAGAATATATTTTTTTTAAATATTTATTAAGTACTAATCTTTCAGCCTAAAATTTTACTTTAAACTAAAATCCCATCATTCATTTAGATTCAGTCTACTGTCAACAATATCTGTGAATAATACATTTTTCTGTAACAACCACTATCCTGACACACCTGTGGGAACATGTTATTACTTAAATTAATAAGATATATGGATATATCTTATTCAACAGGCCCTGATCACAACCAAAAATGTACTACACACGATCTGTTGGATCTCTAAAAAACTAAGCAGTGAGGGAACAGACCTATTATTTTATGTTAAAACTTTAACCATTGTTATTCCAGCACATGGTTTATGATTGAACTGAAATCCTTAGTATATTTTGCTCCGAATTATTTATACTAGTTTATTGATTATGAGGAATCCATGACTATTTGTGGTATTTTGTGAACTTAAATATATGAGTAGGGTGTTCGAACCTACATCACACCCTCCATAAAGCCTGGAGAGGCCCTCTCAGGACAGATAGGCCGAGGTGTTGGTGGGAGGATTGTGTTAAGTTTGCTTTCGGGAACTTGGGCTTGGAAGATGATCATTGGACAAATCTGTGTAGGCATAAAATTTCTGGTTTATTATGCATATTTTTATTATTGACTGTGATGTAAATTAGTTGATTGTAGGGTATATTGTTATCATCATTCAAGGATAAACAATATTATCTGAATGAAAAATATTAATATCTGACAAATACAAATCTGATAATAGAGAAACTTCAACTGCCCTTGGCGAAGCAGTTGAGATGGGAACAAATTTCTTAACCTTTCAAATGATCCTATACAGAGTTTACTATTAAATTTACACTTTTCAATTTATGCAAGATTATAACTTTCTTTTCACCATGACTTTTTTCTTACATGTACTTTATAAATGGATAATTAACGGCTTCAAGTAGAAAATTGTAGGAAAATTTCATCAAAATCATCAGAGGCATATCCTTGCTACAATGTTTAGTAAAACACATTTACATGACATTGCTTTGCCTAGAGTGTCCAATATAAGGAATACATATTTAAGAGTTTATAACAAATACAATTGAGAACACTACAGATATTATGTTATGTAAATTGAATTGAATAAAATATTTAATATTATGATGAGATAGCAAGATTAATTTTAAATAATTTTCAGATGTTTTACCCTGCATGAATCCACTCCTCCTTTCTTTTCCCCAGCACAAATTTGACTTTCTGTGATAAGAGCTCCATGTTTCGCATAAGCCTTTTTACAGCTATCATTATCAACAACTGGTACTTGCACTTGTTGAAGAACATCTGAGGAAGGACCATCTAAAAGATAAAAATAATATGATCAATGTTAGTTTTTAGGGAATCTATATATATATATATATATATATATATATATATATATATATATATATATATATATATACATATTTTTTTAATTTAAAGTAAGTTTAGTTTAATGTACCGGTAGTCGAACTGTTCAATATAAAAATCATTATTGAATAATACCACAATTGAAGTCCTTAAAAAAAACAAGAACATAAAGTATGCAACCTACCGAGACTAGTTTCACCCCAGCCAACCACAAATGGATACTTCCTTTCAAAAGTAGAAGATCTTAGGCTAGCAGCTTGTGGTAGGCAAATAGGTTTGATGTTATCTAAAATAGCAATGTACATACAAAATTAGAATATTTGTAATATATTTTGAGTTTAAATTAAAAATCATGATTATTCCAAGTAAAGAAAAAATTATTTACCAGTGAAAACAACATCTTTATCCAAACGTATAAGAGCAATGTCATTTCTTTGTGATCTATAGTCTTCATGAACAACAGTCTTGTCAATGCCATAGTCGACTGGGTTTGCACCATCTGAATCAGTACGAAGATTGTGCTCTCCAAGCCTTACTTTTTCCCTGAGAAAATCAAGTATGTTATGATTCATATATTTTGAACAGACCCTTAACTAAAGTTTAAAAAGAAATTAAATATTTACAATGACAAGAAAAGAGTTGGGGGAGTCCTTATACAGTGAGCAGCAGTCAAAACATATCTATTGTTGATCAAACTTCCACCACATCGCCATTCTAACTCTGTTCTAGACATTTCTTTGTAGCCCAACGCAGCAATCCATGGCCAGGCACCTATGTGAAACAGCAAGTTTTGTAAAATATACCTATTTCTGTGATTTCTGTTTACAATTTTTATCATCCTTTTAATGTTAAATTGGATTGGATGAATTGAAAAGTTCCCAGGAGATTAAGAAATAATTACAACAGAGTATTAAGAACAGATAATATCGCAGAAATAAAAAAAAAATATTCCAGTTGTTATAACTGATAATAAAAGGTAAAAAACTCAAAAATATTTGGTGGTGTACAATTGCTTCAAGTATTATATATGGTGATTGTAGGATATAAAAACCAACAAAATTTGAAAATATTGATAAAAAATAATCTATTAAGATTATATATTTAAAAAAAAAAGAAATTGTATCAAACAAAAATATTATTTTTATAACTTTTTTAAGAGTTAAAATTATCTAAAAAATAAATAAATAAAAGAGGGTAATTATTACAGCCAATATGCTTGATTAAATTTAATAATTTGAAAAAAGAGATTAATTTTACAAGTATTAAAAATTAGTTTTTTATCCCAACAATTTTTTTTTCTTTTTTCAGTGGTACGACAGGCTGTGTTGACCCCTTGGCCAAGCAAAGTAATGGAAAGGATAGAAAGCAGTTTTTCTTGGTACAGGAAAATTTTCAAATATAGTTTAAAATTCTTGCCAACCCTTGACTTTGTCCGGGTAGGTGAATAATCTAGATGAACCAAGAAAATCTGTAGTAAATAAATAATTATAATAATAATAAATTAAAATATAATTTTAATTAAGACTGTTCAATAATAGTTCTTGGTTTATAGGTTTTTTATCTTAAATTTTTGTTATAATTTATATCTATGCAATATATTTTTTTAATATCTATACTAATATTATAAAGCTGAAGAGTTTGTTTGTTTGATTGAATCTCAGAAACTATTGGTTCGAATTAAAAAAATGTTTTTGTATTGGATACTTCATTTATCGAGGAAGGCTTTAGGCTTCTATTATAGCTATAGGATTACCCTGCGACCAATGTATTCTTTTAAAAACTTCTTAATCGCGAAATTGACGCAGACAAAGTCACAGGCAACAGCTAGTTAAAACCATAAAAATGTTAAGTTCAGATTATTTGTTATAATTTTTTCTTCAATTCTCATTATAATTGGTGTGGTCATCATTTTAGGATTAAAAGTGAACATAATTTTCCAAAATTAATTAGTTTTTTTGTGGTCCACCCTTCTTCTTCTTTCAGTGGCGCGACAGGCCGTGTAGGCCCTAGGCCTCGCGGTGTAAACTCCTCCGAGTTTACACTCACGTTTCATTATGCTATTTTTTTTAGTGTAGGGTCATCACTCCCTACGACTAATTTTGTGAGTGGCCACCCTTTGGCTGATGGGTCCCACATACCCGGAGGAGAGGTTGTGAGTGAATCCCCATTTTTTTACATCCTTATAAAAGCCCTGCCGGGACCGGGATTCGAACTCAGAACCTGTAGCTTGAGAGACTAGCGCGCTAGCCACTCAGCTACGGGGTCCACCCTTACCTTGTGTTTGTTGGCTATATAGAGGTTACTTGGGTGAGGATCAAGGATAAATGCCGAGTTGATGATCACCGGGTACTGAGATGCGAACTTGTAATTATTTAACTTTGACCCCATCCCTAAAAATGAATTAGTTTTTAAAAATAAATTACATGATTTTTACCCAAGTCTGCAGGTGATCCACCTACAACTCTGTTGTGTTGTTTGACTGATGTTTTCCCACAAACATCCGCAATTTGGCCTGAACCTTGATTTGGAGGTTTATTTTTAATTTCTCTTGGACAGCATACTTCAGCATAACCACCACATCTTGATCTAAAAAAACCCCATAATATTGTACAATGAAATATTTATTATAAAAATGGTAAAGTAGGAATAAAGTGAATTTAAAAATTTTTTTTTTTATACATTTTATTGATATTTACAACTGTACATATAATATATACAACAAGTAAATGGGCTGATTTACACTTATGGGCGTGATAATGTCTAGTGAAGAAACTACCCAGTGGTAGCACTTTAATGTCAATTTAATTAAAGTAGGTCTCGAGGCCATCGTCTTCTCAATCGCCTCGGTAAAGTGAATTTAATCTGAAAAAGTAAGCTTAACAAACAATAAAAAAAACAACATTTATAAAGCATGTGAATCTAAGGAGTGGCCATCACATCTATGCCTCATTTTTCTCTCTGAATGGAGAGCGCAATCAGTAGGCAGCCCTTCTACCTGGTGGTAGTAAAGGTTATTATTCCTTCATCTTTAAATAATTTTTATTTTGAGAGTTGAACAGTATTAGTGAAAGTTCAGTTATGAAAATTATGACTACAAGACAAGATTAGGTATTGAGAATGTAGGAATTGGTTCTGAAATGTGAACAAATGCTTCTAGTTAGCCATCAAATTAATATTGCCATGGAATCTGTACTAAGTACTGTATCACTACAATTCATGAAGGGTCTTTGGTTCTGGACATATAGATTCATGGTTTTTCTAAACCAGCAACTGTGAAAGGTGATTAGGCCGAGATAATATTCAATCCCAGGTTTTCCACCAATTTCTGTATAATCACCTGATATATGCTGGATAAGCCTGAAGCAGATCGCCCTATGGTAGAAATAACAGAATAAATACAGCTTGCTTTTCTACATTGTTTGATATAGCTATAGGCCCCCATTCTGTACCAACCATTTGGAGATGGAAAAGGCTTGATTGTAGACTTAAAAAGCTTGAGCCCTCCTCAATCAGGACTAATTAAAAAGGCCTGACTCTATTCAAATAAAAAAGGCTCTTTATAGAAATATAATCTGAAGAGAAAAGATAAAGAAAATGTTCTGGTAGAGAGCAGTAGTAACCTTCAATTCTTGGAAGTAATTCAGGCAGAGCTGGGACCGATAGATGGAACAGCTAATAAACTCTAAACAGCATACTTTCAATAAAGAGCTGATTAAATCCGAATATAGGTCTTAAATATACACATATATTGTGCATTATGAGAACGAATTCTCAACCTATAAGTAGGTCTCATCCCTAATCATAGACCCATGGTAAGAAGTAATTCTAATGTTTCATGATGTTCATGTTGATGATTAAAAAAAAAAAAGGTAAAATTATAATTTTTTTTTTTTCTATTTAATTCCAATTATCTGTGAAATTTCCAAGTGCATTATTTATTTTTGTCTCCAGTTGAGGCAGGCCAAGACTCACCTACAATGACTACATCACTTACAGACTTGGAGCTGCAAGATGAAGCACCATGCCAGAGATGAAAAAACCATTGTCAGTCATGGCCCTAGAAGCTAAATAGTCAAAAAAGGTCCAGTCTTCCCGCTTTGAAGCACTAGAGAAATGAAAAATATTAATTTATTTTTATTGTATCAAGGTAAATATTTCAATTGGAACTTCATATATTACTGAATCAGGAAAATTAAAGAAAATAATCTTATCAATGTTAATTGTCAGTGGTACACTATATCACAATATCACCTTTTCTTTTTTTTTTTTTTTTTTTTTATTATTATTGATGCGAGAAATGAGACTTAAAAACTCATGATCCCTTCTTTAGAGAAATGATTTTCCAATCCTGGCAGACCCTAGTCTTTTTGCTTATTACTTTCTTGAGATGAGAAATAATATTTGTGCCATTTTTATGAAATTATAATAGGCTTCTCTATGAACAATGTGGCCATATAAGATTTAGTTTACGCAAGGAAGAGTATATAGTAACATAACAGGTTTATAGCATTGTAGCCAAACTATGGCGCTGAGGGTTGTCAAAGGAAGACAGGAAATAATTGAAGAACTCTCAGATCAGACAGGGAGAATAATAATAAAGCTTCAAGATACTACTTTTTAATTATACCATACTCCAAAAATGCTTTCAAATAGCTGTAAGATTATGGAATCTAGAACAATAACTGGACTCCATATGAGGAAGGTAGTAGTAAGCTGATTTAACTTAAAGGAGAACTGTCAGTGGTTCTGAACTTGCTCTTTGCTGAATTGCACAAGTCAAGTTTGTTCACCAGCAGTTGGATTAGACAGATGGGATACATGGACAATAGGAAGGTATTATCTTTGTAATTGAATCCTGGTTCTGCCCTCAGTTGTCCGGTGACTAGAAAGGATAAAGCCAGGAGAGACATTGGACTCTTGAGTCTTTTTTTAATGATATTTGAATAATATAACAGGTTTCTGCACCAGCAGTTGAAAAACATGGCTCATTGATTTCAGAGCATTATTTATTCGAGTCCCAAGCATTTCATGTTGAAGGAACAATCCAAAATAAAAAAAAAAACTGAAAACTTTGCCATAATAGAAACACTGTGCTTCAAAAATGATATACTTTATTTTTTAATCTTAAGTGTATTAAATTTAGGAAAAAGTTTTAATTTGTTCTAAATTAAAAAAAAAAAAAATACCTACTTTCTTAAGAAGCTAGCAATTTCTGAATCCTGAGTAGCTTTTTTTAATAAAGGTAAAAGTGATGGACAAGATCTGATGCTGATACAATTTCCTGGTACTCCATTGGGTGTTGTGCAGCCTCCATCTGTTAGAAATGAATAATTTAACGTCATATAATTGATTACAAAATATTAAAACAACTACCCAATCAATCTACACATGATGAGTGTACTAACTTGCTTCATGGTAAAACTAAGATTTTTTAATGTTTGTAGTACTGTATGAACATGTTCTATTCAGTTTAATAGAGCTTAGCGAAACTCATTAACTTCTTTATTCACTCCTTATTTGTGCAATAGTAATCCTTGCCCTGCTCAATAGGCTTTGCCCAGTCATCCCTGTTAGCAGCGCACACACCTTACATACCGTTTTCTTTAATATGTCCTCTAAATTGTCCATCCACAGAGTCTTTGGTCTTTCCCTAGACCGAATTCAATCTAGCTTAGTGTGAAAAGGCCTTCTTGCTGTCCTCCCTCAATCCATTCTGAGAACATGTCATAGCCATTTTATCCCTTAAACTAAAGCCAACAGGGAGATAGATAGGTCAACCATACATTGAATAAACTTCCGTGTTGCTTCTTGTTCAGGAATTTCCTTCCTCCAATTTAGGCACTGATATCTGTATCAGAATTTTCCTTCTTATTTTTCTTTGCCTTAAGCGTCTATGTTTTGCTTCCGAATTTAGATGCTGGACGAATCTTGTAATCTCATACAGACTACATAAAATTATAACCACGTCAAACGGTCTACTTGATATTATGCATTTTAGTGGGCTTTCTAGAGAACAGTAGGCTCTATTCTATCTTCTATCTCGTCTGCGTTGTGTATCTCATTTTTATTGATCCCATAAACATGAGCATGGTTTGCGTATGCTAGTAGTTGAGTCATTCTGTGAAGTATTATTCCTTTATTATTTAATCCTGCCTTTCTCACATTGCTCTAAGGACAATTTTAAAAATATGTAAGGCTAATGACTCACCTTGCCTAAGGCCCGAGTAAACAACAAAGGGGTTGCCAATTCTACCTTTCACTTCAACTCTCTTGACAGTGTCATAGTAACTATCTATAATGTTGTCTAATAAGCTTTTTTCTAATTATCGTATCGGCAATGACCTTTATCTTCCTTAAAAGCAATGAAAAGCACCCCCATTAAGAATATAATCTCTGATTTTTCCTACCCTCTTTTATAAGAGTGAACATTTGGTCAATCGTAGATCGAATTGTCTTAAAACCGCCTCGGTTGTTTCCGAGTTGTTTCTCCATCTATGGCGCGATTCGATTATATAAAATGATACAGAAGACATTAGAAGCAGAATTAAATGCTGGAAAAACCTCAATCATTAAACGAACCTATTTTGATGGTCTTTAAGTCTTCAAAAAACTTCGTGTTTAGTTTATATATTTATCGCTTCTTTAATGTTTTAACTTTTTCTTGAATTTTTTTTTTATTTTTTTCTGTTTCAAAAAGTTGCTACCATAGGCATTAAATACATAGTAGCTGATAAATAGAAAATCTGAAAATATTTCCTCCAGCCAAATACCAAATAAACTATGCAGTCAATAAACGGATGAGCAAAATCTGTAAATAACAGCAGGTGGCAAGAAAAAGTAGAATCTTGTCTCACACGACCTTTCATAGCTTCAGTACCTCTCTCAAAAGCTATAGTTCATCTCCTGGCTGGAATATCGGGCATCACACCTTCATCTCAAAAGATTTCTGTACTCTTCAAATCTGAGGTCACGAAACTATCGAAGCAGATCATTTGAGAACCTGTAAAGCTCAGGGCTCACAAAAAGAAGCCCATTTATATTGTTTAGCAAATAAAAAAAATGTCTCCAGAACCAGAAGTGGGCTTTGGCAAATCATAATAAATTTAATTGCACCATAAATAGTGATTACGGGCTAACTTTTTAAAACAAAAATTTGTTTTGTCAGAAATAATTGAATCTGACCATAAATTGCTGTGCCTACATTATCATCATGGTCCATAGCGACTCGGAAGCACTGTTCCTTAAAATTAAATGAATTTCAAACCATTGTTTTATTTCCCCTCTTACTAGATCAAAACTTTCCTGTTTTTCACAAAAATTGAGTTAAGGTAATAAATAGTATGTAGTAGTTAAGATAAAAAATCTATTAGTCATATTTTCAATAACTTGCTCCAATCATGTATTCAATCAGTTTATGATAAAATTTAAACAACTCCTTAACGCCTTTCAACGCTTTAAGAGACAATTAACAATATTTTGAATAATAGATATAGAAAGGAAATATAGCATTCCTTCCAATTTCGAAGGATAATAAAATTAATAATAAAAAAAATGATAAAAATGATCAACCTTGTCTTTTTGAGCGGCTTTCGGCAGTGATGCAATGTGTTGTAGCAAGTGCGATTAACGTAGCTGTTAAAATCATTATACCTGGAATAAGAAAATAAAATAAATAGTTTTAATAAGTTTTAATAGCACATATATTTTTATACAATATAGAAAGTTAACCAAACGATTTTTTAAAAGAATTTAATGCAAAGAGGTTGATGAGAAATCAGAGTATAAACGGAAAAAGTAGAAAACATTCGCATAACAATATAATATTCTAGCAATCCTCTTTCAAACAATTAAAAAGGCACCATATACATGCATTATGGTAGATAACACGAATACAAGATTCGTGATCATTCATAGTTCGAGCATGTTTCTTAGAAAAGTAATAAGAATCTGTAAGAGAGCGTATTTCAGTTAACCAGTTAATTCAGAGTAATATATTACAAGTGCAGAAGTTGTTCAGAATCTATATGTCTGAAGGCATATACGGCGAAGTAACATCAAACTATGGGTGGATTTATTTAAGATTCTCCACTAGACATGAAAAAGCAGTCCCATAACGAAGACAGAGGTCTTAGGGACTATTGGACAAAACCACGTTTTTCAATTTTTAGTTCTTGGGAAAGTATTCAATTTAATGCAAGATCATTTAAAAAAATAAAAACAAATATGATGTTTTTAACTCATTCATTCAATACTCACTAAGATATGACTAAAATTGAATTCGCATTTGATTAACAGTTTAAAATTGATGGTATGTGTGTATACAGGAAAAAAGTAAAATAAATCTATCATAAAAATAAAGAATTGTAGTAATCCCCCCCCCCCAAAAAAAGACGACAACAACAACTTATTAATGAAAATTACTTTTTTTTTTACTCCAATGAAGGACTCGGCACTTTCGGACTAGGGAATCTGGCCAGTCAGAACCTGACTACGGTAATAAAACACGTGAAAAACAAATGATTTTTCATGTCAAACATTGCAAATTTATAAGTAAGACATAGTTTAACAACCTTTCTTGGCCTTCCCCAATGAAAATCTTGCGTATGCCCTTGGGTGCTGGATGAAATTCCCTTAAAAACATGATATTCTAGAAAGTTATTTTTCATGCAATCTAAAATACTAATTAAAAACAAATTGTTTGAATAATTAGGCTAATTTTTTATGTTTAATTACGCATTAAGTTGCTTATTTTTTCTGAAGAGAGCATTAGGGCCAGTCATTCATAGTTACCTGAGGCGTATCAACTAGGGGGAAGGGAGATGATGCAGGAAAAAAAAATTATATATATATATATATATATATATATATATATATATATATATATATATAATGATTTATTGAAAGTACTACAGCATATACTAATTGTATCATATTATCATTGTAACATTATAAGCTAGTTTGGACAAATTAAAGCTGGCAAGTGAGTCTTTATCCTGAAATAGGGGGACTTCTGTATACCCCCCCCCCAAAAAAAAAAATGCCTAAAAGTTCCACCACTGATACAATCCTATATGTCTGCGTATGTTTTTAAGTGTCTATGTGGTGTTTTAATAATTGCAATTGTTTATTAAATCAAAATTTTCAATCCCTGCATTCCAGCATGGCTGGTCTCGGTTGTAACCAAATTTGAATAAACAGTAATTATTGAAATATTAAAAGAAAATCTAAATATTTTGATATAACAACCAGGAACTGATTTTTTAGTCTATAAACAATCACAACCTTGGTAAGAGTGATGTAGCCAGAAACCGGTTCTGCAAGCTGCCATTTAATAAATCGTCTTGTTTCGGTTGTTTAGCTCTTAATGTTATTATTATATCACGGCATAATGAAGCGTGATTACGAAAAAAAAATGTATTTAATAAGGACTGTAGTACTATATATATCGGTTGTGTATTGCAAATCCTCCTAAGTGCTACTGAAATACTATTTATTAGTCACGACCATGTTTTGAAACTTTGGAAAAGTACAATTTTTTATGTAGTTATACAAAACAGGAAACTCTTCTGGGGCATCCTATATTCAACTCCTTCAAAAATCTTTTTTTATATTTTCTTTTTAATATTGTATGCAAAACGGTTCATTCATCAAAGCAGACTGGAATTAAAAAAAATATCCTATATAAATTTCTGCTCATAAAAGGCTCTTAAGATTGAAGTGAGGCGAAATGTTTTAGACATATAATAGGTAAGAACATTAAACATCCACTAGCACAAATTTTTTTACGTTACCGCCCTTAGAACAGGTTCACTTAAATAGTCTTTATTCTGTTTCTCTACAGATTCAGACGCACCTTTTTTTACAGAAATAAAACTATTGATTAAATAAGAATCATTGTAGAACTAATTATTAATTACGGCCATAGTTCACTTACCACCATTTTATGTACTCTACTAGTAATAACATTAATGTTCATTTATGAATGAAAGGTTTATGTGTTTGTGCTGAAACGAACCTAAAATATTTTTAAAAAGCTGCAAATTATCGCATAACGGTTTACTATTTACAAATAATTATATTAGCCTATGACAATTAATATATCTCTTCAGGCAATTAACTTATATGTATAGCAATAGATTAATCAAAGCGAAATAGCCAATCACCACTGCAACAGTTTAAAACGCTACATTCTGCTTTTTCTAAACCGATCTTAATAATTATTTTTTTCAAATTGAGAATTTGGTGTTCATAAATAACTAAGGCGGACAGACGGATTTTTTTGGAATTTATTATTCGGGTTCTACGTATCTTGAAACGTAAGACCTCAAATTTTGAGTGACAGAGGAAGAGGGTAATTTTATTTTATTTATTTTTTTTCTACGATGTGTCTTGATAACGAAAAACTTTTCATTGCTTCTTTGTCTTCAATAATAACCGAGTTAGAGACGTATAGTTTCTGCTCTATCTATCACATTAATCTTATAAATATATATATTACTTTCACTTACCTATATATGAAATATATGGTAAGGGAAAGTATTGCGATCGTCAATATTTTCGAATTCCAGTTTTAGACGGAAATACACATTTTTCCAATCCGATCCCCTGAGTCAAAATAACCAAGTCCCGAAAAAAGGTCTAAAAAAGAAAAAAAAATATGGAGATGTTTTTATGAAATTTAATGTTCTAAAAAAACATAACGAACTACTTTACGAGCAATGTTTATTATTTCACGATTTCGTGTATTTTATTACCTCTGCGTGCATCGGATACTGTCGTGTATTTTCGGGTATAATGGCACGGGTAGTGTATAGTCACTATGTGAGGTTGTTAAGTAAAATTGTTCTACGGAAGTATAACAGATGTCACGAGATTATATAAGTTTGTGTTGTTCTTAGGTTTCAGTCAATGAATAAACAATTTTATCTATGCTAAAATGCTTGTTTATTCATTGACTGAAACCTAAGAACAACACAAACTTAAATTATCAACAGTCGAGAACTGATCAAACAATATATATATATATATATTACTGTCACTTACCTATATATGAAATATATGGTAAGGGAAAGTATTGCGATCGTCAATATTTTCGAATTCCAGTTTTAGACGGAAATACACATGTTTCCAATCCGATCCCCTGAGTCCAAATAACCAAGTCCCGAAAAAAGGTCTGTGTGTGTGGTAAGTCATGTGCAAAAACGAAAATTCGTTGGAAAATGGAATTTCATATTTAAGACAACTATAACTACCGAAATGTTACTGCAACTTTCTCATCAAAATCGGCTAACCAGAAGAGCCACTTTATTCCATGCATTTTGCACCTATTTACGATTTTCTCAAAAACAGCTCTAGCGATTTTGATTAAACTTCCTACATTGATGTAAAATTTAATGGGCTTTAATATCATGTAGGTTTCATTCTGATTTAAATAGTCTGACAGGGCTTAAATGCCGATATTTTAAATTTTCTTCCTCTGAACTACCTTTAATTTTGTACATTCCAAAAGATTAATAATATCATCTTAATGACATTGATGAAGGACGGCAAAATATAAAAGATGGACGAATTTTATGACCAACGAAAGGATAAAAGGGAAAAACTACTTTTTAATGTATTTTTTTTTTATTAAGAACAGTAATATAGACGTATAATGTACCGTTGGAAAGAGAATGATTTAAAAACAAAATATTATCTGATACACAAAGTTGTAAAAGAAAATATAAAGTAACGAATCGGATATAAACTTATTACTGATTAACAATTTAATGTAATTATATTATTTAATCTAAATATGTTTCCAATGAAAATGAATACACGTTTTATTAAAATCAACTTAGAATATTTTTCAAATCGAAGTATATTTAATAGTTATTAAATTGATTTTAACAGCCGAGGTATTTTTTTTTTTAAAGTAAGACCTCACATTTTGAGGGAAGTATTCATGGTACTGAACGTACCTGCAAGTAAACTTGTAGAATGAAGCTCTATCTTTATGAAGAAGGAAGAAAGTAATTTTCAGTAGGGATCGAAAGAGTGAGAAATGTCAAACCTGGCTCGAAACATTTCATAAAGAAAGCTAAGCTTACTATCACCAACTTTCACATCCTATCTATTTTAGACCGGAACATGAGTAAGCGAGAGGTTTATTTTAAATAAAACTAATAATACGAAAGTAAAGAAATCTTTAAAATAATTTATAAGTAACATTATCGAGAACACTGTTAACCGTTAATACAAGTAAGGAATAGGACGTGTGAACAATTTTAATTTTCAAATAATGATAAAGTAGTATTATATTTTATCTTTTATTGGAATATGAATACATAAATACGTAGTCGGTATAAATTGTACCACACAAAAACAAGATAAATTGAAGAATGTTCAGATGCATGCTCCAAATTCACTAAGAAAAGCAGGTAGTCCAAGTTTCCTGTTGTCAAATGCCAAATCAAGTAAACACAAAAAAGAAAGTGATCACTAATAAGGTATACGATATAATTAAGTTCCAACAGCACCGAAATAATGTAGACCTACTATAAGAAATACAGTTTTCCTAAATTAAATCCATTATAAGGGAGAAAGTTTTGTTATTATAAATCACCGTTTATATTTTAACGATTCGTTGATTTCCTTTGAGTTAAAGTTTCCTTTGGGATAGGATCTTAATTTTCCACATTTTTTTTTAACTTAATAATTTTAGATGCACCTGTATAAGTTACAATCAACAAATGAGTTATATTTGATAAACACAGCATGGGCTGGCATGAGGGAGACAGCACCCAGTGGTGCATCCTCCTGACATTCAAGAACAAACTATTTTTTCAGACTTAACACTTATGATATCCTATGTACTCTAACCTCATTCGTGATTTAATATTTAACACTGACTCAACACTTTCTGGACAGACTTCTCTTCCACTCAACTACAAAAGTAGAGTCTGGACTACTTAAGCAGTTAAGCTGAGGGGCTCCACTATCGTTTTCTTCCTCTATCCAAGCCTTAAAATCCAAAAGCCTTTGTAAAATCCTAAATGGTCCGAACTTTGTAACAAATAAACCCATCTATAATGACCTTAATGTTTTATATTTTTATTTCTTATCTCAATGACTTTATTTACAAAATAATTATAACCTGTAAAATAATAATTGTACAATAAGCAAAAAACCATGGCATGGTTGGACATGAAGAAGACAGCATCCAATGATGCACCCTTCTGACATTCAAAAACAAACTATTTTTTCAGGCTAGGAGGTCCCTCATCCAACTCCTTTTCAGTCTACGCCGAGTTATGTATGGTATGTCAGTTGTAGCCATGTTTTGTACATGTTTGTTTCTATGTCCACTAAGTTTGTCGTGAAATCCTTTGTAAGTCAATCGAATGTGGTTTGTTGTAGTTGGAATACGCAGGGATGCATAGTTCATAGTTGCATAGTCAGTATGAACGGTATCAAACCATACCCTTCATACTGACTTCCCACTATGAACTATGTATCCCTGCATATTCCAACTACAACAAACCACATTCGATTGACTTACAAACGATTTCAAGACATACTTAGTGGACATAGAAACAAACTTGTACAAAACATGGCTACAACTGACATGTGGAATGTGGTTTGTTGTAGTTGGAATACGCAGGGTTACATAGTTCATAGTTGGAAGTCAGTATGAAGGGTATGGTTTGAAACACATGGTGGTGAATTCGTTGCCAGTCTTAAAAATCTGGTGCGGGCAACACACGACTTTCAATTACCTCCGTTTTTAGAATCGATTTAATAATTTTTAAATACAATAAGAGATAAAAATGAGTGAAACCATTAAAGAATTAGTTAAATGGAATTTCTATAGAAACATGTGTTATATTAAAAAATTTATTATATTATTATCTTAAATAATCACTTAGTTTTATCGGCTTTTCATCACTCTCTATGAAATATCACTGTTCTTAAGTTAAAAAACAAAAAAATGCATTAAAAAAGTATTTCTTTAGTTTTTTCCTTTAGCTGGATATCGAATTCATTCAATTTATATATTTAACTGTTTTTCATCAATGGTAACAAGATAATATAATTATTTTTATAGAATCAACAAAATTAAAGGTACTATAGGGGAAGAAAATTTAAAATATCGGCATTAAAGCCCTGTCAGACTATTTTAATCAGAATGAAACCTGCATGATATTAAAGCCTATTGAATTTTACATCGATATAGCGAGTTTAATCAAAATCTTCGGAACCGTTTTTGAGAAAATCATAAAAAGGTGCAATATGCGTGGTATAAAGTGACTCTTCTGGTTAGCTGATTTTGACGAAGTATTTGTAACATCTCGGGCGTATAGTTGTCCTAAATATGAAATTTTAGTTTCATAGAACTTCGTTTCCGCCCGGGAGTTACCACACACACAGACCTTTTTGCGGGACTTGGATATTTGGACTCAGGGGACCCTAAAACGTGTATTTTCGTTGAAAACTGGAATTCGAAAATTTTCACGATCGCAATACTTTCCCTTACTATATGTAGTAAGTGAAAGTAAAAATTGCGATTGAAAGGTATTCATATTTTGAATTACCGCAAGTTTTCAATTAAATATGAAATGTTGATATTCCTAAATAAAATAAACATATTAGAATGAGTAATACCTAATTATTAAAAGAAGAAAACCATTCCATAACAGCACTAACAATAAAAATATAAACATGCTTATAATAATATAATCATTACAATGAATTTTCAAAAAGGAATCATCACAAGGGTTAACAAGCAACTAGGGATGTACCAGCGTGAAACGAAAGAATGTTTTATATCAATTAAATAATGTTGAATTGAAAATTAGTAGAATTACTTTTGAAACAGTGAAATATTATCAAATTCACGATTTTTCTATAATTTGTTTTAAATTAGTTTAATTACAATTGCAATATATAATTGTTTACTTTATACGCATAAATATTATTAAACTAAAAGATAATAATCTGAGAAAATAAGACAAGATATTTGAAGGATCAAGGTCTCGGTCAGCAGATATGACAACAGAATTGAGACATCTATAAATATCTATTGTTCCTCAATATTCAATTCTAGCATTGAGAGAACATGGAAGTGTGATATCATTATCGGTCTTCTAGTTCTTGTCCTGAAGGTAATGTTGATTATATGGCATTGAAGCTAAGATAAAAATGATATGTAAGAGGTGTTTCTGTTCCAAATGATTGAAATGTAAGAATGAATACGAAGAGCAGCCGTTTGTTCTTCTGCTTACCTGTGTAAATAAATCATTTTATTTTACTTTGTTCAGTCAACGTTTCGAGGATTTTTGGCCATCTATAAAAGTTGTAAAATACATTGAACAGTTAATAAAAACGTTGTCTAATTTTTATTTATTTTCCTCTTACAACAACGAGGTTAAGATATGTATGTATGTATATATATGTGCATATAAATTGGAAAAGGTCCTTTTAGAATAACATATATAAACAAAAATAAACATTATAACTGGCCAAAGAACATCATAATTATAATAAATATTAACAATTATGTTTAAATAATCAAAAGAGAGAAGAAAAAAGTAGAACGGTATCTTTATGTACATATTAAATTTAAAAAATAAATGCTGGCACCCAGGACTTTTGTACAAACTCCGTGAATCCCTTCCTCCCATATACTTCCTTATTGTTCAATCCCACCTCTCTGATATATCCTTCAGAATAAATGACAATAGTTTCTACTCATCCCTTTTTACACATACTGCTGGTGTTCCTCAAGGAAGTATTCTGGGACCCATTCTATACACAGTCTATACAGCTGATATCCCAACCCATCCTAACACTTTCCTTTCTACCTATGCTGATGACACCTGCATGTTATCAGTTCATAAAGATCCATTTATTTATATCCTGCAAGCCCACATCAAAGACCTAGAAGTATGGGGTCAAAACTGGAGGATAAAAATAAATTCCAACAAATCCGATCAAATAACCTTTACCCTTCGTGGTAAACCTTTGACTTTCTGCCCTACAGTATCCTTTAATAACACTCAACTAGTTCCTGTTGAACAGATCCGATACTTAGGACTCCTTCTTGACGCACCAATCCTTACAATCCAAAATCCTTCGTAAAATCCTCAACGCTCCTTACTTGGTCACGAATAAGCTTATCCACAAAGACCTTAGTGTTTCCTATGTTACTGATTTGGCCCGGACCAGGTATCAATCCTTTTCATGACAAACTCCATTCTCACTCTAATCCACATGTTCAATCCTTTCTTCCTCTTCAATTTCAATCAATCCGGATAATCCTCCGAGGCGCCTGAAAAGGAGATGACCCCAGGACCTTCTGGTTTCGAATATTTTTAGAGTGCCTCCAATATTTTTTAACTCGCGTTAATTAAATCTTTAACATCTGGTTGGGAAACAACAAGCTGTTGAAGGAGGAAGGGACATAAGGGATGTTAGATAGGAGAGTATTCCGGAAGACAGTGGACCAATAATCACAATACCTTGCCTTGTCCGGATGCTTGTAACACATAAACTTTAACTTAATTACTACTTAAAGTATTTCAAAAATTATTATTGTACAAACGAGAAAATAATGGACAAAATATTTAATTTTTATTTTACATACAAGTGAACTTCAAGATTTAAAACCAAATCCTATATGGTCAATATTAATTAGTTTTACACATTTAAATAACTACATATTAAGGCTAATATTACCTAGTTCTGGCATAAATACTGTTACAAAAGTTGAACTTGGTTTATATGTTTGGGTATTATTTTGATAATCCTCACCTCTATAAGATTATTTTCTTTACATATCAGGGTAATAATTCCAATTAGTTTGTATTTTTCTTTCGCTCAGTTAACATGGAGTAGAGTGATAAAGAAAACCGAATAGCTGTGGTCGCTTCACACAAAGTTGAAAAATGTAGGTTAGAGATTTTCAACACTATTAAACCTTTGGGTATCAGCCGTATGTTCGTGTACCGCACTATCAATGGGTATAATATCCAAACTGTATGCTATAGACCTCGACCTGGTCGTCCCCGGACTGTAGAAACGGCTAATCCAATGAGTGCAGCGGCTGCTCGAATCAGAAGAAATCCCATTCGTCTCGAGAAACGGGAATTTTGTCAGATCACTGTCTAGCATGATGAAAGTGATCTTAGGGTGGGTGCATTTCGAAGAATGACCGGACAAAGCCTAACCACTTCCTTAAAACAGATTAGATTGGATAGATGCGAAGTGCGACTTGGCCGTTACACCTATGGTCTTCGTTGAAATATTTTGTTTAGCGATAAGAAAATGTATACAATCCACGGAAAATGTAATCACAAAATTGATCGCGTATACGCACAGAGCTCTAAAGAAGCCCAAGTTTTCTTTGGTGGTGTCATACAGCTTCATTCTTGTGAAAAACGCTCAAAACTAGGTGGACGATATTTTGGAACCGGTTTTCAAGCATCTAAATGATACAGTTTGCTGGAAGTAAGTGATTTTTCCAGGATTCCGCCCCAGTTCGCCAGGCCAGGTCAACTCAGCAGTGGCTACTAGGAAACTCTGATCTCAACCCACTAGATTACCGGCTTTGGTCCGAACTAGAGAGGATGGCATGCCACAGAGCACACCCTAACTTGGAAAGCCTCAATCTCTGGTCCGAGTAGTTGAACGTATTCCTCAAGAAGTGATGCGTGCTGCTATTAATGACTGGCCACGGATATTGAATGCCTGTGCCAAGTCTAAAGAGAGACATTTTGAGTAATTTATTTTTTGTTTTACTCTCTATAGATATACATTTTATTTCCTAATAAAGATTTTCAAAAAATTAATGTTCCTCTTGAAATCTGTAAATATTTCCTTGTAACAATATATAAACATTGTTATATAGTTGCCATAAGGCAGGACTAGGTATATACTAGCTGATCCGATAAACGTTGTTCTGCCATATAAATTATTTCTAGTGAATATTTTGGATGTTAAATAAAAATAAACGCGGCTAATTATTACACTATGGTTTATTATTTCCTAATAACTATATTAGGGTATAACTGTTTATATAACTGTTAACAGGCATAAATACGAAAAGCAATAAATAAATTAATAAGCTCAAAGGAAAACGGAATATCACCACTGCTAAGTTCAAAACGCTATATCTCTTGGACCAATTTCAATGATTCTTTTTGCATTTTATCGGAAATTTAATTTTCTATGAAATAGTAATTTGTTTGTATTTATTTATTTACTATTAAGAAAAAATGGTTATTCGTATATTTATAGACAAGATATCAATTTTTCCTTTTTTGTTTTTATTTATCGTGCTTTACTGATTCTAAAACTCTTTACATATTTATCTCTATATTAAAAAATAACTGAGTAATGGGCGTATTTATGGGTCATATTAATGACCTTTAAGATCATGTAGGTATTAGTCTGACAGGGCATAAATGGCGAGATTTGAAATTTCGTTCCGTAAAACTCTAAATAAAGTAAGGTAACAAAAGGTAGGAAAAGTTTACAATTTTTGTAAAATGTTTTGGAGAGAAAGCAAATATTAATTTTGACCTTGAAATATATAGAATTTAAAAAATAAAGATATTGAAATACAACATGTTTGTGTTTCAGTTGCTTTCGAGAAAATCATTGCATTCCATGAAAATTTAATCATTGATAATAATTTTACCTAAAATTCTCGGCCGCGGTCTATATGTTGGGAACAATAAAATAAAAGATAAAAAACTAAAATAAGGTAATAGGATACAAGGTGTGGTTAGTTATATTTTTACTTTCAAGCGTGCACTTAATTTTTAAATTTATTTGTTTTCAGATAATTTTTGAAAAAAATGAATTCCTCATCCTTCCCAAACGATCTTTAACCAAACGAAAATCCGGGCAACACCGATACATAGAAATATCGAACGACATCTGAACCTATTGTTTTTGTGTGTATATGTCAAGGGTTCTTAAAACTTGTAAATTAAGTGACACCTAGGAGTTCTTTTTTACAAATTATTTTATGTATGTTTCTTTTTGTAACGATTATCAAGGTTTGAACAACCTGGGAAAGTTGAGGAAAACGTTTACAGAGGCATTAAATCAATATGAGAACAGGTTGATGCCGGTATTCCCATCTGCGTGAAGTTGGGCCTAATCCTCAACATAAGGTCAGGTATAAGGAAAACCCAGCTCGACCGGTCCGCCCAGACTTATTGGAGTTACGGTCTACGTCATCTTCTCGCTTGGTGGAACAAGGATAGTTTATAGATCGTATCTTTGATATAATATGCTATGAAGATTTTATTCTTAAAAAAAAAGAAGCCTTTTTCCTTACCACCACCACAACGCATGAAGGGTCTAGTCTAGGGTGTAGTAATTCGTACTTATTTAGGTCAACGGATATGCTAGGATATGATTTGGCCTCTTAAAAAAGTAAAATTATACAACGAAGTATTTAGCAGTTATTTGCAAGTACCAGATTGTTAACTGGTTACATGCTGGCGCACTAATGGAAGTAATACTCGATCCCCCTTGAACAACACAATATTTACAAGGAAATGCTATTTTAGTACTTTTATCAAAGTCGATATATGCTGCTATATATAACTTATTTCTGAAACACATATTCTCGGGATACTTCATTCACCAAAGCGATGGTCAAATTGAACTCATGTACAGGTATCATTGGGTCATTATAATCATCTGCGAGATTTCCTCATCCCAAGATTATGAAATAAAATAGTCACACATGGTGGTAGTTAGAAAAAAATTCAATTTTTAAAAAATACATTCTACGAGCACACGGGCGTTCTTAAAGCTTTATGAATAATAGGAATTGAATTATCTTCAAGAGAGTTATCACAGAGCTATACAAAGATATGTCAGCATATGTAATGACAGAAAAGAGAGGTCAATTCAAACACAGAAGGGTGTTAGACAGGAGGATCCGTTATCTCACTTGTGTATTTTGGTGTTGGAGATGAAGTTTTGGTCTCTTGTATGGGAAAAGGTAGGAAAAAAGGTGAATAGTCGATATTTAAGCAATATACGGTTTGTGAATGACATTGTACTTTTTGCTAACAATTCCCGACAATTGCGAGAAATGCTAAAATCCCTTCTAGAAGTCTGTGAAGAATTTGGTCTATACCCAAATTACAGTAAGACAAAACTAATCCCATCCTTCCCCTTGCCGACATACCAGCTTGCAGAGAATGCTACTTGATAAATGCAGAAACGCTAATATTGGAATACACAAGGTTATTAGTTACTATATATATTTCATCAGTGATCAGCAAACATAACTAATTTATTCGAAATGGCTGATGTCAATGAGGGACTTCCTTTTGGAAATAGAACATGCCGGAATTAACCTCGCTGCAGCCAGGAAAGGTCAAGAACAACGCCTACATTGGCAGAAGAAATAGCAACGCGGTGGAGTAAAACTAAAAAATCGTACGAGAATTTTTTATTTGGTAAACATAACTTTAGTTTTGATATGAAAGATTGGAGGAAGACAAAGCGTTCTATCAAGCATTCCTCGAAACGTTATTATCATATTATCCTAACCTTCTTCTCCATTTGACATGTCCTAAATGTCGGTACCTATGCATGCTATCATGCTTATTCAGCAATATTCGCAAGATATAAATGCAAGTTAAACTAATTAATTAAGTTGCTGTTTCCATTCTCTTCGCGCATCATCAAGACGGGAATCTCACTGTATCATCGGATCAATTAATAAAAGCCTAGCTAAATGAATCGTATAAAGATAGCACTGACTGCCGTGATAAGCTAACGGAAAATGTTCCTTATAGGAAGACTCTAAAACCACGGTATCGGCTGATTTGGTCTTCTAGAAACCGGGAGAGGTCCCGTTCAAAATCAGGTTTTCAAGGAGAAGGTCAGGATGTACTACTGACCATTTAGTGTGGAAAGGTAAACAAACGGAGGGCTGACTAAGTCGGAGGATTTAGGAAACACGCATTGCAAAAACAAAAAATCTGGTGCGGGCAACACACGACTTTCACTTACCTCCATTTTTAAAATCAATGAAAGAATTTTCAAATACAGTTAGAGATAAAAATACGTGAAATTATTAAGGAATTAATCAAATTGAATTTATATAGAAACATGTGTTTCATTAAAAAATCTATTATATTATTATCTAAAATAATCAGTTAGTTTTATGTTCATTTCATCACTCTCTATTAACTTTTAAAAGCTTGTGTATGAGATGATATTTTTTCTAAAATCTTTAGCTTTCCAACGGTATATCATACATGTATATTACTGCTCTTGTGCTCAAAAACGAAAAATTGCATTAAAAAAATATTGTTTCTGTTTTCTCCTTTAGTTGGGTATCGAATTTATTCAATTTATATATTTACCTGTTTTTCACCAGCGTTAACAAGATAATCTAGTTATTATTATTGAATCTACAAAATTAAAGGTACTTTAGGGGAAGAAATTTTAAAATATCGGCATTTAAGCCCTGTCAGACCATTTTTATTCAAATAAAACCTACATGATATTAAAGCCCATTAAATTTTACATCGATATAGCGAGTTTAATCAAAATCGTCGGAACCGTTTTTGAGAAAATCGAAAAAAGGTGCAAAATGCATGGTATAAAGTGCCTCTTCTGGTAAGTTCATTTTGATGAAAAAAGTTTTGTCACGTCTAGGGCGTATAGTTGTAAATATGAAATTTCAGTTTCATAGGACTTTTCGACCGGGAGTTACTACACACATACACAGACCTTTTTGCGGGACTTACTTCGACTGTTAAAATCAATTTAAAAACTATTAAATTATCTTCAATTTGAAAAACATTTTAAGTTGATTTCAATAAAACGTGTATTCAATTTCGTTGAAAACAGTATGAGATAATATTTTTTCTAAAATCTTCCTCTTTCCAATGGTATATTATACGTCTATAATACAGTTGTTATTATAACAAATACCACGCACACAGACCTTTTTACGGGACATTGTCATTTGGACTCAGGGGACCCTAAAACGTGTATTTCCGTTGAAAACTGGAATTCGAAAATTTTCACGATCGCAATACTTCCCCTTACTATATATAGTTAGTGAAAGTAAAAATCGATAGAATACCTAAAAAAAAAATTCTTTTTTAATCTTTATAAAACAACAAAAAAGAAATATAGGTACCGGGTCAAATGGAGTGCATCATTTTAATGATAACACTATCAAAGTTATCAACTGTTCACGTCAACAGTATTAATCTCGAAGTGCAGAAGGCTTCGAGGCGTTTAAGTAATGCTGATTATGAAACATTATTTGAGAAGCATTTACCAGGTTTTGAAGGTACGCAGGAGAAATATTGGGTTATAAAATGAGTTAGTAGCGTTTTTTACTGGGGATTTAAATGATAACTTCTGGTTTTTGTAAATACTTGTAATCAATTGTATTCTGGTATACCCCGTGTCGCAGATAGAGGGTTCTTTGTGACCACTGCTTGACTTAGCTCATCGTCAACAGTCGAAGGAGGATCCGAGTGCTTTGCGCCTTCCAAGTCAAAATTTCCGGTTCTGAACCAATCAAACCACTTACGGACGGTGTTTTCTCCTCAGGCATCATCGCCATACACACAGCAAATTTTGTAAACCGTGAACTTTTCGGAAATAAAAAATTATTAAATGAGGAAAATTATTTTTATTTTATTTTTTTTTTAAGAAAAGAAAGAATATTGGGATCACTTGTAGCTGGGTGGCTAGCGTAACAGCCTCCCATGCTAAAGGTCACGGGTTCAAACCCGCAGGTGGTCCTAGGATTTTTTAATGGGAGTAAAAAATCCTTAGTTACGCCGTCCTTCGGAGGGGACGTTAAAAGGTGGTCCCGAGCCTGTGCAATGTCAGGTACTCGTTAAAGATCCCTATCCTAATAAAACCTGAATAGGCAAAATTTAGGACTCCCACTGTAGCATCGTCCGATTAGCCTTAGTAGCATAAAGTGACGTTAAATAAATAAACAGAAAGAATATTGTGATAAAAAATATTCAATCCATTTTAATATTATTTATTATTGTTAGCACAAATCATAACGGGAATTAGATATTTACAAAAAATTGGCGATGTCTACCAGGAGAAACTCTTAGAAATAGGAATTAAAGAATTCCAGTCACGTGGCATTGCTACAGTTACGTTCAACATACCTGTAATCGAGTTACATCATTAACGCTTTTGCTGAAGAAGTCGATGACTCCGTTGTGGTCATTTGTCAAGACTGGAATAATTTAGTAAGTTATAAACGTACCGGCCAAGTCTATACAGTACATACGAACCACTTTTCTTTTTGGATGTCTTAAATTAAGTCGACTTTTATTAACAGATTCTTATAAGCCTTATAAAATATAAAATATGGGACCTCTTAAAGATATTTTTAAACTATTGGGTTGTTTATGATTAAAACTAATGATGTTTATTAGCATGGTATGGGAATTTCCAAGAATTTATTCGATGAAATTTCCGGGATAGAGATATAGTCTTTCAAAATATTATCTATTGCTCAAAGAAGAGAAAAAAAATGAAAATCGATTTTAACCAACGCTGCAGTTCTGTTTGATAACAAAATTTAATGAATATGTAGTTGAGAGAATTAATCTGTTGTATTTTCATTTACACTCAACAGACCAACAATATCTTATAATATATTAAATTTTCTGATAGAGGGGCATACCAATTATCTTCTCTGTGTTCTAGAGGGCTAAAATCAGTATGAATTTTTCGTGCTAGAAAAAAACCTTTTTATAAATACGGAATTAAATGCCAAGAAAATTCATTAAATATGATAGTCTAACAACATTTATATTAAAAGCTTTAATTTTTCGTAACTTCGGAATGAAACCTACTTAATTTTACTTTCACATACCTATATATTAAATATAAAGTAAGAGAAAATATTGCGATCGTGAAAATTTTCGAATTCCACCGGAAATACACGTTTTAGGATCCCCTGAATCCAAATGACGGGCTTTAATGTGATGTGGTTTTCATTCTGATAGAAATAGTCTGACAGGGCTTAAATGCCGATATATTAAATTTTCTTCCTCTAAAGTACCTTTATTTTTTAGATACTAAAAAAGTAACAATATAATCTTGTTATAAACGATTAAAAAAAAACAAAAAAACAGCTAAATATATAAGTTAAATGAATTCGATCCCTAACTAAAGGAGAAAACTGCAAAAATATTTTTTTAATGCAATTTTTCGTTTTTGAACATAAGAATAGTAATATGTATGTATAATGTATCGTTGGACAGCTAAAGAATTTAGAAAAAAATATTATTTTATACACAAGCTTGTAAAAGTTAATAAAGAGTGATGAAAAGCCGATAAAACTAACTGCTTATTATTTCAGATAATAATATAATAGATTTTTTAACAAAACACATGTTTCTTTCTATAGTAATTCAATTTAATTAATTCTTGATTAGTTTCACTCATTTTTATCTTAAACTGTATTTGGAAATTCTTTAATCGATTTTAACAACGGCGGTAAGTGAGAGTCTTGTGTTGCCCGCACCAGATTTTTAAATTAATTTTCAAGATTGGACAACCGTCAGTTTAAAGTAAGTTAATACTTAGGTTTCAAATAATTTAAATTTATATGAGGTTGCAATGTCAAACTTCAATTCTTATGCAAATGAGGATCCATAATCATAACTTTATCACATAAGAATGTAATAATTATAGATAAATAAATGATGTGATAGGAAAATTCACCTCAATATAGCTGGTGTAATTGTGTTTTATGATATGTTACTTCAAAGATATGCCCGACTAAAGGACATCACAGGTTCAACAATGGAGTTATGATAATAGCGGCCTTAAATGATAATTATATTAACATAACTTTGTAAACTAAAATATTCGATTAAATAATATAATGTAGGACTTATAATTGTATATGTGCGTAAATAAATAAATATCTAAATCATCTTTCCCCAGATGTGTTATAATGGGATCCATCTCGCACACTGTAAGAGCTAATCGTTGGAAAATAAATTGCTAAAAGTCGGTATTGTAATAAATGAAAAATCAAAATAAATCTTGAAACCCAACATATCATCGAACTATCTTATATTTTATCTGTAGCCCGCTTTACTGTCCTCTAGAACAAGTGGTCCGAGAGATCACATATGCCCTACACAGACTCATTCAAAAATTTTAGTTCTATAAAGTCCAGTGATCACTGACAAATCGCTAAAACTGCACATTCACAACCTTAATATTTTTCATTTATAATATTTTGGAAAAACGAGCTTAAAGAACAGACTTCGCATTAGACAATAAAGAATATTTGATTTCTATATGAGTACTCGAAAAATTACCTATCTTACTTTAGTTTTTAATTTTATTAATTCAATGTTTCCTGAATTAAACTAAATTCTTAGATTTCGGTCCTTTCTTCTTCGTTTCCATTTCCCTTAATTGGCCATTTCTGGATTACAGAGTATCGGTATTTCCGATGAAAATTACGTGATACAGTGTATTCCATAGGGGCACTTTGTAACTTAACACGTTCACGCCGGGGTGACCCACCGGTGGGTCACGCTTAACTATCAAGTGGGGCGACGTGTATCACAGCTGAGTCACTTGTTTTTAAAAAATAAGTTTATTTTATTTTTTCTAAACATTATATGTTGTAAGAATTAACAAGCATAGGGGTTTATTTATTAAATATTTTATAACTTTCAACATTCCCTCGCGAAGGACTCTTATCGGTTAATTTCACTTTATTACTCTTCTCCAAGAATTGTATTTAGCTGTTGCGTGATTTATTTTTATATTTTTATTCCCATACAATGATGTAAGAATATAATATAATAATAATAATAATATAAGAATATTTGTTTAAGTATTTCCATAATTATTCCTACAAGTCATATGTGTATGTCATAACTGTTACATTCTTGCATTTAGCACGTTGGAAGCCTCGAACTGTTATGATATCGCATTAAACACTTTGGAACTTTCAACATTACCGCCCCGCCTATGTCTTACCAACCCTTATAGTCCACCCCGACGACTACGCAGGCCAAGAAATTTATACACCTGACGATCTTACATGTGATGAGGCGCTGCTTCAGCAGTTCACTAATTTTCTTTTTACAGAGGAATTTCAGATGGAAAATTAAAGTGTAAGTCCAATTTCTTGTATGTGATAAATAAATAAACAAAATTCTTCCGTCAAATTAATTATAATATTAATTTTCAAAACTGTGACCACTGTTGATTTGTGTGACCGCTATTTTACCTGAAGATTCTTCCACTTTATGTAACCTCAAAATGTAAATTGTTTCTGATAGGAAAACACATAAAATTTGACATAATTACAGATTTAATCCTTCAAATTCATTACCACAAAAAATTAGGCCATAGGTGATGCAATTTCTATGATCACGACTGTAAGTGATTACTTTACATACCAATTTTATATTGTTTGATCTAAAACACATATAATACTTTGAAACTGAATAAAATTATTTAAACTTGATTCCAATCTAACTTTATTTGATAGTTCTTAAATTCATTTTAACAACCGATGTTCCTGCCCTACAGTATCTTTTAATAACATTCCGCTCGTTCCAGTTGAACAGATCCGCTACCTAGGGCTTCTACTTGACAAACGTTTAACATGGAATCCGCACACTAGACTGAAACGACAAGAAACTGCTCGCCGCTTTCGGTTACTTCAACACTTACTAGACAAACGCTCTAAACTTTCACTTAACTACAAAAGACTCATCTACATGACCATCATAAGACCTATCTGGACTTACGGAGTTGAGCTATGGGGCTCCACTAAACCATCAAATTCTTCCCGTATCCAATCCTTACAATCCAAAATCCTTCGAAAAATCCTAAACGCTCCTTATTTTGTCACGAATAAGCTTATCCATAAAGAACTTAATATTCCCTTTGTAGCTGATTTGGCCCGAATCAGGTATCAATCCTTCCATGACAAACTCCATTCCCACTCTAACCCACTAGTTTCAATCCTTGCTTCCTCTTCAATTCCCGACAATCCTCCGAGGCGTCTGAAAAGAAGATGGCCTCGAGACCTTCTTGTTTAGATAAATTACTAGAGTACTGCCAATGGGCAGTTTCTCTTCAAGCTTTTCATGTACACTATCTTTAATCAGCACATTTACTTGATGTATTCCTATACAGTTGTAAATTTCAATAAAATATAATAAAAAAAAAATAAATAAAAAAACCCGATGTAAGTGAAAATCCAGATTTTCTTCCTCTCGATATTACTTTTACTTTTTAGTCAGTTTTTTATTTTTTTTTTTGTCTCGTTCTTGCCTGTGTTATTGTTAGGGAGCATAGTCCCAGAATCAATTTTTTTTGTAATTTTCAATAGGTCTATTTGTTATTTTAATGGGAAATACGATTAATAGTGTCTGAACTAATTACATATTATGCTTTGGAAATAACAAAAACTCATTAGAGGCATTTCTTTCAAGCTTAAGTTAAATTATTCTATTAAGAAAATAAAGAAAGATGATAATTGCTTCAAAGCGAACTAAAGCACCAAACACTCGCGTTTTAAAAATATTATAGATAACCGCATATTAAATTAATAAATATAATTTTATTTTAAGAGTTTATAGTACAACCTGCTGAATAAAGAGAAATACAACTGCTAGATAACAGGAAACGCTTATTACTTCTTTTTATAACGAAAAAAATAAAGAAGTTTAATAAACTCTTAGTAGCAGTATATCGTAACAGGATGTTACGCTTTTTTACATTATCATCCAAGAGAATAATAATTATAAAGCAAATCAACAGGAATGGGTATGTTACTAGGATTATACCCCATCATTGCTATAGTATCCTGTGAGAGTACAAAAATATTGTGTATGATTTACAATTCAATATGAACGATTAAAAGGTGTGAACGCATTATTTTCGTTAAGAAGAGAAAAAGGGGGAGAGTACAACTATGTTAAAAAATCTGGTGCGGGAAACACACGACTTTCACTTACCTCCATTTTTAAAATCAATGAAAGAATTTTCAAATACAGTTAGAGATAAAAATACGTGAAACTATCAAGGAATTAATCAAATTGAATTTATATAGAAACATGTGTTTTATTAAAAAATCTATTATATTATTATCTAAAATAATCAGTTAGTTTTATCATCTTTTCATCACTCTCTATTAACTTCTAAAAGCTTGTGTATGAGATGATATATTTTCTAAAATCTTTAGCTTTCCAACGGTATATCATACATGTATGTATATTACTGTTCTAATGTTCAAAAACGAAAAATTGCATTAAAAAAATTTTTTCTGTTTTCTCCTTTAGTGGGGTATCGAATTTATTCAATTTATATATTTACCTGTTTTTCACCAGCGTTAACAAGATAATCTAGTTATTATTATTGAATCTACAAAATTAAAGGTACTTTAGGGGAAGAAAATTTAAAATGTTGGCATTTAAGCCCTGTCATACCATTTTTATCCAAATAAAACCTACATGATATTAAAGCCCATTAAAGTTTACATCGATATAGCGAGTTTAATCAAAATCGTCGGAACCGTTTTGAGAAAATCGAAAAAAGGTGCCAAATGCATGGTATAAAGCGCCTCTTCTGACAAGCTCATTTTGATGAAAAAAGTTTTGTCTTGTCTCGGGCGTATAGTTGTCTTAAATATGAAATTTCAGTTTCATAGGACTTACCGTTTCCGTCCGGGAGTTACCACACACACACACACAGACCTTTTTGCGGGACTTGGTTATTTGGACTCAGGGGACCCTAAAACGTGTATTTCCGTTGAAAACTGGAATTCGAAAATTTTCACGATCGCAATACTTCCCCTTACTATATATGGTAAGTGAAAGTAAAAAAGGTTGGGGGAGCCAAGTTGGATGAAAATATAACTTTTTTTTTTTTTCAAACTCTGCCGATAAGATGTTTGAAAAGAATAAAATCTGAAAATTTGAAAATTAAAATTGTTTTTGGAAGTACAAACCGTCTCTAACAACATATCTTATCCCAATACCCTGTTTCATGCTTTCGTAATTTGTTTTTCTTTACAAATCGGTACATATTGAGAATCTGTACTGCTCCTAGAATATTCTTGGTCAAAACAAGAGGCCTGGATGTTAGTAACACAGTATTTTACATACTCAACTATTCCGTCCCCTGACATCAAATTTAAATGCAGTTTCATCGCAACTGGATAAAAGTTAAATATAACCTTCTTCCACTTGATCCAACAATTCATCTCCTTTAATACAGATAAAGTCATTACCACTACTAATCTAGGCTTTATGCCTAAACTAATTTATGTAAATAGTTGCATTCTTCCTAGCTTGGTGACAATCACAGCGCCAACAAACTGGATCTTATGTTAATTTAAAAAAAAAAACAATCGATAGAAATCTGGTGCGGGCAACACACGACTTTTACTTACCGCCGTTGTTAAAACCGATCAAAGAATTTTCAAATATAGTAAGAAATAAAAATAAGTGAAACTAATAAAGAATTAATTGAATTGAATTTCTATAGAAACATGTGTTCTGTTAAAAAATCTATTATATTATTATATGAAATAATAATCAGTTAGTTTTATCGGCTTTTCATCACTCTTTATTAACTTTTACAAGCTTGTGTATAAGATAATATTTTTTCTAAAATCTTTAGCTGTTCTTATGTTCAAAAACAGAAAATTGCATTAAAAATATTTTTACAGTTTTTTCTTTTAGTTCTTTTAGATCGAATTCGTTCAACTTATACGGCATTTAAGCTTTGTCAGACTATTTCAATCAGAATGAAACCTACATCATATTAAAGCCCATTAAATTTTACATCGATATATAAAGTTTAATCAAAATCGTTAAGAGCCGTTTTTGAGAAAATCGAAAACAAAGTGCGAAATGCTTGGTATAAAGTGGCTCTTTTGGTTAGCTGATTTTGATGTTTTCAAAAGTTTCTGTTACATGTCCGGCGTGTAGTTGTCTTAAATATGAAATTTCAGTTTCATAGGACTTTTCGACCGGGATTTACTACACACATACACAGACCTTTTTGCGGGACTTAATCATTTGGACTCGAGGGACCCTAAAATAAGTATTTCCGTTGCAACCTGGAATTCGAAAATTTTCACGATTGCAATACTTTCCCTTACTATATATTTCATATATAGGTAAGTGAAAATAAATAATCTGGTACTGGAAACATACGACTACACTTACTTCAACTGTTAAAATCAATTTAAAAACTATTAAATTATCTTCAATATGGAAAACATTTTAAGTTGATTTCAATAAAATGTGTATTCAATTTCGTTGAAAACAGTATGAGATAATATTAATTATACGTCTATATTACAGTTGTTATTATAAAAAATACCACGCACAGTTACCTCACACACGCACCTTTTTACGGGACATTGTCATTTGGACTCAGGGGGCCCTAAAACGTATATTTCCGGTGAAAACTGGAATACGAAAATTTTCAATACATTTTCGCAATACTTTCCCTTACGATATATTTCATATATAGGTAAGTGAAAGTAAAAATGAGACAGGCTAGTAAGTGAATAATTTTACGACAATAATTGGTACAGGAAAATGAGGAATACTTTTGGAATTGACGTAAAACAGGTCATCCACAGGGATAACATCAGAAATAAAAAGAACATTCTTAACACATACCGTTCTTCTTGAAAATGATGAGAAACATTAATTATAGTAGTAATTACTGGATTCGTACTATACACACCGATCTTCTAAACATTTTCCCCCCAAATTATCAGAAATAATTTAAAACATTAAGAAAATAATAATAATGACTTTATGTTGAACAGTTGGACCAGTTGTTTTAATGCCTTTTATATGTTCCTACGCCAAAACAAATGTCTTAATTTTATTTAATGGCACTCCCATGTTCTTCCTTCAATAATTAATCAATAGATTTTAATTCCTGAAGTAATTAAATTTTTGTCGTTATTCATAAGTAATTATACTTTAAATGTAATGTAATACGGTGATTTTTCTTCCAATACTTTACTCAGAAAAAAAAACAACCACTTATCATTAAAATCTAAAATTATCTAAAAAACATACAATAATATAAGTTTACGAATTTTTGTTTACTTACTAAAGATTTGTAGTTGGGATGATCTCACACACAGACTAGTCGACACCCCAAGTGTAGGACTTGGTTTGGTTCAAATTGGTCTCTCTTCTTACTACGTCATTTTCCCCTACCCTCTCCAGTTCTTCTGGAGGTCACATACCCTCCTCTAATACCGAGAAAACAATAAGGAAACCTATGTTATTAATTTTTTTATTCTACACAGTACGAACATTTCTAGTATCTATTAGGTTTCAGAAAAAGCAACTTTTTCATTTTTAGAACATAGATAAAGTTACAATGTCTGAAATAAGGAGGAATACTTAATAACTTAAAGCAGTCTTTCGGAATGCACCCGGAGAGATCAATGCACTGGAATATTAGTACAAGGAATTTTAAATATCAGTCCACTCTCAAAATATTGAGTAATCTTATGTGCAGAATTAAGAAGTAGAATTAACTGGAAACTGCAATAAAATGGTTAGATACTTGGCTGATTCTATTACTCAAAAACTATTCTTATGGTGTTAAAAGTGTGTTGCATATCAAAATCCAATGCTTACTAATTATTAAGAGAAAGAAGAAGAAAATATATTGTTTTGTTCAATACCTTTTTAACTGCCTACCTGCATTTGGTATAATAAGCTGGAGTGGTTATTGCCTGACTACCGACCGAAGGGGACTGAAACACAAAATACGAGATTGAAATTTTAAAAATTGAAAATTTTTAACTTTGTCGTATCAAACTAAAATGATATCCGATATTTGGCAGGTCACTTATAAACAAAAAAGTAGTCATAATAATCCCGGTAAGCTCTTCAGTACATATAGAGTGAGTCACAGTGAAAATGATGCAAAAGGCTTCTAATTTTTTAATAACGATATTGACCAATAAATTGTAATAAAATACCATAGAAAATTTAAAAAAAGTTTAGATAAAAAATGAATTAATTAAAATTGCATTCGAATTCAAATATTAAATGTTGAGTCTAAACAAAAATTAAATACTAAGAATGAAGTGCAGATAAACACCTCACGTAGAAATGATGCAATGATGGTTTTTAAAGTTTCTAATACCGATTCTTGAATATATAATTACAGGATTTGATTCTTTTCCTTGAAGATAAATAACTGGTCTTTAGTTTTCCATAGAACTTCGTCTGAGGTATTGCGAGACGGAGAAATCGTCATCGTGAATTTCAAAAAGGGGAAAACTCCGAAATAGTCAGTATTGATTGAAAAATTTTAAAACAAAAAAGTGTGAGACTGAACGAAGAGTACTTTGAAAGCACAAATTTCATGGATGAGTGGCAAGAATGAAACCGTATGTTAGTTTAAAAAAAAATCTGTTGCGCGCAACACACGACTTTCACTTACCTCCGTTGTTAAAATCAATTTAAGAAGTTAGTTTTATAGGCTTTTCATTACTCTCCATTAACTTCTACAATTACGTGTGTAAGATAATATTTTTTCTAAAATCTTTAGCTTTCCAACGGTATAGTATACATCTATCTATGTTACAGTTTTTATGTTTTTGCTCCTTTATCCTTTATTTGGATATCGTATTCATTAAAATTATATATTTATCCGTTTTTTATCAGTGCTAAAAAGATGATATGGTTGTTTTTATAGAATTTACAAAATTACAGACAATTTAATAATAATACTAATAAATTCTTAATTTATTCTGGAACAAGTCCCTTTAGAATAATTTTACAAAACAGACAAAAAGAACTTTAGTGTCTCAGAGTACAAAAATAAAACAATAAAAAAATAATAGAAATAAAAAAGAAAAGTGAACAATAGCAATAAATTAAAATGTAGCTTCTAATAATAATAATTCTAATTAATTTAATAACAAAACTAGACAAAAGATAAAACAGAAACATATGTGCATAATACAAAATTTTGATCAAAAGTGATTTACTGTATTGATGAAATAATTAAGTTAAATATGCAAATGCACCACAATGTAAAATATTATATTTAAATAATCGTTTCTATATGTTTTCATCCAACTAATTTAAATTGAATTTGCAATCTATTTAGGGTTCTTTAAAAATTAAATGGAGAGGTAGTGATCGAATAGAAGAGATTTGAAGGTCTGAACAGTATCAGAATGTCGAATATATGAAGGAATGGAATTCCATACGAAAGAGGAGCCGATCAGGAAAGATCTGTCGAAAGCTGCGGTTCGATGAGGCGTTATATACAGGTCTGAAGGCCGCGAACGAGTGGAGGGTTGAATGAAAACTTATCTCAGATGTACGATGGGCGGCTGGGTTGGAGAACTTGGAAGAGGAAGGATACCAGGAACTACATACAACGGTAGGAAGGGTAAAGCCACTTCAACTCTTCGTAGAATCTGGTAACAGAAGTGTCCCTGGATAACCCAAAGATGAAGCCTATAAAGCAGTTAAATGATCGTTTCAAGTTTTGCTTGAGATTTCCAGGGACACCCCCATACACCGTACACCAGTAGTCAAAGTGGGGGTATGATAAGGAACAAACCAGAAGCCTACGGGTTTCAAGTGAAAGGTGATTTAGTTGTTTTAAGGTGGATATGGTGCGTCGATAGATTTCGGAGAAATGGTTTTTCCAGGAAAGAGTTTGATCGAGGATGATTTCGAGGTTTTTAACGGTTTTGTGGAACTTTAATGGATTCTTATTGAGGAACAGTGTTGGGATTGAAGGTAGGGTTTTAAGGAGGGGATTGGAACTTATTTCAGTCGCCTTTTTCTTCTTTGCATTTAACTTAAGCTTGTTGGCTGCTGCCCAATAACTAATTCGGTTCAGATCTTCTTGAAGTTTTTCAGTCGCTTGTAATAGGTCCGAAGGAGGGAAGGATATGTAAATTTGGATGCCATCTGCAAGATTATGGTATTGGGAGTGTATTTATGATGGGAAAGATTATTGATGTAAATGGTAAACATGGTGGGAGATAGTGATGAACCTTGAGGAACACTACAGGATAGAGGCAAAGTCTTGGAAGGAGATTGGCCTGTTACTACCACATACTGTGAACGGTCAGAAAGGAAGGGTTTGAACCAGTAAAAAGCAATGTTGGATAATGGGAGGTTTTTTAGATTGGTAAGAAGGATTTTGTGGTCAACTGTAAATTTAGAGGAAGACAATTTAAAATATCGGCATTTGAGCCTTGTCAGACTATTTCAATCAGAATGAAACCTATATGATATTATAGCCCATTACCTTTAAAATCGGTAAAGGGAGTTAAATCGAAACCGTTACAGCCGTTTTTGAGAAAATCATAAACAGGTGCGCAATGCATAGTATAAAGTGGCTCTTTTAGTTAGCTGATTTTGGTGAAAATATTGCAGTAACATCTCGGGCGTATAGTTGTCTTTAATATGAAATTTCAGTCTCATATGACTTTTCGTTTTTGCGCTAGACTTACCACACACACCTTTTTTCAGGACTTGGTTATTTAGACACAGGGTGCCCTAAAATGGGCACTTACGTTGAAAACTGGATTTCGAAAATCTATATACATTTCATATATAGGTAAATGGAAGTGAAAACGAAATATCAGAGTTGAATTCGCAATGGAGTACTTCGAAAAGGATATGTACTTTTGGAAACCCGTTATATTTTGAGACAAATCAAAATTTTATGTATATGGATCTAATAGAAGAGACTATATATGAAGAAGGGCCAATGAACAGCAAAGGAAAAGAAATCTTCTCCCAACAGTGAAGCATGGAGGCAGCCATCATGGTTTGAGGGTGCATGGCCACCTTTGGTGTAAGAAGTGGACTAATTTGGGGATTGTGACATTCCCAAAAATAATTTGCAAGAAAGTGCTATCAAACTGAGACTTAACAACAATTTAGCATTACACCAAGATAGCGAACCAAATCATTCTTCATATTTAGCAAAAGCATGGTGCTTATATAATTGTCCTGAAACAATAAAAACACCACCTCAGTCTCCTGACTATAGAAAACCTGTGAAATATATTGGATATAGAAGAGCAAAAACATGAAATAACAAAGAAGAAAGGATTGAAAAAGCTCTTACAGACAAGTTTTAATTAATAAAGGACTTTACACTAAATATAGACAATTTAAAAATTTATTTATGATGTATCTATGTACAATACAGTCCATGTATTTTTCATTTGCACTATTTTCTTTGTGAGGGTTTTTTATTTATTAAATTAAAATTTACCAGTATGTTTTTCTGTTTACTGTAAATGTTTTTTTAATAAGTTCATTGTTTAAGTGAAGTTTTATAAGTTTCAGTACTCATAGATTCAATTTTAATTCTAAAAATAGATAAGTTTAATTTAAAAAATCCCTTCCATCATTTTCACTGTATATATAATCGTAAAGTTGAGATATTTCACACACAAGGAAAAGCCATTATTAAGATGAATAATTTTAAGAATTTTTTCTAATATGTATTATAGCAATCCTACAGTTCAATAATATCATTGAAGATTGTCCCTAATCTACAATTAAAGTTGAGGTTAATCCTGACTAAATAAAAAATGTATTTTTTGATTATAATGTATATCAATAGTTGACTGTTAAGAGATTCAGGAGGGAATATTCCGGGTTGCCACCCAATGAAAGAAAAAAAAAAAATTAAATGTTTTGCCAATGTTGTGGGTCATCATCAGTGGTCCACTCTGTATAACGGCTGAGTAGGGCTTCTATTGTATTTACTGATTAATATATGAGAGTTTCAGAATGGCAGAATCGAGAACTTTTGAAATCAATCTTTATATGTTGAATGAGCCTCCATCGAAATAAATCATGATAGATTTGGCTGCTACTATCCGCAAGTTTTAAAAAAAACCTTTATTTTTATTTTTCTATTGAAATGTGAACAATTTTCATAATGTAATAATTCTGAAGATCTTCTAGCATACTTCAATTCATATTTTTATAATCCTTAATTTATTTTCTAATGTGGACATTAGAAGTTAATTTAGTGGAACCACAGGTCCAAATTTTAATGTTTAAAGAACTTTGAACTCATGAAAATCCTTCTTTCACTAATTTTCCAGCCATGGCTGTTTCAATTTTTTCAACATCATAACTAGGTTGTGGAGGTGATTTTATTCCTCTTTTATTATAATTTTCAAGAAAGAATTTATTTAATGCTCTGCTCAAGGTTAAGCCAACCAAATGTGGATTAAAACTGCTGGGATGAAATTATGGAATAAAAGCTGTAGATAAAATACTTAATGAGTGCACCTCAATCATTCATACCAGATCTTATCCAAAATATACTAAATATACATTTTTTTTTTGAGTAAATATTGTTTTTTTATTATAGCAATATTTGACAAGATATTACTTTAAATAATATAATAAAATACTCATAATTTTTACAAGCAATTATAAAAGAAAAAGGAAAATGAAACTACCAACAATTGTCACAATTTTTCCTGAATGTTTATGGTATCCATGAATTGATAGTTTTCTCTTAGTTTTTATGATTTGTTTATCACCATTTTTCATGAGGTTTTGGGTAGATAAGAAAAACATTTTTATAATCAAATAACTAAATTATTTGAAAAATACAATTCCTAAGGCAATAGAGTTTGATATGTAAGAATGATGATTTAGATCACTTTGAACCCACTATGGGATGCATACATGAATACATCCCTTCGTGTTTTTCTTTTCCAGGTCCTGTGAACTATAAAGCCTTCAGCATCCATGACCTTACTCTAACTTCTTCAATTCACTAATTAAATATAATATTCCAACCTACTGATTTATAAATTTCCTCTTACAGAACAGCTTCATTCAGGAAATCCATTGTCATTTGCACCACTGTCCTTTGGAATTCCATACCTGTTTCTATTCTTTTACCTTTTCCATATTCAAACCACAACATTCATGGAGCTGTATATATTTAGCAGTAACTTTGCAATTAGACAATTAACAATAAAAATTAAGCTAAGCAAGGGTAGTGGTTGAGAATAGAATCATCATATATTCAAAAGTATTTAGTCCACACTATGAGAAGTCATTTCCCTCTTTAAGATTCTTCTCTCTGATGCTTATAAAAATATCTAATACATGAGTGATAAGTTACAGAAATGGAATTCAGAAACACAGGTAGCAAAAAAATGAAAAATAAGTATTTTAAAATGTCTATATTATATCAACAATATTTAATATTTTGATTATTTAAAATCTTCATGTAATATTGCTTTTAAAATCTTGATGTCTTTGTTTCCGACAAATACTTAGAGTCTAATGTAAAAATAAATAATAATACTGGAAACATTAAATTATAACATTAAATGTATACTGTGATTAAAAAAGTTCAATATGTACAAGTATATATTTTTATATTCATTTTTAGCTTCAAAATCATGTAAAGTTAAAAAAATGAATATAATCAGTGTAAACTCATCCAGCTAAGTGTATTTGTTATACTGAAAAATTTCATTACGATACATTACTCTTCACATCCCTACATTTTTTCAAAACTTTCAACAAACTTACATGTCAGACAAGTTCTATAATAGGTATCTTCTTCTTCATTATACTTCTCTGGACCAAATTCATGTTCGTGTTTAGGACCACTAGTTTTATTAAAAATTGAGCTTCTAACTTCCATCCTAAGGGCTTTAAGATTCTTGTTGTAACGTTTAGTTTTAGCTTTCAATCGTTTTTCTTCTCTGGCTTCGTGAGCTTCTTCCAACTTCTCTAATGATCCCCAAACTTCAATAGCTCGCTCTTCAACTTGTAAATGAAGATATAGTTTCATTTGTCCCCAATTAGAATTATGTGGATTCTTTCGGAGTATAAATTTAAGAGGTGGCTCTCGCTTATCTATATCACAGTCTTTTAGTAAATATTGGGTTTTTGCATCTGTTCTGGTTATTAGAGAATGTTTGTCATTACTGTCTTTACAACCATCACAGACTAAGTAATCAAAAGATTTTTGTAAAAATGAAGAAAGAAATTCTCTATTACACTGTAAACATTTATACTCTTCAGTAAAGTCACCGTTTTCAATTATTATTTCTTTTTCCTTAGGTTTACTTTGTTCTTCTATAAGAAAACCACCTTCAGTATCAATATAATTTTGACCAGCAATCCTTATCACATTCGCTTTAGATGGACTAATTTTTTCAGTAACTACACTAGCAGTTCGAGAATTTGAAGCTAGCTTCATTCTCTTAGATTCGTGATCGTCTTCCGATGTTCTAGACATGACTACAATGTTAAATTCATTACCTTAATACTCAAAGTTAATAAGTAAACAGAAAAAACTTAATTTTTAAAAAGGCTTTGTTTGTAAACCTCAACAACGAAACCAACTACTTACAATCCAAAGAGCAAATCCATAACTTACGAAGAAGTCCCGTTAGTTAAAATTACTTTTGAGTCCACTCGTGAATTCGTAATTCATATTGAGACCTATAACACTTATATCATTTCGTAATCCGAGACTTGGTTAGAAATAAAACATCATGAAAGAATCAGATTAAGAAAAAAGATACCACTTGATTCACTTCCAGCTATGAAAACTCTTGATTCCTTACATGCTTATATTTTTTACCCAGTGTTTTTCTATCCACTCCATAAATATGAGATTCCAACCCAAAAACATGTCTTTTTTATTAATAAATCCGCTTTCTTATAAAATTCTCACACATTCTTGTAATATTGTTATGAAATCCCTTACGTATCTCTGTTCGCAAAACTTATCACTGACCTTATTCATAAATCAATTATTTCTCCTCCTTCTGCACTATCAAACTTATTTATACATTTAAGAAATTTATTATGATTTGAGCACACTAAATATCTAAAAAGTCATTTCCCGAGGCACAATCGAGCAGTAAGGATTTTGGCAGCCATTGAGATACCGCCTCCGTTTTTATTTGTCTTATGTCTGGGTCTATTCTTGGTACTAAGTATCTATTCTTAATTTCGAGAAAAACTTTTATTGATTTCGGCGAAATTACTCTTACAAAATTATTTGCCTAATAATAATACGCCTCACTAAAAACAGACTCCTTCGGTTCAGTTGCAGTGGTATTTTTTTTTTGTTTCTTTTTTTACACAAACATATAATATAAGTTATATAACTCAAAGAACAACTTTCTTAGCTGGTAATTATCTTAACGAAAATGACAAAGATCACAACGGGCGGCGAAACTCCGAAGACATCTTAATAGATCCAAACTATTAAATAACGTCACCAGACACCGATTCTCCCATAGCAATACGTAAATACATTTGTGCCCTTCGGATATTGCAACAATTTTTCACAATTAATCGAATAAACTCACGTTATCATGAGATCATGTCAACAAATGTTTGCAATATTGCATGAGATATGAGTTCTAAATAGGTATAAGGATTGTACCTTTAGTGACTATTTTAGCAAAGCAGTCCTCTTAAAGACATTGTTTAAGTGGCTCTCCAATGATAGGTAGCTCCCAGATACCTTCTTCTAATAAAATTCGCTAGAATGACTACTGGATGGCAATATCCCTGATTAGACATATGTTTAGAAAGACATGGTCCAGAGAATATATAACTAACCATCTTATGCATCCTGGGTAGGTGAGCCACCCTGAGGAATGATACAGCCTCTTCCCCATTGGATTCACTATCTTAAAAACTAAATCCTAAACCAAATACAAAGTGGGAAAAACACAAAGCATTCATAATGGTATTTTACTATGATGGGTGGCCAGTGTTATGGATTATTGACAAGAGTATATTGTTTATAAAGACCTCTATATATAAACATCTCGGATTATTAATACTTTAGTTTATTGATCCTCTGTTGTTTTTGTTTATCAAACGAAATATACTGAATTCAAGTTGAAAGAGGAGACTCCACATTTACTTTGGTGTAGATTCTTTTCATGGCTGAATCACTAACTGTTCCTTTGATCAGCTTGCCAAATTGGACTTAGTTTCACCTTTTCTTTGTTGTCATTGTTTGTTTCCCTCTCTAATTCCATTTTGTTATTTTTCTTTTGTTTGGAAAATTGGATAATTTGTGCTATTCTAGTAGCAAGTATAATATGAGCACCATTTATTATTAAGACTTTCTTAAGAAAATGAATTTATATAAAACTTTTGTTCAACTTAAGAGTGTCATAAGCACACACAACGATCATCTCCATTAGATTAATTCAAGTTTATCCTGATCAAACAACTAGGCTCATTGAAGTTTATAGTGCTGATAAAAGTGTCTTTAATTGGCAATAGATTTATGAAACTGTTCTTTCAATACAGGTAAACAATACAAACTAATTTACAGTATATTAATACAGTAATTTGAGTGTTAACAGATATCAGTAGGTCTAGTTCTATAGTTTTCAAAAAACAAATTGCATACTATTGTGGATTAAGTAACTGAGTCTTTGGAAAAATTACGTAGCTCAAGAACTATAAGACATACAAATATCTATTAGAACCAAGAGGTCACCTGTAGTGTAGTGGCTAGTATTGTATGGCCTTCTATGATCCTAAAGATGGCCCTTAGGATTTATTAAAGGGAGTAAAAACTCCTTGGATATGCAGTCTTTGGTTGAGAACGTATACTGGTGGACCCAAGTCTGTGGGATGTCAGATATTCATTACAGATCCCTATCCTAATTAAATATGGATAGACAAAATCTAGAACTCCCATTGTAAAATTGTCTGATTTGCCACAGTAGCATAAAGTGGTATTAAATGAATAAACAAACAACCTATTGTTATTGACAACAATATATAACATATTGAAGGTAATGGTAGGTACATGTTAGAAAAGTAATTGTTTAAATGGACATACTAACTGTGACTGTCATAGAAAGGTTTCAATGAATATTTATACACACACACACCTATTATTTTTCCTCAGAATTAGATACTCAAAGGCTTGGGAACACCATTTTACATTCTCTCCAAAGGATTGCATAGCCAAGCATTTTTTACTACCTTTAAACAATCCTAGGCTATTGGTGGGGTTTAGACATGCGACCCTGGGTAAATAAGGTTGTTATATTAGCCATTATAATTACAGGTGACCCTTCTTGTTTCATGTATGTAGGAATCAAGAATGTATATCTAGTTGTAGGTGTAGACTGAACAATACCTTAGAACAGTGGTTCCCAAAATGTCGTCCGTGGACTCCTGGGGGTAGGCGAGATATCATTGGGAGACAATAATACTTTAGTGTAAAATATTTGTAAAGCCTCAGTTTTTTTAATGTACATGCTTAACCCAGAGAAAATTTTATTTTCTAAGGTATAAAATTGCTAGTTATCATTCATGAGTGACTGCTTTTGCACAACCTTAAAATTGGTTATTTTTAACATTTTGAAAATAATGAGCTTAAGAGACAGATGTAACTTTGTATTAGATAATGAAGGATATCTCATTTATTTATCATTATTACATTAAATACCTATCTTGTATTAGTTTTAAATTCAAGTAATTCAATGTTTTGTGGATTGAAGTGAACTTCTAGAGCTTTGTTCATTTTTCTTCTTTTCCATTTTTCCTATTGGGGCATTTCTGGTCTACAAAGTTTCAGTAGCAGTGGTATGTACACAATGTAATCTAAATATATACATCCCTAATATTTAGGATTTATATTTAAGAATTTATGATTGGATGGTGTATTTTTGTTGGGAACCACTGCCATAGAAGAATATGTCTTTCATTCAAAATTTTAATAGATCTGAAATATTCTATATAAATATAACTTCACCGATATGATAAAACAGTTATAGTTAGAGGTTTTACTAATTTAAAGGCATACCTACAAATCTAACCCAAAGCGTTAATATCTATTAAAATTACATCTGTGTCTATATTAAGAGAGATTTCACTTTTTATAAATGCTGAAACTCCTAAAACCATACAGAAATAGGTATAACATGTTTACTTACACCTTTCTAATGACCTTTTATACAGCCCAAAAGAACGATTAAAATATTTTTAAAAAATATGTAATAAAAAGAAGCTGTATTATCTGAAGATTTATTTCATAATTTATGTAAAATAAGTTAAAACTGACGGTTAAATAATAATCCTATAAATAATAATTTATTTAAGATATAAAACATTTATCATAATACAAACAGACCATATGTACAAATTTAAACAGACAACAAATTAATAAAGTAAGGCTACTGTTGCTTATGAAGGCATTTGAACATTGAATCCTGCTTTGATGAGTAGCTCTTTAGTAAGCAGCCAAAGTCTATCAGCCAGTAATGGATCAAGTGCTGCTTTACATGGCTCAGTGCGACAACAGTTATTAAAATACAGCCCTGTCACTGATTCAAGTGAAACCGCAGTGGCACAATATACAGTAGTGCTAGCAGCTTGTTGCTAAAAAAAAAACAGTGAAGCTATATATTTGTAAATAATATAACAATTAAATTTAGAACATGGACAGGATATTTTAATTATTTAAAAATATATTACACAGTACATAATCCCAGAAATAAAAAGCTTTACAACTTATTTGTGAGAACTCATACATGCAGAGTAACAGAATAGCTAGAGAAGATAAGTATAGGAGTAGTTTATAGATTTCCTATGTTTCATACATAATGGTATTTGACATTTATAATATTTTAATACAGTGTATAGTTAATCAATTTAAAACTTAAATGTTACGATAATGATTTAGCATTAAAAGAGGAAAGAAAGAGACAAAAAAAAAAACACTTACCAAAGACTTGGTAAATGGCCTCAATAGGGCAAAGAGAATCCTGTAAGGAAGCCAATATCTAGACAAATTCGATGATACCAAGTTTCCAGGATGAAGTGAAAATACAGCTATTCCTTTTTTGGCCCATTTTTCTGAAAGTTTTCCACTAAATACAACTTGAAGAAGCTTGGAATGGTTGTATGCCATCATACTCCAATATTGCTCTTTAGATGGACTTAAAACATCCTCTTTTATTTTATCACTAGTAAGGCTTGAAAACCTAAAACCAAAAATAAACAACACTGAACTAGTTTTTAGTTTATTATTTTGGTTTGTTCCTAGTTTATTATTTAAATAAAACAATCAACCTTAGTAATAGACCAAGAAAAATGTATTTAAAAAACCCTCAAGTTCTTATGTTTTAAGTTTCAAGATAGAATAAAAAATTTAATTAAATGGAAAAGTTAACAAAATAAAAACCCAATATATACTGCTTTTTCTCTAAGCCTATTGCGCCATTTTAAAAATATTTTTTTAATTAATCAGTATTTGTATTAAAGTCACAAGTCACCTTGGATAATCCTTGCAACTTGAAATTACCGTTTTGTTTCAAAATAATGGCTGATTAGAACTTCGATATGCCAATAATTTCTATCTCTTTGAAAGAATACTCAAAATAAATCTTTCTTATTTTTTATCCTTACGAGCCTTTCAGGATGGAGTAGCCTCCAGCTATTTAGACTACACATCTCAGTATCTCGCCAATTCCTTCAACTGGGCTAGGGTTTAAAATAAAACTTAATTTTGTCACTTTGTTTCCTCACTCTGCCAGGGTACCAAAAGGTAGTATTCTCACATCTATCCCCTGGCACATTCCATAATAAATGACACATTGATGATATTATTGAATGAGGACCCATTAATTGCATCCTGTTCAATCATATAAGCTGAAGCACTTTCTTTCAAATAACTTCTATCACTTTTTTTTTTTACGAAAATCACTATTGACTTGCAATTTTTATAAATATACACACACAAAAAGTCATCTATAAGCGAATAACCAGGTCAGTTAGGACATATGCACAATCAAGCTTTGGGAGTTCTAAACTGTCTAAATCCTTACAATTTAAAATCTAAGATATTCTACACAGTTACACATTAAACAACCAACTAATAATCCCCATGTTATCAAAATATGGTTTGAGACAGAAATTCATTTAGTAACACTTAATATGCACACTGAGTCTGACTAGTTCAGAATGTAGAAATCTTCAAATGAGAAATCAACTAAGCCTTTTATATACTTTAAACTATCTAATTCAGCATTTTTTCCTACCTGCTAAATGTTTTGCTGCATATTAACAAGGCTCTGAGTACCTTTCTGATTATAATCATGACATCGAATATCAAAGAAATTTTAAGTATACAAAAAAACTCAGGCTCTTACCTGTGCGATTCAGATGACACAAACACCACCCTAGAAGGTACACCTCTGGTGAGAGCATCTTCTAATAAGATAGTAAGGTATGCTTGGGATAAGTAGTTAACCTGAAATAATGTCTCATAACCATCTACAGTTTGACAATAGGGAATTGCAAAAACACCAGCATTCAGAATGAGAATATCAAGTTTTCTGAAACAAAAAAAATTAACTAGATCAATTTATAATTCTGTCTAATAATTTATCTTTCAAGATTTTTGACCTAAATAAAGAAAATAGTAACAAGTTTTAGTAATACAAAGTAAGAAATAAATAAAGAATATAAAATATTAATAAAATTAAAACTTTTATTTTCTGAGTTTTTAATAAACTATGGATGATTAAATAAACTATTAAAAATTGCCTTGAATAACTAATTTTAGAGTTACGATTGCAACGGTCAAAGTTAAACTAAAACAACTAAGCATAAAAAATATTGTATAAAAAATCACTGTATATTTTCCAAACTTATTCCTTTAGAACAAAACAATTGAAAGAAAGCTATTGAAGAACTAGTTTAGTTTATAACATAATAATAATTACAGAGCAAATAACGATTAATATAGGAATCTTCCAAAGTGACTCTCTAAGCCACTTTGGATTTTTTTGAGAGTTAACCTTTGAAGAATTTTGATATCATCAGATAAAAAGTTATTGTTTCCCATTTGTTTTAAATACATGAACAATTCCAGTATTAGCGAATTCCTTTCAGATTTAAAAATGGACCAACAAAGACTTGGACGCTATATATGCTTGTCTATGAGAATAATTTAAGAAAAGATCCAAAATCATTGGTTGTTAAAATGTATCTTCCAATAAAAGTGGGAAACGAGGTCTCTCTAATCTCTCGAAAGCATGATGCAGAGAGGAAAAAACTCTAAATCTAGTTTAGAACCACAAATTAAAGATTTATCTCAACTAATGGAGCTAGAAATATCAGACATGTGCTTAATATTTGAGAAAAACATGTCTTCTTAACTTGTCCATCAAGTAAAATTGGTAGAGAAGGGAAAATCTAAAGAACTAACCTAAGTTCTCTAATCATGAAAGGTTTCTCAATAAATTTAAATATATTTTCAATTCATAAATTAAAACCACTGCAACTTGAATGGTCTTGAATTCAATATATACAGGGATTAGTTCTATTTCTAGGTCAACAGCTAGCCAAGAAGTGGATTAGGTGGAGATCAAACTAAGTCATCAGGTTTATACCCAATTTTCGGGTATCCATTTTACAAGGCTAAGTGAGCCTCAGAAGGGTAAAAAAACACGATTATCCCACCACAGCCAGGTTAGAGCAATAGTCCAGTGCCCCATGCCACTCCATCATAAAATTCAGGAATAAAAAATCCAAAGATAGATTTCAATGTTAAAAAAAACAAAACTTTTTTGGCACTTCCAAAAAATTATACTTCAACCCTTCATATGTTGATTTTTATAAAAATCCATAAAAGCAATTGACTTGAACTTTTTATGTTTATCAACAAGTTATCAAAAAATAAATAAAGCAATAACAAGCAGGCAGCAGTTTTTACAGATTTTGAATTGCAGACCAGAAAAATCTTAAAATTGACACAAATTTTTCCTCTTTGGTCAAGTTAAACATCCTTGTGCCTGTTTTATTAAAATATGATTAAACATCTCAATATTTTGATTTATGAGTCATAAATTTGTCAACAACATGGAATTTTCCATGTTTAATCAGTACTATGTCTAAAGAACATATATCTATTAATACATATTTATACATATGATATATTTATAAACATACTGTTATGTGACTTCATTGGTACATTTTTCCTTCATATTATACCACTTTTGTTGGAAAACTTCAGAAGTGTTATGAATAAGTTAAAAACCTACTAAGTGCCATCTAGTCATAGTGTGATGCTAGTCCTCTATTGAAAAAATAAAAGGACAATGAATAAAACTACTATTATGAAGTCTACAATATTATTCACGAAATTACCCATATTTTAGAGTATAATTTTCAGCAAAATCTTTAACAGATTTAAGACTTTCTAAACATAGTTCCATTACATCAACTTTACAATCAGCCTTTTCTTCTTGGATTTGTTTTGCTGCCTCAGATGCAGCTTTCAGGGATCGACAAGCCATTACAATATGACATCCATGAAGAGCTAAGCTTCGGGCTGTTTCAAAACCTGAAATTAACAAATAAGCATAAGAGGTTAGACTAATAGAGTAATACTAGTTAAAATTTTTTACTTCTATCAAAATATTTTCAAAGATGTAAGAGGAGAAAAGCAAGGTGACAGCTTGAGCTCCCTTTTTTTTTATAATTATAATGAATGAAATCCATAAGATTTGTAAAAGAAGGATACCCTGGACAGTGTGGAATCTTAAGACAATCCTCATAAAATGTTATTAATTAGCTGATGATACTAAGCAGAAACTGCAACAAGCAGTAATGGAGAACAGTTGGGAAACACAGATAATTAGACCTGCTAGGGAACAGTTATAGCAAGTCAGGAAGGATAGACCAAGAAATCTGAAATAGAATAATGAAAGCAAACAAGGTCTAATGAGGGATGTGTAACAATGTAGACAAACAAGAAGTAAACAATAAAGTAAGACTCCCATATTTTCTGACCAGTAATTTTTCCTACTCTATTGTAGGGAAATGAGAGTTGGATTGTATCTATCTGTCTATCAGATGGCGCTACAACATCAGATGGGTCCTGACCCTTCAGCTTGATTATGGGGAGCTGCCTTACAATTTCGGACTCCAAGCAGATCCCATGCATCATATGCCATGCCATTAATCCACCAGAGCTTGGGCTGCCCAACTCTCCTTGGACAGTTGATTTCCTCTTCCATTTTGGGAATTTCTCCATTCCTCATACGTGAAACATGCCCTACCCACTCAAGGCATCCCAGCCTAATAAAGGTCACAACATCTATATCACGGAGCAGTTTATAGAGTTCCTAATTTATTTTTCTTCTCCAGCCTTCCTCATCCCTTATCCATGGCCCATATATTTTTTTTTTTATTCACAATCTGACCCCTTGCACAAGAATATCATCAAATGGTTCAAGGCTCCTGCACACTGAGAGGTATACGGAGGAAGGAAAGGAAGAAGAAGTCCTTTTATATTTCTGTTCACCATTAAAAGGTGAAAGGTTTAGTGTATTACTAAAAATTATAAAACTCAAAAAGGTAATAAAGTAACTTAAAGAAAATTAAACTTATTCAAGATTAAGTTTTGCCAAATGAAAAAAAAAAAAAAAACACACACAAACACATTAAATTCCTTTTAGTTTAATTGCTTTTTAAATGCAATACACCAGTACATTTTATATGAAATCCTACATTCATTTATTGAATAAGCTTTTCTAATTTGATTTAATTTACACTCACCAATACCACAATTGCAACCAGTGATGATTGCTATTTTACCACTTAAATCTCGTCCATGTAAAACATCAAGAGCATTACTCGATGCATCAAATTTTTGTCTAATGTCCATAGGGAATTCTTTTTCTTCAGTTGCAAAAGCTAATCTAGGATCACTGTAAGTTACAGTTTTGCTTTTATGATCAGCAAACATTACTTTTCCGTTTTCATCAACTATCCTCTCCCAACCATAAGGAAGATCTAAAAATTATAACAAGGTTATTTTAAAATTTCACAACTTTTCTGGGAAAAGCATGAAAAAATGAATTAAATGACAGACAATTTAAAAATAATTCTTAGAGCATTAACATTATATATTTTCAAATAATAATATTTAAAATAAAATATCAAAAAGAATAACACTTACCACCAGACACACGTTTTCTCTGTCCGGTTCGAGGATGATTCCACTGGGTCTCTTTTGTGTTATGACTTTAACAAAACAAATTCACTAATAAAAACAAACTTATCAGGGCTATTGGATTTTGACAGTGTGCGATAAAACCTAATTATGAGACAAACCTACTTTACATAGTATACACAACCATCAGAAGTTGTCCTTTCTTCCCAACCTGGTGGCAATTCATCTTCACTGTCAGAATCGGCAAGGTAGGATGCCATTGTGACACTTCAAATTAATTTCAACAATCAGAGATAAGAGATATCTCCAATGTTAACTTTTGTTGACTGTAACCTACCAACATAATAAACAAGTAAGTTTATTTGTTAGTCAACAGATAGCGTTGGGTTCTTCATTGGCAAAGAAATACCTACAAAATTTTAGTTACATCCCTAAGATGATTATAAAATTAGTTATTATTATAGATATTGTACAAAGATGGGATCGGATTTCACTAGGCATTTTAAAATTATTTCATGGTAGTTCTTTGAAATTATCTGTAAATTTACATCAGAACTATAAATAATATTAAATATGACCGCTTACCCTTCAAACTAATTTATTTTAGCATTTTATAATAATATTAGGAAGTTTTAATTTTATGAAGAAATTAAGTTATGAAGTTGTTTTGAGATTATAGCTGTTATAAAGTTCTGTCCTATAGATAGGGGAGAAAAAAATCGGTCTACGGTTTCATCTTGACCTAAACTTTTTTTCACATCAGGTAAATCACTTATGAGCATTTTGTCAAATTATAACAACTCAGTAACCGATGGATTAAACAGGCAGAAGCACCTTGTAATCAGAGTATTGCTCTTTGGTTATTAAGTTCTTTAATTCCCTAACAATGAAACATAGTCAATAAAGACGGTATTTATACAATATATAATGTTACTTACATTTAGGAATATATTTTTGTTTTACAAACCAAAATATTGAGTTATTGTTAGAGTTTTCTTTTATTTAAGTACTGACAATTTTTGGAGAAAAAGAAGACTAAATTGTTTGGCGCCAATATATTGTTAAATAACAATCCACATTGAATTTTAATATCTGACAGCTTAGTATGATGATTTGAGTAGCAGTATTGATATACAACTAGAAAACGAAATTTGGCATTGGATTTCATGTGTTTCTCTCAAAATAATTTCTACAGTGGGCGCCCATTTTGCACTTACCGCTTCAATATAAGCGGATAACGAGGCATTTTCATTTGAGATATTGGAATATGTATCATGTAACAAGTTTTAATAAAAAGCAATACTGTGGTCAAGTATCAATATTCGCTACAGGGAAATGAAAAGTTCAGTTCCAAAAGAGTTGGGATAAATCAATTATTTCATAAAGTACGGAGGAAAAATTAAAGGATTTAACGTATTTAGAAAGCCGGTCTAAAGTGTTTAATACATTTTATATTTTGCCCCTGTAAAATATACCCAAGCTCTTGAATATACAGATTAGTGTGTTGACGTTTTGTTCCTTTTTGCTTTTGCAGTAATGCATGAGGACTGAGAAAACAATAAAATTATCTTATACATAAGAAAAATAAATATAATGGAATTATCTGGAGAAATATGAAAAGTATATATAAAATATAATATAATATACGAGTTAAAAAAAAAAAGATAATGAATATGAATTTTACAGAGTAATTGACGTCATAAGGGGTGGAGAAAAGGAACAGAAACTGAACAAGGAAAGGTAACCGAAATGAAAAAATTAACGTCTTGGAAAGGAGTGAAACGGATTAGAAATTAAAAAAGGAAAAATGATTAGTAGGATTGAAGAAGCTTTCTATGATTTTTTATTGGTTGCGAAAGAGAGGTTATTCAAAAATTTTATTTGCGGCTTAGCCATATCAGAAGATAGCAGAAATATTTAAATACAAGAGCAACAATGTTTTCAAAGTAATAAATGGAAATTGAAATATTATAAATTAATATTAAATTAAACAAAAAGGAAAAAGATAAGAAATCAAAGAAAAAATTGGAGTGATCGACAACTCATTAAAAGAAAGGGTGTTGCAAACGATGATAAAAATAAACATGTTTTGTTACGTATTTTTATAGTAAACGGGAATATTAGTCTACAGGGGTCACTACTGTGGTGTAGTGGATAGCATAATAGCCTTCTGTGTCCAACACCGCGGGTTGAAAGCTGGCAGATGGCTTTAGGATTTTTTAATATGAGTAAAAACACTTTAGTTGTTCCTCCATCGGAGGGGAAGTAAAAAGGTGGTCCCGAGCCTGTTTAATGTCATGAACTCGTTAAAGATTAAACCTAGATAGGCAAAATTTAGGACTCGCTCTGTAGCATTGACCAATTAGCCGTAGCAGTATCAAGTGACGTTGAATGTATAAACAACAAAATCATTAGTCTACAATGATGCTTACTAAAGTATCATTGCATCAAAGGCATAATCCGGTATTCATTTTTAGAATTTAATATACTTGGACGAGAAATGGAAAAAAAGAATATGAGACGCGGACACATTTTTATTGTATTCGATAAATTAACACGCAGTTTAAACAAACTATTTAAAGAAATCCGACGGGCACACAGATAGACCCGCCCGAACGGAAGTCGATGGGAGGAGGATAAAGGAATCAGCTCCCCTTCCTGTTGAGCCGGAAGATCCCATCTCTTAATGTTAGGCCAAGGAGGAGAGAACAAAACAAGCCATATTTTATAAAGGCCGGCTCCTATCAATGGCCGATATCTCCATAGTGACCTGAGCCGATTGGAAACAGAATCGGCTATTATTTACGTGGGCAATGGGTCAGCCTAAGATACTGCCTAAATGCCTTCGCCCTTCTTCCCACTAACCGACCCAATAGCTACACTAAAACAGCAAATACCGTTTCTTCGTCTCTATATATTATTGCTGAGGCACTTCTTACCAATTCCATCAACTTGGCTCTAAGATGGTGAGTACGTCAATACATTTCTTTTAAGCTAAGAGGTGGTCAAGATTAACTTAACTCCAATATTGTAAAAAATGTAAATTGAATGCAGACTTCATGTCCACTCTATGCTGGTATTCTTTAAGGCTACATTAAACAAGTTATCATGGAGAATAATGTTATATAAATAAAAAAAAATGCTATAAATAATATTAGAAAAAAACAAACAAACATTGACATAAAAGAAGAAAAGAGCCGAATTCATAACTGTAATCATGGCTTCGATATCTCAATATGTTGAATGCATTTTTTCAACGTTCTTTTTTTTTTTTTTCGAGTTTTGAAGTATTAAACTTTTTTTATTAAGTTAAAGTATTAAGCCAGAATATGTTTGAAAACGATTTGCACTGAATGAATCCATAAGAGTAGCATAATTGGTTAGCAATGTATGTTTGATAATTCTATCTCAGCTTTATTTATTGTAATAATGTTTTGGGAGATTAATCCTTAGATTTTCATAAAATACTTTTAAATTTTTATTATCATGTAAGTATACCGCACTTAAGTTACTAGTGTTCGCGAACGCGCGTTCATTGCATTGCTATCAGTAAAGGACAGGGAGGGGTAAAATCTGTGGCCCGTAGCGGATAATATAATTGAATCTGGGCAGAGTGAGTAATCTCCACTGATTTATTGCTTTAACCTCTAACAAGGACCGCTTAATATTCTGATTTATTTCCACAATCCTGCTCCTTTACTCTTCTTACGGCTCTGTTTAGCAATATAAATGAGAATCTTCGTCCCTCCGTTAGTATATTTATTAGTTAATTAAAATATAATAATGAAAGGTATATTGAAAATATGTGTTTTTATATTATATTATTTAAACTATAATGATTAACTATGCTACTAATAACAATGATCTTAACTTTTAGCACTACGTACCATGAAATCTTTGAGCACCGTAAGAAACCGCCAGGAATTTTGGTCACTCACTTCATATAAGCTGAGCGAAATCCACGGGTCATCCCAGGTTCGATCCACAGCCTCTCGGGACCAGGAAATTAGTTCACTGAGCTTCCTCACTCCCTAATAACATAATTATATAAGTTTTTATTAAAAGAAGCTATCTTTTCAAAAGAGATTACAAAAAAGCTGGAGGGACTAAATATTATAGTTAATCCCAAGAAGACCGACTGTATTATTTTTTCTAAGAAGACAGACCAAATACACGACACCTTTGAACTTCCGACCGTGACAGAGTTTATCTCCCGGAGGCATATAAAATTCTTTGATAGTTTCCGGTACTGCACGAACCCACTGTTTAACACACAGACTTCGACAGGACGGCCACAGAGCTGGCAAGACTATGTACGGACCCTCAGACTAGACTGAGAAACCATAACTTCACAAACTGACTCAGAAAGACTGGTGAGCCCCATCACTATACGTGACTCCCATTCGCTCCCATACACCGGAAATTCTCGTATCCTTAGTCCCCTCTTAGAATGTATGTAATGCAGAAAAAGAGATCCCAGATTCCTTCCTATATTTCCGATTTTCCAACCCCGAATCCCAAATCCCATGGGGCTTAGAAAAAAAAAAAAAAAAACATTTTAGGAGATTATTGTGAGATATCCGAAACACGATTTAGTTCTAATTGGAAATGTAGATTGATAGTCAGGTAAAGTAGGTGTATGATTGATTTCTGTATAATTGATTTTTGTTGTGCAATTGGCTCCAAGTGGTTATGAATCTATTGTAACAATAAAATTTCCCTTGCTTGGTAACAAGGAAAAGTTTTTATTTAAAATAACTCCAGTTAGCTTCCGCATATTTTAACAACGCTCAAGAATGATTTTATTCTTTTGAAACAACACAATTGCTTTGGATAAATAAATTCAAAAGATGCAAATTGTTATTTGAAATAACTAATAAAATATACGGAATTTCCAAAAATATGGATCAATTTAAAATATTTCAAGATTCTAGTATAGCTATGATATACTTCATCAAAAGGCTAAGAATTAGTTCACTTACTGACAAGATTTATTTGAGCACTTGTTGTGGTTGGCGTTTAGGCATCTTGGTTAATTAATAAACGATAAATCCCGGTTTCCGGTTCCCCTGGTGGGATGACATAGTGGCGGGAGTCGAAAGTTAATTACCAAGGCCTCCTTGATTTACTGCGTCCCCCATGGCCGTGTATAATGTCTTAATCAAGTCAGCCATGCGTGCCCGGTTATGGCCCGGGTCCTCTGATAACGACTTTTACATCCAGAATCCTCCCCCATACCTTTTACATCCAAGGCACTCCTCGTGTTGGTTACAATTTGGATTTAGGTAGGAATTGTTGGTTGGGAATAACCATAGAGCAAAACGATAGTAGATTTCCGATTTTATTTGGTTCTATTACAAAACCTGAATTAATTTATGAGAAGATGATTTGCAAAAAGTAGATTTATTGGTGTCAAGCTTAGTGTTAGGGAAGTCTTCAATTTCATATATAAAGTGCTATTTTCAATAACTAACCTTTGTAATCAACCAAGAAAAATAACCATCCTCAAAATTTGAGGTTTCACGTTTCAAGATAAATAGAATCTAAATATCGAATAAATAAAAAAATAAAAAACAGTTTTTCAGCCGCACCCGAGCGTCGTTCGAATGATCAGTCACATATTTGGAAACAATTATGATCAGTTATTGAGAAAATAATTTTTAAAAATGTATTCCTTTGATTTATTGGAAATGCGGTACTTATTTGAACTGATTCAAAATTCATTTCATAAGGTTTTTTTATTAACTTATATTACTTAATGTCATTCTACTCATATTTTATAGCCTTGTAGATATTGCAATATTCTCAAGTACTGCCACGAATAATAGAGCACCATTATCACTCATCTTAGGATTGCAAATACTGGGCTGACCGATTGACAACTCCTCGACGGGAATCCTCGCCGAGATGTGAGGGCTGCAACGAGGAGATATAGTTAATGTAGAATTAATGTTCACACACCGTCGATCTAAGTGGAGTAAGCTTTAAAGTCGGTAGCAAATAATTTCAAAAATCCCTATTGTCGGGCAGTGGGCGGATGAATTTTTCTTATTAAATACTTCCATTTTACGTTCAGACAATGTATAACCCTAGATTTTAAAAGGGTTGTAAACTTATTTTTCTCGATAGATTAAAATGTTAGTGAAAATAAAAAACAAATTATCCCTCTCCGGTTTAATCAAGCTATTTAGGAGAAAAAAAAAAAACCTTTTCGTTCTCATTATTCTAAGCAATGAAAACAGGCATTAATTATCCTTCTCTCCCCCAATTCTGGACAGTCGGAAAGCTGAGGACCCCATTAAATGAAATTCTATTTATAAATGTCAGATCTCGGACTGATCCAGATCGACCCGTCCTTATTACTGGCCACAGAGAAAAGGAAAGAGAGGGGTATAGATAGAGAGAGAGAGAGCGAGAGGGTTGGGAGGCTTGGGGCGGAGGAAGACGAAGCAGAGATGGCAAGGGCCCACTTGGAAGAATCTCTCCTAATCCTCCGACTTAGAGAGTTTCTGGATATAGAGTTTCCGCGGTCTGAACTTGATTGAATCTGAGATATGAATAGGGTTTACAGTCTCAGTATCCTGAGGGGGGAGGGGCTGAAGGGACAGGACGTCTTATGGATCCTCTATAAGGCTAGGTCACTGTCCCTCTCTAATTGCGTTCTGTAGGAGGAGATGTAGTCCTGATTACCGAGCATCTAATTAATTGAGAACCACTTGGCACGGCCGCCAGTCACTCAATACCCTCGTAGTTTAACAAGTACCGGTTTTAGAGAAAATTGTTTTATAAAATATTCTTTGGTAATTAATAAATATGCCGACTATTAACCCGAAGTATGCGAGTGAAATGGCCTTTGCTCCCCTCGGATGAAATTTAAATGTTGTGTCAATTTCAAATAAAAAAAGATAGGCCCAATTGGGTTCAGAGGAGCCTAAAACGTTTGTTTCCCTTGAAAACTGAAATTCGAAAATGTTCATGATCGCAATACTCTTCCTTACTATATATTTCACATATAGGTAAGTGAAAATCGTGTGTTGTTGTTATTCTTATTGTTCTTTTGAAGAGCGATACAGAATAGTTATAAAAAAATCTGGTGCGGGCAACACACGACTTTCAATTACCTCTGTTATTAATATCAATTTAAGAATTTTTAAACAAATTTAGAAACGAAAATAAATTGTTAAAGAATTATTTACATTTGATTTTTATAGAAAGATGTTACTAAGTAATATGTCATAATATTATTTACGAAATTCAGTAAGTTTTTTTCGGCTTTTCATCACTCCGTGTTAGAATAAGGTGACCAGATTTTTAGATGGGCAAAGCGAGACAACTCTGAAGGAGGGAGGGTATCAACAAAAAATTTTCATACGGAATAAAAATAATATCTTAATATTTTTTTATTTTTAACATAAGTACAATTTATGAATATCAAAAATGTATAATATTTTATTCCTTACATATTTTTTATTTGATTGAATTTGTTTCATTAAATTGTTGTCATTTTTTAAAATATTATAAAAAGTCTTCACAAGAATTTGTCAAATTATATATGACACATAAAATGGCTTTCAAAGTTTAAACAATTAATGTACATTTTTCTGATGTCCACATTTGATTTACTGTAGAAAAACTTATAACTATATGTTTTGATTCATAAAGATAAATCCAAATTTTAAATTAATTTGTGATTATCTAACTGTTCTTTAGTAAATTACAATATTATATGTCTATGAGAATTTAAAAAATGACTAAAATGTTATAAACACATACAGTACAAATATGCGTTTCACATCGGCAAAATTTCGACGACTTATTTTGCCTTAAACATTATTTACATGAACATATTTTATTGTTGTTTATTACGAAATTAGTTTGATTGACTTTAAATATTGGCAACATTTTATTCGTATATTTCTTTCTAAAATTTTTTTTAAGGTTAAGGTCGGTGGTATAATTTTTTCATCAATATAAAATATGAAGACTACGAGTATTTTAAGCTGAGTTTAAGACAATAGTTTTTTTTTTTTTTTTTATATATATTCATAGTTCTGCCATAAATACTGTTACAAAAGTTGAATTTTGTTCACATCAATCAGATTATTATTCAAATAATCTTCACCTCTATCAAATTATTTTCTTTACATGACAGTTGACAATCCTAATTAGCTTGTATTTTTCATTCGCTCAGTTAACATGGAGTGGGTTAATAAAGAAAACAGAATAGCTGTGAATGCCTCACACAAAGTTGGAAATTGTAGGTCAGAGATTTTCAACAATTTTAAACCTTTGGGTATCATCTGTGTACAGGTTCAGTGTACCGCACTATAAATGGATATTATGAGATCCTTTCCTTATGGGACAATCCTCGACCGAGCTTCCGCAGATATTCGCACATTAGGAACGTTAAATCCAGTAAGAACAGTGGCTGATTGATTCAGAAGAAATTCCATTCGAAAACTACAAGTCATATCTCCAGAAATGGGAATCACTGTCTCGCATAATAAAAAGTAAACTTAAGATGAGTGGATTTTGAAGAATGGCAGGAAAAAGCCTAACCGCTTTCCTAAAACAAATTAGAGTGGTTAGATGCGAAGTGCTCCTTGGCCATTACAGCCATGGTCTTCATCGAAAGATTATGCTTAGCGAGGAGAAACTTTTTATAATCCAAGAAAAAATCAATCTCTAAAATGATCGTGTGTACACACACAGCTCTAAAGAAGCCGTGGAAGTCATTAGAGGAGTGGAAAGATATCATCACATTTTCTCAGTGATGGTTTGATGAGGAGTTTGCTTTGATAGCACAACAAAGATCAATTTTTGTGAAAAAGACCCAAAACTATCAGGACGATGTTTCGGAACCCGTTGCCAAACCTCTAAATGATACTCAGTTTGCTGGAAGGCATTGGGTTTTCCAGCAGGATTCCTCTCTCGCTCGCAATGCCAGGCCGGCTCAGCAGTGGATGTAAAAAAACATTCTAGCGTTCATCTCTGGCTCGGATGGGTCATCAGGAAATCCGGATCTTAACCCACGAGATCAGAGGCTTAGCTCTGAACTGGAGAGGTTTGAATGCAATAGAGCACCCCCTTGAAAGCAAACTTGAAAAGCCTGGACAATCTATGGTTCGAGCAGTTGAGCGCTTTCCTTAAAAAGTGCTACGTGCTGCATTCATGACTGGCCAAGGAAATGAAATGCCTGTGTCAAGGAAAAAGAAAGACATTTTGAGTAATTTATTTATTTATTTATTTATTTATAACATGCATCTACCCAAAGAGGGTCATTAGCATATGACATACATTATATGGTAAATATAACATTTGTTTTTTTTCTTTAACATTGCTAATAAACTATGTATGATTATTATACACTCCACAATTTTTTAAAAACACAAATAAATACTACCCTCACTGTCACTAAGAGCGACGTCCAGCCTGTTCTTGATTTGCTGAATACCTCGCAGTCCATTATGACGTGCTCAACTGTCAGCAGGGTCTTGCAAGTCCTGCAGGTGGGTGTTCTACTTTATATTTCTTTCTTAACATTTTCGCTTCTATTAATGACGAGAACTCCCAATTTTCTTTTTTAAACAGCCATATAGAAATACATATTGAATTTTTATTTATATCGCTGTGGAATTTTATTGTAATTGGGAAGTGATCACTTCCTTACAAGGTATCTTTTATTTGCCAATGAACTTCGGAAAAAATCAGTTTGAAATATTCGTAATGGTTGTAGAAACTATTACAGTTCCACTGCATAATAACAGAGTTCTTACTATTAATTTTCATAAAATAAAAATTTTCAAAATTAGTTTATGATGTCTCGTTATCGATTAGTCAGTACTTTCATCAGTGTTTGTCACACTTTCTATTGTGTCCCACTGTTTTTTTAAGAATTTAGTTATTTTTAATTTTGTACGGCTATCGTGTGTTAGAGATTTGGTATCCGTCAGCATGGCCCTGAGGCCTTCTGTATCACTAGTAAATTCACGAACTAATTCCCTAATGTTTTTAGTGGTAGACGACAATTGAATAATTTTGGACATCTCATCAAAAGATATAGGATATTTCTTGCTATTTTCTACTATGATCTTTCGGGCGCCTTCAAGGTTACTCGTAGGATTGATCTCAGTCTTTTTTAATTTCTTAGTTCTTTTACTGACACTTTGGGTAGCTACTGTCGGTGAGAATTCATTAAAATCAATCGTATTTTCGGAATCTTCTAGGGGATCGAACGTTGGGTTTAATTCAGTTGTGGATGTAGTGGAAGGAGTAGTGGTAGAATGACACCGTTTGACGCCGGAGACCATAAAAGGTATCGATATTAAGTTAATACTATCGATTCCAGCTGTTGTTTCGATAGGTTGTTTCCCTGTAATGATACCTTCAGTTATAACCTGTCTCACGGGGAGCTTCTTTACGGTGATAATGTTGTCATGGCGACTGGCTGGCGTTGGCGCTACTGTGATATTGCTATTGGGAATAATATGGTTTGGCGTATCTAATATGGAATTACCTATGTTTTCTTTGTTCCTGACGCCGATTTTTTCATTATTAAAATTGATTAGTTCATTTTCTTGTTGGTTAATTTGAGACTCAGGGATATCAACGTTATTTTCGCACTCAGGGCAATCAGTAGAAATGTGGCCCGTCTGCTTACAAACAAAACAAGTGACAATGTCCTCACTGAAAAAAAATTCGGTAAGGAACACTGTCATGCTTTATTAGTAATGATGAAGGGAGCTTGCTTAGATCTTCAGGTGGGATATAAACCTGCCTTCTAAAACTAAGTACGTGGGCTAATCTTGGGTCTTGGTATCCGGCTCTAAGAAAATGCATAGATGACACTAATCTCAAGCCTAGGCTTTTAAGTTCTTTTTCTATTGTTTCGTGCGGTATGGATGGACATGCATTCGAAATTATTATTCGTTTGGCTGGGTTCACTAATCGTTTTATAAGAATTTCTTTACCATCTATGATTATCGATTTATGGTTTTTTAAAAAAAGTATCGACTGCTTCTTTATTGTTGAAATGGATACAAAATCGGGAGTTAGAGATTCTGTATAGCAAATAAATTTAGGATCAATCAGAGATGCAATTTTAAGAACATATTCCTTTTTGTTTGATGCCTGGATGGGTGTGTAAAATGATAGCATTTTCACGTTTGGAGAATCGTTCGGTAGCGGTGGCTTTGGCGTAACTTGTTTCGGTAGGGTTAAGGTTATGCATTACTTTACTATTGTTTGGCATACTTTCCACTAATTTTTCGTTTTGGTTGATTGGTCTCACAACTTTAGGGGATAATGAAGGCATAATGGGTTTTTCTAACATGGCTACAGAGCCAAAAGCTCTGAGCACCTATAAAGGCGTATAGTTGCCCAACTTCTAAAAATTGTAGCTACTTCCAATTTTTTAATGAAACACGCGCCATCAAATTGTCCAAATAGCAAGAAATAATGAACATTTTATGAGAAAACACTCTTTAAAATTAAAAACCTTTCAGACTGACCTGAAGAGTGACTGCTTCATACGGGTCCTAATAAATAATTCGAGTAATTTATGTTTTGTTTTAATCTCTGTAAATATACATTTTATTTTATAATAAATTTTTGGAGGAAGATAATTTTTCTATTTAAATCTGGATATATTTTCTTGTGAACATAATTATGAAAGGACTAGGTAATTTGTCGCTAGTACCTACCGTTTAGGAGCTATATTTCGTTTGAATGAAAAAGTTACCACATGTTTACAGATAAAATTTCTTATCTGTTAGTACATTATTTCTTTCTTTCTTTACCTTCGATACTTCATAAATCTGGCCGTCTGTCTGAAAACTCAATGTCTCTCTGGCTGGAAAAAGCAGTAAATTATAGACACATCCACGATCTTTTATTTTTTCTTAGTAAGAGAGAGATACTAAAGCCACATTTTTTATTTGATAACACAGATAATTCGTTCTACGGCCAACCATTCTTCCATTTTGGTTTATTATTTTCAATCATAAACCTTTGCAATCGAACAAAAAACGTTTCAAGATGCAAAGAATCCGAATAACGAATAAAAAAAAAAAAAAAAAAAAAAAATCCGTTTGTCCGCCGTCCGCGATATTTTTCCGAAACTACTGGACCAATCAATCCATTCAACGATTATCATAACACCTTGATATCATCTGGTTAGTTTTAAAATGGCGGCCGATTAAACGTGATTAAAAAAAAAAAAAAAAATTGAAATCTCACCTATATATATATATATATAAATATACACGCTTGAACCTACGATATTTTCGAAGATAGAAAAACAAATTATTATTGTTTTGTAAACAAAAATCCGTGAATAATTGTAAAAAAGAGAAAACAGAAAAGAAATATAAATTTCACCCATTAATAAATAAATAACAAAACTTTAATTTTCGAGAATTAATTTTTCGACAAAATGAAAAAAGAATCATTGAAATTGGTTAACAACTAGCTAAGGTATTGCGTTTTGAAATCAGCAGTAGTGACATGATATTATCCTTTGAATTATTGCTTTTCATATTACTTGATTGCCTATAAACAGTTATACTCTAATATTATTATTTGGAAATAATTAACCATTGTGTGATAATTTGCAGCGTTTTGATAATTATTTAACATTAAAATTTATTATGGAAGAAGACAGGAGGAAGACATTACAACTGGTAGTCCTCCTTACACCTCCTAGACAAAAGATGAAAGAGCTCTGGTGGCGGACCACCCGGCGGTGGATGGCACTCGATCCAGGCGCCGATAGTAGTCTCCCGGGGTATCCTTTGTTTTAGAATGACTCCTCCACCTTCTATGGCATCTGCTATGTACTTTAGGGCTATTTTAAAATTAAAAAAGACGCGAAATTAATTTTTTATAATGTTCAACGATGGTACAAAAGAATAACAAGAGTATGTGATAAAAAAGCTCTGCAAATATTAACGCATTTTAGACATCGAATGGTGCCATAGTAAGTCGATACCATTTCTATTTAGTTCTATTGTAAATTTTTACAAATAACAATTTTTTCTGTTGGTTTTTAATTTATATGATTGTATGACAATAAATAATATATTGTATAACAAGACTAAATAATTAATGGTATTCAAGATTTAAAAACGCTGCAAACTATTACAAAATGGTTTATTATTTCCAAATAACAATATTAGGGTACAACAGTTTATATAGCTATTGATAGGAAATTAAGTAATATGAAAAGCAATAATTCAAAGGATAATATCACATCACATATCTCAGCTAGTTATTTCAATGATTCTTCTTTCATTTTGTCTAAACTTTAATTCTCTATCAAATGTCACTAAAAACAAAAGTTGTTATTTATTTATTAATTCCTCGCGCGGATCTCATTACCGCGTATGGGGAGCGTTCCACGGCGTGGGGGATGTGGGGATGGTCGGTGGAATTTCCTCGGAAGCTTCTCCGGCTAAGTCCGATGGACTCGCTGACCAACAGGCTTGCTGGAGGGTGTGACGTAGGTTCGAACGCCATACTCACATATTTAAGTTCACAAAATACCACTAACAGTCATGGATTCCTTTGAGGTAAAACGCACATTATCCGTAGGTAAACTAGTCCCCCGTTTGGGTCTCCGGGAATGGGAGAAAGATGAATATTAGAATACAAAAAAAAAAAAATAATAAAATAAAATAAGTATTATTCTTCCGAACGTTCTTTACGGGTGTGAAACGTGGCCACTTACTTTGAAGGATAAAGGTATTCGAAAATAAGGTACTGCGTAAAATATTTGGTCCGAAGAGAGATGAGGCCACTGGGGAGTTTAGAAGGTTGCACGAAGGAGAATTGCGGGACTTGTATCCTGTGAATATAATTGAGTTGATAGCATCGCGGAGACTCAAATGGACGAGTAAAGTTGTTGGGCTCGGTGAGGAACGGATTCCGAGAAAGTTGGTATTCGCTGATCCGACTGGTAGGCGTCCGAAAGGCAGGCCGAAGCGTCAATGGGAGGATTGCGTTATGGCTGATCTCGGGGGCTTGGGCTTGAATGGGGAACATTGGACGAGTCTGTGTAGGCGGAATTTGGTGGTTTGCGGCATTGAACCTTCGGGTTCGGTAAGCCTATTATTATTTATTAATTAGCAGAAACGGATTTTTTTAATTTGTTATTTGGATTCTACGTAACTTGAAACGTAAGCTCTCAAATTTTGAGCGAGGGTAATTTTTTTGGTCAATTACAACGGTTTATTATTGAAAATAATAAACCAAAAGGCTGCAAGTTACATAATACACATGGTTTATTATTTCCTAATAAATATTATGGTATTATATTTTATAATAATATATAGCTGTTTAGGCAATCAACTTTCAAGTATTGCCTTCAAGGTAATAAGTATAGTTTTCCAGCAATCAACTAAAGAAAGAGGAACCAGATACATTGTCTCAAATATGACAGCTGAGTTCAAAACATGATTTCTTCGTTAATTTTAAGACCAAAAAAATATTGAATCATTGAATATCAATACTAAATCATAAAATCAAATTATCATTTAATAAGAAACTTATCATAAACAACATGTTACTTAAACCTATATGTAGACTTACGGTACTCAAGTGTGGGACTCACGCAAAAAAATCACACTTATTGACCATTCAGATTTTTCAGTCTGAATTCCATTAAATTAAACGTTTGCACAAAGATATCAGGATAACAATCGTAATAAATGTCATTAAGAAATTCTCCATTTTCTCGACTCACTCTCTGGACATCCAAACCTACTGGAACAAACCTTACTGACAGACACACTACCGCTATCCACCTATGTGACTGAAATGTCTCTGGAGCAAAGATTTACTAGAAAGCAGAGATCTTCTACGCCAGAAGTGCCTTCGTTGGAAGGTCCCAAAACCCACACACACAAGAATCCTAAAGAGGAGGTTAACTAATGATGTTCAAAGTAACAATATACGCCCAAAGGTGTTTGTACAATGTTTGTTATTTAGAAAATTAAAAAAAAAATTTTTAATGATTTTGCTGATCAGAGATATATTTATATTCTTATATTGATAGGGGGTAGTATGGGGGAAAACAATTTTTCACTTGTTAGCGATAACCTCAAGTGATTATAGAATAGACTTTACCATCTCCACTCCATTTCTCCGTCATGCGAAGAACTAGCAGAAAACCTAATCCCACCTCATCAAAACCCTCACACTAGATTTCCAAGCCTCCCTCCAAAACTATTACCCAGCCTTGGAAATTGTTGGATGATGGGACTTTTGATGGAGACAATGGCCTCCTTCGTTAGTAATCAGAAGAGGCATTGTGGAGCGAGGAGCGGTGCACACACACATCGCTCTTTGGGGACAATTATCCAATTTGGGGGAGGGGGCGCTCTATTCTATGCCTATCTCATTCAGTCCTCACCAACTTAACGCAATTGTCATCCAACTGCCTTTCACCTGATCGCTTAGTCTTCTTAATTGCTCTCTTCCGGTCAGTTTATATCGCTTTAACTCACATTCTCTTCATACAAACTAATCAGGGAGTACTAATGTTAATAATTTACTATTTATTTGAAATGAAAAAAAAAAACCTTTATCCTGAGACCAAATCCAAATCCACCAAATCCCCTTAGAACAAAATAAAGAAAAACAAAAAATTGCTTGTGATCTAGCTACTTTTAAATAAAATGTATCAACAATTCAATACATCTATGAATCTTTGGTTACTTATATGGAGCACTCACTTACATATATATACACATATTTATACTATAAATACATATATTTACAATGGAACGGAAGATTGCGACTCGAGTAGGTAATAGAAGAGTTAATTTTTGGGAGAAGAGATAAAGGCATTACAGAGAAGAGATCAATATTTATTAGAATTAATAATAGTATTATTTGTGTTTAAATAATTAATAAATGTAATTATGTATATTCAGTATAAAAAGTAAGGGAAAGATGGTGAAAAATTTATATCGTGTCACTAATTCAAATCCGAGTTTTCAATGTATAAACGTGATTTGAGGTCCTCTGAATCCGAATTACCCCAGTATCTCAACTTGGCCGATGTATAGCATGTCTAGCAATAGAAGTTACTGATACTTTTTATAAAATCGGTTTATAACATAAGTTTCATACACTTATATTCATAACATCTTCTATGAACCGTTTCTAACGATTTTGATATTAGTATGTCAATATTTACTTGAATGATATTTTCTACACAATGATAGCTCAGCGATAGAAAAAAAACTGTGAGAATGGAAACGATCACTTCTTATTTTAGTTCTAAGGATCTGTACGGGAATCGCACGTCCATCTACATTTGAGACGTTGATTTCCAAAAAGTTACTAAAGGACATTTTTTACGAAATTGAATTTTTTAAATATATGTATTCTCATCATTTAGTTCTATCTAAATATTCTATTTGAGGTTATCTAATGAATTCTCAAGTCCTTAAAAAACGAGATTTAGAAATGCGGTCATTTTCTAAAAGTACTAATTACGCATTTATTTTCGTTCCAAATCATTCTAAAAAAAATTCATTTCATAACTTTAATATGATGTTATTATTATAGTAAAAAAATAATTCTAAATTTTAAGGCAAAAAGACCCAAATTAGCTAGTTTAATAATATAGTAATGAGAGATTTTCGCGCTTCCTGTAATATTTTTTAGAATGGATATAGTACCTTTTGGAAATCAATGTCTCATTTGTTGGCGGTAGCATATAATGGATAATATTTGATTAAACTAAAACTTTTGATAAAATTGAAACCGCCACCTGAACAACCACATCCTTTACTATATATAATAATAATAATAATAATAGGCTTACCGAACCCGAAGGTTCGATGCCGATACCACCAAACTTCGCCTGCACATACTCGTCCAATGTTCACCGGTCAAGCCCAAGCCCCCGAGATCAGCCTTAATGCAATCCTCCCAGCGACGCTTCGGCCTACCTGTTGGACGCCTGCCAGTCGGTTCAGCGAATACCAACTTTCTCGGAATCCGTTCCTCGCCGAGCCCAACAACTTTACGCGCCCATTTGAGTCTTCGCGATGCTATCAACTCAATTATATTCACAGGGTACAAACTCCGCAACTCCGCGTTGTGCAACCTTCTAAACTCCCCAGTGGCCTCATCTCTCTTCGGACCAAATATTTTACGCAGTACCTTATTTTCGAAAACCTTAAGCCGTTGTTCATCCTTCAAATTAAGTGGCCACGGTTCACATCCGTAAAGAACCGTCGGAAGAATAATAGTTTTATAAATTCTAACCTTTAAGTTTTTAGACAGAAGCCGCGAGCTAAGTAATTTAGCAACTGAATAATAACACGCATTTCCCACCTTTAACCGGGACTTTATTTCTTCCTGGATTTCATTTTTTCTTGTTATCATTGAACCTAAATATTTGAATTTCTCCACGTGTTCAAAAGTATGCCCTGAAATTTACTATATATATCATATCCAAATATATATAAATAATTAAAAGTGGACAAGAGTTGTAACTGAATAATAGAATGTGGTTCCAATTCAAAGACTAATACAATCAAATAACAAATCAGAAAAAAGGGTTTTAGTTTAACTTATTCACGTTTTATCCAAGTTAATTGGTTGATGCAGCACTCTATGCGACAGACAAATTATTGCACTCGGGCTTTTACATTCGGGTCTTTTTCATTTTATGCAGCCTGTTACTAAGTTATGATAACGCTTATTTAAATAATAACAAACGTTAAATCATTATTGAAAAACACATGATTTATTTACCATCTAACTTATTAACAAGAAATATTGCAATTTTTTAAAAATTTCTGGAATGATTAACTGTATAATGACTGTACTGCATTCCAAGTAATTTTTTACTTTCACTTACTATATATAGTAAGGAAAGTATTGCGATCGTGAAAATTTTCGAATTCCAGTTTTCAACGGAAATACACGTTTTAGGGTCCCCTGAGTCCAAATAACCAAGTCCCGCAAAAAGGTCTGTGTGTGTGTGTGTGTGTGTGTGTGTGTGTGTCTGTGTGTGTGTCTGTGTGTGTGTGTGTGTGTGTGTGGTAACTCCCGGGCGGAAACGGTAAGTCCTATGAAATTGATATTTCATATTTAAGACAACTATACGCCAGAGACGTGACAAAACTTTTTTCATCAAAATGAGCTTACCAGAAGAGGCACTTTATACCATGCATTTTGCACCTTTTTTCGATTTTCTCAAAAACGGTTCCGACGATTTTGATTAAACTCGCTATATCGATGTAAAATTTAATGGGCTTTAATATCATGTAGGTTTTATTTGGATAAAAATGGTCTGACAGGGCTTAAATGCCGATATTTTAAATTTTCTTTCCCTAAAGTACCTTTAATTTTTTAGATTCAATAATAATAACTAGATTATCTTGTTAACGCTGATGAAAAACAGGTAAATATATAAATTGAATAAATTCGATACCCAACTAAAGAGAAAAACAGAAAAAATATATTTTTAATGAAATTTTTCGTTTTTGAACATAAGAGCAGTATTATACATGTATGATATACCGTTGGAAAGCTAAAGATTTTAGAAAAAATATCATCTCATACACAAGCTTTTAGAAGTTAATAGAGAGTGATGAGAAGAAGATAAAACTAACTGATTATTTTAGATAATAATATAATAGATTTTTTAATTAAACACATGTTTCTATATAAATTCAATTTGATTAATTCATTAATAGTTTCACGTATTTTTATCTCTAACTGTTGAAAATTCTTTCATTGATTTTAAAAATCGAGGTAAGTAAAAGTCGTGTGTTGCCCGCACCAGATTTTTTAAGATCCTTGTACGACTTCTAGCAGTCAGAAAACAATGATTCCTGGCCTTACTGAGGTCTTTATACAATACATTCATTGAGAGTCTGAGCTGTCCTATCTGGAACGGCATATAAAAATACCTCATTATTTTGCCGACCAAAACCTCCAAAAGCCCACTGTGTTGAATATAACCTTCCATTCATGTATTTCCTCCTCGAGAAGCAGCTTTCGCCGATCTCAACTATCATTCCTGGTCCTTGATCTTCATTGGATTTTGGACTATATTTGCTAAACAGGGTTCCCCCATGTAATTTTTCTAATCTGTGATGGTAGCAGCTGACATACCCAACTCTTTCATACAAAAGGATGTTGTAGTGTGACTATATAGCCATATAAATAGTATGGCTATATCGGCTGAAACCCTGCACTTTTCAAACCAAGTGCCTTTATATACACTTCTGGATTGGTAACATCCCTTTCTTCGGCATTTCCAAATTGGAACGCGTTTCTTACGGTAAATTATTTTCATGTAGTGCCTTCCTCTGCATTTCATTTTTCCATGTAGAACACCGATTCTTTGTAAACAATTTATAGCTATTTTATTTGACTTCAAAACTGAATATAATTCAAACAGATTCATTTTTGAAATACAGAGCACAGATTGACTTTTTACACCAACTCGCACTGCGACAATAACCTTTAGAAAATTACAAATATAAAATCATTTGATTTTATCTGATATAGATAAATCACTGTTTTAATTCATAAAATAACCGTTATCATAACTTAGTAACAGTAAAAAAGGTTGTATGAGGATTTCCCTAAAGACAAATAAATCAATTATTATAACTTGGTATACATGTGTTCAAGTACGCCTGTGGATCGACCGTGGGGTTGAGAGACCTCCCGGGGTACACCAGCCTCTCTAAAGTAGGCACCTGTCTCTTCAATGGATCAACTGGTGGCTAGGAGACATGCGTGGATGTCAGATAATCTCTTTGAGACCCTTCATATATTATTTCTGTATAGCTTACTTATCGTATATATAAAAAATGTTATAGTAATGGTTAAAAATCTGATGCGGGCAACACACCACTTTCACTTACCTCGACTGTTAAAATCAATTTAAAAACTATTAAATATACTTCAATTTGAAAAATATTTGAAGTTGATTTTAATTAAACGTGCATTCTTTTTAGTTGGAAACATATGATTTAGATTACATAATATAACTATATTAAATTAATCAGTAATAAGTTTATTCCCCATTCCTCACATTATATTATTATTTACAAATCAGTCTATCAGATAATTTTTTTCCTAAAATCCTTCTCTTTCCAACCGGATATTATACGTCTATATCACTGTTCTTATTATCAGTAAACCAAAAATTATGTTAAAAAATAGTTTTTCTCCTTTATCCTTTAGTTGGTCATCAAATTCGTCTAAATTGTATATTTAGCCGTCCTTCATCAATGTTATTAAGATTATATGGTTGATCTTTTGGAATGTACAAAATTAAAGGTAGTTTAGAGGAAGAACATTTAAAATATCGGCATTTAAGTCCTGTCAGACTATTTCAATCGGAATGAAACCTACATGATATTTAAGCCTATTAAATTTTACATCAATATAGTGAGTTAAATCAAATTCGTTAGAGCCGTTTTTGAGGAAAACGTAAAAAGGTGCAAAATGCATAGTATAAAGTGGCTCTTTTGGTTAGCCGATTTTAATGAAAAAGTTGCTGTAACATCTAGGGCGTATGGTTGTCTGAAATATAAAATTTCAGTTTCCTACGATTTATCGTTTTTGAGCTAGACGTATTTCCGTTGAGAATTGGAATTCGAAAATTTTCACGATGGCAATACTTTCCCTTACTGTATTTTCATATATAGGTAAGTGAAAGAAATAAGGTTAGATCTGGTTGAAATGAGTTCAACCACCAACTACAGAAGATGGCAAATTCATGTGCAAGGAAATGAGAAAGGATTCCAGAAATGATACTAATTACACTATGAAGAGAATACCGGTAGGGCAGAATTAATGATGTTTACCGAAAGGGTTAGCTGGAGCTCCTCGGTTGCCCACACACAACCTCCGACCCTTCAATTACACAAATGAACAGAGCGGCTGTTGGCTTCAGCTAATTGGAGAGATAGACCGCCGCTGGTTCAACCAAAGTCAATATGACATCTGTAAACTTTACCCTTCCGCTCGCTACCATTATCAATCCAGCTAAATACCTTTTCTCGTCGAGTTTCTGCAATGGGGTAGGGAAGTTTCATGCTCGATGCAAGTATATTTGTAAATAAAAATCGTAGTTTGAAATATTAACGATTTAATAGGACAGATCAATTAGTAATCAGATGCCATAAGCCTGTTACTATTGCAGAAAACATAGTAATCATGCAGAGACGCCTTGGTTTTATTTTATGAGCTTATAATCCATTTTTAGACTTTAAGAAGAAGCGATAAAGTTGTAGAGGTAAACATTTTCAAATGTATCTGTCTCCTTAGAGATCTTAAAAGAAGAAGCGATCCATGATCTGTTCCATGGAAATAGATCCGAGAGGATACTATTGAAAAATGGAGCCAACGCTGGATTACTAAAGGGAGCAATGTTCGAAAATATTTCCCTACTGTGAAATCCTTTCTGGAAGCAAAACGGTTCTACCTGGGGCTCTGGATATCGCAATTCCTCGCGGAGCATGGGGAATTCCGAGCTAAACTTCATAGTTTTGGCCTCCTGGATATCCTTATCGATCCCCTTTGCCCCGCTTGCGGTGTTCCGTAGACTGCTGAACATGAGGTCACGACCTGCACTGTATATGATGCCCTAATAGCCTAACTCATGAGAATCGTTAATGATCGTACTCACTGAGGAGGATTTTCCTAAATTAGTGGATGGAGCCAACTTACCGTGGTTCAAGGAGTTTATCTATGGCTGGAAAATAGTTTTGGGTAAAGCCCAATTCAATCTCGGGGCTCGAAGAGGAAGGAGTTGTCCTCACTACAAGGAGGACAACAGGAGCAATAGAAGAGGTCAGCCTCCGTCAATGGATATCAGTGCTTTTCATCACTGATGCCAAATTCCGTTTAGCCGTATATGGAAACGTTCCCTGAATATTTTAAAAAATAATGTAGGCTATCTTGTCAATCTTTTTTTGACAAACTTGTCTTAGCATTTAAATTATAATGCATCACTTTTGGGGAATCAACTACCAATAAATATATTGGATAAAGCCATAACAAATATACTAAATTTATGTATAAGCGAAACTTGACAATGTATAAAGTATCTTTAATTGATATCCGATCATCAAAATCACCACATAAACTTAACATTTAACTCAAATTCACCTTCTGTCAGATTTGCAACAAATACTCTTTTTCTTAAAGTTTTAATTAATCTCACAATGTTAGCAATTCCGATTGACAGAATCGTGGAAAACCGCTAAGAGATAAAGTTCTACAAGCTTACCTATCATGGGAGATATAATGGAAAAAAAAGAAAGAAAAAAAAGAGGGGTGCGGTTTTTCCCCTAATCCGCGTTACCTAAAGAGCTCACTCAGTCCCATCCCTAGAATGTAATATTCTCAGTAAAGACATTCTTTCATTGATTTGTTTATGACCATAACAAATTAATAGGATGTATAAGAATAAAAAAAATTGACCGTATTCCAACTAAATATTTGTGTTATGAAATACAATTAATACTCTAAGTATAGTTTATTGTTATATACCACCATTGCTATCTATTTGCTCGATCCCATGCTAATGCCATTCTATGGAATGACTGTCTAAGACTGCAACCTCATCTTCTTAAAAATTATCAAGTTTGTTCTCTTGAAGAAAGTGTACCATGGATCAAAACAAGCAGTAATAAGATGGTGCGAGGTTTGGACTATGTGCTGGATGAGGCAGGAGTTTGCATCCACGAATTTATTTAAACTTATCTTTGGTTCGAAGGAGAGTTTGTGGACGAGCATTGTCTTGTTGAAATAAAACACCTTTTTGATGGATCAAAGCAGTATAACGCACTAACTATCTTTTCAGTTGCTCGCAAAAGAGTTCAGAATTGATAAGGCATCCATTAGGAACGAATTCGTGATGAATATTACTTTAAACATTTCAAAAAACGCAAGAATGGATTTTTTTTTCTAATTGCCTCCTTGCAGCAACCGCAAAAAACTGTTGGACCGCGATCTAGACATTTGACTCACAGGTATTTGGATTTTGCAAATAAACCTAAATTTCATCATAGAAGACATTCTGCCGATAAAATCTCATAAGGGTTTTAAATAAATTTTCCCAAAGCTCTTATATGATTGCTGAGGAGTAAGTTCGTAAGGGACCTGTTTACTTTTCTTGTTCACCTTCCCAATTAAGAGTAGATGTCGACTGACAGTATCTTTCGACACACCACATTCTCTGCTGATTTGGCGAGTACTTGTGGACGTGTTTAACTTAACAGCTTCCTGCAGAATCTCATAAATATCTACTAATCTTCGCCCGGAGCCCTGCTAGGTAAGGTATAATATTATTATATTGATATAAATGTTATAATATAATTAAGCTATATTGAGAAGCTAACAAATAAATAAATTGTCTTAAGTAAAACTTCTAACCTTAAAATACTTCTCTCTAACACAACTTTTTCTCAAAACCTTATTCAACTATTATAAATACCGATTATTTGTTAATATATATACAAAGAAGAAGGCATATCGTATATATAATATATATTCGGAAGAAGTATTTTCTTGGAATAATCCGTCTAGAGCTCATTCCCCAGAATACCTGAATGGAGAGGTTGCTTTGAAAAAGAGAGATGTAAAAATATAGATATCATGGGAGAGAGGTTATATTAATATTCTTGAGATTTAATTAAACTAACAAAGAACGAGATTGCTTTCAACATTCACGTTTTCATCTCTGATTACGCGAAACCAACCTGAAGAAGATATTGTCAATAATTTAAAGAAAATTTGTTTTGTATCATACTTCTAACCAGGAAGTTATTGTTTTGTTATATTTAGCTAAATAACAAAACGAATTTATATTATAATTTAATTACTCCACTTTTATTTTGTTTTTCAATATATTCTAGTTATATTCAATATATTCTATATTCTCTGTTTGGTGGAGATTTTTTCTGTTTTTATACTTCGTAATGAAATCGACTGTCAGACGGTAATTCGATTATTTACTAATAATACATTCTTTGATAGGTTAGGTCAACTTTTGCAGAAGTTGAATTTATTGTTTCGACCTGAATAGAAAGAAAATTTGATTTTTTCGTGACTATTTAAACTGAATATTTTCCAAGATCAGAATACTCTTTAATCATCTTCTATTCATTCTGCCGTTAATTCTCTACAGTAACTTTGTAGATGACTAAAAAGACTGAAGGGACTACTATCAGGAGAAGATTCTGCGAAGACGATGAGCTCATGCACATCCTGGCTACCCTACAGATCATAGACCCAGAGAGCATTGTCAGACTGGCATACAAGCGAGACCTTTCCAAATTTTGCAAGTGAGTTTTTACAATTTGTTTAATATTACTAAAAAGAAATGAATGAGTTCTATTCTTGTTCAGTAGATGAGGAAAGAAAAGTTACATAACTCTTTTCTATGTATACTTAAATAATGTTATTTGTGTCAAATATCTGATAGAAAAGCTATTTTATAAGTATGTTGCATTAAAATCATAATATTGTTTTCGAATACATTGTGTTTAATTATCTTTATTATGTTCTTCGAAGTATAGAGTGTCAAAAATTAACTAATTGTACCGTAATACATAGTGCGACACAACTACAATCATATCCTCCATACAACAAGCGTTTTATGATTACCTTGACAACACCTGTTGTAAAATGTTTCTCTGTATGTAAATTTTAAAATGATATTGTGTGTAATAGTTAAAGATTGAATTCGCGATTTACTTTAAATTTAACAGGTTATGGGGATCAAGTTGGGAGTTTGCTTTTAAATAAATTTACAATTGAAGTAAGGAATGTTATTTTTCTAAATATGAATGATATGACGGTAATAAAATCAAGAAAGGATGATAATGTTCAGATATTATTGTTTTTCAAGGTATTTTGGACGAGTAGATGGATTTTATAATCGACTAGTGAAGATAATAGCTTCAGTTCATTCTTTAGAACAAGCGCATTTTACAAGTCTTTCTGGAGAAACTTTTTCAATTTGTGTTCACTAGAAAATCACTTTTATACTAGTGAGGAATATCACGTTCCTGTAACTATTAGAGACATTCAAGGTAACTAGCTTGTAAAGAGGGGAAATTTGTAACATTGCTTGATGTTAAAATATACTTGGTGAAAGCAACGAAGAAATTAGCTCCAGAAAAAAATTAGGTTAGGTTTAAGGGTACTATGTTGTACTATAGGGTATTATGTTGAGAATGAATGTTTTTTTATTATTGTTTCATTTTATTGTAATTGTTTTTGTGGCGGTATTACACCGGTATCGATAACGTTCACATATTTGATATTGATATCCTATCTCTAGTAGACAGGTATACACACACCGCTGCGCATGCGCCAGTCTAGAACATGTTGATAACGAAATCGAAGCTTTTACCCCTGCAAAAAATCGCCTTAAGAAGTTTTCACTTAAAAAAAAATAAGTCTGGATCAGAAGTATATAATTCAGGAAGAGATAAGAAATCGAAAATAAAGAAAGAGATTGATTCCAGCGTGGCTAATATGGAACACTTTTAAAAACAAAGGGTTCCGGTTCAAGCAATCACTTGGCAATGGAGATTGTTGCACATGATTATGACTGATATATAGCTTTTGTTCAACAAAACTAGAACATTTAAGGGAAGTGCCAGAGGATTCAGCGTTACACTATCGATATACCAGTAAAGGAAGGATGTCTGGCTTTAAATAACCTATGATGGGATCTTGATTTGGAGACCTTAACATTGAACAGGTAACTAATTTATCCGGCGCACCGGACTAGTAACATCAATGAGAACATGCACAATATATGGCTTTCATTAGGGCTTTTACAACAGTGCTTTAAATCAGATAAAACCATAAAGATTACTCTGAAGATATATACAATAATATTAATATTTTGTTTTAAATAATCTGTTATACTAGATGTTTTTAGCGGGAATATACCTAAAAACAGTGCGATTGACACCAAGTAGTGTGAGAAAATTTAACCAATGCTTCGATTAGAGAAAGGTTCATTCAATTCAGGTATTTTCTTGTAAGTGATTCTTTTTGTGGCTATTAACCAAGTTCGTAATTTTTTTTTAAATGGGTATATTAAAAAAAATTTAATATGGGGGAAGCGTTATGGAATTATTGTTTTCCTTTTATGTTCAAATACGCAACACCTGCTGTGAAAATATTCCTCTGCAAATAAGTTGTAATGGTGAGATATATCTAGGGTAATGATTATAGTAAAGATTGAGTTTGTGGTCTAATGTTTATTATTAATACCATTTTAACAAGTTGTGTAAATGCAAAAAACTGAAAATTTCTTTTTTTTTTCAGTAAAACTTTGAAAATTTTACCATATTTTACCAATGACATGTAGAATTAATTTACAAAAAATATTATGTTAATATGTTAACCCGCCATTTGCACATGTATTTGTACTTTACTCAACTTCATCAAACGCTCTTTTAAGCACACCTACTTGCTGGTATAATAGTACTCAAAATTTGGGGATTCCCTTGATTTCTCAAGAACAAAATCTGTAAAAACCACTGTTGTAGATTCTGGAGAGTAAATGGTGTGTGCTTTTGAAAATTTGTACTTTTTGAACAAGCATATTTCAACCACCGGCCAATTATTAGGTGAATACCGGTTCTTCTGCAAGTATTTTAGGGAAGGGCGTTTTAATGGAATGTGCTGATATTTTCAATATTTTAACATCACAAAATTATTCCCACCCTTTACAGCACTGTGGTAATATTAACAATGAAAAACAAGATAAGTAGGGCAGACCATTAAACTCTGAGAGGTAAGTTGCAATGAACGAATAATTTTTGTTCGATGAAAACAATAGGCTATAGATCACTACCATAGGACAGAAACCACTTGTTCAGCAATCGTCAGGGGCCTCACCAACTGGCAGGTAAGACATTTTTTAGCTGAGCTTTCTAATATTTTAGTTGTCTAGTTCATTCAACTTGCCTATTTACCAGCAATAGGGCTACAAAAATATCTTATATAAAATGTAAATCAGGCGCAGATTATGATCAAGAAAATAAATAATTAATTGCTGTTTATCTCATTGGACAATGAAATTCATGTTTTCTTCTTTAAGTAATTGATCTCTGATATCTGGGTACATAAATTGTATATTCTGGACTAGCTGGATCTTTTAGAAATCCACTCACTGGTCCACATGCACCAAGTTTCCTAACACCTGTTATCGAATATAATGTGTATTAAGATGATAATGAGATGTTCTGAGATATACGAACTCTCTTCTGGAACTTGAACCTATCATATAGTAGAGATAGAGGAAATAAATCGAACCAGAGAGTGGCTTCGCTGCGTGCCACCAGAACTTTTAAACCAGCATCGCTCAAACCTCCTGAAAAAGATCAAACAAAGATCAAATATTTGAGAGGAAAATAAGAAATAGTTGGAATTGCGGAAGATTTAAAAGTTAAGTTGGTTCAGCCTTTCGCAATAGATAAAAAAATAATCTAGGCGTACACCTAGACAAACCGATTGACTGTTGCTACTCCAAAATAATAATTTCGCAATCCCATCAAGGCAAGGAAGAAATTGAATATCTCTTGAGGGCCAAGAAAAGGATGCGAATTCTCTGTACTCTCCTCTCTTTTCTTTCCGTAAAATATACAAGTGTTTACGACCTGCACCACATTCAAGACACTGAAAAGTCACGTTTATGGGAACTCAACATACTAAAAATCACAGAGTATTTTTGAAAAATTAAAATTACAAAATTCGTCTCACGTTTTTGTAAAAAAAAAAAAAATAAAGTTTTTATAAACTCTTTTAGGAAACAATTAACATATTTTTTTTGTTGGTGAAAATCGGTTGAGCTGTTATGGAGAAAACTTTTTTTTCTTCCCCTCTCCATAAATTCTTCCTTACCAGGATTATGGAGCTACAAATTTGCTAAAGGTATTTTCTCAAGTGTGAATGAATGGTATAAATTTGGTTCTGATATACCTGTGGCCATATTTCACATGTTTATTCAGCAAGGCCCTTTCTAAATTGATAGTAGTCAATAAATATTTACTAAATCCATAAGGACTCTAAAATACAACGAAATGTATAATAATATGGAACTAGACACTTTTGAGAAAACGATTTATAGCAGACCCAAAATGGGCAAAATTTATTTTGCCTTCCTCCTTTTTGTCTTTCACTAATATTATGTTTTCACATTATTCAACCTTATCAGTTGTTTTCATACAAGATTTCTAAGCAACAAACAGTCCTCACAATCGTGTATCTCAGTGTTATATAACAAAAGATCAATGTCTTGTAAGCTAGTATAATTTTTGAGGATAGTAAACTGACTGATAAACACAGTTACCTGTGTCATTAAACTACAATGACAAGGAATCTGTGGAATCGTGCCTTATAACAATAAACATTTCGTGGCTTCATCGTCTGGCGAGGCAGCTCTGCCCTGGATCCAGGATGTCTCCCAGCCGGCACGATTCTCCAGTTGTCCACAAACTGTTCCTTTTCAGTAATCTTGAAAGTGTTTCTGTTTGAGCAGGGACGTGAGCAGGAGGCTGAGGGCGGCCTACGATCAGATGAAGGAATGCTCCTTAACATCTTCGCAGAGGATGTATGCTAACCTCATAGACGGCGTGGAGTCCCTATACGAAACTATTTGCTTGAACGAACCTTACAAACACAGTATGAATATTATTATACCTATTTATGTATATGTCATAAGGATATCAGCTTTTTTAATCTATAGTTCAGACGTTCTTTTTAACTAGAATTATTTGATAACTTACTGCTATTTCAGGATCATGCAATATTTTATACAAATTGAGAGTAAATATAATTTAAAAAAAAATTGATAAATAAATAATATAGATGTGAACGTTTGTTTTTCAGCTTGTCTAGCTTTATAAAGGAAATGGTTTAAATTGGAGTCATAAAAAAAGTACTTTATAAACATTCATGGTTCATTTTTAAGATTTAATGTTACCCTCACACAAGACTGAAACGAAAAGAAACTGCTCGAAGATACCGATTACTACAGCACTTACTAGACAAACGTTAAAAACTTCCAGTATATTACAAAAGACTCATTTACATCACAAGTATCAGACCTATTTTGACATATGGAATCGAGCTTTGGGGCTCTACTAAACCATCTGATTCTTCCCGCATCCAATCCTTACAATACAAAATCCTTCGCAAAATCCTGAATGCCCCTTATTTTGTCACATATCCACTCCTCTATAATGACCTAAACATCCCATTTGTTGCAGACATAGCCCGTGATAGATACACCTCTTTTCATTCTAAACTCCTTGCCTACACAAACCCACTTGTCCGTAATTTATCTTCCTTAGATATCTCTGATAACCCTCCGAGGCGATTGAAAAGAAGGCGGCCTCGGGACCTTCTTCTTATTTAGCTCTCTCCTTGTGCCTTTCAGCGTGGAGATAGTCCAACCCAGGATCTCCATCTCTCTCTGTCTCCTGCAAGAGTCTTCATCTCCTGCAATGTCTTGCCTCTCGCTTGCCCCAACTTGGTAATGTAGCCATCGTAGCTAAGCCTAGGCCTTCCTCTAGGTCTGGTGCCAACTGGTTTTGCCTCGGGACCTACTGCCTTAAAATAGTTAGTGAAGTGCTACCACTGGGTAGTTTTTTCTCATGACTTTTCTTCATACTGCATATTTACTTACTTGTGTTTTTTAATACAGTTGTAAATTACAATAAATAAAATTAAAAAAAAGATTTATTGGTTATCGTTTAGCGGAAAATTTTATTGAAGTTTCATCCATATTATTTATAGATGTTTGATTATATAACATTTTAGGGTATTAAGTCGCTGTTAGCTTTAAGGTTTTTTTTTGTGTTTGTGTGTGGGGGGGAGGGAGAGGGTGGTAAAGCGATGAGGGATTATTTTGGCGTTTTAGGACGCTGAAGATTTGAGATACTTTGGCAATGCTTTCTTCTGCCCCCCTCCCTTCCGAGAAACCACTTTTGGGTGTTAGACATGATTTTATAATGATATTACAATTTAGACACAAGATTTCTGTGATTTTAATATTATAAATAAAACAAAAGCTATTATTCCTGGTTTTTTATGCTGAATGTTACTGTTTTCCTTTTCTTTACTGAACGAAAATCCGGTATTAATGACATTCAATTCAAAACTGCTGAGATTTGTTTGTTTAATAATTATTAATTGTAAATGCATTTCATATTTATTTCGTTTTGGCAATGAAAAGAATAATTTTGGAATTTCAGAGTTTGAGGCTCATTCAAGCTGCTTTAAAAAACTTTACAACGAACTCGACAACTGTGCTGGACCGAAGGATTGGGTAGAAGACTCGAATAAAACTAGATTATGTAAGTGAGTATCATGTTGAGCGGTCCTAATGTTTATTTTGAACCTTGAAATATATAATCACAATAAATAACATGACGATGTCCCTTAATAATAACAATGTTATACGTTAATTAGAACTTTGATATAACATAAGACCAATAGAATTAATTTTATTAATAAATGAGCCAAAAAAAAAAAAAAAAAAAAAAAAAAAAAAAAAAAAAAAAAAAAAAAAATATATATATATATATATATATATATATATATATATATATATATATATATATATATTGTGTGTGTGTGTGTGTGTTGTATGTGTGTGTGTGTGTGTACATACACACATATAGTATATATAGATATTATATATACATACAAATATATACAAAAGGTAATATGGAATACAAATGAACAAAAGAGGGAAGAAAGAAAAGAAAAGAATCTCTGAAAAGATACTAGTGTTGAATTAATAAAAATAAATGAATTATTCCACGGGTTTGGGTAAAATAAATAATTATGTTTTAAATTAAAAGTAAGGTAATTGAAAGTTTGGGATGCAAGAAGGTGTTGGAAAAGATGGGATTCGAATGAGACAGGGGAAGAAGCATGGCGGATTTTAGAGAATTCCAGAGGGCTGCAGAGCGGACATAAAATGAATGTTCTCAAGTTTTGGTTCTGTGGGTAGGAATGTAAAGGTCAGAATGGCGTGATCTAGTTTGAAGTGAGTGAGCTGAGGTTTCATTTGTAGGATACAATGGATGTACAGAGGGTGTTAAGAGTCAATGATTTGGTAAAGGTATGTTCCGAGGAAATATTGTCTACGTAAGGTAGATAGAGCCACTTCAACTCGCCATATATATAGTAAAGAAAAAAAAGTACAAATTTTCGATTTCGAATTTTCATAGAAATTCGTTTTAAGGTCTGTTAATACGTGGGAATGTAGCGTGTTTGGGCCCAGAAGTTAAAATTCTCAGGAAAATCGTATTTAAGAAATGTATGTACCAAAAATTTTAAAGTAGCATATTATCATATTATTCCAAAAATAAGTCATGTATCATATATATAATATAGTCAGAGATTTTGGAATTAAGAGACGGAGTATAAAAGATAAATATCAATAAAAAAATAAATATAAATATGTGTATAATTTATAGTTGTTAAGCTAAAAATTTTAATATAGGTAACAAATTAAGTTTTATAATTTCGTGGCTAATAACTAATAAACCTATATAGTTGTATTAATTAATGTTTGCTTTATTAAAGCAGATATTCTAATGGAATTCGAAACAGAATTTACAGAGAGGTTGTTATAAATTTAAACTTTCTAAATTCATTTCATGTATGGAAGTAAGTATAAGTTCTGTGATCTACGCACCAGATTTTCTTTATGCATTTTAGAGTTGTCATTAACAAATCATTAACGTGTAATTCATTAATTACAAGAGGTATTAAAATTAATCTTGTTTAACGATGAATGCGATAGAAATTAAGTGGAATTTCAATGAGAACAAAATTTAATCTTTAAATATTAGTTCAAAGTGGGGAAATAAGTGACACTAGCAGAATTTACTCTAAAATCAATAATTTTCGAGTTCATTATACCATTGTTTCATTATATATTTACAATTTGCCTAGGGCATATGAAAACATTGTAGATTGTTACATGATAAAGGCAGCCATGATCTGCGGCCCAGAAGCGGCCGATGTTTTCAAGAAACTCCTTATCAACGTCCTCAGATCTACGGTGGTAGTAAGTTTTATGTTTGATATATTTTGAGCTAAATTTTAATTTAAGATTCGTAAGGTGAGCAGTATTTACTATTCCGAGACTGGCCTTTGGTTATTTTTGACGATATAGAAAAAATATATTGAGTTTTGGAATTAGTACACCACGATTAATTATATATATATATAAAAGGACATTTTATCTATCAATACGCCAATGACTCACGTTTTTAAAAAATGATATAGAAAAATAGGTAGAGAGTTTTAGAATCAGTGAACCACGAAGAAAGTAAAAAAAAACTGATTTACATGGTTAAGCCACAACTTATAAGAGATGTATTCCTCTCATAAATGCTTTAGGTTTATTATTTTAACTAATCTATCTTTCTAATCGACCAAAAACAAGTAAAACTCCCCCCAAAATTTGAGGTCTTACGTTTCAAGATACCTAGGACCCACATAACGAATAATAAAAATCCGTCGGTCCTCTTTGGAAATTAAATTGAAATCGGTTTAGAAATATCATAGATATAGCGTTTTGATATTAGCAGTAATACTTGGCCATTTTCCTTTGATTGATTTATAGCTTTTTATATTAGTTAATATAACAGCTATATAAACTGTCATACCCTAAAATAGTTATTTGGAAATAATTAACCTCTGTGTAATAATTTGGAAGTTTTTTTATATAGTTTACTTATTTTCCTTCAAGCTATAAAAAGTTTGATCTTGGAAACATATTTTTTTTTTTTAATTTTGAAATGTGGTGAAAACTGGATTTTATACCGAAATAAATATTAAAATGAAATTCGTGAAATAATATGAAACATCTATACGATTAGTATAAGTGACATAAATTTAGGGCCTGAGACTCAGATGGGCTCCGAGTTATTAACTTCTCTTTGCTGTTAAAAAAAATTTTCTTTAACAATTATTAATAAGTAAGTATTAGTAATAGTTTGTTATTTTAGAACGAAACAAAAACTAAATCTACTTTTTAGATCCTTGCAATGCATTATTTACGCAGCCAAAAAAAATACAAAAATTTGTCACGTAAGTGAGAAGAATAGAAATATGCAAAATTAACAGCGTTAATATTTTTTAAAGGGAACTTTTATCACTTATTATAACTATATTTAGAGAGTTTTATAACTCGAGGAACAGCTGAGTCTTAGTCACCATTTTTATATCACTTGTAATCATTATATAGATGTTTCATCTGTATTAGTTTCATAGTCCATTGTTGATGTTTCATTAAAAATATTGCGAAAACTGGATGTTGGCCATAATTGAAAATTCATATAAAAAGTAATATGTTCTCAATATTGAAATTTTTACAGCAAGTAGGAATATTACTAAAATTAAAAAAATTATCATTGATAAGTATATTTATCTTTAAAAGTATATATATATACTTTTGACTCGCTAAAAGTCTCGTTTTTTATATAAATTTTCGAGAATTTATTTAACCAATTTTTTAGATTCACCCAATCATGAAGAGTATATAAATTTAAATAAAATATTCAGGAACATTTCTTCTTTTAAACATCATTTATTTATTCATTATTATAACAATTTATGTTTCGGGGCTTATACGCCTCATTTTCAGAATTTTTGGTCAACTCATAGCAATTTAATATTATATTAATTTCAACAGTCAACAATAATAAAAACGCTGCAAATTATTACACAATGGTTTATTATTACCAAATAACAATATTGGGGTATTACAGTTTATAAAGCTGTTGATAGGCAATTAAGTAATATGAAAAGCACTAATTCAAAGCATCATATCATAACACTACCACTGATTTTAAAACGCAATATCTAAGCTAGTTGTAAACTAAATTCAATGATTCTTTTTTCATTTGGTCCAAAATTTTTTGAGGAATATCACTGGAATCTCCTAAAACCCTGATTTGCTATCTACTTGTGAATGGCAAAGTTTAGTTAGTCGTTACCAAGTGTATAACGTTAATCATTAGTTCAAGATAATTGTTTTGATGTTAATAAAGCTTCTTTTCATTTTCATTTTATTATTGACATGTTTTACGTTTTTTTTTGTTTTGTTTTTTGTTTATCACGCTTTACTGATTCTAAAACTCTATACACACTTTTCTCTATCTTCAAAAATAACTGAGTTATAAGCGTATTTATGTGAAAAATATCAATTTTTCTTTTCTCTTTTATATAATTATTAAAAAATAATAATGATTTTTCAACTACATTAGCTATTATCTATTAAAATATTATAATTTTTTGAAACATTAGGCAAGGCAACTGTTAAAACATTCAACATAAGGCAAGGCTGAAGTTTGAACTTCACTCCCACTCCCCAACCTTATACCAATGCATATTTTAATTTTATTTACCCAATTTTTGTAATTTGTTGTTATAAAAGAAAATGCAAATCACATTCTTATTCCATTGTAACTTTTCGTTTTGATATCATACTTGAAAAATTATTAGAATTGGAGAGATTTTCCCAAGCACTTTTTTTCAGCCACGAAGCTTGCTAAAAATGGATGCAAATCTGTCAGAAAAAATGAGTTATTCGCGGTTTTAAATTCAGTAAAGTATAGTGAATAACTGGATAAAAACTATGAAAATAAAAAATGGATTGACCCTTTAATAAGTATTTGTCAATTAATGTAATTGATGATTCTTCTGTGCTTGATTTTGAAAAACATTAATATTATTGTTTTTCATTCGCAACTGCGTTGCTGCGCATCCAGCGAATGTGAGGTATTATTTTCCTCTTGACCAACGTCATGAATTTTCAATTTATTTTCAAAAACATATTGGAAAAAAAAAATACATTTATATACCAAATTTAGAATGTATAGCATTTCCAAGTCGAATTCAACCTTTTCCAAGTCAAATTCAACCTTTTCCAAGTCAAATTCAACCTTTTCCATTTCAAATTCAACCTTTTTCGATTTCAATAAAATAATAAAAATCAAATTAACACGATTTTATGTTTTTATGGTTATTTTAATTGCACATTATGTTTTTAACCCTTGTGGCTTATAAATGTTCCCAGGGGCCTTTTTACATATAATTAGTCACCATTATAATAATAAGTATAACCGATACTTAAATTTTTAGACGTTTTCGATACAAGGTCTGGTAGTCGGACTAGCGGGGGTTCGTTTTATTTTAGTTTTATAATCGCGGGCGAAAATATTATCAATAGAGGTTTATTATAACTTTATCGTATTTATTGGATACTAGGGACAGTAGCTGCGTTCCCAAAGGTTCGTTACCGATTACAATATTAATTTTAATCGCGCTCGTTCAAATATGGGTTTATTATAACTTTTTCGTATTTATTGGATACTAGGCTCAGTAGCTCCGTTCCCAAAGGTTCGTTACCGATTACACTATTAATTTTAATCGCGCTCGCTCAAATATGGGTTTATTATAACTTTTTCGTATTTATTGGATACTAGGCTCAGTAGCTGCGTTCCTAATGGTTCGGTACCGATTATAATATTAATTTTAATCGCACTCGCTCTAGTAAAGGTTTATTTTAACTTTTTCGTATTTATTGGATACAAGGCTCAGTAGCTGCGTTCCCAAAGGTTCGTTACCGATCAAATATGGGTTTATTATAACTTCGTGTTTCTTTCCTATGCTAATTTCTGTATTTGTGTTTTGGGGGTTTTTGTTAGTGAATGTGTTAATGTTTTTTTAGTCAGTTGGTCTAATGTATGTTTATTTCGTGCTTTTGGAAATTTTCTTCTATTGGGTTACCGCTAATTCTTTTTATCAGGATAGTAAGTTGTCTTTTTGGTTAATATTTTGGAGTTTGATAATAATCAGCTAAACAGAACGATTTTATATGTCCAGTTTTATTTGATAAACCTCTACTAGAGTTAGCGCAATTAAAATTAATAGTATAATCTGTAACGAGTCCTTGGTTACGCAGCGACTGAGCCTAGTATGCAGTAAATACGAACAAGTTAAAATAAACCTCTTCTTGAGCGAGCGCGATTAAAATTAATAGTATTATCGGTAAAGAACCTTCGGAAACGCAGCTACTGAGCCTAGTAGCCAATAAATACGTAAATAAATAAATAAATAAATAAGTTAAATAAACTTCTTCTTGAGCCAGCGCGTAGAAGGATAGAACCACCCCGCAACGCAGCAACTGAGCCTAATAGTAAATAAATACGAAAAAGTTATAATAAACACATATATAAGCGAGCGCGATTAAAATTAATAGAATAATCATTAACGAACCTTTGGGAACGCCGCTACTGAGCCTAGTATCCAATAAATACGAAACAATTATAATAAACCCATATTTGATCGAGCGCGATTAAAATTAATAGAGTAATCGTTAACGAACCTTTGGGAACTCAGCTACTGAGCCTTGTATCCAATAAATACGAAAAAGTTATAATTTGAGCGAGCGCGATTAAAATTAATAATGTAAAGTGTAAATTTTGCCTATCCAGGTTTTATTAGGATAGGGATCTTTAACGAGTACCTGACATTGCACAGGCTCGGGACGACCTTTTAACGTCCGCTCCGAAGAACGGCATAACCAAGGATTTTTTACTCTAGGTATTCATATTTTAATTAGATACTTTGATTAGATACTTACTTAATTAGATAAATCAATGTACGCATTTTCATTGCATTTAGTTCCAAGTGCTTAGGAAATTTTTTTTCGTCGAGTTGATGAAACCCTATTAGCAGTAAAGAAAAATAAATTTTCTCATTAATCAACCAAATACCAAACAGCTGATATATATGATAAATAAAGCAAAACAAATCATTCGTATAATATGGTTGCTGTTCATAAGGGTGTATGTTGAACATCTGATATTCTAGTTTCTACCAAATGGCATTTCTTTACCAAAATCCTTATAGATTTTGAAAATACTAATATTAGTGGCTTAATTTAATTGTTTTTTTTGTTTTTTTACAACATGAACTTATCTCATTCTTCTTCAGGGTCATGTTTAGTTGAAAATATTCACCAATACATTCTAACCAATAGATATAAATAATGAGTCGGTCTGCGTAACCTCGGTCTGCTGATACTCTGTTTGTATGGAATGGTTTTCTCAATTAATTTTCGGAATGAGCTGGAATAACAAGAGCTTGCTCAGTTAAACTTGAGCTAGGCCCGAACTGTTTACATAACTATAATAAATTGTTGACAAACAAGATAAACTCTCCATAGATGGAAAATCTCAATGGAACAGAAATTGTCCAAATATGGAACGAGTCAGGAACTACTGACTGGTTCCTTTGAAATGAATGACTTCAGCTCCTGTCTTGAATTAATCTGCCGAGTTGTAATATAATGAGAAAATCTAAAGTGAGTCATGATGAATGTTGTGGTAGGTTAATTTGTTATCATTTTTGTCGATTTTTAATCTATTCCGTAACTTAATGTAAGGCCTCAAGGCAGTGCTACACGGTGAGAATTAGGGTATGTGTAGGTGAGATGAAATTCGTGAATCGTTCGTGAGGTTAGGTGAAGGTGAATATCATATACTTTCAACATATTATAATAAATATTCAATTACCAAATTTTCTATGTATCTTTATCATATTTTGGTTTACTTTTTATTATAAATAATGTATAATTTCTTAAAATCAGGTTTCTACATTAAAAAATACATGTTTTCATGATGTGTATTAATATGTTCGTTTGATATAACTTTATCATTCAGTTTTTTTTTTAATATTTTTTAAAAAATGATATTATAGGATATTAAAGGTTTTCCTAATAGTGATATTTGATGTCATTATCCAATTTTTTTTTTTTTTTTAATTATCCTTCCTTCTCTCCTGCTTCTTTCGTGAACTCTCACAAGACCTGCTTTCACCTCACCTACACATACCCTATTTCTCACCGTGTAGATTTTTGGACACTGCTATGTATACTATATTACTTATCATATAGAGGTATAATCTGTTTGAGTTTCATCATATTTCACTCAGTCCTTTTTGAGATATTTTACTATTAATAGTACTGAGCTGGAAAATTATCCTGTTTTGAAAATTTATATTTAAAAAAAGGATATAGCTTACACGTCAAAATTTCTTAAACAAGTAGTGCAATGATAAGGCTATATAAGGAAAAATAATTAAGCATGAAAATCATTACTAACCTTCCTCGTCTTTGCGCGCCGAAGATATCAGTTGATGTAATTTTTCGTGATTTTTTTAAACCATATTCTTGGCTACTTAGGTTATGTATTGTAGGGACCAAAATTATATAAAATACTCTCATCATCATTCTAGATTTTTTTAGTTCTTAAATATAAAAAAACCGGAGTTAATATTTTTTTAAAGAAAACGTTATTTTAACAATTAAGAGAATTTTATAACTCCTGGACCAGCTTAGTCTCAAAGACCAAATTTATATCACTTAAACACATCGTATAGATAGGTAATCTGTATTAGTTTAATAATTTTTCACTCAGTCTTTTTTGAGATATTTCCGTGTAAATATCGCAAAAAATGAATTTTTGCCAATTTTGAAAATGTATATACAAAATAAGACTATGTTCTCAGGATCGAACTTTTTACAGCAAGTAGGACTATGACTAAGCTATAAATGAATCTCTTTACTTTTACATATTTTTATCTCGCTAAAAGTCTCGATTTTTAGTAATTTTCGAGAATTATTTTAACAACTTTCTTCACTATTTTAGGAATGAGTCATAAGGACAAAAATACAAAGCATGTCTTTATCTTATTGTTAATTTTTGTTTTGATTTTATATCTAAAAAATTAGAGGAATTAGAAAGATTTTCCCATCACATGCTTTTGCCCGTAAAGACTTAAAACGGCTGCAACAATAAAAGTATAGAATAGAATAAAAATTCTTCTTAGCTTGTGATATATATATATATATATATATATATATATATATATAGAATATATGTATACATATATATATAATATATATATATGTATAGAAAATTAAATTAAACCAAAAGAGATCAAAATAATGTTTTTGTTTTTTTTATGAATTGTTATTTATGAAAAGAAGTAGGAATAATAATGGTTTGAGGAATTAAAAAAATGTTTAAAGAATACCCAGATATTATAGTGTTATGAGGATTTATAAAGAAGGAGATGATATGAATTATTTAGCTCACTTAAGACAACCATCCCATAAAGATGGATGATTTTTTATCTATTAAGGAGAGAATTAAGGTTATATTGTTAGATAAATTCATAACAAAAAAGTGTAGATAATAAGATTAAGGTGCTAGATCATGTTTTACATATTCTGGAAGTGAGCAGAAAGAAGAGTTAAATATATTTATTTTTCAGACGGACTGTGGAATCAGGACTCGTTCAATAGGGAAGATGCTTTCGAAACCATTGGTGACAGAAAGGACTTACGAATTAGTATATCTAGTAATTATTCTATTTCTGATAGTAGTATTGGTCAATCTCTGTGGCAATAATAAAAAAAATTAAATATCCATTCATATCACATGTTTGTATTAGTATTAGTATTAATTTTTATAATACATAGAGAGAGAAATACCGAATTTGAATGGCTGCTCGACTTGGCTGTTGCGAGGAACACACAGTATACTGTATCAATAGCTACTTTACCAGAAGAGCTACTTTATACCATGTATTTTACACCTTTTTTCGATTTTCTCGAAAACGGTTCCGACGATTTTGATTAAACTCGCTATATCAATGTACAATTTAATAGGCTTTAACAACATGTAGGTTTCATTCTGGTAAACATAGTCTGACAGGGCTTAAATGCCGATATTTTTTTAATGCAATATTTTGTTTTTGAACATAAGAACAGTAATATACATGTATGATATACCGTTTGAAAGCTAAAGATTTTAGAAAAAATATTATCTTATACGAAAGCTTATAAAAGTTAATAGAGAGTGATGACTAGCCGATAAAACTAACTGATTGTTTTAGATAATAATATAATAGAGATTTTAATAAAACACATGTTTCTATAGAAATTCCATTTAATGTATTCTTTAATGGTTTCACTCAACTGTATCTCTTACTGTACTTTTATAAATTCTTTAATCGATTTCAAAAATGGAGGTAAGCGAAAGTCGTGTATTGCCCCCAACAGATTTTTTTGACTTTCACTTACTATGTATAGTAAGGGAAAGTATTGCGATCGTGAAAATTTTCGAATTCCAGTTTTCAACGGAAGTACACGTTTTAGGGTTCCCTGAGCCCAAGTAATCAAGTCCCGCAAAAAGGTGTGTATGTGTGTGTATGGTGTGGTAACTCCCGGGCGGAAGCGAAAAGTTCTATGAAACTGAAATTTCACATTTAAGACAACTATACGCCCGAGATGTTACAAAAACTTTTTCATCAAAATCTTCTAACCAGAAGAGCTACTTTATACCATGCATTTTGCACCTTTTTATGATTTTCTCATAAACGGTTCCGAAGATTTTAATTAAACTCGCTATATCGATGTAAAATTTAATGGGCTTTCATTCCTGATTAAAATAGTACTTCATCTAAAGTACCTTTACTTTTGTAGATTCTATAAAAATTACCATATTATCTTGTTAGCATTAATAAATAACAGCTAAAGATGCATGTTGAGCGAATTTGAATAACAATTAAAGGAGAAAACTGAAAAAATATTTTTTTAATAGAATTCTTTGTTTTTTAACGTAAGAACATTAATATCATATACCGTTGGAAAACTAAACATTTTAGAAAAAATATTATCTCATACACAAGATTTAAAAAAATAATAGAGAGTGATGAAAAGTCGATAAAACTAAGTGATTATTTTAGATAATTATCTTATAGATTTTTTATTAAAACACATGTTTCTATAGAAATTCCATTTAATTAATTCTTTAATGGTTTCACTCATTTTTATCTCTTACTGTATTTGAAAATTCTTTAATTGATTCTAAAAACAGTGGTAAGTGAAAGTCGTGTGTTGACCGCACCAGATTTTTATGTTTTAATATTGACATCATCTGGCTCAATAGTTCTTAAAACAGTATATTTAATCTCATTGTAAATGTATCTCTTCTGTATCTTTTTTAGCCCTGTTGATGACCCACTATGGGGGTCGAAATGTTGGCAGAAAATAAATGGTTGAAACTACCTAATTGTTTCATTCGCTGACCGCCACCCGCACTAATTCCTTCTTGTTATTCTCAACGGTCTACTAATTATATCCATAAGAATAAATAATAAGTTTAAAGGCTAATATGGTCTTCAGTATATTCAATTCAATTCAAATTTCAACAGAATTTTTGAATTTTGGGTTTAGTAAGAACTTTAATCTACACCTGAGGATAAATTAAGAGAGGAAAGCACAATTCCAAAGTTTGAACTGAAGGAAAAAGTATAGCGGTGGAGAAGTTGCAGCCAATATTTACCAGCAGACTCGGCGTTTTGTCCTAATTAAGCGATCCAAGGTGTTCCTAATTACTGAGTTCTCCTACCTCTATGTTTACTCTCCATTATTTAGGCCGTGCCCCTATTACGTTACTCCTCAGTCTTTCACTCGTGTAAGTTAATGATTAGGATAAAGAGTATTCATATTTTCCAACTTTATATAAAAATGTTTTAGAACTAAAAAATTAACATCTGTTGTGATTCAAGATACCTTACAGCCGATAATTTGCCAAATATCTCAACTCACTCAAGCCTTAGCTACAACTTATGGACATTAGTTCTCTGACTGTTGGTTCCCTGTCAATCCTTCTTTGGAACGCAAACGGACTACTTCGACATAAAACTGAACTGGAACTTTATGTTCATCAAAAACGTATTGACATTGTACTTCTGACGGAAACACAACTCACATCACGTAACACACTTTATATACCAAATTATGCTTTATACAGAACAGACCACCCAAATAATACTTCCCATGGAGGGACAGCTATATTAATAAAATCTAACCTTAAACATAACCCTATACACGTAGACTCGACGGCTCAGATACAAATAACAGGAACACAAATACAGACCAAATACAAAACTATAACACTTGCTTCCATTTACTGTCCCCCTAAATACAGCATTACTGAACAAATGTTTATTGAACTATTTAAATCATTTCGTAAAACATTCCTTGTAGGAGGCGACTTCAACGCGAAACACCAATACTGGGGTTTACGATTATGCACACCAAGGTGCAGGAGACTCAGGTCTGCTGTTACCCAGCTATCATTAACTGTATTTGCCCCCGACAGACCAACTTACTTACCGAATTCTCAATACAAAAAACCTGATTTACTGGACTTTTTTTATAGCCAAAGACTTGACTCTACCGATAACAATTACAACTGAAACAGACCTTGAATCTGATCATTTACCGGTGAACTTTATGTTGGGGGTAGAAAAATCCTTTGTGGGAAAAAAACCATCGCTTACTCATGGCATCATTAATTGGGACCTCTTTTGTGAACGAATTAATGCCCAGCTGACCGTACCTAAAGCATTAAAAACCGAAAAGGATTTGGAAGAAGCGGTTAAACCCATCATCGCAACAATTCAAGATGCTGCTTGGTCCACACAAGAGACAAAAAGAAGGCAAACAGTAAGCTCGCCGTCCTACCCTCAATATATCAGAGACCTAATCAGAGCCAAAAGATGGACACGAAAACTATAACCAAGAGACTTCCTTCTGACAGACGACTTTTTAATAAGCTTAACAACGAACTAAAAAGAGAAATACGGAAATTTAAACAAACTAACTTTGACAACCATCTGGAAAACTTGACGACGGATGACAACAGCCTTTGGTAACATACTAAGCGCCTTCTAAAGCATTACGAAGTATCTGTCCCATTGAGAAAAGACGATGGTTCCTGGGCTTTGTCGGACAGAGAGAAATCTGCAATTTTTTCTGACCACCTTTCAACTGTTTTTCAACCCCACATAGACTTGACAGACATACAACACGAAAATTATGTGCAGTAATTCTTATACTCCCCTCTTCCGCCATAATCCTTTACTCCTTCCGAAGTATCTAAACAGATTATGAAAATGCCAAAAAGGATGACTCCTGGTGATGACCTTATCACTGCTTAGGTACTTCGAAAAATCCCCAGAAAAGCTTTAGTCTTTCTTACAATACTGTACAACGCTATACTTAGGACAACTAAATTCCCTATCCGATGGAAATATTTTATAATTTCAATGGTACACAAACCCAACAAAGACAAACATAGACCTGACTCCTATAGACCTATTACCTTTCTTCCAGTATGTTCTAAAATATTTGAAAAACGATTGTACGAACGCATTATTAACAAACATACTGACAGACCAAGACATATTACCAGATCACCAATTCGGATTTCAATCTTCTCATTCCAAAACACAACAGCTACAAAGAGTTACTGACTTTATTTCTACTGCTCTAGAACTAAAGCAGTACGCATCTGGGGCATTTTTGGATGTTACTCAGGTTTTGATAGGGCGTGGCACCAGGGTCTTCTTTTTAAACAGAAACCTATTCTTCCTTACACATATTATTTAGTTCTAAAGTCTTTTCTCCATGACCGAATTTTTTCTGTCCGACAGGGTTCAGAGACCTCATCAATAAAACCAATCTGTGCGGGTGTTCCCCAAGATTCTATCGTGGCCCCACTTCTCTACTTAATATACACTTTCGACTTAACAATAGACCAAAACATTCTAACTGCGACATATGCCGACGACACTGCTGTTATTACGAGAAACACAGACCCAATACAGACCAGTATAACATTACAACACCACTTGGACAATGTACAAAACTGGTGTAAGAAATGGAAATTAAAAATTAACCATAACAAGTCACAACATGTTACATTTACTTTAAGACACGGAACCTGCCCTCCAGTTTATATAGACAACCACCACAAACAAATACAGTAACGTACTTGGGACTAATCTTTGACAAAAGATTGACATGGGGCCCACACGTCAAAATAAAATGTAAAACTCTAAATATTCGACTCAGACTATTATATTCGATACTACATAGGCACTCTAAATTACCCATTAAACATTAGGAGTTGGATGAGGGACCTCCTAGCCTAAAATAATAGTTCTTGTTTGAATGTCAGGAGGATGCACCACTGGGTGCGTCTCCCTCATGCCCAACCATGCCATCCATGTCTCCTTGTTTTTTAAAATTCCATTTGTTTATTGTAAACATTTTACAGGTGCAAATAAAATCATTAAACACATAAAAAATAAAATAAATAAATAAATAGCCCTGCAAATTAATAGCATGCTGTAGGGAAACTTTTTTTGAGTGAGTGTAAGTTTTATAATGGTTTTATCTTTTATCCCCATTTATCTTGAAGGATATGGTATCTTCAAGTGATTTTCTTTGTACTATCCTAATTGCAATTTCTACATTTCCCCCATTATATCTGTACACACCCAACAGTCCCTTTTGCTTCCAATGATGCGAAATTCTGCGTGCACTGTGTTTTTTAGGCAGAATAATCGGTAATTTTCGGAAAGCAGAAGAAGAGGTGGGGTTAAATCTCGGTGTATTTAGATGTTTACTTCCCACTTGGTAAGCTTTTACAGATCTTCCAAATTAGCTAAATGTGAATTTCAATTCATTCTGTGTTAGAAAGTACGTTTTGTAGTATTTATTCAAATCTCTCTACCTGTTTTAGAACTATTAACCAACAAGTACTGTTAGGGGATATACATTTTTTTCCTCAGATTACTGATTGAGTTTTTAATTTTAATTTCTAAGTGGAAATGAAACCTTAGTGACTCCTCCCTCCTGCTCCCGTTTTCTTTAAACAATAATCTTCTTCATTATTCACTTATTTTTATATAATAATTATAAATATTTGAATAAATTCGCCTCAACGTAAATTTATTAATTTTATTTACAGCCCGGAAGATGTAGAATGTTAGAATTTCAGGGAATTATGTTTATGAAACAAGTCAATGGTGATAATGACCCTTTTTTTTATTTCGATAATCAACCGAGGACTGATTGTGCCTCGAAATTGTTGAATCACTAATAAAAGACACAAAATGCAAACCTGTGTATACATCGCTTCAGCTGACCAAGACGTCAATGACAGCATAACATTTTTCAGCTCACCCTCAGTCAGCTTAAGGGACTGCTGCAAGCACACAGAGCCGTCGTTCGAGTCCAGCCTAGACAGGAAATTCAGCTCGGGCGAGGAAATATCTAGTAGATGAGTTGTTGGCTGCAGACAGGTAACATGTCTATTGACAGAAATCGCTAAAAAAAAAAAAAAAAAATACATGATAGTTTACTTAACAATATTTATTTGAAAAAAAAAATCTAAAATTTTGCTTAACAAGTACTGAATTAGTAATCTCCATTTCTAAAGACGTAAATATACATACTTTTGTAAAATGTAAATATTTTGTCTATTATAAGTTTCTTCATTTAGAGTTAATGTTTAAAATTATAATGGAAAACTTTCTGATTGTTCAAATCATATTTCAATAGTTTATAGACTGGTACAGTTTCTTTCGAAATTATATAAAATCATGACGTGTATATTCTTAATGATAATTCTTCAAACAAAGATTGGTATTTCTTTCATTTATTACGACATAGTTTTCCACGTTTTATGTAACCAGAAAACTAATTAAATGTTGTCTGTAAAACATTATATATATTATAGTAATATTGCAAAGTCTCTGCATTATTGTAAGTAAACGAAACGTAGGAATAAATTTATATTTTATATTTGATGTAATGATAATGAAGCAGGCAGTTGATACAAGTTATTATTGAATTTTACTTGTAATATTTGAAAAAATAAAATAAAGTTTGGATTAATGAGGCAATCGTGTGTGACGGATCCATTTCGTTTTTAGGGCGAGAAAGAACATAAGTTTGATTAGTACTGCGCACAAGAAAAATATTATTATTTTAAAAATCAAATAGTTTTAAAACGGCGATTTGAGTCAGTCTGGGGATTTTATTAATACATTTTATTTTACGTAAAAAAATAATCTTTAAATTTTCTTTGAAAAAGAGAGGACTACGTGCTGTCAAAAAACTCAAAGTTAAAAAATCTGATGCGGGCAACTCACGACTTTCACTTACCTCCGTTTTTAAAATCGATAAAAAAAATTTCAGATACAGTCAGAGATAAAAATGAGTGAAACCATAAGACAATTAATTAAATTGAATTTCTATAGAAACATGTGTTCTTTTAAAAAATCTATTTTTTACGGTATATTATACATGTATATTACTGTTCAAATACAAAAAAATTGCATTAAAAAAATATTTTTGCAGTTTTCTCCTTTAGTTGTTTATAAAATTCAATCAACTTGCATATTTAGCTGTTAATTATTAATGGTAACAAGATAATATGGTTATTTCTGTAGAATCTATAAAATGAAAGGTACTTTAGAGAAAGAAATTTTAAAGTATCGGTATTTAAGGCCTATCAGATTATTTAAATCAGAATAAAACATACATGCCGTTAAAGTCCATTAAATTTTACACTGATATGGCGAGTTTAATCAAAATCGTTCGAGCCGTTTTTGAGAAAATAGTAAAAAGGTGCAAAATGTATGGTACAAAGTGGCTCTTCTGGTGAGCTGATTTTATAAGAAAGTTTTTGTAACATCTCGGACGTATATTTGTCTTATTGTAAATATGAAATATCAGATTCATAGGACTTTTCGTCACACAGACCTTCTTGCGGGACTTGGTAATTTGGACCCTAAAACGTGTATTTCCGTTGAAAACTGTAAATCAAAAATTTTCACGATCGCAATACTTTCTCTTTTCTATATATTTCATATATATGTAAGTGAAAGTAATAATGAGGAAAAGTTATAAAATTCCATTTAATTTAATTTAACAACATCAATCATTTATTTATATAGTTTACATAAAAATATGAAAGATTCCTAATTAGGTATTATTATGAAGTCAAGGTAATTCATGACATTTTATTTCGGAAACATTTAATACTTTAATGATTTTTTCCCTATTTATTTAATTTTTATTAAGAATATAACCGATGGAATAACTAATAATGTTTGTTATCAAGAAATCATTTTTATTTAATTTTTTAAAAATCTGTTTGTGTATATTTCAATGATTTTTCTGAATAAGAAATATAAATACATTATATGATCTCACAATACTATATTTTTTTAATTTACCAATAGGTTGACAAATTTTGACTAATCACCGACAATAGCAAACAATGGAACTTCATCCTCCTTATTTCAAGTGGTGTCAGAATAAAAAATGTTAATTAATAATCAAATTTAAATTGTAATAAATTAAAATTAAGAAAATATTTCTTCCTGTAACAAAACAATAATTAATGTATTAGAACGAATTAAAAATTTTGATGATAAGGTTTCAGTTTATATCGTTACTAGTATTAGATTAAAAATGGTTCTAAAAAAACATTCGGACTTTGAAATTTATAATTATCGGTCAACAACTCGCTATTAAATTATTGACGTCAATGAAAAAACATGCAAAGATGCTATGAAGAATCTCGTGATATTGCATTACTAATATCTATTTTAAAACTTTTAGCGTTGGAATTTTTATGTATATACATAATAATGTACAAATATATACATATTTTTTTGTACTGGACCATTAATCTGCCAGTGTTTAAAAAAGACCAAAATTGAAATGTGGCCCCTAATTGAATATTTTTGGTCGGTATTTTATTTATTTATTTTTTTTTTTCCTTTTCCATGAATGGGATTCCATTGAGATACTCCATACAGCCATTTTATATATTATATCTTTTTAGTGAAAACTATTACAATTACCAATTTACCAAATTACAAATATCAATTAAAATTACCAAATTACAATTACCAATCACCGAACTATTACAATTATCATATTCTTTTTGGTCGGTAAGAAACGTACAGAATCATTGATTATATAATTTCAATACATGGTATTCATCATTCCAAAATATGTATTTAATAATGCAAATATGTGTTATAGTATTTATGTCATTTTTACTTTCACTTACCTATATATGAAATATATAGTAAGGGAAAGTATTGCGATCTTGAAAATTTTCGAATTCCAGTTTTCAACGGAAATACACATTTTAGGTCCCCTGAGTCCAAATAACCAAGTCCCGAAAAAAGGTCTGAGTTTGTGTGTGTGTGTGTGTGTGTGGTAACTCCCGGACAGAAACGGTAAGTCCTATGAAACTGAAATTTCATATTTAAGACAACTATACGCACGAGAAGTTACAGAAACTTTTTCATCGAAAACAGCTTACCAGAAGAGCCACTTTATACCATGCATTTTGCACCTTATTACAATGTTCTCAAAAACAGCTTTAACGATTTTGATTAAACTCTTTATATCGATGTAAAATTTAATGAGCTTTAAAATCATGTAGGTTTCATTTAGATTGAAATAGTCTGACAAGGTTTGAATGCCGATATTTTAAAATGTCTTCCTCTAAAGTGCCTTTAATTTTGTAGATACTAAAAAAATAACAATATAATCTTGTTACAAACGATAAAAAACGGGTAAATACATAAGTTGAACGAATTCGATCTCTGGCTGAAGGAGAAAACTGCAAACATATTTTTCAATGAAATTTTTCGTTTTTGAACATAAGAACAGTATGATAGATGTATAATATACCGTTGGAAAGCTAAAGATTTTAGAACAAGTATTATCTTATACAAAAGCTTGTAAAAGTTAATAAAGAGCAATGAAATGCCGATAAAACTAACTGATTATTATTTCAGATAATAATATAATAGATTTTTAAATATAACACATGTTCTATAGAAATTCAATTTAGATAATTCTTTATTAGTTTCACTCATTTTTATTTCTAACTGTATTTGAAAATTCTTTTATCGATTTTAACAACGGCGGTAAGGGAAAGTCGTGTGTTGCCTGCACCAGATTTTTTCTCAGATAAATATGCATTTATTGATATTTACAACTTTATTGATACAATACAATAAGTAAATGGTGTAATATGATAATAACACATGATGATAACGGCTTGTAAAGGAACTAAAAATGGTTACCACTTCAACGTCTAATTTTACGTAAAAGATTTGACCCTTGGACCCATTTCTCAGAGGATTATCGCTAATAAGGATACGTGTGGTCAGGAAGTTTAGATTTAAAAGAAGTATATGTACTATGTTAAGGGCTAAGTCAACAAGAAATAGGATATAGGGATTTTTATGATTGATTTCATAGATGGCAAAGCGAGGGCCCTTTTCGACGGACTTCGGGTCGCAAGGGGTGGATGCGGGGTGATTCTGATAGTTAGGTGGATCACCAAAGCTCATTTCCAGGTGTAACATTCCCAAAAATAGTCCTCATAGTAGTGATATAAATGAGCTTTTTGTCGTACATTAGAAGTTTATTTTCATTTTGTACTTAAGTATATAGATGTTTTTAAATCCATTAAAATAAAAATCCAGATTAAAAGATTTCTGTCAAAGTCTCTATTGAACTCAGATAAAATAAAAACCGATAATTCATATACATGTTGAGAAAATAAATGTTATGTTAATTTTCATCAAATTGCTTATCGATATTTCATGTCACGTTTTATATAGAAATGTTGTTTGTCGGTAAAATGTTGAAACTGAGAGTTTAAGATAATATTTCATGACACTGCTGAGGAATAAAAAACATTTTTTGTACTGTCCATTCAATGAACAAGTTAGCTGATTCATTTTCCTGAAAAGAAATGAAATACAAAAAACACTTATGGAAAGAGTTTGGCGTAGCTTGTCCTCCACCCATGGAATTGTCGTAGAAATATCATATGAAATCGACGTTTTTGAAGAACGGATGGAATTTAGGTTTCCGGCCATTTTAAATATTGGGCCTTTTGCAAAATAGTTCTAAAAATAAGTAATAGTCAGAAGGCGGCAGGTATGTTTTAAATAATTTAAAACGATTAACGTTTAACAATATTTCTGTGGTATTGGTAAAATATATTATAATTATTATGGAAATTTTCTAAAAATTAATTCTCTCAGTAATTAATACTTTCATACAAAAAATAATAAAACCACTACCTCTATAAACCATGATGGGTCTTGGTCTCAGTACTATAGAGATTCGTGCTGTGTTTAAGCTAACGGCCTTGCAATGAGGTGCTTTGGCCAAGATGCCAACACTCTGACGCCAGGGTTTTTCTCCGATTTTGGGTACCCACATTATAGGGGTCTAGGGTCGCCCCCAGGCTGAAATAACAGTATAAATAATATTCTGCTACAGCCGGAATTCGAACCCAGGACATGGAAAACAGTAGACTAATGCTCTATCCATTTACCATATTCGTTAAAGATTAAGTTTTTTAATTTGATGTGAACAATAGCCTGCACTCTTAAATCTATTCAATATAGAAATAGTTAAAAAAACGATTTCTTAGTTTTTCATCAATCACCTACGTTAACATATAAAAAAAATGTGATAATGACAATAATGTTTGATGATTATTAGAAGAAAACAAAAGAAAAAATCAGATAATGACCACACGTGGGACCTTTAACCTTCACCTCGAACCGAGATCAATGTAACTCTAGTTGCCAACATTGTAATCGAATAATTGCATTGATAACATTATCAGTCTGTTACTAGTGTAAGGAAAACGCATCTCCATTCGGCAAAGTAAATTGTTTCTAGAAATGTTTATTATAAATAGCTATATTAAAATCATTTTTCTTTATTATGGGAGAAAGCACGAACCATAACATGATCTAAGAAAAAAAATTTTTTTCTGACGGAAAAGTAGGTATATAAACAATCATTACAGTACACCAAATTTTGTTCCACGTATAATACATATCTATTAAAAATATGTTGTTCTGGATAAATAAAAAAATAATCCACTAAGAAGAAATAATTGCAAGTGAGTGCTTCCAGCTGTTATAGGAGGCATTCATGTGTAAATTGGCAATGGCCAATTCTAATTCCACACAGTATGATTTGTTCTCTCCTAAAAGTTCTGGAGCTAGTTTTCCATTCGTTACAATAAGGTTTAATAAATTAAAATAAATCTTACAGAAGTGTGCGTGCTCTGCGTTATGATACGTTGCATTTCAAGTGGAGAATAAAATATCAAAATGGCACGATGCTTCTTATGAATGATTTGCGTATCTGTGGATGAAAGTTCCATGATGCAGAGGTAGTGTCATCTCTCATTTAACAATATAATTAATTTCGTTTTTTTTTTTACTTTCGCCTATCTGAAGGTAAGATACACGTTTTACGGTTCCCTGAGTACAAATAACCTGTATATATAACCTGTGTGTAAAAAGAGCACCAGGAAAATGATAAGTCGTGAATTTTTGAATTAGCTAACAGATTTCACTCAAAAACGTCTATGCCGATTTCGATTAAACTTTCTATATCGATCTATAATTTAATGTGATTTAATATCTTATAGGTTTCATTGTGATTGAAATAGTCTGATAGGCTTAAATGCCGATATTTAAAATTGTCTTCCTCTAAAGTACCTTTAATTTTATAGATGCAGAAGAATTAATCATATCATCTTATTAGGATTAATAAAAAGCTGCTAAATATAAAAAATAAACGAATTTGATAACCAACTAAAGGAGAAAAGATTAAAAACATTTTTTAAACGTAATTTTTGATTTATTGAACATAGGGACAGGCAAATAGATTTATAGTATCACTTTGGAAAGGTAAAGATTTTAGAAAAAAATATTATCTTATATGCTAAGTTGTAAAAGTTAATGTAAAGTGACAAATAGAGCATACGATTATTTCTGGTAATCTTACATAAAAATTTGTTATTGTTATATTATTTAATTTAAATCATATGTTTCCAACGAGAGAAATGCTTTATTTATTTGGCAATGCTGCCCAAATACATCGGGTGGCTTAGATCACACATCATACTATATCAATCCTATGGAAACTTTTCACATACATTATTTTTTTTATATTATTATTTCATTTATATTTTTTCCTATCTAATACAATAATAATAATAATGAAGAATAAACATTTTATTTAAATTAACTTTAAATTTTTTTTATTTTAAATGTATTTAATAGTTTTTGAATTGATTTTAACCACCGAGGTAAATGAAAGTCGTGTGTTACCCGCACCAGGTTTTTTTTATAATGGTTAGAGATCTCAACTGTTTCGAATACAGTTTCCGAAACCTCCTCGAAAATAAAATAAAAAGGAACCGAAAAAAAGGAAATAGAAAAGGATAAAAAAAAAAAAAAAAAGACAACTACGGTAGGCGTTGCCGGGCTATAAAGTTTAAAGCGGAAATAAAAGAGGAAGACAGTAAAGAGTGGAAGAGGCTCTATAGTAGCCATTGCGGGATCGCTGCTTAGCTTGAGGGTACGGCTGGGGTGAGCGTATTGTCTCTACTCTGCTCTATTAACTTCTTCCCAGCTTTATCGTTACAATTCATATCAAGCGTTTCATATTATTCTACAATTTCACCTTCATTCATTCATCAATGTCGCAGGATTTGAATGAATATGAATTACTTTATTAAAACGGAAGCTCTTATTGTCGTGTGATGAGGATGGAACGCGTACAATGACTTGATGAAGAATGAAAAAGTTCATTAACTGTTCTTGATAGGATATAAAGCAGAACATGTTTACCAAAGAATTTCGTAGTTTGTTTTTTCATTCATCTTCTCTTTAACCGATATTACTGCGGCTAATCGTACGATACTACAGTGGAAGTCCTTATATTTTGCTTATTCAGGTTTAATTAGGACATGGACCTTTAACGGGAAACTTACATGGTACCATATCGGACTACCCTTTTACGTCCCCTCCGAAGGACTACATAACTGCGAGGTCTAGTGGATACTAGATAGTACTATTCTTTTTGTCTCCGGGTTCCGCGTTCGATCTCCCGGCTGAGGCAGAATTATTGATTCAAAAGAAAGAATATTGTTTTGTAGTTTCCCTCGACATTGAAAAAGCATTCGATAGTGTTAGTCACAAACGTATGCATCGAAAAATTAAATTGCATCTGTCCTATATTCTTTTAATTCTGTTTTGAATTCTTAGGATCTTCACAAAAATAATTTCTGACACATAAAGTGGTAGACAATAATGGAGACTTTTTATAAATATGTTTAGAATATTTTTTCAAGTTATTCGATGAATCTAGAGAGAAATGCTTTATTTTATCAAAATTACAATAAAACAAAACCGGGCTGCCCAACTGTATTGGGTCGCTATCACACACAGCGTACTTATCAATCTTGATGACATGTGATATTGACCTAAAAAATTATAAATTTACAATACAATTACTTTCTTTATCAACAGATTTCTATGTTATATGTTATAATATGTAATATAGTCTATAATCCAAAGCAAAATACAAGCATAAAAAAAAAAACGAAAAAAAAAACAGATTTGAAAATGCACACCTAAAGGACCAACAGAATCAATGACAAAATTTAAGCAAAAAGATAAGACGAATAAAGAAAAACATAAATATAAGTCTTGTAAGGAAAAATCTTAACCTACTAATATCCATAGAGGTGATGATGAATAATCCCCAGGGAGTCCAATATTATATTCTCGGCCATCATGGACAATTCACTATTACCAACACCGAGTTCTTCTAGAAGGCTCCTTGTTCTACTGGGGATAGTCCCGCGAGATCCGAACCAGAGGCCTCTCACGGTGAACTCTCTCTCTCCGAAGGTCTCGCGGAACTTCTCTTTTAGGAAAGGGATACACTTATTGTAGATATCTCTCTTTTCCCTATCCACTTCATCTGCCTGATCGAGGTCGTTTGTTTCATACCTGACGGTCGGGTCGAGGATCAATGCTGTTCTCCCGTTCTTGGAGATGCTACAATGTCAGCATACCTCGCAGAACCGTCCGTGTCCACGCAGTAGACCTCGTCAAAGCAGGTATATTCCTTTTCCCTAAGAAGCCTTATTAACGCATGCTTAACTCGATGGTGCCGGCGAGTAACTAGGAGGGAGTTGTTGGGGCATTTTCCCAGCACGTGGGCTGGTGTTTCTGACTCTCTGCCACATTTACGACAGAGGGACCCAACATCTCTCGCCTGTCCACTGACTCCTGGGACCCCTCGCAGGGGTGCATAGTTGATATTCAGCTTCAGGGCGTTGGACCATTCAGACCCCGAGAGAACTTGTTTTTCGCATATATATCTGTTGGCTTTCGGGGTCTCTTTAAAATGACGAACGCCAACGCCCTGCCACCTGCAATTGGCCCATTCTTCAAAAGCATTCTCTCTAAGCGACTGTCGTAGAGCTCTCACACTTCGGTGGCTCTGATCCACATTCAGTCTTCCCGCACATTCAGAAATTTCGACTGGATAGTCAAATATAGACTGAAACAGAGCATCCGGCACATTTGACAGTCGCTGAGCTATGGACCAATGTTGTAGGGGAGCCTCCCATTGACAGCGGATCAGACCCAATCCCCGATATCTCCTCGGCGCATATAGCATTGCCGATGCGGTGCTGGCAGGGAGCCCGATGATGGCCTTAATACTTCTCCTTATATTAATATCTATACCCTCCAATATCGCAGAAGGTATTTTTGTAAGCGGTGCGGTCTGGAGAGGATACGTTATTCCGGGAAACACATATTGGTTGACCACGTTGAGCTTTTGTTCCGGCTTGAGTAGACAAGAGGTCACCAGTTTATCAAGATTGGTGTTTAGTTTTCGTCACGACCTCTTCGTTAAATACCAACTCTCCGGAGAACGTACATCCTAAGTATTTAACGACTTCTCCTTCATTTGCTGTGGGGATGACTTCTCCGTTCTCCAAAGAGAGTGTAGTCGTCTGCAGCTTCCCATTGTTGACGATAACACCAACACTTTTCTGTGGATTTATACCCAGACCAATCTCCGCAAGAACCCTCTGTACGCCATTTATAATTCTTTCAGCCGCACCCTTGTCACGTGCCGTAACAGCTTGATCGTCCGCGAAGCCAGTGAGGACCACGCTTTCTTGTCAAAGTTAAAGAATAAAGTTAAAGAATAAAAATTAAATAGTGATTCTAAATATTATGATAGGGTTATAATGCAATCTCTAGTCCTCAAATCCTTATCTGGTCCTTATCGCCTATAAGTGCTTCGCAACATAAACAAACGTATCCTCAAAATATAGTCACATCGCACAGCTCCTGTTTAGTCTTACAGTATAAATTCAACTTCAAAGATTGTTTATCTATTCAGATTAAAACAAAAAATCTAGAATATCAGATTTACATCGATACAAATAATGGCGACACACGACTTTCACTTACCTCGACTGTAAATATCAATTTAAAAAACTTGAATATACTTCAATATTAAAATATTTTAAGTTTGTTACTTTCACTTATTAAATATAGTAAGGGGAAGTATTGCGATCGTGAAAATTTTCGAATTCCAGTTTTCAACGGAAATACACGTTTTAGGGTCCCCTGAGTCCAAATAACCAAGTCCCGCAAAAAGGCTCTGTGTGTGTTTTGTGGTGTGTGGTAACTCCCGGGCGGAAACGGTAAGTCCTATGAAACTGAAATTTCATATTTAAGACAACTATACGCCCGAGACGTGACAAAACTTTTTTCATCAAAATGAGCTTACCAGAAGAGGCACTTTATACCTTGCATTTTGCACCTTTTTTTCGATTTTCTCGAAAACGGTTCCGACGATTTTGATTTAACTCGCTATATCGATGTAAAATTTAATGGGCTTTAATATCATGTAGGTTTTATTCTGATTAAAATGGTCTAACAGAGCTTAAATGCCGATATTTTAAATTTTCTTCCCCTAAAGTACCTTTAATTTTGTAGATTCGATAAAAATAACTATATTATCTTGTTAACGCTGATGAAAATAAGGTAAATATATAAATTGAATAAATTCGATACCCAACTAAAGGAGAAAACAGAAAAAAATATTTTTTTAGTGCAATTTTTCGTTTTTGAACATAAGAGCAGTAATATACATTTATGATATACCGTTGGAAAGCTAAAGATTTTAGAAAAAATATTATCTCATACACAAGCTTTTAAAAGTTAATAGAGGCTAATGAAAAGAAGATAAAACTAACTGATTATTTTAGATAATAATATAATAGATTTTTTAATGAAACACATATTTCTATAGAAATTCAATTTAATTAATTCCTTAATAGGTTCACATATTTTTATCTTTAACTGTTTATGAAAATTCTTTCATTGATTTTTAAAATGGAGGTAAGTGAAAGTCGTGGGTTGCCCGCACCAGATTTTTTTTAATAAAACGTGCATTCACTCGTCTAAACATATGATTTAGATTAAATAATATAACTATATTAAAATGTTAATCAGTAGTAAGTTTTTTCTCCATTCGTTACTTTATATTACCTTTTACTACTTTGTGTATCAGATAATATTTTTTTTCCAAAATTTTTCTCTTTCTAAAGGTATATTGTACGTCTATATTACTGTTCTTATTATAAAAAAAAACAAAAATTACATAATAAAATATGTTTGCACTTTTCTCCTTTAGTTGTGAATCAAATTCGCTCAACTTGCATATCTAACCGTTATTTATGAATAATAAAAAGATGATGTGTCTAATTCATTCAATTTACGTATTTACCTGTTTTTCATCTGTGGTAACAAGATATTATAGTTATTTTTATAGAATCAACAACAAGGTACTTTAGAGAAAGAAAATTTAAAATACCGGCATTTATGCCCTGTCAGACGATTTTAATCAGAAGGAAACCTACATTGTATTAAAGCCCATTAACTTTTACACCTATATGGCGATCAAAATCGCTTGAGCCGTTTTTGAGAAAATCGTAAAAAGTTTCAAAATGCATGGTATAAAGTGGCTCTTCTGGTTAGCCGATTTTGATGGAAAAGTTTTTGTAACGTTTCGGGCGTATAGTTGTTTTAAATATGAAATTTCTGGTTCGTACGACTTTTGGTTTTTGCGCTAGACTTACTACACACACACACACACACACACAGACCTTTTCGAAATAGAAAATTTTCACGATCGCAGTACTTTCCTTTACTATGTATTTCATATATAGGTAAGTGAAAGTAAAAATGCAATTTCACTGCCAGAAGTGTATTTACTTATAATGCAATAAGTCCTTTTTAATAGTTTGTGTTTTTTATTATTACTATAATTTTTTTCTTACATATTTTATAAAATTTACGACTTATTTACGATTCATACAATAAAGCAAGTTTATGTGAAGTACTGATATAAGTCATGAAAATAGCTTCTACTATCAATTGATAGCACGGCAATGGCTATTTTACGTGAGAAGGTCTCGAGATGACCATATTTTTAGTCACCTCGAAGAGATGATAGGTTACGGACAAGTAGTAGTTATATGTGGGTAGAGGGTAAGGAATTGAAAGAGGTATATCTGAGGAACAAATCGGGTACTGAATTCCTAATGATGATATGTTTTAATTGCTTAAAAATTGAGAGACAATCAGGTTTTTCAAAGGATTTGTGATTGCTATGATCGGTTGCGTACTTATTTGATGTTTAAGTGGATTCCCAAAGCTCAATCCTGATATATAAGGTACTAGCTGTTGCGCGCGACTTCGTCTGCGTCAATTTCAGTTATTATGATCGATATTAAGACGTTTTTAAAAGAATATATTGGGTTGTCCGGAAAGTTTGTAGAAAAATTTTGACAACAATTGAAATTGGACAGCTTAAAATTTGTTTATTTAATCTACAAAAATGGGGTTGGTCTTCCAGATTGAAGACCCTCTAAACCGCGAGAAACCACTTCTGAACCGTGCTGTCAGCAGTTGAATCGCTGCCATACTCGGAACGAATCTTTCTTGCAGTTTGGGCTACGTTTTTCCCTCTTTTAAAAAAGAACAGCATATTATTTCGAAAATGAACTGAATCGTCACTCATGTTGGATTGCAATAAACTACACTACTGATCCTTCATAAAGACGAATTCAGTGTGTAAACATAGTTAATTCCATGAGGATTAAAGGCATATAAATAAACATTAGCCTCGTGATTCATTTTAGTAGAAAAAACAGAAGGTGAATTTTATTTTAAAAACCTCTACCAACTTTTCGGACGACCCAATATTTTAAAGTATTTCTGCTTAAATAATATTTTTGGTTTTATTTTCTTGTGGCAGAAGAACATACTGATTTTCTCCGCGACCCGATCTTGACGTAAATCGATTCCTACGTGTTTAAATGCTTGCCCATGTGATTTATTAATTGTTATGGCAAAAGATAAATTAACGGGAAACTGAATTATTTTAAAATTAAAAGGTAAATGATCTTTTTTTGGAAACGTTGGGATTCGAGGTCAATTTTCCCTGTTTTTTCCCATATTTTCCACTGATTCTTCGGTCCTATTGGTCGCAGCGTGATGTTATATAGCCTATAGCCTTCCTCGATAAATGAACTATCCAACACAAAAAGAATTTTTCAATTTGAACCAGTAGTTTCTAGTCGTTCAAACAAACAAACAAACATACAAACAAACAAACAAACTCTCCAGCTTTATAATATTAGTATAGATAATTCATATTTTTGTAAAAATCGAGATATTTTGAGCGTTGTTGTACATTTTCGACGTTTATACTTATTTTGTTCCTTTAAAAAAAAATATTAAACTGTTGGGTTGTCCGAAATTTTCGTAGAGATTTTAAAAATAAAATTTACTTTTTATTTTTTCTACTAAAATTAATCACAAAGCTAATGTTTATTTATATGCCTTTAATTCTCAGGGTATTAACAAAGTTTACATACTGAATTTTTCTTTATTAAGGCTCAATAATGTAGTTTGTTGCAAACCAACATAAGTGACGATTCAGTTCATTTTTTGTATATAATACTGTTTTGTTTTTTTTTGTTTTTTTTTTAAGGGAAAAACGAAGTCCAAACTGCAAGAAAGATTCGTGCGTGGCAGCAATTCAATTTTTGATAGCACAGTTCATTTACACACAGTGGTATTCGCGGTTTAGATCAGGATTTTTCAATTAGGAAGACCAACCCTGGGCTGGCCGAAGTTCAACACTTGACAACGGTTATCGCAAACAATCCACGAATTACTGTCCGTGAGATAGCTGCGGAGTTAAGATCCTGCAAATCGACCGATTTTGATCATCTAAAGAAGGCCGGGTAAGTCTGTCGTTACGACGTTTGGGTTCCCCACGAACTCAGTGAAAGGAACGTTATTGAAAGGATTTGATGTTGTGGTCTTCTGCTGAAAAAAAACACAATTATTTTAAACGTTAATCCAATTAATTAATTAATGCATAAGAAGAAGAAAAAAATAAATTTTATTCTGGGACTTCTGTCCCCTAAGAATAACAAAAAAAGTACAAGAGTGAGTATTATGTCTGGCTTAAAAATAAAAACATTACAAAAACAAACTTAAGGTTATACTTATATTATATATAAACATAGTAAATACTGTTGCTTGAACGACATATGACTACTACTTGCATTATTTATAGTGTAGTAAATAAAACGACAATAGAACATTCATGTATGACTATATAATACTGAAAACATGTGCATACAGAGATACTATGATTGAACGTCACACTAATATCGTAAAATCGTAGAAAAAAAAGTTTTTGTTAACTTGAAATATGACTATTATTCTTAATTTTTTATACAATTAATCGGAAGACTGATTACTGAGGAGATGATGGAATAATTTGTTTTTAAACGAGGTTAAGGAAGAAGTTTTGCGTATAGAGGTAGGTATGGAATTCCAAAGAGAGGTGGCACGCAAACTAAAAGATTTTTTAAAGAATGATGTTCGATGAGAGGGCAAATAGAGGTTAGTGGGTTGGGATCTTGTGTTAAACGAATGTACTGATGAACAAGGGATGAGTAGGTCAAGAATGTAAGATGGACTTTGGGTTTTAAAAGTGCGGAATAGGAATACTCCCAGGAAATACTGTCGGCGAGAAACTGGATTGAGCCACTTCAACTCGGCATACTTGTCGGCGACGCTGGAGCGTCTGGAGACTCCGAAGATGAATCTAATAAAACATTTCGTTAGCCTTTCCAATCTCATCTCAAGTCCACCAGACAATCCACCAAAAACTAGGCAGCCATAGTCAAAGTGGGGGAAGACGAGAGAAGAAACAAGGAGCCGACGAACTTTAAACGGTAGTGCATCACGCAATCTTATGGACCTAGCATAATGAACCTATATGTGTATATATACGTGTGTGTGTGAATTGGAACATTGCTGACCATCAGTGGTGATGGATGATTCCCAGGGAGTCCGGAATCACTTTCTCGACCCAAACCACATACCTCTCACGAAGAACTCTCGCCAATGTTCTAGTGGAACTTTTCTTTCGGGAAATAAATGCATTTTTCATATATTTCCTTTTCCACTCCACCTGCCTGATGGAGGTCCAATATTAGTATTTATTGTAAGATTTAGAGTTGATTGAAATATTGTAACAGAAAACCAAATATACAATGTACGGCCTTTTTGCTCATTGGTACTTAATTTTCTAAATTTGAAATATATAGTAAGGGAATGTATTGAGACCGTGAAAATTTTTAAATTCTAATTTTTCCGGAAATACACGTTTTACGGTCCCCTTAATCCAAACGGCCAGCAATAATGGCTCTAACAATTTTGATTAAACTCGCTTTATCGATGTTGAATTTAATAAACATTAATTACATGTAGTTTCATTCTGATTGAAATAATCTGACATTGTTTAAATACCGATATTTTATATTTTCTTCTTTTTAAAATATTTTTAATTTTGTTGCTTTGAAAAACTTAACCATTTATTTTCGATATCATTGATAAAAGACGGAATAATATATATATATATATATATATATATATATATATATATATATATATTATTATATATATATAATATAATAATATAAGAAAAAACATATTTTTTAGGTAATTTTTTTTTCTTCCGAACATAAGAATAGTAATATAGGTGTATAATATACCGTTGGAAAGATATAGAGTTTAGAAAATGTGTTATCTTACATAAAAAGTTGCATAAGGTAATGAAGAGTGATAAAAAGTGGATAAAACTAAATGATTTATGCAGTTAATTTTCTATGATTAGATTATTTATTCTGAAACTCATTTTTGCATTTAAGCTAAATGTTATTGTTTAATTTTTTTTTTTTTTTTTTACTTTCACTTACCATATATATGAAATATATAGTAAGGAAATGTATAGCGATCGTGAAAATTTTCGAATTTCAGTTTTCAACGAAAATACACTCTTAAGGGTCCCCTGTGTCCAAATGACCATGTCCCGCAAAAAGGTCTGTGTGTGTTTGTGGTAAGTCCAGCGCGAAAACGATATTTTTCTATATAAATTCAATTTAAATAATTCTTTAATGGTTTCACTCATTTTTATATTTAACAGTATTTGAAAATTCTTAAATTTTTAATAAAAATGGAGGAATGTGAAAGTATTGTGCTGCTCGCACCACATTTTTTAAATCTAACTTTATTTAAATGTTCTTAAACTGATTTTAACCTTTTATGTAAAGTAAATTAAGAAATAGCTTATATTTGTTTTAATGTGGATATTTGTTGTCACTGATACCTGGACAATCGTCTAATTAATTTAAATATTAGAGAAATATAATAATAAATTATTATTTTGATGGTAATATTGCGGGGTATATAGGATGTTGGAGGCTGTGACGAAGTTATGTAAAGGTGGCTAGAAGGCGGTTAGGGAAGGACTGCTGAGATCAGCTCTCTTCTTCGATTTTCCTCTCTCCGGGGGACACACACCACCGCCGCCCGCTTCTGGGTTACTGGGGACATTCCTACAGCTTTATTACAACCACTTTTTTATATTTATTATTATTTTATTTTCCGAGTCATGTCAAAGTTTAAAAAAATATTATTCATTTACATTTTTAGCATGGTAGAAAAAACAACAACGCAACAGCAACAAAAGGGTTTTAATGCAACTCAGGACTATAAGCTTAGAAAAAAGGTTTGGGTGCAAGTGTTTTCAGACCAGACGGACCTAAAGGCATTGCAGATGGATGTTCCTCAATATGTATCAATCAAAAGTGGACTTTCAAAAAATGATTTTGAAAAGCTGAATAGTACACCCGAAAATCATTTTCTTGATAATTATGGTGAACATTTGTGCATGACCAAAAAATGTGTTACTAGTAAGAGTTATTATGTATGTTAGGGTAAGAGATGGACTCCAGAACTAACTGTATTATTAGCAGTAATATCAACAGTCGACCATATACCTTTAAAAAAATTAATATAACAGTGTACCCTGAAAAAAATTAATTGTGATATATTTCAGTGGATTATATATGAATACCTCAACTAAACCCTCTTCTCAAGTAATTTTCAAATCCGACACAACGATTAAAAACCTTTAAATTGATATATACATTTCCAAGTGAAATTAAATCTTATACAATTCAAATTAAGCCTTTTCCAAGTCAAATTAAGCCTTTTTACATGTCAAATTAAACATTTTCCTAGTCAAATTCATTTTGGTTTTTTATTATTCCATCAAAATTTGGGGCTTACATTTCAAGATAAGTAAAACCCGAATAACGAATAAAAAAATAAATCCCTTGAGTCCAAATAACCAAGTCCCGCAAAAAAGTCTGTGTGTGTGTTTGTGTGTATATGTGTGGTAAACGAAAATGAAAAGTCCTATGAAACTGAAATTTCATATTAAAGACAACTATACGCCCGAGAAGTTACAAAAACTTTTTCATCAAAATCGGCATTACCAAAAGAGCCACTTTATACCACGCATTTTTTGCACCTTTTTACAATTTTCTCAAAAAACTCTCTAACAATTTTAATTAAACTCGCTATATGGATGTAAAATTGAATGGACTTAAATATGATTCAGGGCTTATTCTGATTTAAATAGTCTGATGAGGTGTAAACGACAATATTTTAAAATTTCTTGTTCTAAAGTACTTTTATAGATTCTATAAAAATAACTATATTATCTTGTTACTATTGATAAAAAACAGGTAAAAATATAAGTTGAACCATTTCATATCCAACTAAAGGAGAAAACTGAAAAATTATTTTTTTAATTCAATTTTTTTATTTTAAACATAACTACAGTAATAAACATGTATAATATACCGCTGGAAAGTTAACGATTTTAGAAAAAATATTGTCTGTTACACAAGCTTGTAAAAGTTAATAAAGAGTGATGAAAAGCTGATAAAACTGGTTATTTTAGATAATAATATAATCGATTTTTTAATAAAACACATGTTTCTAAATAAATTCTTTAATAGTTTCACTTATTGTTATCTCTAACTGCATTTGATAATTCTTTAATTGACTTTAAAAACGGAGGTAAGTGAAAGTCGTGTGTTGCCCGCACCAGATTTTTTTATTTCATAGCACATTTCTAGTCATATGAGATAATATCTGCAGTTACGTATTAAATAAATATAGATTTCTATTGGATGAAAAAAAAAACCCTATATTTTACCCTAAAACTTTGACCACTTAAAAAATAAAATTAATAAACAGTGCTTTTCGCGCATCAACCTATGTATTAGTATATGTTAGCCCAACAATATTCATTTTATGGAGACATGTTTTCCTGAACACGACTTTGAGGACAGAGGATTTGATTCGATACGAGTTCACATTAGTTTTTGATTGACAATGTTTAAAACTTTGTCATTGAAATCAAATATGTTAATATGAACATATACTTATTGTGTAATTAATTTAATTGAGATTTAGCGGGTAATTAATTCTGCCTATGAATCAATGAAATTTGAAAGAAGTATTCAGCTCAGTTAATTCCGAAAAGTGTCATTACTGTGGTCGTTAATCAAAATAATTAACTAAAAACAAAAACAATTAGTTCAAGCTATGAAATAATACAACGGAAATGAGGAAAGTAAAAAGAGTACTTTTAACAAAACAAAAGCTACTGATAATTATTAATCGGTATTGGAACGTGAATGAAGTGATTAAAAAAATGTTTTTGGGTATATATTACAATTTGTAACTCACTTAAATTAGAAGATTATATTGAAATGATAGTTACATAGGAACATTTATTTTCGATTAAATGATATAATAATAGAAATATCACCTACAATAATCACTTATGTTTTAATTTGTTTGTTTATTTGTTTAACGTCCCTTAATGCTACTATGGCTAATCGGACGATGCTACAGTGGGAGTCCTAAATTTTGCCTATCCAGGTTTTATTAGGATAGGGATCTTTAACGAGTACCTGACATCGCACAGGCTCGGGACCACTTTTTAACATTCCCTCCGAAGGACGGCATAACTAAGGATTTTTTACTCCCATTAAAAAATCCTAGGGCCACCGCAGGTTTAAACCCGCGACCTTTAGCATAGAAAGCTTTTATGCTAGCAACTACGCTATGGGTGACCCCAATTATGTTTTAGTATTTTCTCTCCTTCACTTAATAATTTTATTTTAGTTGAGACTTCTAGTAATACTGATCTATATTACTAATCAAAATTTGAGCTCTTACGTTTCAAGATACATAGAACCCGAAAAACGAATTTAAAAAAATCTGGTGCGGGCAACACACGACTTTTAGTTACCTCCGTTTTAAAAATCGATTAAAGAATTTTCAAATACAGTCAGAGATAAAAATCTGGTACGTGCAATACTCGACTTTCACTTACCCCCGGTTTTATTATTCAATTAAAGATTTTTTAAACACATTAAGATACAAAAATAAATTGTTAAAGAATTAGTTAAATTGAATTTCAATAGAAACATGTGTTTTATTAAATAATCTATTTATTTTTATTTACAACAATCAGTCAGTTTCATAGACTTTTTATCACGCCCTATTAAATTTTACAATTCCGTGTACTAGATAATATTTCTTCTAAAATCTTGAGCTATCCAACAATATAACGGTGTTGAAGAATAAAAAAATTGCATAATAAAATATGTCTGCACTTTTCTCTTTTAGTTGGGTATCAAATTCGCTTAACTTTCATATTTAGCTGTTATTTATTAATGCTAACAAGTTGATTTGCTTAATTTTTTTAAATATACAAATTTAAAGGTACTTCAGAGGAAGAAAATTGAAAACATCGGCATTTAAATACTGTCAAACTATTTTAATCAGAACGAAACCTACATCATATTCGAATCCATTCAATTTTACATCCATATAGCGAGTTAAATCAAAATCGTTCGAGCCGTTTTTGAGATATTTCTAAAAAGGTACAAAATGCATGGTATAAACTAGCACTTCCCGTAAGCTGATTTTGGCGAAAATTCAAAAATAGACTTAACGCTTTCGTGGTACTCTTTTTACACACAAACGTTTTTGCGGACTTGGTTATTTGTACTCAGGGGACCCTAAAACGTGTATCTTACCAACAGATAGGCGAAAGTAAAAAAAAAAGAAGAAACGAAATTAATTATATTTTTGAATGAAAGATGACACTACCTCTGCATCATGGAACTTTCATCCACAGATACGCGAATCATTCATAAGAAGCATCGTGCCATTTTGATATTTTATTCTGCACTTGAAATGTTACGTATCATAACACAGAGGACGCAAACTTATGTAAGATTTATTTTAATTTATTAAACCTTATTGTAACAAATGGCAAACTAGCTTCAGAACGTCTAGGAGGGAGGAAATCATACTTTTCAATCATCATAAAAGTTTTGTAACATCTCGGGCGTATTAGTTGTCTTAAATATTAAATTTCAGTTTCGTAGGACTTTTTTTTTGCCCGAGAGTTACCACACATAAACACACACACAGACTTGATAATGTTGCTGATTCGTCTTTCTTAAGCTCTTGTTTAATTTATTGCGATACAAATAAGTTGATCCCATACAAATATATATTTATATATATATATATATATATATATATATATATATATATAATATATAAATTGTTATACCGTAATGTTCTGTTATATGTAACTATTAAGGAATAATAAACCATCGGGTAATAAAATACTGTGTTTATTTTCTGGTATTAAGTATTGAGTGTGAACAAACGGTTCGTATGTAATATAAATGACTCTAGATATCGACAAAAAAAGAAGACAATTTTCAGAGGAGAGATCTTGAAGGAATAATCCTAACTCATCCTGATGATGATCTGATTACTTTCATCGCCCCTCCAAATTTCAATCCTTCCAGTTCCCAAACATTAAAGGATGTAATGCCCCAGTGATTCTGTACAGGAAAAAAAAAAAAAAAAAAGTCTTAACACTCGTTTAAATAAATGAAGGCAATGTTTGCTTTATGTTTGTTTTTGTTAAAATAAATCATAGCCAGGGTTTTTTTAGAGGGAGCGAAGCAGTGTGCCGGTTAGGGTAATAAACAGCTTTTAGTAATAAATTAAAAATTAATCTGGAGTATTGCATGCATCACACACTTTTAAGTGCCATTCACACTACCACGAATAATGCATTTAAATGCTATAGTCTTTAAATAAAAAGAGACATTTACTATTATATCTGTTGTACGTAGAATATTTGGTCTAAAGAGAGATGAGCCCACTGGGAATTTTAGACGGTTACACAATGCGGAATCACGGAGCTTGTGCCCTGTTAGTATAATTGAGCTAATAGCTTCGTGTCTGCTCAAATGGGCGGGTAAAGTTGTTAAGAGTTAGTATGCGCTGAACCAACGCCTAACCACTATAAATTAATCCAACTCAATATCCCAAAATATATCATTCTAACAATTCATTCTTTCATAAATAACAGATCATTTTACATATCATTAACCAACAGCTTCTCAAAAAAATAAAACAAAAAAAAACAGACTCAATAATGCATGATTACCGCAATAATCTTGTCTTAGTCCCATATTGTTTAATTTATTCATAAAGAACATTGCAAAAATCAGTAACGTTACAATAGCTCCTTTTTCTAACGACACTGCAATCTTAGCATCATCATATAGGATAAAAATAATAGTAAAAAATTTCAAGAAGCCTTCCGAAAAATTAACAAATATTTAGAAAAATGGGGACTGAAATGCAATACAGAAAAAGCAGAAATTATTGTTTTTACAAAACGAAGACCAAAGCTGCCTTGCACCATACAATTAAATCATATCGCAATTCCTATATCATACCATGTCAGATACCTAGGAATAAGATTAGATCGCTAACTACTTTGCCAGCCCCCACATTAGCAATAAATAATTATACATAAAATATTATACAAGATGTTAGTTAGACCCATATTTTGACTATATATAGACCCATATTTCGATATAAAGTTGAAACTTTTATAAAAAAACAAATTAATATTGTACAAAGCTGTAAAAAGGCCTATAATTTTATTTACCTGCCCAGGCTGGAGTTTATCTAGCAGAACACGTATTAATAAATTACAGATCCTCCATAGCAAGTGTCTTAAGAATTATAAACAACTACTCTATATGTACTAGGATTACTGCAATGTATAAAGAATTGGACATACTGACAATTAATGAATTCATCCGCGAACAAGCCTTTAAATTCTTCAACTCATGCCAACTAAGTATTAAATTACACCCTCATTCATGAAATAGGCAATCACACAAAAACATCGATACCTAAATATAGGCGTAAAAGAACCTAACTTTTATCACTACAAAATATATCAAACTATAAATATTGTTCTTTACCAAATAGTATTTATTTCTTATTAGTATTTATTTTTCAGGAATTTTTTTTTTTATACTTAGTATTTATTTTCCTCGGGGTTTATTTAATTTTTTACTTCCACTTACCTATTTTATATATATATATAGAATATATAGGAACGGAAAGAATTGCAAACGTGAAAATGTTCGAATTCCAGTTTTCAAAGGAAATACACGTTTTAGGGTCCCCTAAGTCAAAAAGTCCCGCAAAAAGGCCTGTGTGTGTTTGTGGTAAGTCCAGAGCGAAAACGATAAGTCCCATGAAACTGAAATTTTATATTTAAGACAACTATACGTCCGAGATGTTACAGCAACTTTTTTATAAAAATCGGCTAACCAGAAGAGCCACTTTATACCAAGCATTTTGCACCTATTTACGATTTTCCAAAAAACGGCTCTGGCGATTTTGATTTAACTCCCTATATCAATGTGAAATAGTCTGACAGGACTCAGATGTCGAAATTTCAAAATTTGTCTGAAGTACCTATAGCTTTGTAGATTTTATGAAATTGACCATATCTGATTAGCATTACTAAAAAAAAGTTAAATATATAAGTTAAACGAATTCGATATCCACCTAAAGGAGAAAACTGCAAACATATTTTTTTAATGCAATTTTTTTGTTTTTGATCATAAAAACAGTAATAGACATACTATACTAAAAATACTATCTTATACATACTATTTTAAAAATTAACGGAGAGTGATGAAAAGCCGATAAAACAAACTGATTGTCGTAGATAATAATATATTAGATTATTTAATAAAACGCATGTTTCTATTAAAATCCAATGTAAATAATTCTTTAACAATTTATTTTTGGTTCTAAATTAGATTAAAAATTCTTAAATGGATATAAAAAAAGTCGTGTGTTGCACTCACCAGATTTTTTTCTGTTTTTTTTATTTTATTTTTTATTTTCTAACAACAATAAAAAACATTGTTAGAATATAAAAAAAATATAACAACAAATTATGTACAATGTGAAGGGAATGCCCCACCATTGTTGAACTGTTTTAATAAATAACGAAACTTATACATAAAAAAAAAAGAGCCTATCTACTGAGATGCCGAGGCGTAAGTGAGGGTTTGGAGTTAGATCTGATTTCGGGGGCTTGGGCTTAGATGGCTATTATTTGATGACTTTGTGTAGGAGGTTATTTGATGACTATGGCACCTTCGGGTTCACTGAGCCTGTTATGATTATTACTATTATACCTGAATAATGATATGCCTATGTAGTAATTAATCAGTATTTAATTAAATAATTGTATTACTTGAAAAGTCAATCAGTATTTAATAAAACAAGTATATTATTTGAAAAATCAAACTATATATTAAGTCTCGACTATAGGCATATATTTAGATAGGGGCAGCCATAATGGTTCAACTATTTTTGGTCGAAAGCTATATTATTTAAATTTCTTCCTTTCAATTTTGAAAAGTATTTTGCAAGGAAATTACATTGAAATGGACAAAGTTCATTTTTATATATCTTCACTTACTATATCTGCATAGTCAATAATCTTTGCTAGTCAACAGAAATGTAAGATTTGTTGAATTTGATTTACCGTTGGTGAAATTGTGTCGTAAAATGGGGTGAATAGTACTTAAAATGGGGTGAATAGAATTACTCGATGATATCTTGAGCAATATAACATATTTATTATTTTTCTGAATTAATTGAACAATACATCAAATCTTAGGTCCACATTCCCTCTATTACATATTGACTGGGTGTTTGTTTTTGAATAGTAGTTTAAAAAAAAAAAAAAAAAAAAAAAAAAAAAAAAAAAAAAAAAAAAAAAATATATATATATATATATATAATATATATATATATATATATATATAAGTTATGTTTAGACTGAACCGAAATAATTAAAAAAGGAGGGGTTGGGGCAGAGAAACGACACAGCTTCTAGAATACAACTGATCTTTATTTGTCTTTATCTGGTATATATAGGGTAACAATGTTTATATTACAATCTTTACTGAGTCTTAACTAAAGTCTTACTTCTAATCCTTAAGGTCTATTTACACTCACTATAACGTATATATATATATATATATAAGACATTGAAAATGTTATTGTGGTCCCATTTATAACATGTGGGGTGAATGAGAGTTTAAAATGCTTATAAAATTACTTTTTCTAAATGAAATATTTTAAAAATAGAAATTAGGTCACTTTATTCACTAATATGCTATAAATTAATTCTCTTATAATCTAAAAACGTTATAAAGCATCACGCTTCTGTTGGAAGAAGAAGAAATGTCGGTAAATGATGTATGCTCTTAGATCATTGATAAATAAAACAGACCCCAAGAATATAATAGATTTAGAAGATCCGATTCGCTCTTTCAACTTCAATGTAACTTCACAAGGCTAAAATAAGCTTCCTCTTAGTTGGGACAAACCTATAACTTTGCTTGATTATTTTGTAAAACAAATTGCTGTATCCTTTATCCTCAGGTTCTAAAACCTTACAAACTTTTTTTTCATTTATTGAGATTAACAAATGTATTAGCTAATACATCAAGTAAATTTGCAAACATAAAGTCGAAAATTCTCAGGGTTTTTTCCAAATACTTTAATAAGTAAAAATTCGCCAATTGAAATGTCATAATTTGCGGATAATGATACAATCAGATGTGCTTGACTACACCAACTCAGCATCACTGTCTTGCAAAGAATATTCATCTGATGTGTCTTCCCATTCACCCCACACTCCAGAAAATGTGGATGCCATAACCTAAAAAATCTCCTAAGAAACTGTTGCATATAATATATTGAGCAAGAAATTTTAAGAAGACAACTTGAAGAACTGTAAACAGATACTAAATAAGCTATGTAGATAACAGTTTCATACTTACAGGTAAAGTTTGTGGGGAAAAAAAAATCGTAGAAACTAGTACAATTTTTTACAGGTTTAAATGATAGGACCAAAGTACTACCAATAAATCAAAACCATATAATCGAATTATTTACAAAGTGGCCAACCAATAACAACGTTAATTCCTGAGCGGTAAAGTAAGTGACTTTCACGCAACTTTGAAATAATATTGAAGTTTTGTTCCCAACCACCTCACTGTTCCTATTCACCCCATTTTACGGTACCTATGTATTTTGATTTGTTTTGTAATATAAGTAGGGTGGAAAGTATTTGGCCTGATGTCAATGTTCACTTTCTTTGATAAATTCAGAACTCTAGTTATTTATAACGAGAAATAATATTTTAGATAACGTTAAAAGGCGTGCTTCTTTGATAATTATTACAATACAATACGATCTGTGATATTTTTCGTGATTGGCTATCTGTATAGATTCTTCTTTTTTTTTCCAGATTTTTATCCCCAAAGATATATTTTGGAAATTCTATACAAAAGACTGGCCATAATAGAATAAACAAATGCTGAACTGGGAAACAAAGAACAAACTAAAATATTATTTTTATTATATTTGAGTGAGGAGTGTTAGAGACATTTCATTGTGGAAAAGGGAGTTTCACAATGCAGATTGCATCACTCAGGTCCTGCTAGGTATTGTAAGTGGAACAATGGAAGGGGTACAAGATGGCCGGCGGTACATCGGACACCGCTGAACCAGCAGATAGCCATTTTGGTTTTATGACACTCAATTCTGCCTCCTCGTCTACATCCTTAATCTTTTTATAAATCTGTTAACATGGCGTAGTACAGTAAGTCAAGTAAATAAACAATTAAAAAAATATAGATAAAAATTGTTTTTCTTTTTTTTTGTATATGGATATTTAGAAAATTAACTCATCAAATATAGCTGAACCGTATTCCCCTCCTCTCCTTTAAAATATTTCTATTTAATAATTAGATTTAAGCGGCAACGAATTAGGAAATAAAGAACTAGGAGCGGGGACATCGATCGGCTGCAAGTGATACCTGCTGCTCTTATGAAGTAACTTTATAAGAGTTTGTTTAGACAATTCTATATAATGAAGAAATTTTTATGATAACAAAATACAGGATTTGCCGTTCTGGAATTTTCGAAGTCTCTGGTTGTTTAAAACTACTAAACTGGTTACGAAAAGCTACAAGTGGAATACAAAAAATTCTTAAAAAATATTTAAATAGTCAGAGCTCAAAATCACAAGCAGTCAAAAACGATTTTTTTATTACATAAAATATAGAAATTTTAACTCTTTTCTTTTCCAGTGGCGCGACTGGCCATGTGGCTCCAGGCCTCGCGGTGTAAACTCCTGGGAGATTACACTTAACGATTCTCGATGGATTTTGTGGTGTCGGGTATTGTTTTTATTTTATTTTTTGTTCTCCCCTACCCCGCCTTTGAAGGCTATACGGGGTTTCTTGGGCCAGGGGATGAGGACGGGGGATAAATGCTGAAATAAAAGACCCCCACAGCACCGAGTCTCGAACTCGTAATAGTTTGGTTTTCAAGTTTTTTGGTCTTCTGTGTTGCCAGGCTACGCGTGTTTAAAGCAACGCGCGCTAACCTGCTCAGCTACCCCGCCCCCGTGGTGTCGGGTCATCACTCCCTACGCCTAATTTTGTTAGTGGCCACCATTGGGCTGACGGGTCTCACATACCTGGGGTAGAGGCTGTAAGTGAATCCCAATTAATTAAATGCTTGAGAAAATGTCTCTTCGGGACTGGGATTTGAACTCACGACCTTTAGCATAAGAGACTAGCGCGCTAGCCACTCAGCCACGGGCTCCCCCCGTAAAATTAACTCTTTAATTTTATGAATTCTGTAAAAATAATTAGTCTGACTTTTTAACTCAATCATTTATTGAGGATGAGATTCAAAGGAGAAAAACATTTGGGTATGAACTGTCTTTATTTATTATGTTTAATATATAGTTTCTTAAATTTTTAACCAAATCAATTTTAATTTTTTTTTTCTGAAACGTGTTGGTTGGGAGGTGGTAGAAGAAGATATTAGTGGTACCTGCCTCTCGGTTCGCTAAATTGTTTTTATTAATAATTATTTTGTAAAATTTTACTCAAAATAGCTCTGGTTCGCATGTCGAGTTGGAACATGTCCTTCACTTTCCCTCGTTCAACACCTACTACTTTAACACTTACTAGAAAAACAATCAAAACTTCATCTCAATTACAAAAACCTTATCTACATGACTATCATAAGAACAGACTGGGCATACCAGTTAATTACTTTTTGGAGTTTAGAGTTGAGGCTTTAACAAACCCTTCCGTATCCAATCCTTACAATACTGAATCCTTCATAAAATCCTTATAGCCTCGACTTCACCATAAATGATCTTAACATTCCTTATGTTGGTGATTTGGCCCAAATTAGGTTATATTTCTTTCATAACAAACTTCATTCTCATTCTAATCCATTAGTTTCTATCCTTGCTTCCTTTTCCTATCCCTAATGATCTCCCGAGGCGTTGAAAAAGAAGATTCCCGCGAGACCTTATGATTTAGAACATTTTATAGAGTACCAGCAATGGGTAGTTTTCACTACATGTGCACTATGTCTTTGTTTTATATTTTTGCTCACATTTACTAGATATGATAATGTAAATACATTTTTAAATTTGGAGACCTTAGTAATAATACTTGTTGCTAATGAGTTTTTGTTTCTTTATAATTTGAATTTTCTTAGATGAAATGTATTGTTATTAATGGAAGTAGAACTACTTTTAAATGAGAACAAATTTATCCTTTAAAAAGAAACTATAAAATTAGACATTTTCAAACATCTTAAGTGAGAATTATAACAGGCATTGGCTCAAGATATGCCTTTAGATTATATTCACATTAAATTAAACCTTGGTAAACTGAACGGAAAATGGTAACGGGCATTTTCACAATAATTGTTGGCGCTTTAATTTAATTTTATAATTCGATTTGATGATTTATAACTAATGATCTGAACAACACATAGCGAATTCCGAATTTGACACAGTAGAATCAGTTATACTCAAGCTAAATTTTGAACCTCTTGCGTTATGGAAGTTTTGTGTCGGACGGATTATTCTTATAAAGAATTGTTACATTTAAAAAAAGTTGCGGTGGTGCCTTGGGCTAATTTAAAATTCCCCATATCCGCCGGCAGCTGGCCGTACAGATTTGGAAGAGGAGATAAGCTAGAAGCATATGCGTCACGCCTTTCCCTAGTCTACGGTAGTCCTCGGTTTGGGTCTGGTATTCTTAGCTGCTTTAGCCAGTTTAAACAAGAACTGAAAAACATTTTTTTTTTTTTACTTTTATAAATATTTTTAAAAATAAAACCAAAATGAAACAACTACAAACATCTTTTCTCAGCTATTAATATGTTTTTAGATACAAATCAAACATATATTAATATACTAGTAACTTGCTATTAATGATGTTATTTTCTCATACTTATATATGAGATATATCATAAGGGAAAATATTGATTTCGTGAACTCTTTTAATTCTAGTTTTCTACGAAAATTTGTGTTTTACGGTCTTCTGAGTGCAAATAACCAAATCGGGCGAAAAGACCTGTCTGTGTGTCTGCGCGCTTGACACGAAAACGAGAAGTCATCCGAAACTGAAATTTTATATTCAATACAAATATAAGCCTCTTATCTTAGAGAAATTTTTTCATCAAAATTGGGAACCAGAACACTTTATGCTACTTTATACTATGCATTTCGCACCTTATTAAGATTTTCTCCAAAACGGCTGTAAAGATTTTAATTAAACTTCCTATACCGGTCCTGTCCTCGATATTTCGTTTCTCCAGTTATTTCTGAGAGCCCTCTGGCTGCCATATCATCCTTCCATCCTCTATCCACCTTTCCCAAGGTCTTCCCCGGTTTCTTTTCTTAAGTGGACAGTATTCAAAGAGGCCAACGAGCTTCCTCCATTCTCATGACGTGTCCATACCACATCAACCTTCTTTGACTAATTTCTTCGAGAATGTTTAACTCGGCTTCCACTCTTTTTCTTATTTCATTATTTAGTTGTTTTTTTTTCTAACCGAGACACGGCACAGCTTCTTCTCCAAAATCCTTAGGGCCAATAATTGTTTCTGCTGGGTTTTCGGCATAGCCCAGGATTCACCTCTATACAGTGAGTTCCATATTCCATAGTTCCAATGAAAAATTAGAAAAGAAAGTAGAACATCATCTTCGTTTGAAGTTTTTTTATTCTATAATACTGCATTGAGTATCCCAATAAGTTTCTTACCGTTGGTGATCTTATCAAATTAATTTTCATTATTTATTTTATGTAATAATTTAGTTTTTTTATATTTTTTAATGGTTTTACTAATTGAAAAACAGGATGTAGAAACAATCTTATCTACAACTTATCGGGTATAGATTTTTGGTTAATGTTGCAATATCCTGTTATTTTAGAAGTTAATTTAATTGAATTATTTTCCTTTTTGCTTTAATGTTTTTAAAAAACACCCATATCAAAAAGAGGCAAGGGTTAAATACGATAGCTTACTGCACATATACGTAATTTATTTATTTTGTACAGGATGATCATTTTCATATATTTTGAAATCGATGTAAACATCGTAATTACATGATTAAAAAAAAAGAAAAGAAAAAGAAAAACTAAGGGTTCAAGAGTGCATGATACATTAATCACGTTTTCAAATTGGGTGAGAATGAATTATCAAAGTTCGGAAACTGAGTAAAAAGAATTCATACAGTCCTGCAAAAAGACTTTTTTTGGTTATTTTTATGTTTTAAATATAATTTATTGAAATTTACAACTGTACTAAAAAAAATACATCAAGTAAATATGATATTAGAAAAATGACATGGAAGAGACTTGTAGAAGAACTACCCAATGGTAGCACTCCTGTAACTATTCTAAACTAGAAGGTCTCGGGGCTATCTCCTTTTCAGACGCCTCGGAGGATCGTTGGGAATCGAAGAGGAAGAAAGGATTGAAACTAGAGGATTAGGATGGGAATGGAGTTTGTCATGAAAGGAATGGTATCTAGATCGGGCCAAATCAGCAACATACGTAATATTAAGGTCTTTGTGGATCAGTTTATTAGTTACAAAAAAAGGAGCATTGAGGAATTTACGAAGGATTTTGGATTGTAGGGATTGGATACGGGAAGAATTTGATGGTTTAGTAGAGCCCCAAAGCTCTACTCCGAAAGTCCATATAGGCCGTATGATAGTCATGCAGATGAGCCTTTTGTAGTTAAGTGGAAGATTGGAACGTTTGTCTAGCAAGTGTTGAAGTAGTCGAAAACGTCGTGCAGTTTCTTGTCGTTTCAGTCTTGTATGAGGGTTCCATGTTTGTCAAGGTGTAGTCCTAGATATCAGATCTGTTCAACCGGGACAAGAGGAGTATTATTGAAGGAGACAGTAGGGCAGGATGTCATTGGTTTATTTATTTTAATTCTCCAGTTCTGACACCATACTTCAAGGTCTCTGATGTGGGATTGGAGAGTTTGAGAGGCAATAGTTGGATCAGCATTGACTGATAGCACACATGTGTCATCAGCATAGGTAGAAAGGAAAGTGTTAGGATGGGATGGGATATCAGTTGTATAAACTGTGTAAAGAATGGGTCCTAGGATACTGCCTTGAGGAACACCAGCAAACTGACTAAAAAGGATGAATAGGAATTATTATGATTTACTTTGAAGGATCTGCCAGTGAGGTAGGACTGGATGATAAGGAAGTATGTAGGAGGGAGGAATTTGCGGAGCTTGTAAAGCAATCCTGGGTGCCATTTTAGTTATTTATGATTAAATTTCGTTAATAATGACACCTAACTAATAATAATTTTTTACATTAAAAAACACTATAATGAAGTGAAACTATTCACTTCACTATAGTGTTTTTTAATGTAATGGACATTCGTTATTTTTACTTTGTAGATTTCTGAAGATGGGAAAAGATCCCGATACGTCAAATTTTGATGTAATAAAAAAATTTAAGTTTTAATCAGCCCGTAAATATACCTTTAATATGATACGAGATCTTCCGGTTTTTTAGAATATATTGATATAATTTACTTTTTTATTTTTTTGTATCTTTATTCTTCTACAGAATTGTATTTAAGACCATCTCATACACTTATAAACCATACAAAACAACTTAAACAACTAGCTACATAATACTACATATTACTAATGCCAACATTAAAATCTGCTTTAATGAATGCATGAAATCCTTTTTAGTACCTGAGGGTTAGTTACAAAACGATGAATTACAAAATTTCATTTTAGTGGATGCAGAAGTATTCAATACTATACTATTGAGACTATATTATTTCGTTTTTTTCTAAATTAGAATTTTTTCAAACCTATTTATATGAATGTTAACTATTAATAGATTTATTTATTATTTCATTTCGTTGACAGGCCAAGTTACAGGTCAAATAATTACGAATTATTTATTTACTATTAATTTTTTTTTAAATTTGTGTATTCATTTATTACTTTTTCTTTTCTTTATTTAGTAAATTTAATTGTCCCCATTATTTTAGGCCTGTCGCGCCAGCAAAAAAAAAATTACTTTAATAAGTTTTAAAGTTTCTATATATAATCTTTACTGGACATTAATCTATCTTTATCATGACACTACTAAATAATGAGTGATTAAGTTGTTTTAATTTTATATTTCTGATGTAATGAGCATGTAACCGCAACATGCAGACTTTGATTACAGTGTTAATTTTTATCCAGATTTATCGCCCACGAGTCATCGGTATCATTCATTAATAGAAACATGAATGAAAACTCTTATCAAGTGGTTTTCTTTTAAAAATAAATTGAAAATTCAGCAAAGATAGGAAGGTTTTCATTTTCGTCATAGTACTCCCTTCCTGCCGGGGGTCACCCGATACTCTTGTCTCAGCCATCCAGTTTTTTTTTTCTTAAAGCGATTGTGGTTCCTTTTTCTTGACTTCCTTACCTATTTTAGGAGTCCGGACAATAAAGAAGGCCTGGAAAAATAGGAGCAAAGAAAAAATGTTAAAATCTTTCTTTTATTCCCAACAAGATTCGAATTCAAACAACATTTTTCGATTTCTGTAGAGTTCTACTTGAGCACGTGGATAATCTAATGTATAAAATTTTCTTGTCATAGTTTTAGTTACCATACTCCTCCGAAACGGCTTGACCAATTTTTATGAAAATTTATATCCATATTCAATAGATCTGAGAATCGGCTACTATCTATTTTTCATACCCCTAGGTAATAAGGGTTGTCCACTCCTAACATTTTTTGGACAAAACTTTTTCAAATTATTTTTTTATAATGTTGCATTAAAAAATACATAAAACCCTGAAGTTTTACACTTCTATCACCAAACTATATTTTTAGAAACTAGCTTAACTAGTTTTAGAAATTTAATAATTTTTCATCCCGCTCGATAACTGATCAATTATGACTTGGTAAGTAATCCCCGCCAGGGACTACCGGTGTCACTTCTCAGCCAGCAAAGAGCACGGAGTAGAGATGGGACCGAAGTCGGTCTCTTTCTCTCAGACAATAAGCCTTCTCTCACTCCCTCCACAGTTTTCGGCCATTATTATTGTTTATGCATCAAGCGTAGTAGTAACCTTTACAATTAATTATCACTTTACTATCTCAGAGTAACTCATGTGTTAGCTAAAGATGGGCAAACAAAAAATATTGTTCACGCTATATCATTAAGATATTGATATTGTTTGTTAGTGTTTCTGCCGTAATTAATCAATGATATATCTAATTTTAAGGAATAAATTGTAATAAATTTAAAAAATATATTTTTGGTGTTTTGTTATTTTTATATATCCTTATCGTTATATATATCACATCCTTACACACCTACAATAAGTTTTTTTTTTTTTTTATAGTTGTATCCTAACGAATATTTCATTTAGTTTTGATTAACATATATCTTTGTTAATGGTAACAGTAACTTTGATACATATAACTTCGCTATTGGTCAATCAGTTAGCGTTCCAACTTTGCACGAAAAAAGTTATTAAAAGTGGCAGCTCATAAATTGTATTCTGTCAAATTTGCTATATCACACCATTAGAAGCAAGAATTCCCATAATCACTCTACATGTTTTAACTTTTAAATATAATTATTGTATATCAATAACTCATTGGTAGCATAAATGTGAATAAATTCTATTCCTGGGTTTTGCTTTTTAACCAAAAAAAAAACCCTTTAAATTATTATACAATGGTTTATTATTCCCAAATCACTATATTAGTGTATAACTCCTTATGTATCTGTTTATAGGCAATTAATTAATATGAAAAGCAATAAATAATTCAAAGGAAAATGTAATATGACCTCTGATAATTTCAAACCGCATTAGTGATTCTAAAACTCTCTACATATTTTCATCTCATACATATCAAACATGCATCATACATAACTGAGTTATGGCCGTATTTATGAATAAAATTTTATTTTTTTCTAATTATTCATTTTTGGAATTAAACACTAATAATTTTTTCTCTATATTCAAAAATAACGGTGTTACAATCTTATATAAAGGCAAGCTTAAAGAATGCTTCGTTTTTATTTGTTTTATTTTTTATTTATCGCGCTTATCTGATTCTAAAACTCTATCCATATTTTTCTCTATCTTGAAGAATAAATGAGTTATGAGTTTTATTTCATATATGTGCAAAATTTAATTTTTTTTCTTTTTCTTTATTATCTTTTTTATAATTTTTCGCGGTTTTTTCGTTGAAAAACACTAATTATTTTTTTCTCTACCTTCAAAAATAACTGAGTTAATGAATTTAATCGTCCGCCATTTTAAAAATAAACAGCTCATATCAACGTCTAGGTGTTAAGATCATCGTTATCATCATACATGACTCAGTATTTTTGTGGCTAAATAAAAAAAATAAAAAAATAGTCCAGTAGTTTCGGAGAAATGAAACCCTCGGACGGCGGAAAAACGGATTTTTAAAAAAATTGATATTCGGGTTCTACGCATCTTGGTACGTATCTCCTCAAATTTTGACTAGTGGTGGGGGTAATTTTTAAATTTTTTTTTTAAATAGGTCGATTACAAAAGGTTCATTATTGAAAATAATAAACCAAAATGAAAGTGTTTCCCTGGTTACCCACAATATATAAATACGAAGCCCAATATGCTTAAATATGTTTGTTATCAATATAGAATCTTCACTAATACTGCTCATATCAAAATGGTTTTACTTTCATGTAGTTAGGGATTCGGTTATCTTTGAAATGAGTACTTAAAACTTTTCAGGAGATGTGTAAATTTGAGAAAAATGTTTTTAATAGGTTTTAGACAAATATATTTTTTTCAACCACGATTTTGTTTTCCCAAATCAAGCCTTACAGCAAATCTAGAAAGTGAGGGAATTCTCCATGTATATTTCAGCTTCATTGTCGTTTTTGACATGCTGCGATGACTTTCTTTTATAAATATAAGTATTTAAATAATCCACTTGCAATGATTATATAGATATATCTATACAATCCACGTACAAAGCATATAGTATAATAATCTATGAAACCTCTCTTAACGGACATCTCTTCGTAAGGACAATTTGCAAATGTTTCGGCCAGCTTTAGTGAGAACTTTACTCTATTTCAAGACAACACTAACATTGAACAATAAATGAAGTTTAATTATTATTTTACTAGATTGTTTGTAATTGTCTTATAAATAAATTAGGAATGATGGGCCCTTGTAAGATACATAAAAATCCTATGTTTGCATTTGCGGTTCAAAACAACTTTAATTTTGATTATAGGTTTAACTTTTGCGGCCATCCCATCAACTCATGATCCTTACTGACTAGATGTGCAATAAGGCTGGGTTTGAGAAAATTTCTCCTACAAGTGGAGAAATTTGTCAATTCTGCCAGTTATCTTCGCATAGGCACTTGTTTTTCTACAAGCACTAAAAGGGTTAAATATATTTTGCTTTTTATGCAGTTAGAAATTCAATTATCTTTCAAATGAGTACTTTTAGTTTTTCAGAAGATGTATAGTTTTTAAATTATTCCAAAACCAATTTTTCAAAATGTTTTATAAATATATATAATTTAAGATCTTAAATGACTTTTTCAAAACCCAGCATTATTGCACACCTAAATTGTAAGGAAAAATTTTAGCTTTAAAACCAGTCATTTTTGAAATACTGCGATGACCAGAGAAGTGAGTTTTCATTTGTAAATAAAAATTGAAAATTTATAATAATGATATGTTAGATCGTATATTTACATTCTTGTTATCTTGGTAACCACATGTGAAAAGGGGCTAAATTAATTAAAAACTAGAGATTTTAATAAATTTAAAAACACTGGTTGTATCTCCAGCAGTCGTATACCCCCAGCACGAGAGTCGAACTCGTAATTATTTGGTTTTAACTTTTCGGTTATCTGTTGCTAGGCAACGCGTGCTCACAGCAACGCGCGCTAACACGCTCGGCCACCCCGCCCCTTGAACTCTGGTTGTATCTTATTACTTTCACTTACCTATATATAAAATATATACCTAGTAACGGAAAATATTGCGATCTTGAAAATTTTCGAATTAGAGTTTTCACCGGAAATACACGTTTTAGGGTACCATGAGACCAAATGTCAAATATAAAAAAAAAAAAGAAAATCTGTGTGTGTGTTAGTGTGTGTATGTAGTAAGCCTAGTGCAAAAACTAAAAGCCTTACGAAACTGAAATTTCATATTTAAGAAAACTATACGCTCGAAATATTACAGCCACTTTTTTACTACAATCGCCTGACCGGAAATGCTACTTTATACTATTCATTTTGCACTTTTTTTATAATTTTCTCAAAAACAGCTCTAACGATTTTGATTAAACTCGCTATATGGATGTAAAATTTAATGGTCTTTGATATGATGCAGGTTTTATTCTGATAGTGCTTAAATGCCGATATTTTGAACTTTCTTCCTCTAAAGAACCTTTAATTTTGTAGATTAAAAAAAAACAAAAAAACAAAAACAAAAAAAAAACGCACATTATCTTATTAGCATTAGTAAATAATAGATATTGAACCTGTGTGTGGAATAAGCCTTAGCTATGCTAAAGGTTTGATCGAGGCGGCTGCTGGCAATAGGTCTAGGCAATACTGGAGGGAAATTGGAAAGCAGCATCACTCTAAGATGTTCTTGGAAGGAGTCTGCAAAGAGAGAAGTTGTGCACTACTCTCAATGGAGAGGATAACTCTGAGGTGAGTGACAGGACTGTACACAGGACACTGTCAGCTTAACAGGCATCTCCATAATATGGGGTTGGTGGCTTCACCTACTTGCAGATTCTGCAAGAAGGAAGATGAAACTGCATATCATGTGGTATGCAGTTGTCCATAGATTGCTGGGATACGGTATTACCATTTAGGTAGCGACCGTATTGTAGATCCCAAGTTGTGTGAACTGATTAACCCCTATAGCTTGATCAGATCCACCAAAGCACTAGACCTGTACAAACGGAATGAACGGCGCACAATAAGCCTAATAAGGCTGCAGTGCATAAGATAAGCCGGAAAAAAAAAAAAAATAATAATAGAGATGCAAGTATACGAATATGTTAAACAACTTTGTTCATTAAAGGAGAAAACTGAAAATATATTTTGCTAATGCAATTTTTTTTATTTTAAACATAAGGACAGTAATATACATGTATAATATACCGTTGGAAAGCTAAAGATTTTAGAAAAAATATATTATACAAAAGCTTGTAAAAGTTAATAAAGAGTGATGTAAAAACGATAAAACTAACTATTTTAGATAATAATATATTCGTTTTTTTTTTAATAAAACACATGTTTCTATAGAAATTCAATTCAATTAATTCTTTGATAGTTTCACTTATTACTTTCACTTACTATATATAGTAAGGGAAAGTATTGCGATCGTGAAAATTTTCGAATTCCAGTTTTCAACGGAAATACACGTTTTAGGGTCCCCTGAGTCTAAATAACCAAGTCCCGCAAAAAGGTCTGTGTGTGTGTGTGTCTGTTTCTGTGTGTGTGTGTGTGTGTGTGTGTGTGTGTGGTAACTCCCGGTCGGAAACGGTAAGTCCTATGAAACTGAAATTTCATATTTAAGACAACTATACGCCCGAGACGTGACAAAACTTTTTTCATCAAAATAAACTTACCAGAAGAGGCACTTTATATTATGCATTTTGCACCTTTTTTCGATTGTCTCAAAAACGGTTCCGACGATTTTGATTAAACTCGCTATATCGATGTAAAATTTAATGGGCTTTAATATCATGTAGGTTTTATTTGGATAAAAATGGTTTGACAGGGCTTAAATGCCGATATTTTAAATGTTCTTCCCCTAAAGTACCTTTAATTTTGTAGATTTAATAATAATAACTAGATTATCTTGTTAACGCTGATAAAAAACAGGTAAATATATAAATTGAATAAATTCGATACCCAACTAAAGGAGAAAACAGAAACAATATTTTTTTAGTGCAATTTTTCGTTTTTGAACATAAGAGCAGTAATATACATGTATGATATACCGTTGGAAAGCTAAAGATTTTAGAAAAAATATCATCTCATACACAAGCTTTTAAAAGTTAATAGAGAGTGATGAAACGAACATAAAACTAACTGATTATTTTAGATAATAATAAAATAGATTTTTTAATAAAACACATGTTTCTATATAAATCCAATTTGATTAATTCCTTAATAGGTAATTTCACGTATTTTTATCTCTAACTGTATTTGAAAATTATTTCATTGATTTTAAAAATTGAGGTAAGTGAAAGTCGTGTGTTGCCCGCACCAGATTTTTTTTATCTCTAAATGTATTTGCAACTTCTTTAATCGATTTCAAACAACGAGGTAATGGAAAGTCATGTGTTGCCCGCACCAGATCTTTAATTTAGATCCAAAAACAGGAAATTAAAATCTAAAAACAACACCTTCAACTTGTTAATTGGTTCAGTATCTGGCTTGAAGAAGGTATCATTCCAACATAAATAATATTAATGATATCGGTTTTAGATAGACTGTCTTTCTATAAACTATAAATTGTATTTTAGAGTTTATTTTGTAAAGGATTAATAGGGCGAGGGTTGTTCATGTATAATGCAAAGGACTCATTAAGGGCGTGGAAGGGTTATTTATAAAGGCATCTGCCATTTCATTATCTTATAGATATCCAATATGATGAAGATCTTTAGTTCTCTGCTCGTTTATTGTTCCTCGATTTGCAAGAAACTAGCTGTAACCCGCGTCGTTGAACTCGAATATTTCATTTTTTTTTTTAATGACATCTGACATGCGTACGTTTATTGTAAGAGGAGCTATAATTCATAACTTAGGTATTGGCCAATCAGTTATTGTTTCACTATTATATTATATCAGAAGAATTTAGAAACATAAAATTGTCAATAGATCTAGATTGATTCAGTTTTTGTTCCTATTATATACTACAAAAACTTACTACAATTATTTCTATTTTATATTTCAAATGACCAATTCACGATACATATTAAAAGTTAAATTTAGTTTCCAGGGTAGTCACATTTAGTTTGCAGAAGAACATCTGTTTTCATAAAATAATCTTTAAATATTCTGGTGGCGCAACACACTAATTTCACTTATTTCCATTGTTAAAATCGATTCACCTATTTTAAATACATTTAGAGATGAAAATAAATAGTAAAAGAATCAATTACATTAAGTCTCCGTTAACTTCTGCAATTTTATGTATAATATAATAGTTTTCTAAATTCTTTAGCTTTCCAATTGTATGTTATAAATGTATGTTACTGTTCTTATGTCTAAAAAACAAAAATTGCATATAACAATATTTTTTCTCCACAACATTATAGATACTTTAGATGAAGAAATTTTAAAATATCGGCATTTAAGCCCTTTCAGACTTTCAATCAGTATGAAACGTACATGATATTAATGCCTATTAAATTTTCCATCAATATAGCGTGTTTAATCAAAGTCGTTAGAGCCGTTTTTGAGAAAATCGTAAAAAGGTGAAAATGCATGGTTTAAAGTGGCTCTTCTGGTTAGCCGATTTTTATGAAAAAGTTTATGTAACATCTCGTGCGTATAGTTGTCTTAAATATAAAATTTCAGTTTCGTACATTTTTTTCGATTTTGTGGTAGACTTACCACACACACACGGTAATGGTAATAACAATTAATTAATAACGATAATTAATAGCAATATTAGTTTGTGGATTTATGGTGGCTTTTTGTTTTTATAACTAGTAAGATACTGTTGGCAGCACTATATCACCATAACCTCCCTATAATAACATATCTTCATGAGATTATGGGCTTATAAGAAGTTTATATTAACTTATACGGCTTATTTGATAGAGAATTAATTCTTCTATTTTTTTTTCGCTTTCCAACGGTAAATTATTATATCTGTATATAGTACTCATATTTGAAGAATAATTTTACAGAAAACTGACTATAAACAAAATTTTATTATTTATGAAAAACTTGATTTAACTAATAAAGAACAGTTTTACTTATGTGGGTTACCTATAGCATAATGGCTAGTATAACAGCTGTTTATGGCAAAAGTCACCGGTTCGAACCTGCAGGTGGCCCTAGGATTTTTTAATAGAAGTACAAAAGCCTTAGACATGCGTTCTGTCTTGCGTCTGTCCTGTTCTGTCTGTAGAGTTCTACTTGAGCACGTGGATAATCTAATGTATAAAATTTTCTTGTCATAGTTTTAGTTACCATACTCCTCCGAAACGGCTTGACCAATTTTTATGAAAATTTATATCCATATTCAATAAACAAACAATTTTACTTATAAACCTTTCAGAAAAAATGCTCTTGACGCTTGAGAAAACCTTATCAGAATCCGTCTAGTTGTTCAGAAGTTCGTATAAAACACTAATCGCATCGCGAATTTATATATATATATATATATATATATATATATATATATATATATATATATATATATATATATATATATAGAGAGAGAGAGAGAGAGAGAGAGAGAGAAAGAGTGATTAATTTAATAATAATAAGACGACACTCTTGTCTCATTTATAAGCCAAAGATTCATCTGATCACTCGATCTAGATCAGGGGCAATGTAGACCCAGCTGCTTACAAATGAAATGAGGTCTTTTGCGGACTAAATCATGTGTTGGGGAAATACTGCCTGAAGGGAACTGATTCTTAATGCAAGAAGAATATAATGTTGAATATGAATTGCGCCTGAGAACACAGGAGTCGCGAGGCGCAGCGCGGAGCGTGGGAAGGTATTCCTTTACTGCTGCACTCAGCGATTCCCGGCCACCGCCTCATCCGCCGTCTTCGATTCGGACCTAGGCAAATATATATTCAAGTCTTGTAATATTTTCTTCAATAAGGTCGTATCCTAGTGTTGAATATATATTCCAATATGGATACATCTCTGTCCCTGTATGGGTGCGTGCAACACACGACTTTCACTTACCTGCGTTGTTAAAATCAATTTTAGAAATTTTAAATATATTTGGAAATAAAAAAAATCTGGTGCGGGCAACACACGACTTTCACTTACCTCCATTTTTATAATCAATGAAAGGATTTTCTAATACTGTTAGAGATTAAAATACATAAAACCATTAAAGTTAACTACCATTAATAAAAAATCGAATATATTATTATCTAAAATAATCAGATTTATCGGCTTTTCATCACTCTTCATTAACATTTACAAGTTTGTTCATTAGATAATAGTTATTCTAAAAGCTTTAGCTTTCCAGCGATATATTATACGTGTATATTACTGTTGCTATGTTCAAAATAAAAAAAATGCATTAAAAACATATTTTTTCAGTTTTCTCCTTTCGTTAGATATTGAATTCGTTCAACTTATATATTTATTTGTTTTTTATCGGTGGTAATAAGATAATATATTTATTTTTACAAAATCTACAAAATTAAAGGTACTTTACAGGAAAAAAATGTAAAATATCGGCATTTAAGCCCTGTCAGACCATTTTAATCAAAATGAAAATTGCATTAAAAAAATATTTTTTCTGTTTTCTCCTTTAGTTGGGTATCGAATTTATTCAATTTATATATTTACCTGGTTTCACCAGCGTTAACAAGATAATCTAGTTATTATTATTGAATCTACAAAATTAAAGGTACTTTAGGGGAAGAAAATTTAAAATGTCGGCATTTAAGCCCTGTCAGACCATTTTTATCCAAATAAAACCTACATGATATTAAACCCCATTAAATTCTACATCGATATAGCGAGTTTAATCAAAATCGTCGGAACCGTTTTTGCGAAAATCGAAAAAAGATGCAAAATGCATGGTATAAAGTGGATCTTCTGGTAAGCTCATATAAATGAAAAAGGTTTTGTAACGTCTCGAGCGCATATTTGTCTTAAATATGAAATTTCAGTTTCTTAGGACTTTTCGCCCGGGAGTTACCACACACACACACACACACACAACACACACACACACACACACACACATACCTTTTTGCGGGACTTGGTTATTTGGACTCAGGGGACCCTAAAACGTGTATTTCCGTTAAAACTGGAATTAGAATTTTCACGATCGCAATACTTCCCCTTACTATATATAGTCAGTGAAAATAATAAGAATTAATTAAATTGTTAGAATAGATCTATAGAATAGATCTATAGAAACATGTGTTTAAAAAAACCCGATTATATTATTATCTAAAACAATCATTTAGTTTTATCGGATTTTCATCACTCTCTAATAACTTTTACAATTTTCTGTATAAGGTGATATTTTTTTCTAAAATCTTTAGCTTTCCAACAGTATATTACTGTTCTTATGTCCAAAAACGAAAAATTGCACTAAAAAAATATTTTTGTAGTTTTCTCTAGCAGTTAGATTCGTTCAACATATATATTTACCTGAGTTTTATTGTTTATAACAAGATAATACTGCTGTTTTTTGTTTTCTACAAAATTAAAGGTAATTCAAAAGGAAAGAAAATTTAACGAATGTCAGACTATTTCAATTAGAATGAAACATCAAATTTTACATTGATATAATGAGTTTAATCAAAATCTTTGAAGCCTTTTTTGAGAAAATCGAAAAAAAAATACAAAAAGCATGGTATAAAGTGGCTCTTCTGGTTGGCTGATTTTGATGAAAATCTTTCTGTAATATCTCGGGCGAATAATTGTCTTAAATATGAAATTTCTGTTTCATAGGACTTGTTGTTTTCGCTTGGTAGTTAACACACACACACACACACACACAGATTTTTTTTCGGGACTTGGTCATTTTGACTCAGGCTACCCTAAAACGTGTATTTCCGTTGAAAACTGGAATTCGAAAATTTTCACGCTCGCAATACTTTCCCTTACTATATATTTCATATATAGGTAAGTGAAAGTAAAAATAAATTGATAAGGCCTTTTTAAGTGAATATGTCTTGTTCTAAATACCTATTAGTATCCAATAATCGAGAGCAACTGTAATTAGCCTTTTCGGCTTGATGAATGCTCCTTGTACATTCCACCCCTCTGAAACGAAATCTCTCCAAAAGAATCAAAAATCTCTTAAAAATATTGTCTTGGGCCCGTTGCTACATCCAGTTGAGATAAACGAAACATTGACAACAAGTGGAAAAAGGGAAATTGATCTGTTACAATTTGTCACCCGGACTCACAATAGAAGGCACAAATTACCTTCCTTTCTTTGCACTTGCTAGAAGAAAGTTTCTTTTTGAGTGAAGATCCGTTAGTGTGGCCCTTGCAAGGAGTGCCTGTAAGTTCAACAACAGTTTCGTTAAATAGTAATATAAAAACATCTTTACAAGTCACGTGTATGCTAATTATAATATTTTAATACTTGGCAAAATAAAACAGCCAAACAATCAAAATTGTAACTGATTTCAGTTTTAATAGCAGATTGAAAACGTACGTTAAATTCTATTTTGAAAGTTTTCAAAATACAATTTGACTAGGCAGTATTATTTTATGACAAACAAGGGAAACTCGATATCAATCATTAGCGAAAGGCTAGGGCAAAGTGCGCATAAAAAAATAACAGCGTATTGTTTCTAAAATCGATCCATTCTTCAAATGATCCTACTGGGATAAAGTCGTTTTAAGTGTGAACATGTGATGAATTTGACTTGATGATAAAAGGATATGTATATATACATATATTTAAAAAAATACTATCTATACATAAAAGACGGTTAATTATGATAAATAATAATACCATAATGAAGTTCAGTAATATTATAACTTGTTGACCAAATAAATTTATAACAAAACTGTTTCAAAGTGCTCACAGGATTAAAAAAAAAAGATAATGTCAAGGAATAGAACAATAACTCATTTCTTTTGAGAACATTTGTTCCTAACAGATTTTGGAAATGGATTAAAGAATATCAGCAATGCCTGCAAAATTGAAAATGGAATTGATGAATCAACTTCTTCTCAAGACCCTCAAAACACTGGTAATCATCAAATAACATTTAATTAAACCGTTCTAATGCTCAGAGTACTAGTTTTGTAAACATATTTATCCTTATCCAGAATCTTTTTTTATGTTTAATTTTATTTATATTTTTTATTCACCCCTACATCGCCTTTGTAGGCTATACACAGGTTTCCCGGCCAGGGGGTGAGGACGGGGGATTAATGCTCAGATAAACCCCCCTCCTCCGAACCGAGATTCGAACTCATAATTATTTTAACTCTATCAAATTCTATTACCCGTTGCTTGGCAACGTACGGACTATCCACGTGCGTTAACCAACTCGGTTACAAGCCCCCTTTTTTTTATTATCTTAGAATCAGACAAGTCTAAATCTCCGTTTTATTATTGTACTTAGACATTTTAGTTTGTTTTCGAGGACTCAGATTAAGTTTAGGATAATCTCGATCAAAAAGTTAAGTTATAAAAAATAAATAAAAGATTGGTACACTTCGTATTTATACTTCACCAAGTTCTAATCGATAAAATAATTTTTAATGATAATTTAGAGGCGTCGTAGAAGACATATCAGAGTTCCGAAAAATAAAATTAGTTAACATTAAAACTGAAAATATCGTTTAAATTTAACTTACTTTTTGTTTCAATGAATAATTTAAAAATGTTTCTCATACCGGATTCAACTTTTTTCTTTTAATTCTTACAAGGTAGGTAACTTTTTATTGTTTAATTTGTCTTTGATAAGAAAATATTTTTATACTTTGATATAAACTGTATTTATCTCTAAATTTGAGATTGTTTATTCTAATAGTATTGACAAAATCGCAAGATTTATTAATATATTGTCTTTAAAAGGGCAATTTTATTTTTAATTAATAATAAGATTGTTCTACATAATCCTAGACAGTAAATGATCTGTAGCCTTTTCTATTCTGTTGATACCTACTAATATTATTTGATTAAAGGTTATATTTGGTTTAAATATTTAGGTAGTTTAATATGTCTTTAAAGATAAAAAAGATTTAATGATGATAATTTAATTTTTATTCGGTATGCTTTTTTAAAATCAATATTTTTATTTTAATGGGGATATTTGTGACATTTCTGTATATGAATTGTATAAGTTTCCTTAATTTTATAATTGATGTTATGTGCTAATGCCATTGAGTTTAAGTTTAAAAAAAATAAATAAATTAAAACCGAGGGAGATATGGATTCCATCGATTTACTCATCGCTCAATATGTTATCGATATTTCTATTTTTTAATTTCTATAATCGGAATAATGTTCGAGTGGAAGAACATCTCATTAATCATCAGTTAGAAAAACAAAACTTGGAAAAAAAATTAAATAGTTGTTTTATCAATTAAGAACAATAATTTTGAATTCACTATCAGATTATGTGACAGTGAAGAAGTACTATTTAAACTAGAATAGGTTCATTTTAAAATTTAAATGATGATATTTTAGAATTGTTGACCAGGTTTTTGATCGGGCATAACATAGATTTTCTGATATTTCCAAACTCTTCTTCAATACAATAATCATTAACATGTTTTTGAAGGTTCTCAAAGATTAATAAAACAATGTATTTAAACAATTTGATAGTGCAAGACGCAGAAGTATGAAATATGTATTATACAAAAATATGGTGCACGCAACACACGACTGTCACATACCTCGGTTGTTATAATCGATTAAATAAAGTTAGAGTTAAAATATAGGTAAGAGAAAGTAAAAATGTTTAAAGAATTATATTCATTTTTTGGAAACATATATATTACATGAAATAATTTAACAATATAAAATTATTATGTACGATAATGACTTAAGGATTATGCCCTTTTCGTCTTTATATCTTTACATTAACATCTACAAATATATAAGTTGACATTTCTTTTAAAAATCTTCAGCTTTTTAACGGTATATTATGCATTATATTACAGTTCCTATCGTCCGAAAAAAAAAAAAAATAATAGTTTTGCTCTTTTTTCCTTTAGTTAGCAATCAATTTTGTTTAACTCGTATATATAGCCGTTTTTGATCAATGCTAGTAAAATGATATGGTTAAATTTTTGGAATCTAGAAAATTAAAGGTACTTTATATGAAGAAAACGATAAAATTCGACAATTAAGCTCTGTAAGTATATTTTAATCATAATAAAACCTGCTTGATATTAAAGCCCATGAAATTTTATATTGATGTAGGCAGTTTAATCAATGTCGTTAGAGCCGATTTTAGAGGAAATCGTAAAAAGGTGCAGAACACACAGTATAAAGTTGCTTTTCTGGTCGGCCGATTTTAATGAAAACGTTTCGGTAACATACCAGGTATATACGCTCTTAAAATAAAAAAAAAATCAGTTTTATAAAATTTGTCGTTCGAGCTACTTACCACTCACACAAGGACATACACACATACGTTCATGTGGGACATAGTCATTTGGACTCAGGAGACCCTTAAACGTGAATTTCCGGTGAAAACTTGTATTCGATAATTTTCAGGATCCCATTACTTTCCCTTACTATATATTTCATTTACAGGCAAGTAAAAGTAAAAACTTGGTGCGGACAACACACAACTCACACTTACCACGGCTGTTAATATCATTTTAAGAATTATCACATAAACTAAACAATTTTAAATTAATTTAAATAAACATTGTGTTCAGTTTTATTGGAAACATATGATTTAGATTAAATAATATAACTATATAAATTGTTTACGTATAATCATCAGTAATAAGTTTCATGCTCTATTCGTTACTTAACATTACCTTTTACAACTTTATGTGTAAGATAACGTTTTTTTTGTAAAATATTTCTCCTTTTAACGGTAAGTTATACGTCTATATTACTCTTCTTAATATATATTATATAATATAAAAATAGATATACAAAGAAAAATTACACTAAACAAATATTTTTGCTCTTTTTATCCTTTAGTTGTTCATAAAATTCAACTTGTATATTAAGCCGTTATTTGCCAATGCTGATAAGATGATACGGTTAATCTTTTAAAAGGTACAAAATTAAACGTACTTTAGAGTAGGAAAATACATAAATACGCCATTTAAGCCCTGTCAGACTATTTCAATCAGAATGAAAAGTGGACCATATTAAAGTCCATTAAATTTCTCATCGATATAGTGAGTTTAATCAAAATCCTCGGCTTAACCGTTTTTAAGTAAATCGTAAAAAGGTGAAAATGCGTGTTATAAAGTATCACTTTTGGTCTGCCGATTTCAATTAAAAAGTTGCTAGAACATCTCGGGCGTATATTTGTCTTAAATATGAAATTTCAGTATCGTGAATTTTTTTGTTTTCGTGCTATACCTATTACAGACATTTTTGCGCGACTTAGTTATTTGGACTCAGGTGACCAATATATTTCATATGTAGGTAAGTGGAATTAAAAAGGATTCAATAATCTAAAATATAAATTTTGCAATAATGTGTCAAGTATCTTTAACAAAATGATATTAAAGATATATGAATTACAACAAAAAATATATTCTTACATCAAAGCATGGTAATGGATTCCTTACTTACCAGCCAAAATACAGAAAAAATTGAGAAAACATTAGCTGTGTTTCAGAGTGGAAAAACCAAGTGTGGATGACCTCAACTTGACTATAAATTAGCAACATTAATTTCAGATTGAAGTGGTCATTTAACGCTGATTTTTCGGGTTTTCTACTGAAGCAGCACTTCCAAAGGAACATTCAGCAAATCTAGTAGAGCGATGGAGGCGGATCACCAACGTCACACTGTCCCGGTATGAATAATATATATATATTTTAATTCACATCTATATAATACTAAGGTAAACTATCAGGCACTTTATTCATAGAAAAAAAATCCTATCTGTTTATTTATATTGCAATGTATTAAATTATTTTTTTTTTAACACCGTTAATTTAAACCATATTATTTTGAATTAAGTTTATATAAAAAAAATATATAAATAGCTTATTAGAAAATAGATTATGAAGTTTTTTAAAAGTAAATAAATACTTTTAGGGATTTTTTTTCACGAGCCGATTTTGCCTAAACAGAATCATAGTATTTAATTAAATACTAATATTTAAGTTAAAAAAATATATATATAAATCTCACTTGAGAAGATGTAAAAAAATCTTATTTTATAGAAATGGTTATTTAAAAAAATAAGCACAAACATAAATAAATAAAGTTTGAGATGACAAGTGATAAACTTCGTTTTTAACAAAGGATAGTGTAATACTGATAAAAAATCAAAGTTGATCATGATTCCACAACAAACTTTTAATTTTTACAAATTCCATTATAATTAAACTATATCGTAATATACTGCAGATATAAAAGTTAATAACAAAATTCAGCTAAAGAAATTGAAATGTCGCAATAGGTGATGGAAATCTAGGGTGTGACGGACCTGTAGATAGTTTATATAAGGCGACTTGTTTTCAACTCTAAATAGGTTGTAAACAATCTTCGTACTGCCCTCAATCTTTTCGAAGCAATGATCTCATTACTGATATTAAATACTAAACACCAATTGCAATAAAAAATTTCAAATTCATGAGAATATTATTTATAGACAAAAGGAATTGATCGAATGTAGTGTGGTCGGTTCAGATGTTGCAGAAAGAGGAAAAAATATATATTTCATTTGAAATTTCTCAAAGCTGACATTTCTGGACTGCAAGGTTTTGATTTCGAAATAATTATTTAGAAAAATATACGGAAATTCATTATCAGTCATTTCGGCATTCATCAGCCAAACAATTATAATTTTCTTATGGTGCAGTATGATTACAATAAAAATATTATTTTATGATAATGATAATAATTTTATGAACTAGTTGAACAATCAATTTAAACTGGAGGTAAAACTTTTTGGATTCTCTAAGACATCAATAATATCAGGAATAAGATTTGGTTGACAATTTTTCAGTAAGTTTTCTCCGTTTGGATCATTCGAAAAACTCTATTGATTGTGGCTATAGTGTGGGAAAAAGTCTAAGATCGAGTATAGATCAGAGAAAAGTAATCATTTCTACCATAGAATGAGATATGCATTTTCCCCAAAGATTTTTTTTTAGAATAGACAATTTTTTTCATTCTGGGACTAGATCCTCTAAGAATAACAGGTTTGTACAATGGAAATATACATGTCTGGCCAACAGACAGAAAGAACATAATTAATAACTAATTACAATTATGGGTTAATATATGTGTGCATATCATAAACGCATAAACACACATATATTCAAAAAAATATATCCAATGATAAAATAAAAACAATTCTTAGAAAATATTTTGTTGAACGAAATTAAAAATAAATTAATAGATGACAGCGTTTAAATATAGACAGTTAATAAATATTCTTCTTCTTTCAAAGTGTGATGTCAGGAATAGTGAAGGAATTCGTCGAAGTGGGCGGGTAAGGACTGGGCATTAACATACTAGGAGGTCAGGACATTAGACATATAGTAAAGGAGGTGGAAGAGGAAACAGAGTATGAGGAGAAGACGCAACAGACATAATAGAGAGATAAGTAAAAATGAACATGAAGTAGTTAATAAAGATAAAAATATTCAAAAGAGCCTTTGCAGACAAATAAACAAAATATTCTTTTGAAATTAAAAAAAAAAAAGTTAGAGAAAAGAAAACGATTAAGCAAATTAGTCTGACGAAACAAAAAAGAATATTATAAGCCGAGACCATTTACAGTTCGCGTACGGTAAGCAGACAGTTGGCCAGGAGTCAGCCGAAGACGTCCAGATCCTGGGGTTTATCGATGAAAATTACTGGGTGGCCATCTTCCTTTCGGCAGCGCACTCTACCGGCAGTAAACCAAACGTATTTGATTTTTTTTTTCTCTAATCTCTTCTGCCTGGCGAACCAGTGTAGGTGTCTATTCATTATAGACATCTCCTTACTGAGATAAATACGGTGGGAGTCTTTTTTCTAATTTCTAAAGATTCTAAGTCATTTTTTACACGTTACTGTATTATAAAGTATAATTTTTAAATTATTGTAGCTCGTATTAGTCAAAAGAAAAAAGAAGTTATTTGCCTAAATAGAATATTTGATAAAACATTATTTTTTATTACACTTACCTTGAAAGAAGTTACTCGTAATTGTGAACTGATAAGAGCTCACTGAAATTAAAAATTAAAATTTAATATGAGATTTTGAAGAGGAATATACAAATCTCAGCTATTACAAAAAAAAAATACTTAAAAACTATCTTTAATGATATTTTTAAAAATATCCTTAATTAGTCTCAATAAATTTCTCCTAAAACTGGTAATTGTTTCTTTTTTTAGAATATTATACTTTCTTAATAATACATCTAGAGCTATCAAAAAATTATGTCCTACAAATCAGGGAAATGTGATAGAAGTAAATGTTTTAATTCCGTAATTTTGATAAGGTTGTTTTTAAAATATAAACTCTTGAGAAATAGAGTACTGTTACTGAAGATGTATTTTATATAAAAATTTTGTTACTCAAATTAACCCCTGCTTGTATAATATTAATTGAATGTAAAAATGACAAGGGGAAATCATAAAAAAAACTAAATAAATCCTTTTTTTTTATTTGATTCAAAGGAGGCTCAAATGTATAAGTATTTGTTTTCTGCCAAGTGATGCACATTTAACGCTGAATTTAACTGTTCAATATTATTCTTGGATAAAGGATTAGTTGATAGAACTTGTTAGAATATTTTAGATAATGGCTTAGAATATTACAGTAAATCCATCGCAAAGATGAAGTTCGTCGATATACACTACTTTTAATGTTCATACGTGTATAATTAATATCAATACATAATTTATAGCAAACATAATTAGTAGATAAAATTATAAAAACATTATAGTAGTAATAGTAAATGAATAGAAGAGCTTAAAATATTTTTTTTTATGTTTTAATCGAATAGTGGAGATTAATTGATATTAAACATTCTATAAATGTAAATGCTATTATCATTTAATGAGGTTGTTAACTGGTTTGATAGATATGTGGGTGGGTACTTATCAACAGCCCGCAATCAATCAGTAAGTGTTTTGTAATTGTAGGTACATTGCACCGTGTACAGAATGGTCGGTGTATTTCATTCCAGTCCAATAATATTGATGGGTCCTGTAGGTCAAATTCGAAGTCTTGTCAATGTTGTCGGTCGTAATCTTATCATTAAACAAATAAAGACTATATATTTTTCACTTTAGCTTACCACTAATTTTTTTATAATTTTCTAAATTAATTACACAAAACAACAAAATAAAAAGGAATATGTAAAAAAGCAATAAATGAGACTTTACCAAAAGGTGCTATATCCATTTTTGGAAATTTTATAAGAAGCACAAAAATCTCTTATTACTAATAGTTAAAGTAAATTATTTGATTATTTTCGCATTAAAATCTAGAATTATTTTTTTACTATGTCAATAACGCTATTTTAAAGTTATAGAATGAAATGTTTAAGTGTGATAATTAACGAAACTACTTACCTACCTAGTACCTTTCGAAAATAATAGAATTTTTAAATCGCGTTTTTAAAGGACTTTCATTAAATAAAAAAAAATAGAAGATTTAGATGAAATTAAATGATGAGAATACAAACATGCCAAAATATCCATTTCGTAAAAAATGTCCTTTAGAACCTCTTGGAATACCCGAAGGTATTTTGAGGTTATGTAGCTAGCTCTCTGCGCTGCTGTGTATTGACACAAATATATAACAAACCTTCTAATGATTGAACGATTGAATGTGTCACAATGATTGAAGCTTTTACTTTACAAAATTTTGATCAGACCTTCTCTATTCTATTTACGGAGCACTTATTTTCCATTGCTCAGAAAATTCAAAAAATCTGGTGCAGGCAACATACGACTTTCACTTATCTCCGTTTTAAAATCAATTAAAGAATTAGTTAAATGGAATTTCTATAGAAACATATGTTTTATAAACGAATTTATTATATTATCTAAAAGAATCAGTTAGTTTTATCTTCATTTCATCACTCTCAATTAACTTTTAAAAACTTGTGTATGAGATAATATTTTTTCTAAAATCATTGGCTTTCCAACGGTGTATTATACATGTATCTTACTATTCTTATGTTCAAAAACATAAATATGAAGTTTCAGTTTCATAGGACTTTTCATCACCGTTTCCGCCCGGGAGTTACCACACACACACAGACCTTTTTGCGGGACTTGGTTATTTGGACTCAGGGGACCCTAAAATGTGTATTTTCGTTGAAAAATGGAATTCGAAAATTTTCACGATCGCAATACTTTCCCTTACTATATATAGTAAATGAAAGTAAAAAGAAACTACAGCAATTCCAAATGGCGTTCTAAAGAAAATAGCAAAAAGAACTACCTTTGAAATAGAAAAAAGGCAGTAAGACTTAATTTACTGTTTGATATTCCTAAAGTGACAGAATTCCTTGGGAAAAGAAGACATAAGTTTTATAACTCCTTAGAAGTGCTGCCAAACCCGGTTTTTAGCAGGATTAAGGTTCCACCAGCTTCTTAGAGGTCGCAACATAGTGTAAGGTAGAGTTAAGATTAGCTTAAGACTGGAAGTGTCAAGATTGAAGAGATCCTCACCACCAAAAGGAACAGAAATTCGGTGATAGCACTTTAAAATCTATTAACAGAAATATCTTTAAAATGTATCTATATACAGTAAAAGGAAATTATTCTGTAACTATTTTGGCAAAACATGTTACTAAATTGGGGTTATGAAAAAAAAGAAAAAAAAAAGAGGACTGAAGTCAGATTATTGAGGCGCAAGGATGACTTCAGACTTTAAAGTCAAAACTCCTTCTCTTGGCGACCTCGCCGATGAGGGAAGAGAACGTTGCCTGGATGGTGGGGTCACATCATTAAGGAAATTTTGTCAATTTCTTGGCAGTATGATATTGGATAAATTGTTGTTTCCTTTGGTAGAAAAGAAAAATGAATGACCCCGGCCGTAGACCATCATTTCGAATGATTCTGTTTTGGCCTAAGCCCTGGAGGCTGATCGACGTTGGTTATGTTACATGATCCACTTTTCGTTATTCCGCGTCCGAAACTCAATATTTCTTTAACGAGCAAGCTAAGAACGTTTCGTCTGCTGGCGTCCATTAAGCTCGTGCGTGTGGGACCAAAGAATCGAGCTTTTATGAATTTCCGAAAAATGTCAAATGCCTGGAAACTGTCATACGGTCTGACGCAAGTTTCTCCGACTATTTTATGAGGGTCTTCTTCTAAAGCTGTCTTAAGATCTTTTTCCTTTATTTATGTTTCAGGTCGTTCACAGGGCAGATATTCTAATCTTCTGAAGAAAATTTAGCAATCCTAACCGTAGTTCTTTCATGATTAACATTTCTTGCTGTCTGGGTGTCTAAATTGTTCGTAAATATTGTATTTAAATGGAATTTTTCAATGCACGATTAAAATTATACTAAAATTTGTATTCTAACTTGGGAGAAAATCAAATATAGTTTGCATATAGACGATATACACGTTTTTATTACAGATGGAAAAGTTAGGAGTCAATAGAATCAACATTTCATTCCATATGAAGATTAAGATTTAAAAAATCGGACATTTCATCTTTTATATTGCATTTTTTAGTGCTCGATTTCTTTTTCATATTTTTTTTGTAATTTTGTTGGTACGTATCATATCTAAAGAATTAATAGAAAATTATTCGACTGCCACTGTCACACAAGGTTTCATATGATACAATACCACTCACCTTTTTATTTTTTCATAAACTAATAAAGTACACGGTTTAGGGTTCCTCGAGTTCACGGTCTGAGATGTTTTTTTACCAAAACCTCCATGTTTTGGTAAAAATGTGACAGGGTTTAGTTGCCGAATGTTTTAAATTTCTTCATATTAAGTACCTTTAATTTTGAAGATTTAAAAAAATAACTATATCATCTTATTAGCATCGACAATGAATGGCAGAATGTGTGAGTATAAAGAAATTTGATAATTAACTAAAGAAGAAAATGAAATATTTTTTTGTTAATTTTTTTTCGGACATAAGAATTGTAATGTAGACGTATAATATACCGTTGGAAAGCTCAAAAATTTAGAAAAAATGTTATCTTATACACAAAGGTGTGTAAGGTAATGTAAAGTGACGAATAGGAAACTTGAGTGATTATTGCACATGGCGATTTTATATTGTTATATCATTAAATATAAAACATTGAATTGAATTTGAATAGAAACATGTGTTTTATTAAATAATCGATTACATATTATCTACAGCAATCAATTAGTTTCATCACTCTCCATTAACCATTAAAACTCCGTGTATTAGATTTTATTTTTTCTAAAATCGTTAGCTATCCAACGGTATATTATACATCTATATTACTATTCTCGTGTTCAAAAACATAAAAAAAATGTTTTCACTTTTCTCCTTTAGTTGTTTATCAAATTCGCTCCACTTGCATATTTACCTGTTATTTATCAACGCTAATACGATGGTGCTCTAATTATTTTGAAATCTACAAAATTAAAGGTACTTTAGAGGAAAAATATCAACATTTAAGCCTTGTCATACTATTTCCATCAGAATTAAACCTACATCACATTAAAGCACATCAAAATTTGCATCGATTTATACAGTTTAATTAAAATCGTTTGAGCCGTTTTTGAGAAAATCGTAGAAAGGTGCAAAATGCATGGTATAAAGTAGATCTTCCGGTCAGTTGATTTTGATGAAAAAGTTTCTGTAACATCTCGGGGTATAGTTGTCTTAAATATGAAATTTAGTTTCATAGGATTTTTCGTTTTTGCCCGGGAGTTACCACACACACACACACACACACACACACACACACACACACACACACACACACAAAGACCTGTTTGCGCGACTTGGTCATTTGGACTCAGGAGACCCTCAAACGTGTATTTCCGTTGAAAACTGGAATTCGAAAATTTTCACGATCGTAATAGTTTCCCTTACTATATATTTCATATATAGGTAAGTGAAAGTAAAAAATCTGGTGCGGACAACACACGACTTTCACTTACCTCCATTTTTAAAATCAATGAAAGAATTTTCAAATACAGTTAGAGATAAAAATAGGTGAAACTATTAAAGAATTAATTTAATCGAATTTCTATAGAAACATGTGTTTTATTAAAAAATCTATTATATTATTATCTAAAATAATCAGTTAGTTTTATCTTCTTTTCATCACTCTCTATTAACTTTTAAAAGCTTGAGTATAAGATAATGTTTTTTCTAAAATCTTTAGCTTAGCAACGGTATATCAGATGAATGATACTGCTCTTATATTCAAAAACAAAAAATTGCATTAAAAAATATTTTTTCTGTTTTCTCCTTTAATTGGGTATCGAATTCATTAAATTTTTATATTTACCTGTTTTTCATCTGTGGTAACAAGATAATATAGTTATTTTTATGGAATCAACAAAATTAAAGGTACTTTAGAGAAAGAAACTTTTAATTTTAAATTTTAAAATATCGGCATTTAAGTCCTGTCAGACCATTTTAATCCGAATGAAACCTAAATTATATTAAAGCCCATTAAATTTTACATCGATATAGCGAGTTTAATTAAAATCGTCGGAACCGTTCTCAAGAAAATCGAAAAAAGGTGCAAAATGCATATTATAAAGTGGCTCTTCTTGTGCGCTCATTTTGATGAAAAAAAAGGCTTTGTAACGTCTCGGACGTCTGACGTATAGTTGTCTTAAATATGAAATTTCAGTTTCATAGGACTTACCGTTTCCGCCCGGGAGTTACCACAGACACACACACACACACAGACTTGCGGGACTTGGTTATTTGGACTCAGGGGACCCTAAAATGTGTATTTCCGTTGAAAACTGGAATTCGAAAATTTTCACGATCGCAATACTTTCCCTTACTATATATAGTAAGTGAATGTAAAAAAAGTCTATATAGTTATCAGCACTTTTCGTAAATCTAAATAATGTGTTCCAATTCTACCTATATTATACAACACAATCAATGAATATTTTTAAGTTTTTTTTTTAATTACAATATTTTTTTCTCATAAAATCTTTTTTTTTTAAACTGAAATTACGTAATAGGAGTATAATTTAGCCCATGGATTCCAAATAGCTTGGCAAAAGGAGGATTTTATCACGGAAAGTGAATGGGATCATGAAGAGGAGCTCCCCAGGACGGGCTAGGAAAGACAGCCCGCACCGGAGTCACAGCCGACGTGCCTTGCCCGCCTCTCATCCTCACGTAGTCCCATTCAAACACGGGTTGACCGACACTCTTTCACAATTCTCCAAAACTATTGATGTTATTCATTCAGTAAACATCTACCTTGTTATCTTCCTGTTAGAACATGCGTGAAAAGAGTTCATTATATCCGTAATCGAGCTAAAAATATATGACGAATTAAATTATATTGAGGATGTATAGTCGACTGTAGAAACTATTATAGGTAGAAATAATCGGGAGTCAGTTTTTTTTTTTTAATAGTTTAATTTTGCCTACGTTTCGGCTCAAGCTTGTGAGCCATCATCAATTATAATTTTCTTTTAAAAATGTTGAGCCTTATTGTACATATTTTTTTTTTTGTTTTTCCTTTGTAAAACTATTTAAAAAAATACCAGCTGTAGTATTTATATTTAGAGGGAAAAACCGTCAGAGGTTTTTATACCCCTCTCCCCCCCTTCCATACCACCTATGCTTTCGGTTTTCCTCAGTTTATGCTAGTTTATGATATATATATATATATATATATATATATATATATATATATATATATATATATAAGATTTTATATATATATATATATATATTTTTTTTTTTATTTATTTATTTATTTTTTTTAGGTCTATATTAAAATCTGAAGTTTAGTTTGTATTGTTACGGGCTACGGGGTGTGAGAAATGAACTACTCCAGTTTACAAATTACAGATGTTTATTAATACAGAAAACACAAATACAAAGGGATTACTAACCACTATATTAACAATAATAATAAAGGAATTACTAGCTTAACTACTAAACAGTATACATATAAAATGAGGTATTCCTAACGAATAAACTACTTACAATCGGCTAGACTTATTCTAAGACTTACAACTATAAGTTATATATAAACTACAGTCTTCTAATTTCCCACCGACCGGTTATCACAATACTGACACACAGTTTCACTACACTGTCACACTGTCACGAACGGTTCACTGTCACTGTTCACTGATACATCACAGATGCTTGTTGAGCCGGATTAAGACTGACTCCCCCAGGCTTAGGGGACCGCTATTTGTACCAGCGCCGAATCTTCTAGACCCGGGCGCAGGTAAGGCGGGTGGGCCTTTCCAGGCACTTCGAGGACTGTCCAGGTCCAGAAGTCTCTAGCCTCATCTAGGCCCCTCCAGGCGTGGTTCACCCGTCATTGTCTTGACCGTAGCACTACTCCCTCCTTAGAAGTGCTCTGCCCCAGAGCACAGATTGCAGAAGCTGAGCGATGCTGATCTTCCTCCGATGTAGGTGTTTTGTCTTTCCAGGGGTTGAACGTGCATACCATTATGATGACTCCAGAGTTGGCGAACGTCTCTTCTACCATGTTCCTGACAATCCTCCACTCCAGGCCATCGTATCCACAACCCAACTTCGGGATGGCGAGCTTGGTGACACGCAGTTCCAGAAGCTTTCTCCGCAGGTCGTCAAGACTCCGGCGCAGTGTGTCGTATGTCGGCTTCTGCTCTGATGAACTCTTGGTAACCAAGTAAAACAGGTGCCGGCCTTCATGCTCTTGATGGAGAGTCTTCCCAACTCTTGGTCCCTGGCGTTCCAGCTCTTCAATTCCAGCGAACTTCTTCCTGAAGACCGTCGCAATCCCCCGGGAATTCCTCAGATGTTCGGCGACACAGTGTGCTAGAGCATAGTCTACCGGTAACGAGAATATGTCTCTGTAAACTGTCTGCGTTACCCTACGGGAGTCTGGCGCCTTAGGATGGGGAGTTAGGTCCTTGTCGGTGAGGTTCCTCACTTGCTGTTCCTCTGTAGGGCCATGGTTTCCCTTGTATGGAGCCAATCGGTTGAAATGGACTACCTTGGGTTTTCCTTTGGGCTGCTTCCTGATCCTATAGATGACATCATTGATCCTCTTGATGACCTCATACGGTCCGTCCCAGGAGTTTTGAAGTTTCGGTGAGTAGCCTTGCCTTCTTCGAGGATCGTGTAGCCAGACCAAGTCTCCAGGTTGGAAGCCACCTTTCTCTGCCTTGATGTCATAACGCTCCTTCATTCTGTCACTTGCTCCCTGGATGTTTGTGCGAACCTTCTCGTGAATAGTGTTCATTCGCTTCCGTAGGTTCGTGACGTAGTCTTCTCCGGCGACCTCCTCATCAGGCTTGAAACCGAATTTCAGATCACAAGGCAAGCGTAGTTCTCTGCCGAACACGACATTGGCGGGGGTCTGCCCTGTCGTTTCATTAACTGAACTACGATAGGCTAGCAGGAACAGATGAAGATATTGGTCCCAGTCTCGCTGATGGTCAGAAACTACCTTGGCCAAATATCGACCCATTGTCCTGTTCATGCGCTCTACCATGCCATCGGACTGAGGGTGAAGAGGCGTCGTCCTGGTCTTTCGTATTCCTAGAGCCTCGCACATCCTGGTGAAGACTGCCGACTCAAAGTTTCTTCCTTGGTCAGCGTGAAGTTCCATGGGCACCCCAAACCGACTGACGAGCTGCTTCACGAGAACATCTGCAACCTTGGCGGCCTCCTGATTCGGAAGGGCGTAAGCTTCCACCCACTTTGAAAAATAATCCATGGCCACGAGAATATATCGGTTGCCATTATCTGTCACAGGAAAAGGACCAGCGATGTCTACCGCTATTCTCTCGAATGGTGCTCCTACGTTGTATTTCTTCATAGGTGCCTTCTTTTTCCTTATCGGTCCATTAGAGGCGGCACAAGTTGCACACCGCCGGCACCAATCTAACACATCGTCCTTGAGGTTTGCCCAGTAAAAGCGTTCACGAACCTTTTCTAATGTCCGGTGAACTCCAAGGTGGCCACCAGATGCTTCATCATGTAATTCCCTCAGTACTTCGGGCACTTTAATCTTTGGTACGATGAGCTGTAGTCTCCGCTGATCTCCCTCTGTGTTCTCCAATGCTCGTTTCAGCAGACCTTTGTCCAGTAGAATGGAGTTCCATTGAGCCCAATAGGTTTTTATATGTTTCGACATTGGAGCAACATCCTGCCAGCTTGGTCTCCTTTGGCCTGATAGCTTCCATTCCCTTATTTGTTTCAAGTCCGGGTCCTCGTCCTGTTCCTTTGCCAGTTGTGTGTCCTGCCAACCGTCGGTAACGAACACTGTTGCTTGCTTTTCTTCTTGTCGAGAACAATGCTTGCATTCTCCGTCACAGGGTCTCCTTGAGAGCGCATCCGCATTCCGGTGACTCGTTCCAGAACGATGAGCAGATTCGAAGTCATATTCCTGAAGGCGCTCGATCCACCGTGCAACTTGTCCCTCCGGTGACTTGAATCGCAGCAGCCACATTAGAGCTGCGTGGTCCGTTCTCAGTAGAAATCTTCTTCCATACAGGTATTTATGAAAGTGCTCTATGGACTTAACCACTGCCAGAAGCTCTTTCCTTGTGACACAGTAGTTGCGTTCTGGAGCTGACAGTGCTTTGCTGAAGTACCCAATAACCTTTTCTTCCCCGTCTTGGAGTTGGGAAAGGACGCTTCCAATAGCAGTGTTGCTGGCATCTGTGTCAAGAATGAACTTGCCCTCGGGACGTGGATAGCTTAGAATAGGCGCACTACTCAATTTCTTCTTCAATTCAGGCAAATGAAGCCTGACACTCGCGATCCCAAAGGAAAGTCCGTTTTTCCTCAGTGAGCCTGGTAAGAGGTTTTGCGATGTTGGCGAATCCTTTCACGTACCTCCTGTAGTAGGTGCAGAGCCCGAGGAAACTTCTCACTTGGTGCTTATCTCGAGGTGCTGGCCAATTGGTGATCGCTGTAATCTTCTCTGGGTCAACAGCAACTCCGTTGTCTGATACAACATGCCCCAGGTAGTTGACTTGCCTTCGGAAGAGATTGCACTTCTTCGGGTTCAGTTTTAGATTAGCTGCACGCAGCCGTTCGAAGACCCGCTCCAGATTCTCCAGATGGTGAGTGAAGGATTTTCCCAGTACAATGATGTCGTCCAAGTAAACCAGGCATATCTCCCAAGAAAGGCCTCTTAAGACGCTCTCCATCAGCCTCTCGAACGTTGCAGGTGCATTGCAAAGCCCGAATGGCATTACCGTAAATTGCCAGAGGCCAGTGCCGATTGAAAATGCCGTCTTCTCCTTATCTTCCGGTGTCAATCCAACCTGCCAATATCCACCGCGGAGATCCAAGGTAGAAAATAGTTTGCAACCCTCTAGTGTGTCCAGCGTGTCGTCAATCCTTGGGAGTGGGTAACTGTCCTTCTTCGTGGCGTTGTTCAAAAGACGGTAATCTACGCAGAATCTTGTCGTCCCATCTTTCTTTTTCACCAGTACGACAGGAGACATCCATGGGCTACTCGAGGGCTCGATAACACCATCATTCGCCATATCCTTAATAATCTCCTCGGCATCCTTTCGTTTAGCTAGCGGCAGCCTCCTCGGGATCTGTCGGATGGGCTTTGTATCCCCGGTGTCAATTTTGTGCTGGACGATGTTCGTTCTACCCCGTGGTCCTGAGCTGATCTCGAAAATGTCCTGCCATCGGGTAATCAATCTCTTCACGATTTCGCTCTGTTCAGGCGAAAGTTCTCTGCATGATTCCTCCACGAATCCTTTTAATTATTCGGGTAGTCCTCGTTGCTCGGTGGGGTTGCGTTGTAGCTGTCGGACTACTGAGGTAGCGGCCGTACATTCTCCGACTTGTGTTCCTCTCTTTAGTGTCACCGGGAAGCTGTTCAGATTCATCAGTCGGATTGGGGTGGTATGTCCGACCTTGATGAGAGACCTTGCAACCAGAACACCGCGTCCGAATTCCTGCTCCTCGTGCTTCCCAGGTTCAAGTAGAAGACATTGACCCTCCGGTAGTCGTCCATTGATCGTCCCATGCGTCAGAATTTAACTCCGTGCAGGTAAAGTGGTGTCTTCTAGTAGGAGTACTCGTGCATAGAGGTCCTTTCCCTGCCGAAGGATGACCTCTTCGTCTCCCAGCGTCATCACACCTCTCGACATGTCCAGCTTGATCCCGTATTTGATCATCAAGTCCATGCCGAAGATGACTTCCTCGTCTATTTTCGCCACGAGAACGCGGTGCTCTAGACGTTGGCCCCCGATGAAGAAAGTGGCAACTGTCTCCCCGTAGACCTCGGCTGGCTGTCCTGTGGCTGTCCGTAACGCCCAAGTGGTAGGTGATATCTTCTTAGCGTTAACTGCCTTCGGGTTCAGTATTGTCATGGTTGCGCCGGTATCCAGCAGAAAACTCCGCAGCTGCCCGTTCACCATTCCATCCACATAAAAACTATTTGTCTTGCTCCCTATTGTCGCGATTCTCACGGCGACCCTTGGGCCTTCGATGCTACGGGTTGACAGTTGCCCCTTCCCATCAACCCTCCTTAGTTTTCCTGTGGCTTTTTCCGGCTTCCTGGTAGGACACTTGCTTCTGGGGTGTCCAAGTTGACCGCAGCTCCAACAGCGTATCTCATTTTTGCGTGTCCTGAGGGCTTCCAAAACCTTTGTTACTATGCCCTCGATGGTGGAGGCCGCGTTATGCTCCGCTTCTGCCGCTCGAACACGTGCATGTCCACGGACTGACTGCCTGACAGCCTCGAATTCCATGGCCTGCGACAATGCATCGCCCAAAGTCTTAGGGCGTGCGAGTTTCACTGCCTGTTGGGTTTCCGGGTCTCGAAGTCCATCCAGGAATTTGTCGATAGCCAAGCTCTCGTAGACGTCGTCGGTGACTGTTGGGTAGGCATTCCTCACTAGCCGGGCGATATCTGCTTCAAATTCCTGCAGCGTCTCGTTGGTCTTCTGGACCCTGTTCTTTAACTGGGAACGGTATAGTTGGTCCATGTGGCGATGGCCGAAACGCATCTCCAGTCTTTTCATCAGCTCACCGTAGTTGCACCGCTCCGACGCAAGGCTAGGCACAACGCTGATGCTTGCGTCTCCTTTGACCACCCGTGGATCGAAGCCGCTGTCTCGAAGAGAGTCATGTAGTCCTCCCACGGCGTCTTCCCGTCGAACAATGGGATGGTGTTGTGCGTTGGTGGCATCCCAGCATTGGCGGAGGGAATGGTGTTGTGAGGGCTTCTCTCAGAGGGTTGGTCGGTGTCGATTTTTGGTGGGTTGCTCATACGTTCTTCTAGAGCTTCTATTCTTACCCTAAGTTCATTTTCTACTGAATCGACTTTTTCTCCTAATCTAGATTCTACATCAGCTAACTTATTATCTACACTCTCCATTAACTTAGTTTCTAAATTGCCTAACTTGGCCTCCAATGTATTTTTAACAGTACTTAACTCATTACCTAACTTCTTTTCTACATTACCTAACTCATTTCCTAACTTCTTTTCTACATTACCTAACTCATTTCCTAACTTCTTTTCTACATTACCTAATTCAGTTTTAAAAGTTGCAGACAACTTACTGAAATCATTTTAAAACGTAATCTCGTCTGGATTTTCCCCCGAATCAACAAAAAATTGGCGCAAGCGTTGTTGCAGTGCTGATTTCGTTCCGGAAGTATCCAGATCTCGTTCTTCTAACTCCCGTCTTAAGTCTGCAACTTTTAAATCATTCAGTCTAACACTCTGAGAAGTCATTTTCCACACAGTAGCCCAATAATTACAAAAACAAGAAAACCAAAATTATAACCATTTACAATGATCCCACTTCTGACACCAAATTGTTACGGGCTACGGGGTGTGAGAAATGAACTACTCCAGTTTACAAATTACAGATGTTTATTAATACAGAAAACACAAATACAAAGGGATTACTAACCACTATATTAACAATAATAATAAAGGAATTACTAGCTTAACTACTAAACAGTATACATATAAAATGAGGTATTCCTAACGAATAAACTACTTACAATCGGCTAGACTTATTCTAAGACTTACAACTATAAGTTATATATAAACTACAGTCTTCTAATTTCCCACCGACCGGTTATCACAATACTGACACACAGTTTCACTACACTGTCACACTGTCACGAACGGTTCACTGTCACTGTTCACTGATACATCACAGATGCTTGTTGAGCCGGATTAAGACTGACTCCCCCAGGCTTAGGGGACCGCTATTTGTACCAGCGCCGAATCTTCTAGACCCGGGCGCAGGTAAGGCGGGTGGGCCTTTCCAGGCACTTCGAGGACTGTCCAGGTCCAGAAGTCTCTAGCCTCATCTAGGCCCCTCCAGGCGTGGTCCACCCGTCATTGTCTTGACCGTAGCAGTATGCTTATCATCATCATATTTTTATCATATTATCGCTATTTGTATATTTAAGTGTTGGTATATTTTCTGTTTTATTTAAAATGTTATCATTGTCACTACATTAAAAAAAATTCATTATAACATTAATATGTATCTCTTTTGTTCTGAGGTTTCTTGCCCTGAGGATGGCTCACAAGCCTGAGCCGAAACGTCGTCAAAGTTAAAATATTTAAAAAAGACTGACTCCCGATTATTTCCATCTATAATGACAAATTAAATTATTATGATATTGTTTAGTTACAGGGCGAGATTTAATCAATTTATTTTCCCTTACCTATATATGAAATACATAATAAGGCAAAGTATTGAGATCTTAGAAAATTTTCTAATTCCAGTTTTCACCGGAGTTCCCCGTGTCTTTATGACCAAGTACCTCAAAAAAGTTCCGAACGGTAGGTCCTAGCGACAAATGTTATATAAAAAAAAATATTCTTCATTCAATTTGTGACTTGGGAAATGATATAAAATTTTCGATCCGAGCAACACCAATATAGCTAGAGAGTGTCAAACTGAGTTTGAAAAAATGCATTACACAGTGAAAGTTGCAGCCCCCCCGAGCCAAGAAAAATATCCATGTCAATAATATTTAATTCCCTACACTGCTAGTTTAGATACACTGCTAGTTTAGATACTCTGCTAGTTATTCAAGTGTAATAGAATAAATAACCTTGATCGATCCTTTCTTGCCCGTTCCACTGCATTCTGGAATTCCATTCCTTTCAATATACGTCGTGTTTCTTCCTTATCCACATTTAAATATATCCTTTTCCAGCACTTATTATCCCTAACAGACGCTTGTTGATCTTAAATTTGATATTTGATGACTAAATGCTTATTTTATTTTGCTTTTGTTTTTTTGTACAAAATTAGTCGTTTTTATTTTCTCATTTTATTGTACTTATTATTATTACTTTGTGATTTGTATATGTATGAATGTGTATATATATTATTTTTTTGTTTTTAAAGCTACTTTACCTATGTAAATAATTCAGTCTATTTAATGTATTCTGGCCAGTTGTGCTATCTTTATTTGAAACATCAATGTTGTTCTTATGGGGCTATGTCCCAGAATTAAGTTAATTTTCTATTATATTCTTAAAATGTTCTTAAGAGCTGACTATTTGAAAAAAAAAATCATTTTTTTAATAATTGTTTCTGCCCTTATCGCCATTGCCATTGGACTTTTTTCTTTTCTTTTTTTTTTTTTTTATAGAAAGCGTCAGGAATTTCATTTCTTCTCTAAAAACTGAATGTTTTAAAAATCAGCGTTTCATAAATGTTTAGTTTCCTCCTTCTGGATTTTTTAACTTTTCAATGGTATTCCTTCTTTTTGGCCTTTTTCCAGGAAACTCTAAATGTCTAATCTAAAGCTTTGTAAAGTTTAGTTCGGTCCATTTTAACGTAATTTATTCCAGAAATCATTTGTGATTTTTTGATCAATAAATCAATTAATTTGTGATTGATCCTATAGGAGATCAATTAATTAAAAATAAAATAACGAAGGTAATGTCAGCTAAGGCATTGTAGGGACTTTGCTGTCCTCCAGTTTTAAGAGAATCAAATAATTTCATATGAAGAATGAGAAGATTCGGATGGCAGTTAAAAAATATTACAAAATAGTTATTCAGTTGCTTCTTGACTCTTTAAGCCCTGATGAAGCCCACTATGTTGTTCGAAAAGTTGATAAGTAAATAATTTTCACTATTTTCTAGCTTTTTTTTTACCACTACCCGAATTATCATATACTTCATATTTATCACACAATCAGCCATTCAAATGATTTCAATTTACAAAGTTGATCAGCAAGTTCATAATAAATTTCATCGAAGCGAACACTCATGAAGACTATTTTGGAAATTTGGTTGCCAAGAACCAGATTCCATGGAAAATATATAGGATTGCACATACCTTGGACATAAGATGGGAGAAGGAATCTTCCCGGAAAATCTCTTGTGGGATTTTCGAGGATAACTTCGAGCCGACAGAAGAGGGAAGACGAGTAGAGTTCTGTCCTGGAAGAGGCTGGAAGTCAAAATCACACTTGGTCCATCCTCAAGGTGGCGGACCCAGACTGACAGATGGCCTCACTCGATCAAGACCCTATGCCCTATGGAGGGATAACAGCAAGTAAGTCAACCGCTTTAAGGAGCTCATCGATTTACTCAAGGTCTCTACTGAAAGCTTCTTTATGTAATGCAGTTTTTAATGATTTTTTTCAGCAGATGCGCAGAACAAGGGACCTAACTATCTAGTTATTAATAAATACTCGAAAGCACTGCTAATTACAAAAAGCTGGTGCGCGCAACACACGACTTTCACTTACTTCCGTTGTTAAAATTAATTAAAATAGTTTTTAAGAATTTTTAAATACACTTAGAGATACAAATTAATTGTCAAAGAATAAATTACATTGAATTGAAATAGAAACATGTGTTTTATTAATAATCAATTATATTATTATCTATGACAATCAGTTAGTTTTATCGGCTTTTTCTTTTTCTTCCAGTGATGCGACAGACCGTGTAGGCCCTGGGCCTCGTGGTGTGATCTCCTGGGAGATTACACTTACGTTTCTCGAAGCATTTTGTCCCTACGCCGGGGAATTTTGTGAGTGGCCACCATTTGGCTGACGGGTCTCACATACCCGGGGAAGAGGCTGTGAGTGAATCGCCAATTAATTATGTCCTTATAAAAGCCCCGCCGGGACTGGGATTCGAACTCACAACTAGCATGAGAGACTAGAGCACTAGCCACTCAGCCACGGGCTCCCCGTTATCGGCTTTTTACTACTCTCCATTAACTTTTGCAATGGATAGTAGATTCAATTAACTTATATTCGTGTATAAAATAATACGTTTCCTAAAATCTTTAACTTTCCAAAGGTATATTATACGTCTATATTACTGTTTTTATATTAAAAAACACAAAAATTGCGTAAAAATATATTTTTGGTCTTTTCGTTAGACATCGTATTCGTTCAAATTATATATTTATCCGTTTTTTATCAGTACTAAATAGATGATATAGTTATTTTTATGGAATCTACAAAATTAAAGGTACTTTAGCGGATGAAAATTTAAAAGGTGCAAAATGCATAGTACGTACAAATGGCTCTTCTGGTAAGCTCAGCGTCACTCGGGCGTATATTTGTCTTAAATATAAAATTTCTGTTTCATAGGACTTATCGTTAACGCGCTGGAGTTACTACATACACACCCACCGACCACAGACTCACAGGCACAGATACCTTTTCGCGGGACTTGGTCATTTGCGCTCAGGGGACCATAAAACGTGTATTTCCGTTGAAAACTAGAATTCGAAAATTTTCACGATCGCAATACTTTCCCTTACTATATATTCCATATTTAGGTAAGTGAAAGTAAAAATACACATCCGTGAATCATCTTTATATATTATACCTGCAGCATGGAATTAACTAATTCTTTCAGCGACAGTCGTAGCGCTCCGACATGTTTAATGCTAACAAGAAGGCTTTCAGCACATTTAGCGATTTCTGCTGCAAAATAAAATGTACACACAGTACTAATTTGGACTATCGGCTGCATAAAAAATAAGCTTCATTGGAGACGCTTTAGTTGCATGGTAGATGAAGTGAGTTCATGAAAAACGAATTTCATAAAGATATATATTTTTTTTTAGTATTTCTTTATTAACACATTTTTCAAACTGTTATAATTAACGGGGGAAAAACATATTTCTTATATAGCATTACTTAATTTTTTAATTGGCAGAAATGGTGATCAGTAATAATTGCAGTAATGGTTAAATAAAGGGTTTGGAATTAGAATGAAAGGGGCAATCTTGTAAAACATATTATTAACTTAAAACTCGTGGCTTGTCAAATCCATGCTCCAAGCCCTTGTACAATCAGAATATTTTATGTAGTTATTGATGTTTGGAATGTATATATAGATCCATTTGCCTTAATTAAACGTTACTGACCAATTTCATAATACAATTGACACTAAAGATGATGATAGTTCCTTAAAGTGCCTCAGTTGATAATTCAAACTAAAATCAAGATTCTCTCTTTTTTTTTAAACATACATCCATAGACTTGACTTAACCAGTATTTTTCAAAGGAAATACTGGTGGAGTGTCACTCTTTCCTATCGGTTTTGGTTTTTCTATTTTTGCTGTCGGTGTTCTGGAATTTAAAATAATTAAAACTTTCTATACTTTCATAAAGTGTCATATTATGATGCTATCATTATCTCTCTTAATAATGGTCTTTCTTTTAATAAGTACCTGTTATAATAATTGGAAAAATTTCTTGAATTCGACTAGAAGAAAAGTATATATGGGTAAGATAATCTCATCATACTATCTGTTTTGGAAATTAATTAATTAATGTGAACGGAAATAAAAAAATAAACTTTTTACAATACCTAATTTGTCCTCATCTACGAAGATTGGTTACTAATGAATTTACGTTTTCAGCCTTTTTTAACAGTTGGATAGTGAACTATTAATGTTAAAGACTAAATTCCTGCCTCCACTAAAACCCATCTAAGTAAATGTCCCAGATTGAACCTAACCAAATATTTCTTTTCGACAGTTGTTAAGTGATTTTATATTATTTTAGGAATTGTTATTCCTTCAAGGAAAAAATTAAACTAATTTATATTTACTGCGGTGCAGCACTTCAATCTATTTGAAATTTATTTGTAATGATTTAATTCCTTTTATACTTTAATAACTTTATAAAATTTAAAGCTGTATTTGGTACGTTTACAGTGTGATATAAATTGATAAGCATTTCCAATAAATATATCCGCTCCTTTTCCGCATATAAACAAAATAATCTGTTAATATAAAAAAAAAATATTGAATACAAAACTGTTTATAATATAAGCTGTGTGTAGAGTAAGCTGAATTGGCAATTTAAAATGTAAACTTAACTATAAGATAACCCTAATGAAAAAAACAATCAGCTCTACTATAACAGTGAATTCTTTGATGGAATCCACATGTTGGATATTTATACATATTTTATCATTATTAGTATTATACATGTAAATATAACGTAAACGCTTCATGTATAAATAGAGCGTAGTTTGTGTACATAGAGACGGCTCTACATGTTTGATCTTGAAAACTTATAGTTCTTTAGCTTTTAATAAACAATTAACTACTAATAAATCAAATTAGGCCTGACTCATAATGTTCTGAACGATACTGCTTTGTTTGACGTAATGATTTGGATATTGATGATTTTCAATTTTTTGATAATCCTCGCGGTCACCCTTTGTATGTAGTCTTCCAATGACAGTCTAGGTCTATTCTAAGGTCTTTACATGTTGGTTGGGCTCCATAGAAGCTTCTGGGTACCCTGGTATTCTGCCATTCTGAAGACAAGCTTAGTGGTTTTGATCACTTAAGCTGTTTTCTAATATGTGATTTATTTGTATGCAGTCTCTTCTTATTTTTCCCTTTTATAATTTACCACTTTAGAGATATCTCATTTCCTTTATTCAGTTGGGTTCACACAGGATAGAAGTGATACAAGATTTGTCGACTTGGGCTCCCAAATAAAAACTCGGATTGAACAAATCGATGTTTCTTTCGCAATTCAAAAGCCCAGCAACCTGTCAAAATCCACAAAGATGAGGATATACAAGGCTTATATCCGACCTATTCTAACATATCGCTCTGAAACCTGGAGACTTACAAGTACTAAGTAACTGGAACTGTCCAGGTCCGAACAAAAGATCCTAAGGAGAATGTACGGATCAGCATTTGTCAGCGGAGAGTGGAGGCGAAGGACAAACCTGGAGCTAAGAAGTCCTTACAAAGACTTAGACGTGGTATATATGATTAAATTCTCTCGATTACGATGGGCGGGCCACGTCGCAAGGATGAATCCAGAGGAAATCCCATCTAAAGTCCTATCTGAGAAACTGTGAACAACACGAAAGGTTGGATGACCAAGGCTCCGATGGAAGATTGTGTTTCTACCGATGCATTGTCGATACTTGGCAAACGTAACTGGAGGGCAGCAGCACAAAACAGAAACGACTGGCGGTCTATGCTGGAGCAGGCCAAGACTCGACGCTTAGGTCGTAGAGCCTTATAATAATAAGAATAATAAGATATATCTAATTCAGCTGTGGTTATTTTCTTTTATATCTGTCTAGTGCCATCCAACTTTCATTTTCGTAGACCAAAGTTAGTGTACACTGCGTTATTAAATTTAACCTTATTTTAAAATTTTCTCTTACCATTATGAAGTTACAGATCTTGGAGAAATCACTTTTAACTTTCTTAATCCTGTTGTTGACTCGTCATCGATTTTTCCAACACTCATAGGTATGCATAGTCACCCGTTTGTGCAATTAGTTGGCTATTCAATATTATATTGATTATCTGAGGCTCCCTTTCCACATCTAAAATTTTACTTTTATTTATATTTATGGACAGACCTTTTATTCCTAATTCCTTTTGCCATTCAAACATGGCTTGGTGTAATTTCTGCTGCTCTTTAGCAGCTTGGACAACTTTATCAGTGTACAGTACAACTTGCACTTGGAGATGTCATATATTCGATAGATTATGCTTCTAACTGTTTTATTCCTATGGGTTTCTTTTCTGGGAGTCTTTTATGGGATTCGTCCATGAAATTTGTGGAGTTAAGGAGTATCCCTACTTTACTCCTTGTTTCATGGCTAAAGATCCGGATTCGAACCATTTTATTTTAACTAAGGAAGATGGTTGGGGGTACGGTCATCAGAAAGAAACACATTAAAACGTATTACTTATTTTAATTGTGTGCCTGCGTTTTTTACCTACATTGTGGGCCTTCATCAGGGCTAAGCGAATCAAGATAAAAATAATTGTAATTATAAACCTAGTCACTTCTTTAGACACCATCTCAGAGTCAGTATGCATTTCTTCCTCCCTCATTCCTTATCAGTATCTTTTTCCGTTTTATATCCTCACATATAATTGTTAGTTTAACATTACATTACTTTAAAAAAAAAAATCATTCATTTTGTTTCTCGTTTCTAATGATTATGTTCTTTTAATAATCTATCTATGTTCTATACTACGTTTTATTTATATTACCGCCAAATATCACCTCAAAATTATTCATTTTTAAAATTTTAATTGTTCACATATTGTTCTTTTAACATTTAATCATTTGCTTAGTTTATCTTTAAAATTCTAATTGAAGTATTATTATCTTAATTTTGTTTACTTCTATACTTTGTAACTGTCATCTTATTATCATTTTACGTTTAATTATACGTATAATTAAAATATACGTAACATATTATTAAGTTTATAATTACATTGGTTTTTTTCTTATTTCTCCAAGCCCTAATGAAGGCCCACTATGTAGGCCAAAACGCTGGCACAAAAATGAAAATAAGTACTATGTTTTAATATGTGTTTCTTTCCGACGACCGCACCCCAACCATCTCCCTCATCTAATATTCTCAACGGTCAACTAAACTCCATCATCATTTATTCTAACGATTCCTTTGGATTTTTATAAAGTGATTTAATAGAATTCATGGGGTCTCTTGGAGTATTCTGAGCCTCTAACGCCTATATAGTTCATGCCTTGGGACCTAGTCGAAAGCTGCTTTTATGTCCAAAACCCGTTAAAGTTTAAAATATTATTACTATTTTTTAAGTTAAATAAATAACTATCACGTATGGAAAGTATAATTTAATCAGTCACACTCAGTGATAATGCTCTACAAAATTACTTCTTCAAAATATACATAAAATAGATAGAAATACTTGAATAAATAAACCGTAGAAATGAGTAAACTATCAAGATTACAGAACAATTGAAAAATGAAATAAATATCCTTGACCACCTTCATGCCTATGAACAATATATACAGTCTCTCAATATACACATTACACACTACTTTAACTCTACTACTAATTACATAAAATTTCTCGAATCGATTACATTCTTCTACTACACTTTCAGTATATAGATGCCAAGGCATGACTCCTGGAGATCCCAATACCCCTCTCCTATTTAGTGATATTGGAACCAGTGGTGACTGTATGCGAGAGCTCTGAAGCTAAAGAGGATCATAATTGAATTACTTTATCTTTATGACTTTGTACTTCTTGACACTTTCAGCTTCTGTTCTGTGACTAGTCAACCAGGATTTCATATTTCTTTTATTGAACTTGTAATGAGTCGATAGTGAATAAGACGGATCAAATAATGAATAGGGTAAGTGAAAAAAAAGTTGACATTGTGTCTTGTCTGGAAAAAAAAATCGTGCAATTATGCTATTGTAATAACTTTTTCATACGGAGCTTTTTCGTGCAGCCGTGGATAAGGTGCGCATTGCCTTGATGATCGCTAACATCCGTAACGGATAGGCACTACAAGAAGAAGAATATACTTTTACTGGTAACTTAAAATGGGGATAAATAAAGAATAAATTTTATCAAATTTCATCAAGCATACTATTTAATAGCATATGTATAGTATTTTAGTCTTCCCATACCCAAAAGTAAAAATATTTGAAAAGTGTTAGTTCGATTTATCCCGAGGAAGAAGCGAAGATGGATGTTAGTGTACAAATGATTAAGATTCAATTATATTGAATTCAACTGGTATATCTGCTTAGGAATTCATAAAATAGTTTCTCCTACAGCTCGTCTCGTTTGGAAAAAAATTGGAAATTATTTTTCGTGTCGTTTAAATCGAAATCCATCGCTAGTTTTGCTGTATACGCAAAGATTTCTTCTTTGCCACACCTATTTTTCAAAAACGGTTCCGATTCGGTCGGATTCTGGAGGAAAGTGGATAATTAGTAAAAATTTGGTGTCAATTTTATCGAGTTCATCCATTACTTTCTTTTGTGTATGCGCAAACGGATTTTCCTTGACATCGCAATATTCAAGGACGGTTCGTCTGGCATTAGTGTTCCCATTTGTTCATCCTTATGGAAAGATGTAAAAGCGATAATACAAACCTATTTGGCTCAATTTAAGATTTGTCACTATGAATGTATATTTTATTTCATTTATGTTGCTTTCAACCTTCAGTAATTTTCTGATCTGTGACAACTTTCATAAGTAATACTAAGAATAATAATATAATTAATCTGATGGAATTATTCCAAAAAATAAATCTTATAATTTTCTGTTAATCTGAACTCCAAATTTTTTAAACTGATAAGATCGAGGAATGTTATTTCGAAAATTATCTCTTGAATTTGATTTAACAGTTTTTGTCACAAGCCGAGTTGAAGGTTTGGTATTGTTAGGTTTTGGAAACTGATAAAATTCAGAGCATAATTTTTTGTTTAAATGTTCATGGTGCCGTTTAGCACCGTCTAAAAAGATTAGAGTTACTTTAATAAAAATAAAAAGTCTTTCTAATGTATATCTACACTCCAGTCATAAAATTACAAATTATTAAAATAAATTTAGATTATTTCTTGAAGATAATTCCGATAAAAACAATCAGATAAAATCAAAATACTCATTAGTATATAAGTAAACAGCATCTTTTTTCTTTTTTGTAATTTGTAGGACGTTTTAGGAACGTCTAAGTGGACGAATAACAGTAAGCTATAAATGTAAAATAATGATGGCGTGTTAAAAAGTGTTTTAAAAAAAGCCTTGATAATGGGGAAAGAACTCCGAAGCGTAGAAAAACTACGTAATAAATTGTGAAAGAATAATAAATTTATAATAAAAGGAAGTTAAGGAGTGCTTATGTAAGGTGAAGCATCTTTTTTATTTTGTTTTATATTATGATATTTAGTATGGATGGAGAGCTTTTAAGGTTTAAAAAAAAAATAATTTGACAATATATTAATTGAACATGCTAAGGCGTAATATTTAAAAATTAGATTTCAATATAAAAAAAAAGCAAAAAAAATTGTATTATTTTTAATGTAGTATTATTTTTTAATCACGCAAAAATGCCAAAAGCATCTCCAAAAATAATTCATATTTAAATTTAGCAACATTTATTGACCTGATGCTTCAGTCCAATATTTATTGGTTTCTAAGATCAGCCAGAAAAGCGAAAACGAAACAAAATCATTTCTTATCTATTGATGGTTGTTTGAAAAACATATATATTGGAGAAACCATTTATCTAAATAGTTTCTAAGATTTTTTTTTTATTTTTATACATTATGAGATTTTATTTTTTGAATTTCAACAAAGCTATAGGTAATCAAACATCTTTATATTCGTACTATTTATAGTCTGATATAAAATTAACATCAAACATAGTTAATTTATCAGAAAATTTTACAAGCACTTAAAATACCTATAATGGGCTTTGAATTCAAAAAATAAAATTTGAAAATAAAGTGACATGACCACGTCTATGTAATTATGATTTGTAATATTTTTAAAAATTCTGATCTGAAGTTGGTAATCCATGTATTTAATTAATGTCAATTTTTTATAATTATTAAAAAATATTTTATCAATGACCCTTGACATGATACCAACTAAGACGTAGTTTTGTTGAAGGACTGAGATGTATTGTGGAATATTTTTGTTAAAGACAATAAATTATGGTGAAATGAATTTATCGCTTATAAAAAAATGTTATTTCATTCAATTACGATCAAAATCCCATTGATAAATACAATCAGTATACTTTGATACAAATAGATACGAAAAAAAAAATCAGGTTAAATTAAATATCACATGCAATAATTATTTATGATCGATTAAATACAAGGTTTTTAATTTTACAACAGAAAACGAATTTTCAAAGAAGTAGTTGTGAGTTACCCTTCTTTGCAAATGAAAATCTATTTCTCATTATAAAGAATAATAAGATCATTAAAATTAAATCGGTTAAAAAGTTAAATAGATCTTAAAATTAGATTTATCATTTACGGCTAATGTAGTATTAAAAATTGCCATATGATAAATAAATGCTTTTATGATCTTATATGATATCGATCCTTACCGAAATATCTGTTGATTTTGTCATATATTTTTTGTAATTTTAGGTATTCATAAATGAAATATTAAATGATTTTTCGTTTCTTTTCAGAGATACTAAAAATAAAAATAAAGGTAAGAATTATTTGTAAGAAGTAGCCCAGAAATACTGGAAGCGGGAGGAGCACTTAGTAAAGTGTTTTAGCCGGATGGGGAGGCGGACGGAGGCAGAAATAGGAGTCATGTAAATGAAGGGAGAGGGGGTTGGGGTTGAGACCACCCACTCAGGGCTCGACCAATCAGCTTCCTCCGGCCCCGCCCACCGCGGCCAGGCCAACAAAATCCAGGCTAGCGGCCAACGGCGCAGGAGTCTGTTTCAGTCAGTCACAGTGTTCATATCACCCGCTCGGTACGTGTTAGTCACTTTGTGTGTTTTATGTGCGGCGTGCGGTGCATTATGTGAACTTTAGTTTAATCACTATATCATTTTGACATAACATGGAACAGGAGGATACTCACCTTGCTGCACAATATTTACAAGATTTCGATATTGGACACCTAGAGGATGTCCCAGTGAAAAAAGAAGCCGTGGATATTCAGAGATTACCGTCAATGTCTTTGTCATGTGGCGGTGGCGTTGTCGCTATGGGACAGTCACCACCTCATCATCTTTTGACCCCTCCGGGTGCTCAGCCAGAGGAATATGGGGTCATCACGATGCCCTCTCACCACAGTATGTTGATACACCAAGGAGGAGCTCTCATGTACCCGGACACACCCGGAACTCCACCGGACACACCTCCGGAGAGCAATTCCCCTCATTCTCCACCAGGTAGGAGCTATCATATCGAACACCATCCTCATCCTCAAAAACAGGGGGATGGTCGACGACGTCCTTTGGATTCCACAACCTCAGCCCCTCGATTTGAGGCCTCATTGTGGCCCGGATCTCGCCGAGGAATGGTCAAGCGTGAAATGTGCTCTTCCGATCAACCACACTGACGGCTACCACCATCACCACCACCACCATCATCACGTCGGTGATGAAGCACCTCTGTCAGTAGCCAGGGTTCCCGACGGATCTTCCGATTCGGCCAATCCCGACGACATCATAAGCGACAACGAACTTATGGGCTTGTCGGTCAGAGATCTGAATAAAAGATTACAGGGTTATCCCAGGGAAACTGTGGTAAAGTTGAAACAGAAGAGAAGGACGCTCAAGAACAGAGGCTATGCCCACAACTGTCGCAGCAAAAGGGTTCACCAGAGGCTAGAATTGGAAATGATGAACAGAGAACTACAGGGAGAACTTCACAGGTTGAAGAATGAGCTGGCGAGGGTGAACCAGGAGCTGGAAGTGTACAAACAAGAGAGAGACTACATGAAGCAAGAGAGGGACGTCTACAAGCAGAGGCTGCGGGAGATGGACATGTTGAGGAAGAGGGAGAGGATCCAAGAAGCCCCGGCCCAGGAGGTCTACATGTGACAGAGGTAGGGAACAGGGCGGCATCCATCTTTACTCAAGTCTCTAGGTACCACTTATTAGCTTGATTCTATTATCAGTCTCTTAGCTTATTCGTGTTATCTTTGGGAGTATTGTTTAAACATGGTTATTTCAGCAACCCTTTGCTATGTACATATAAAAACTTTCCCACCTTTTTCATTGTTTATGTAAATGTTTAAATGCCCCAAGCAGTATGTGACGAGCCTGAATCATTGTCATGTATTTACGGTTGATTGTCTTTCTGCAATTGTAAAATAAAGCTGAACTCAGAGGTTAAATATTTTATTACTATATAGTCGTTAATGTAGATTTATTGGTAAGAAATGTGAATGTTGAAAGGTATTAAAATTTATCATATCATGTATGTCACCTCTACTGTGAATTTGTCGGTAGGGGCGATGATATAATTTCAGTACAAAAGAAACTAATTGCAATAAGATTTTTATGTTAGAATTAATATTATGATAATGTGAATTTTTTACGAAGATTATTCCTAAGTTTATTGTTAAGAGGTTCTCTTGATGTAATATACTGGAGTGAAAACGGGAATTGAATAAATCTCATTTTGTCTGTAACTATTGATACATGCTTAGAAGTTGAATTTTGATTAATATAACTCTCAGAGCCATGTAGAAGATATATGTATGAGAATATGATGTTCGAAAATTAAATTTGTATTCCACTACTTGATGTTTCAGAAAATTAGCATTTTTTGACGTTTCATTGTCCCAGGAAGTTCGAATGTTATTGACGACACAAAGCGTTTGTATTCCTATTGAGTCTTAAAATAAACAAAATACAAAGCGGGTCAATGAAATTACAACATACTGATGAATTCTTTGGAGTCATTTTTAATAAGACAGCCATTATAAAGCCATTCGATTTTCCACAGTATAAGCTCCTATGTTAAGTAATTCAATAGTTTTAGTAAAAATGTAAATAAGATCCTGTAGCTGATTATATTTTTTACTAATGATCATATGATTTTGTGAAATGTTCCATATCTCTAAGTTACTTATAAAAGGATTCCTGTAAAAATTGAAACATAAAGAAGAACTATTTTTTCAATTTTTTTTTGTTTTTTAATTATGTCTTTATAGAGAATATATCAGTTGACAAGTTACCATTCTGTTACCAAGTATTAACGAAAAGGTACAGAAAAAGATTTTCGATCTTTTTTGTATTTTACTTGAATGATGTACAGATGTAAAGTTTAATAAATAGATTGGATCTTGATCCTATCTTTTAACAAATTATTTTTTCATTTTATTTAATAAACCAATCCTTACCTATAATTAAAAGAATAAGGTAAGTTAGTAAGTTACTGGGTTTGTATATAAGAATTATTTTTTATATAGGCACACATATTTTTAAAAACACAAAATCGATACAGGATGACATATACTTTTATTAATTTAAAACTAATAATTATTTTTAGCAGTTGATATTATTAATTTTATTTTTATTTTGATATTAAATAATTAACAAATTTATAAAAGTGTTATAAAGTGTTTTACAAAAATTATACTACAAATAATTGGAACAATTAAGTTTTAAAGCTTTAAATTAGATCATGTATTGCCTAAAGACATAGTTATTGAACGTTTGAGAAAATATTTACAAATCTTTGAATAGCGAATTATAGAAATATTTAGAAAAAAAGAAGAAAAAAAAGGCGATAGGAGAATTAAGGCAGTGTAAAATCAACTGATTTTGGTACATATTTTATTTTTTATTATGAAGCAACATCATTATCAAATATGATAACTTTTCGATACTATGAAGATTTTCGACGTTAACTGTATTTCTGCACGTAGCAAGGTCATTTTAAGCGTATCTAAGATTGGAATGATAAGACCAGGTCTTCATTTCTATGACTCAATGAAGTCTAGAAAGATGTTCTCAGTGTTTTTGAATTTGGTTTGTGGTTGCCTCAATTGAAGGAAAACCATTTCTGGATTATTGAAACTTCACTAATTTCGGTAATATTGAGGAGCGAGCTTAATTTAAATTTTGATTCTTGTATTAATTTTATTTTTTTACCCCATTTAACACTAAAATAGAGTTCGGGAAATATTGATGTGGTTTTTAAATTTTTCATCTGACTCTTTAGCGGGATTCATGGCTTCTAGATTGAGAAATTATAATAAAAATAAATAAATCTCTTTATTCGTTTTTGAGCTAGCCGATACAAATGGATTTGAGTTTTACAAAATTATTCCAGTTAACAATAAATCAAATAGATGTATTAGAACTGTAATAAGTGCATAATAAAAGGCAAAATAATATGTAACTGAAGAAATATTAAACCAAATAAAAAAATCATGAATACTGTATGTAACAGATTCAATTATTGTTATTTTGGGTAATGCGCTTAAATTGAAATTATTCTTGAATAGATAGATACAAATGTCTTAGTTTTAAACATTCTGTAACATAAAATATATTATCAAATTTCTTTTTATTTTTTATCTGCAGCAAATGTTCTATTATGAGGTCATGACTTATTTCCAATATATGTCCTGAAGTATTTATTTCTGGATGTGGATAAAACAGGGCATAGCAACAAAAAATGATTAAAATCTTCGGGTTCGCCTGAATTACAAATAGGGCATTCAACGCTGCTATATAAATAACTATTTTGGAATCCGTAAAAGGTCACTTTTAGTTTATTAGGTTGACATAGTCTTAGTTGACTGATTAATCTATGTTTTTTTATAGGACCCTTTATTTTCAAATAATATTCCCCCCATATTCAAGCTACTGATTTTCCTAAAATTGGGATTAAACTTTAAGTGTAAAGTAGCTTGAATATCTTGAGAAAGATTATGATTATTGAATTTTTCAATAGCGTTATTGAATTCTCTTTCAAATAAGACTTTACTTTTGATATTTAATATGTCAGCCGCGTCTATAATTAACAATTTATTAATTAGTTGCATATACCAATTGTACTTTGCATGGATTTTCTGGTTCAAGGAATGTTTTTTTAAAATGTTTAGACATATTTTCGGTAACCGATCATCTTGCATTAAGTCTACCTTTCGGTACCAGCGAATCATTCTTTTTAGAACATCTGTTTCTATTGATTTTAGACCAGTTTCTATACGAACATAACGGTTAGGTGTATCCCGTGGCCAACACTATAATGCTTAAAAAGAAATTAAAGCAACCCGCTCTAATTTTTGACAATGTAATGCTAGATTGAGAAATTATAAAAGAAGAATTCATAATAAGTAAATATATCAAAATGTACCAAATCTGTCGTTCATGGCATCTTAAATATTCTGCATGATTTAACTTCATTCTCAGTTTTGAATCATGATGCCTTGTTAAAATTTGTATCCCTTATTTTTAATTGAAATATGCTCGTCCGAATACATCTTTTTATTAATAACAATATAATGTACCCAACTTTTCATCTAACGATAAAAATTATTAGTTTCATTTAATATAATTAAAATAATAATTATAATAAAAATCACAAATTCTATGACAGTTTTTATCGAGATATTGATAAATTTTGAAATAAATATATTTTTTAAAAAACCTCTATCCGAACACATCTTTTCTCATATATATATATATATATATATATATATATATATATATATATATATATATTATATATATATATATATCTATATATACACATTAACTTTAAAGAATTGAAACATTAACCACTTGATGTAGAGCTTTTTAGAAAGGTAAGAAAATTTACTAGTCAAGCTATTCTTGTAAATTAAGGAAGCAATTATATTTTTTTCGGAGGAAACTCAAATTTCCAGAAGTAGAAAAAAAAAAGATGCCAACTATTTATTTTATTAGGATGATTCGGACTTATTGAGCATATAAGGTAACGGCTTCAGGCATTCAAAGGTAAGTATAATGCGGTAGTAGGTTATTCTGAAATATTTCATATTAACCTGGAGATTTTAATAAAAACTTTAGATTTTTGTAAATATTTATAGTCGATAATATATGATACATTTTTATCTATTACATTTTGCTATATTTTAGGTAATTTTATATCTTCCATTTCGAGCAAGCAAAATACCACTTAAAGCTAAGGAATATCGGTTGAAAAATTTACATAAAAGCAGCTCAACTAAAACTTTTTTAGAATATGTAAACATTATTGACCAAGTAAAATTGATTTTATAAACACAGAGAGGATTTTACAACCTAGTAACTTTATAGCAGGTGATAAAATGTTTTTAACCACAGCACCACTTCCTTGTGTTGATACTTTTCTTATAACCAGTGTTACAGAGAAAGACGATATAATAAAAAATGGAAAAAATCAAGATTATTAGTTCGAAAACGGTTCAATATCATTTTCAAAAATTATGCGGAAGATGAAAGAAAACCATTTGATTGTGCCATATTTTACTTACTCAGCTTACCTTATGGGTTTGAACTTAATTGCATACGTTATGACTCATTTTAGATTTAGACTCTATAGTATATTTTGACAATATTTTTGCACGGTGAATGAAATGGGCAAACAAAAAAATGGAATTGGTTTTTAAATTAATCTCAAGCAATATTAATATTTCTAACATACTTTATTTTTCTTAACCTTAAAATAATATAAGTCATATTACTTTTAGTTTATTAATTTCAATAAGGAACCTTTGTAATCGACCAACAAAAGAATTATCCCCCATAAAATTTGGGAGCTTACGTTTCAAGATGCGTAGAATCTGAATAACGAATAAAAAAAAATCTTTTTGTTCGCCGTCCGCCGTACGTGTGGCATTTCTCCGAAACTACTGAACCAATTTTTTTTTTTTTTAATTTCGCTACAAAAATACTAGTCCATGTAACGATGATCCTAATATCTAGACGTTGATATCAGCTGGTTATTTTTAAAATGGCTGCCGATTAAAAGCGGTTGTTTCAATTACTCTGTTATTTTTGAAGATAGAAAACAAATTTTTTGGGTGTTATTTAACCAACAAAATGCGAATAATTATATAAAAGAGAAAAAGAAAAAAAAAAATGATATTTTTCACATAAACATAAACCATAAAAAAAAATATTACATGTCAATAATACAATGAAAATTAATAGAAACTTTATTAGCATCCTTCCAAAGAAGGAGAAACAATTCATTAGTGGTTTTTAACCTTTTTTTTTTGCTTTTTGTGCTGTTCAATAGAGAATGAAATTCTCGACAAAATTAAAAAAGAATCATTGAAATTGGTTTATGACTTGCTGAGACATTGCGCTGTAGTGATATGATGTTATTCTTTCAATTATTGCTTTTCATATTACTTAATTGCCTATCAACAGCTATATAAAGAGTTATTTTTAATATTGGCATTTGGAAATAATAAACCATTGCGTATTTATTTGCAGAGTTTTTAAATCTAACTGTAAAATTTCAATATTTTTTAACTGTAAATATCTAGAGAAAATAATTTATAATTAAAAATTTAAAGTTTACTGATTTTTCAAGAGATGATACGTCGGATGAATAGCGTTTCATTCTGAAAAGCTTTTTATCTATACCCGCTAGTGGATGTTGTTCCAGTTCAGTAATACTACATCATTATTTTAACTGTGCAAAACATTATATTAAAATATGACATGCGAAAACCTCTTATTCAGTCTTCTGGTTTTTCACCACCGCTTATTACATCGATGCAAATCTTCCATTATATGAGTGACTATTGTACATATTCTTATTGGTTATTTTTTGTATATATGTATATTGTATTATTATTTTATAAATTTATTGTTTTGTATATATTGTGTTAATGTCGTATGAATGTTGTACTTTATCACTATTAAAGTTCTTGTAAATGTCTACATTGAAGAAATTCACTTGGATGATAATAACTCCATAATACAGCATTCAGGTTAAACCTTGACATAGAACTTAAGAGCAATTGTATCACGTACATATCAGCTGGAGTATGGTATCTGTTAGTTTTTAATAAATATTATGTTTAATCCGTACGCAACAAGGTTCTGGCTGATGTGTTGTATCATTGTTAATGAGTTGTGAAGTGGTTTTCTCGAAAATTGGGGAATCATTAGGAAACCGTATGCCCAGTAAATCAGCTACTGCACACACAATTTTGGTTATTTTTATCAATTATTTAAACAAATAAACATGTGCAGAAACAAGACTTTTTTGCTATAGCACTCACTCAACTTACAGTTTGAGGTTTCAGTAGTTGAATCTTTTTTTTTTAAATTTTATTTTTCAAATATGTTTATTTATATTTACAACTGTATATTGAAATTATAATAACAATAACCTTTATTTTTACATAAATTATAACAAAAAGAACATATATACCAAAACTTATATATATATGTGTTTGTGTGTGTGCAAAAAATCAACCTTTAGTTGATTTATTCTTGCAAGCACACTAAATAATGTACCTACCCCACCCGTTTCCATTCCTTCCTATCCAATGCCATTCTCTTCCAAGTTGCCCCTCCGAAGCTCTTCTTCATCTCCTTGCCCCAGTCTGTCGGTGGATGTCCTCGCTTTCTTGCATACTCTCTTGGTTAACAATCCATAAGCTGCCTGGTCCATATTTCTTATTCAATTCATATTATTTCCATATTCAATATTTCTCTTGATGACATGTCCGGTCCAGATCCACATCCTTAGATGGACTATTTCCACAATATCAGGGTGATCGGTCCTTCATCTCATCCGCTTATTTGATTTTCGATCTCGTCTAGATACTCCGAGAAGGCATCGATTTATTCCTCTGACTGTTACTCCCAACTTGTGGCTGGTCTTTTTGTCTATTACCCATGTTTCGCAGCCGTAGGTCATGGCAGGTTGCACAGAACTCATCCATAGTTTCTTCTTGACTTCTGAGCCCACAGACGACCTATAGACCACCTTAAACTTGAAGATTGAGCGCCATCCTTGAGTGCATCGCCTGCTTATTTCTTCAACTTTCCCTTTAATAAAAATAAGATGCCCAAGGTATAGAAATGATTCTCCTCTCTATATTTACTGTCACATTTTTGGGCTTTTTGTAGTTTATTTTGAGCTCTGTGTTTTCTCCTGCTGCTATCAAATGTTTTGACGTGGTTAGGATTTCTTCTTTGTTGTATTATGATATACAATACATCCGGTATATGTGATTGTCAGGAATTGTAGAGTAAAAAAGGATTGAAACTTCTGGGTTTAGGTGAGAATGAAGTTTATCATAAAAGAAGTGGTACCTGGTTCGGGACAAGTCAGCAACATATAGAACATTAAGGTCTTTAGGGATAAGTTTATTTGTGGGAAAATAAAGAGAGGATTTAATGAAAATTATCTTTTTAATAAGCGGCATATATGTGCTACATGTGATAAACTTTTTTTGTCACACATAAAAAAAATCATTAAATAATACTAAAAAAATAAAATATCCAATTAAAAATACTAAAAGGCTCCTACTTTAAATAACACCATTGATTAGAATGTAAACATTTTAAAACTTACAGAACATATCAGATTTACTTTTTTAAATCGAATTGATTGTTGATTCATAATATTTTTTTTTAAATAGATTTATTTTAAAAATATATTTACAACACCGAAATTGTATTATTTACTTGTAATTACATTTTTATAATTATAGCTATATTGGGATCGATATTAAATAGAGCTTATTAATATAGTATTTACCTATATAGTAATATAGTACTAATTTCCTTCATGGGTTTAATAAGTAAAAGATATAAATTGAATTTTTTATTTAAATAATGAAAGATTAGTATATACACATCCATAATTACACTATACTATACAATTACTAGCAATATAACTTATTATGTCTGGTTTAGTAGTTAGTTAGTTATTTAATAGGGTGTCATGCAAGATGAATGCAATATATAATAAAACGATCATAGCTCGAGTTATTCATAATATCAGTTCATTAAAATTACACAATGTTAAGACTTTTTTATTTTTTCTCTATTATTTACATTACTGGTTTTGAGAATGTACTGGTTAATTAGAGAATTCATAAATTTGTTTTTAATCCCTGGGTACTAGAAATCAAGGCTTGCAATCAATTATTTATGGTTTAACTAGTTCAAGTTTTCACCAGAAATACACGTTTTAGGGTCCCTTGAGTCCAAATGAACAAGTCCCGAAAAAAGGTCTGTGTGTGAGTGCTTGTGTGTATGTGTCAGTGTGTCAAGATCGAGAACGATAAGTTGTGTAAAACTGAAATTTCATATTTGAGTAGCGTATATGCTTTAGATGTTACATCAAGTTTTTATACAATATGGGCAAGTCAGGAGAGCCACTTTATGCCATGCATTTTGCACCTTTTGCAAAACGGATATTGATTAAAATGCCAACAATTATTTAAGGTTTAATATCAAGCATATTTCATTCTGATTCAAATAATCTGAATTTTCTAGATACAATAAAATTAACAATATCGTTATATTTTTATTAATAAAAAAACGGCTAAATATGCAAGTTCGAAACCTATAAATAGTAATATATATATGTGTGTGTGTGTTTTTGTGTGTGTGCGCGCTTGATGTTGAAAAGCTGAAGATTTAAAAAAATAAAATAAATGTTCTTTTTTTTAAAAAGTTGTAAAATGTAATGTGGGGGTTACCTGTAGCAGGGTAGTTAGCATAACAGCCTGTTATGCCAAAGGTCCTGGGTTCGAACCCGTATGTAGCCCTAGGATATTTTAATGGGAGTAAAAAATCCTTAGTTATTCAGTCCTTCGGAGGGGACGTTAAAAGGTGGTCCCGAGCCTGTGCGATATCAGGTACTCGTTAAAGATCCCTATCCTAATAAAACCTGGATAGGCAAAATTTAGGACACTGTAGCATCTTCCGATTAGCCAAAGCAGCATTAAGGGACGTTAAATAAATAAACAATCTATTTTGAGAAAATACCTTCCCCATCCCGGAGGAAGGTGGAGTTTTTTTGTTGCACTACCTTTTAAAAATGTTATTTAATGTTAATGTTATTTATCTCAATTATAGGTTATTGTTTTGATTTGTTTTGTTTTTATATTTATTATTATTTAATTCTATATATATCATTTATTTGTATTTATCTCAGTTATAGGTTGTTGTTTGTTTTCTTATTTTGTATATATATTATATTTTATTTATTTGACTTTATCATTGTATACTGTATATATTGTGTGAATGTTATCTTATACCACTATTACTAATGTTCATATAGAAACAAATTGTAATATATCTCAATAAAAAAAAAAAAAAAAAAAAAAAAAAAAAAAAAAAAAAAAAAAAAAAAAAAAAAAAAATTAAATATTTGGTAAAGATTATCCCGAAATTGAGAACTTTCCAAAAACTTAAAAAAAGATTCCTGATCCTTGCTACGACTATATTTATGAGTATAGAATAATAATAACAGACAATTAGTAATATAATTCACTTTATGTCATGAATAACAGATCAAAGTCACGTAATTAAAATAAATGCTGTTGATCTCTCAAGAAAATTAATTTACCTAATCTACAACAACTATGAGTATTTTAAATCATTTTGAAATATATTGTTTATATGAAGCAATGGAGGAATATATTTAAATGTTTCACCTAAATAATTTTTAGAAGTTTACAAGTTCTGGAGTTTTCCTCCAGTGAAGCCAACAAACTGTTACGTTTTTACATGGAGCCTTCTCAACCAAATCAATATGACTAAACATTAACATTTAACGCTAAATTAAAACAATTCAGAAGCTCGTCGAAATTTAAATTAATTATTAATAATATTCCATAATGGAACTCATAGTAAATAAGATGAATAATTGTTTTGGAAGGGTAAAATATCGTTCATAGCTTTTATGTCATAAAATACGCTGTAACATATTAAAATGGTTCTTCAAATAATTATATAACGGTATAATAATTTTTATAGTGGTGTAGTCAATTAAAAGCACATACACTAGTATTTTTGTGCCGAATTTCGGAAAAATTCGAAGTAGTTTCGGAGACAAGCGCCGGACGGTGTACGGCGGATAGACAATTATTTTTATTCGAAATTTGGACTAAACTTATCTGGAGTGAATTTTTTTTTTTTCTGGTCGTTTACCAAGGTTCATTATTGGCAATAATAAATCAAAAGCACCTTGATATCAGTTATTTGTATTTCATTGTCAATCATCAAAACTGTTTAAAGGATGTTGTTCACAGTATACATTTAAAAAAATAGTATTATTATATTTGACTGTTATTAATTATTATTTTACAACTTCTCTGAATCGAATTACGACATTTAACAAAGTAATATTTTTGTCGTATATTTTTATGAATTTCACAACCTCGTTACTGAAAGTACTAACTAATACGTGTCCGTTTAAGCTCAAAGGATTCAGTTTGAACAGAAAGTTTCGATCAATATCCTTTCGTGCTTTTAGTAGATAAACATTTTTATCTCTTTTTCACGAGTTGTGATAGTTACAATAAAGAAATACTCTTATATTAATTTAATATTATTATATTACTATTCATAAAATATTTATGATAAATACATTTATTAATGAATCGCTTATAACTTAATTAACATTAAAATAAATAAATATTAATTCGGTTAACTCATTTGATGAGTCAGTTATCGCTGTTTTGTATTTTTACTCTTTGTCGAAGATTGGTCAGTTCTCAGAGCTCTAGTGCATGGCGATTTCTAATTAATAGTAGAATTCAGATTGTAAAAAAATATTGACCGAAGTTTTGTATAATTGCTTTTATTAATTTATTAAAACTTATACTATTGTCACAGTGAATTAAAATAGCACAAACGTGTCAAAATCCTTAACGACTAACTAAATTATTAAGCTCGGTATGATCATTAAGACATCCTAAGACGTTTTTAGAACTCTTGTTCCTGGTTTTAATAAACTTGAGTCTCATAACAAAAATATTGAGCTGAATGAGAGACAGGGCGATGAACCCAGGGTGTCTGACGGTGTTTCAAGGTTTCTTACCCATCTTCTCTTACAACAACCCATCACGAATTTTGTTTCTGGATTGAATGTTTGTAAACTTTGGAAGTTTGGATTCAAACACGGCGGCAAACAGCGTTCCGAGCTGGTATTTGTATTTCTGATTAACCTCCTCACCTCACATACCTATTGAATTATGCCAAGATTATTTGAATCAGTTCACCGGTGTGCTTCTTGTAGAAATTAAATAGTGATTACATTTCTAATGTAACTATTATCTGGACCCACCCACGTTGAAAGGATTGAAATTTCTTATTTTTGTCTTGTTTTGCTTTCACTTACCAGTATATGAAATATATAGTACGGGAAAGTATTCCGATCACAAAAAATTTCTAATTCAAGTTTTCAATGAAAATACCCCTGAGTCCAAATAATCAAGTCTTGAAAAAAGGTCTGTGTGTGTCCGTGTCCATGTGTGTGTGGTAAACGCAAATGAAATTTCATATATAAGACAACTATACGCCCGAAATGTTACAGCATCTTTTTCATTAAAATCGGCTGATCAGAAGAGCCACTTTACCATGCATTTTGCACCTTTTTAAGATGTTCTCAAAAACGGCTAAACGATTTCCATTAAAATCACTGTGTTGATGTAAAATTTAATGGACTTTAATATTATGAAGGTTTTATTAGGATTGAAATAGTCTGACAGGGCATAAATAAAATAATTTTGTACATTCCAAAAGATTAACCATATTATATTAATGAAATTGATAAATGGGCTAAATATACAACAAAAAAAAAATTTTTTTTTAGTGTAATTTTTGTTTTGTATTAAGAACAGTAATATAGATGTATAATATACCTTTGGAAAGAGGAAGATTCTAGAAAAAATATTGAATTGACTAATAGGGAATAAACTTATTACTGATTAACAATTTAATGCAGTTATATTATATAATCTAAATCATATCTGTGGCGGTAGTGAAAAACTGGATAACTCGAGTTAAATAAAAAATGAGTTAAATTCACGTATCGCTCCCCCAGAACGTCTCCCACGTCGTGTTAAATGGGTTAAAGAAATTTCTTGGTGGAAGAAATTTCAGATGGAAAGAAAGCTGTATGTTATAACTCTATTTTGGGTAATACATAAAGTTTAAGGCGCTCACCTGTAAAATGAAAGATTTCGACTTAACCACTTATTCACGACCGCCACAGATATGTTAGGAACAATACGTGGAGTTAACTCATTTTCGATATAACTCGAGTTATCCAGTTTTTCACGACCGCCAAAGATTTAATCTAAACCATATGTTTCTAACGAAAATGAATACACGTTTTATTAAAATCAACTTAGAATATGTTTTAAATTGTAGTATATTTAATAGTTTTTAATTTGATTTTAACAGTCGAGGTAAGCGAAAGTCGTGTGTTACCCGCACCAGATTTTTTAGTTTTGAAGTTTCATAAAAGTCATTTAATATTAATAATATAATAATAATAATAATAATAGGCTTAGCGAACCCGAAGGTTCGATGCCGATACCACCAAATTCCGCCAACACAGACTCGTCCAATGTTCACCATTCAAGCACAAGCTCCCGAGATCAGCCTTAACGCAATCCTCCCATCTCCGCTTCGGCCTACCTTTCGGACGCCTACCAGTCGGATCAGCAAATACCAACTTTCTCGGAATCCGCTCGTCATCGAGCCCAACAACTTTACTCGCCCATTTGAGTCTCCGCGATGCAATCAGCTCAATTATATTCACAGGATGCAAGTTCCGCAATTCCGCGTTGTGCAACCTCCTAAACTCCCCAGTGGCCTCATCTCTCTTTGGACCAAATATTTTACGCAATACCTTATTTTCGAACACCCTAAGCCGTTGTTCATCCTTCAAAGTAAGCGGCCACGTTTCACATCCGTAAAGAACCATTGGAAGTATAATAGTTTTATAAATTCTAATCTTTAAGTTTTTAGATAGAAGCCGCGAACTAAGTAACTTAGCAACTGAATAATAGCACGCATTTCCCACCTTTAACCGGGATTTTATTTCTTCCTGGATTTCATTTTTTCTAGTTATAATTGAACCTAAATACTTGAATTTCTCTACGTGTTCAAAAGTATGACCTGATACATCAATATCACCAAGATCGACACCGTTTCTGCTACTAATCATATACTTCGTCTTATCGGTATTTAATTCGAGTCCTATTTCTTTACCGGTTTTTATTAACACACTTGTATTTAGTTGTATGGTTTCCGTGTCTTCACCTAGCAGTACCATATCATCGGCATACCCCAAAACCGGAATCTTGTCACCCATATTTAAGCCTTTCATTTAATATTAATATATTAAATTTAATGTTACTTTATCCTGTTTATATTATATTATAGATTAATAATCATATTCATGATAATAAATGGCGAAGTGTCTGTATTGACTAAAGAAATGCAAGTGCCTGGCTGAAACCCAGTACGCTAGTTATAAAATGCTGAATCATTTCCATTGTATGGCAATATGTCCTTTTCAACTGCAAGTATTTAATGCATTTCTAACACGTTTTTCTTTCACTATGAAGAACAATAAAGATGATTCAATCATTGGGTTATTTAATTTTAAAAGCTAAACAAAAAACAAAATATTGGTTTGTGTCACATGAAATGTCCGTTTTCAAGGTAAAGGATTTTTATTAAAATACGATATGAAAACAATATAATTTTATTCGAAGTATTTACCTTTTTTTTTCTACACATTTTTCCCACACCAACTTTTTTATCCCCGAACTGAAAAACTCGAAGCTATGAAGTGAAACAAAATATGAAAACGCACTTTTCACTTGATCATAATTTTCAAAAAGTTTAAAAATTCCTGAACAGGTGGTAATCTGTTGGAGACAAGTCGGGAGAATGTGGTGGGTGCGGAAGAACTTCGTCGCCCAGTTCTTTCAATTTTTGCACGGTATGTTTTGAAACATGGGGGCTTGCTGCCGCTCAGTGAGATCATGAGGTACCCATGTATCGAGTTTTTTTACTTTCCCAATACACTTTAAATGTCTGGAAACGGTAGATGCACTTGCATTTAGTTGTGCTAAGAGTCCTTTAACTGTTTAGTAGGGGTTTCCTTCTACTGTATGTTTGAGGACATCGTTGTCTATTACGGAGGGAAGTCTTCCTCGGCGCAAGTTTTCCAAGTCGGTATCCCCTGCTGAAAACTTAGCAAACCAACGGCGTATGGTCCGTTCATTAACACTCCCTTCCCCAAACGCCTTGCAAATATTTCTAGCGGCCTCAGCTGCTGAATGGCCGAGTTTAAACTCGTACAAAAATATTACTCGAAAATGGTGTTTTTTCATGTTCATATTTGGAGGTATACTAAAAAGTGGGTAATTGATTGGGAAGCTAATGTTTATAATACAAAGGTAGAGGATTAGTAACTGTTTACTTTAAATATGTAAACATTCGGAAGAAAACAATAGAGACCTGCAAAATCCTTTATGTATTTCAGAAACTATAAAAACGGACATTTCATGTGAAACAACCCAATAGCTTAAGCACTTTTTGAATTTAAAAACTAAAATAAACATATATATCTTAAATAATAATTTAGGGGGTATCAAATAAAGTAATTATTATTGGGCGTTCAAGTTCAGGTTGTTTAGTTCAAATGGACAATTTTATTGTGACCAATATCTCTGAAAATAAATTTAGAAGGTTGCGCCACGCGGTATTGCGGAGCTTGTACCCTGTCAGTATAATTGAGTTAATTAACTTACATTGAGTTAATCGACTCAAATTGACCTGTAATATTGTAGGACTCCGGGAAGAACAAATGCAGAAAAAGTTGTTATGCACTAATCAAACTGATAGGTGTCCGAGGGGTAGGCCGAGGCGTCGATGGGAGGATTGTGTTAAGTCTCATCTCGGGGCTTGGGGCTGGGTCGGTGACCATTGTACGAATCTCTAAAGGCATTTGGTGTTGTCGGCATTGCTAAGATTAATATTAATATTTATGTAATTTCCTTCAGACACAGATATGTGATTTGTCAAAGATTTACACCGCATTGGGCTTCAGTTCTTTTTGTTTGTTTGTTCTTTTATTTAATGTCCCTTTATGCTGTTGTGGTTAATCAGACGATGCTACAGTGGGAGTCCTAAATTTTGTCTATCCAGATTTAATTACGATAGGGATCTTTAAAAAGTACGTGACATCGCACAGGCTTGGGACCACCTTTTAACATCCCCTCCGAAGGACGGCATAACTATGCATTTTTTTAGTCCCATATTAAAAAATCGTAGGGCCACCTGCGGGTTTGATCCCGGTACCTTGGGCATAGAAGGCTGTTATGCTAACCACCATGCTACAGGTAGCCTACAGTTCTTTTTAAAATGCCCCATTTTTTTATTTTATTATTTAAATTTAGCTAATTACTTTTTATTGGTAGTTTTAAAATTATGGATTACTGGTCACGTGGAAAGATCAAACGATACAACCATTATGCCATATCATTAATCATTAATTTTATTACAAAAGTTTGATGGTACAATAATTTAATTCTATCAATAGTTACAAAATTTTGGAATTCAGGATTCCCTCTCTAATATGTATTTTAGAATTATTTTTAGAGTTTTTTCGATTTATTTCACTTTTTTTAAATTTATTTTAAAAGGATTATTGTAGAATATTTATTTTTTTTAGTTGAAAAAAATTTGATTATTTAGTAAGACAACTAGATTCAGTATGAATTTTCAGTACATCATAAAGACATCCAAATTCTAACCCCCAACGATTACTCTTAACACTGTAATTGAAGTTTTCATACTTGATTTTCCTCGATTCTTCGTGTTCTACGATTCCACCAAGCTTTTAAAAATGCGAAAATTCCGAAACAATTCTAAAATAGTTTTCTTAAATATTCCATAAATTGTATTTATGCTCTTAGGAGCCGATATAGTGACACAATGTTAGAAAAAAATCGGTAATTTTAAGATGAAACAACGTACGATTCCAGGTTTATATTAAAATATAAATATTCTAAAAATTCTATACCCTCTAGGATTCTTTATCAACTCATACCTGCCATGTTGCTTCCTTATCATCATTTAAATCCTAACTTTTCCAATACCTTCTGTCATCTAGAACTGACGCTCACCAATTGTTATATTTCACTTTCAGATATCAAAGTTTGAATAAAGAAAAATAATTGTTTTTTTTACAAATAAACTTTGATTATCAATTAATTTATCTTGCCCGAAAAAAAACCTCTCAAGATTTTCTTTTTTGTGCACCTTTCCTTTCTTTGTCCACCATTGTAGACACTAATTAATTGTGTTCCTTCTGTCTGCTGCTCAGACATATTGCATATTTCAATCTTATCTGTTATAATTTTTTTACCGATCCTATTCATTCCTGTTAGAAGGTAGACCTAGGGTTTCATCTTGAAAAATGCAAGGTACCTAGAAGCGAGAAACATGTAAAAATGAATGCCTGTTTGGTGAAGGGTGCAACGACCGTTGCAGCTGGACATACATCGCAATGGTTCTTGGAAGCTGTCGAAGAACTGGAACGTGAGCTCCTCCTGCTTGAGTCACTGGCTGCCTCGTAATTCAAACCTTCCACAGAACCGGCTAAATGGAACAAGACCTCTATGAGGGTCTCAGGCCTGCATACTACATCTTTTCTTTTTTCTTACCAAGATTAATTTTTTTTCGTTATGGTTCATGTTTGGTACATTTAGGAATCCGGTAAAAAGATATGTAAGATTTTCCTGATAGACCTATTTTAAGTGATGTAACAATTTTAGTGTATATTTACTAATAATTTCAACAGAACTCTTTATGCTTCGGCTCTGAATAAACATTAAAACATATATAAAGGACGAGGTTCTCCAAGAACAAGCACCTTACGCCCTTTCCAAAAAAAAAAAAAATAATAAAATAAAAAAAAAAATGCAAAATTACTAAGGCGAGGATCCCATGGCTGAGTGGCTAGCGCGCTAGTCTCTCATGCCACAGGTTCTGAGTTCGAATCCCATTCCCGGCAGGGCTTCAATAAGGATGTAAAAAATGTGGATTCACTCCCCCGGGTATGTGAGACCCGTCAGCCAAAGGGAGGCCACTCACAAAATTAGGTCTTAGGGAGCGATGACCCTACACTTAAAATTGCATCGTGAAACTCGCACATGAGTGTAATTACTAATTACATGAGTGTAAACTCGCAGAGGCTTACACCGCGAGACCCAGGGCCTACACGGCCTGTCGCGCCACTGGAAGAAGAAGAATTAACTAACCATGGTTGCACAAAAAATATCTAAAACTAATGAGAATGGAAACTTATGGCAATTGTGTAACATGCTTAGTCCCTGTAGACCCGTGCCATATCCTATTCAGATGTAGAAAATTAATGGGATAGAAGGAGAAGAGGTCGTTCCACTAAAAGAAGAAGGCAACTTTAAAAAAGAATAGAAATAGAACAACGAAAGTTTGCGATAATCAAACAATTCTTCATTAATACTAACAAGGAGAGGATCTCATATGTTTCTCAAAGATTTTGATTAATTTTTTTTAGGTAAAACTAGACATTAAACCATTAGACCCTGCAGAATATAATTGGCTAACGCTCCCCAGGGGTCGTATCATCGTATTAACGCATTTTATTTAATATTTTATTTAGTTTGGTTTCAAAATTATTATATTTCAAAACGGAATAGTTGAAAAAAAAATCTATTAAAATATTTAAGTTGTATTATAAATAATCCTAAAAATATAAATAATCCCGTCAACAAAGGTTTTTTTTTTAACTGTGTTCCTCAGTCCAAAAAGGAATCTTAATCTGAGCAGTTTAAAAAAAAAAAAACCTTATTTAAAGTTCTGTTTGGCGAGATTATTTATATTTTTAGGTTTATAAACAAGTATAAAACTTAAATAATGTAGTGGTTCATTTTTAATTATTCCGCTTTGAAATAGCTTAATTTTCTACCTTCACTGGAACTAGAGATATTAAACACAAAGAGTTTTTCGCGCATAAACTTTACGATTTTTTACGCGACTCCTGGGGAGCGTTGACATTTTCCGAGTCTAATAATTTAATGTCTAGTTTCACCTAAAAAAAAAATTATCAAAATCGGTTTCACACATATGAGATCCTCTCCTTGTCAATGCAAAATCTATGGGGAGTATGAAGAATGCACATATTTTTTTATCTTTTCTCTGTTATTTAAATCATTATATTTTTCTCTATTTATTTTTTTATTTCTTATTGGAATTACTGCCACGAGGCATGAGGCAACTGACCGAAACCATGTACTATTAAACAACAAACATAATTTTCATATATTTTGATTTCATGATTATATTCCAGGGCTCCACACAAATTCACTTGACGTAAGCTCGACTAAATATTTACCTTTCCGTTTTTATATTTTAAATGTATGTATAAAGAATCTGGCGCGGGCAACACACGACTTTCACCTCCCTCAGCTGTTAAAATCGATTTAAAACTATTAAATATACTTCAATTGGTAAAATATATGAAGTTGATTTTAATAAAACGTGTATTCATTTTCCTTGGGAAGCATCGCACGGTGTCGGCTCCTTTAAGAAGAGAAGACGGTTCCTGGGCCGTGTCGGATGAAGAAAAATCTGAACTCTTTGCTGACCATCTTTCATCTGTTTTCACACCACATACTGACGACACTAATAAAGAACACGACGAATTTGTACTCAAAACCTTAGACATTCCACTACAGCTCTCATTGCCTCCTCCTTCCTTCACTCCATCACAGGTCGCAGAACACATTAAAGACTTACAAAAAAAGAAAGCTCCTGGCCACGACCTTGTAAAAGCTGTAGCACTCCAGCAAATGCCAAGAAAGGCTCTAGTGTTTCTCACGACTATTTATAATGCAATACTTAGGACTACAAAATTTCCAATACAGTGGAAATACTCTTACATTTCCATGATTAATAAACCAAACAAGGACAAAAACAACCCCTCTTCCTACCGCCCAATTAGTTTGCTTTCTATTTGCTCCAAAATATTCGAAAAATTATTATACAAAAGATTAATAGACATACTAGGTGATAATCAAATAATACCCGATCATCAATTTGGATTTAGAAAATTCCACTCCACAACACATCAACTACACAGAGTGACTGATTTCATTTCAACTGCGCTTGAGCAAAAATTATATGCAACAGGTGTATTCCTGGACGTAGCTCAAGCATTTGACAGAGTCTGGCACCAGGGTCTCCTGTTTAAACTCAAAAAGATACTACCACACACATACTTTCTTATTATTCAATCATTTCTCTCTGACAGATTTTTCTCCGTCCGACAAGGTACAGAAACTTCTTCAATAAGACCAGTGCTGGCAGGTGTGCCCCAAGGTTCAATATTTGCACCACTGCTATATATATTATACTCGCGCGACATACCAGACAGTTCAAACATCCTGACGGCAACATACGCAGACGACACTGCAATCTTATCAAAACATGAAGATCATACTCAAGCCTCACTGACTATACAACGGTGCAAGCTGTGGAAAACAAGACTAAACTATGACAAATGCCAACATATGACATTTACACTAAGACGTGAAACCTGCCCACCAGTGATAAAATACCAATACCACAAACAGACAGTGTCAACTACCTTGGACTAACTTTTGACAGGAGAATGACTTGGGGCCCGCACATTAAGAAAAAACGAAAGACACTAAACCAAAGAAGTAGACTGCTGCACACACTACTCAGACGACAATCAAAACTAAAATTAAGACAGAAACTTGCCACCTACACATACTTACTAAAACCAATATGGTCATACGCCTCTCAAATTTTCGGAGCTGCAAAAAAGACTCATATACAAAGACTACAAACTTTTCAGTCAAAAATACTTAGACGTATTACGCAAGCACCTTGGTATGTTTCAAACACAACTTTACATACAGACTTACATATGCCTACCGTCAGCGAATACATACGAACTCACTACTCTCGATTTCACAACAAATTACTAGGACATTACAACCCTTTCATAGAACAAATGGCAACAACCAATATGCCCCACAACATCAGGAGAAGACTGAAAAGGTCATGGATGAGAGATCTTCTGTAATCTTTTGAATTAAAAGATGCCACGGAAGAGATACCACTGGGTATTGTCATCTTCCTCATGCCTGACATGCCACTTTTTATTGTAATTCTGACAGACAATCCACTGATTGTTATATGTATGTATAAACAGGTGTGGATAAAGAAATAAAGTTATAAAAAATTTTCCTTGGAAACATATGATTTAGATTAAATAATATAGCTATATTGAATTGTTAATTAGATATAAGTTTATTTCCTATTCGTAACTTTATTACACTAGCAATAAGAAAACAGGTGACACAAATTATTTTATACGAACATACCTTACACATAATAATAATAATAGCTTTATTGGCATCATATTGACAAAAGCCTCTCCCATAGGGAGGAATTTATAGAAGTTGGCTATAGTTAGAAATAATAAAATATTGAAAAAAAAACAAATAATCCAAAGAAAGAAAAAATACAAAACTCTAAAAAACCAAAACAGAGTCCTTGAAAAATACACCAAAATCAAACACAAATTAAATATTTTTTAAAACGTTTATCCACCAGGATTTGTCCCTCGCAACCAGCCACCAGTTTTCGCCAACAGTCTGCGTCAATTCGTTCCTCCACCTGCGATGTGGTCGCCTCCTCTGCCTGCTGTCCTCTCTCGGGATCCACTCCGTGCAAGCTCTGGTCCATCTTTCGTCTTTCAGCCTGGCCAAGTGCCCAGCCCAGCTCCATTTTAATCGATGTGCTTCAACCCTTAGACTTTTAATGTTCACTTTCTGAAGAATATTTTTGTTTTTTATCCTCTCCCTTTTCTGAATAAACATTAAACTTCTTAGAAGCTGCATTTGCATGGTATTCAGCCTCCGGTCGAGTTTTTTGTAAGTGCCCAGGTTTGAGCTCCGTAGAGAATCGTGGGATATACACATGTAGTCAAAACTTTGGTTTTAAGATCTAGTGATAGATTGCTTTTGAAGATCTTTTGGAGAGACCAATATTTGCACCACCCGAGCTTAATTCTTCTTTCTATTTCCTTTATTCATATTTTCTCTAAATGATATCGTCTGCCCTAAGTAAATGTACTCCTCTACATATTCTATCTCACTATTGTTAGCATAAACTGGTATTTTTATTGAGTTTGTCATGATTTTAGTTTTTACTGTATTTATATTAAGTCCATATTTTTTTGCTAATGCCTACTATTTCCTCTATCATCCGCCTTAGGCCATTTATGTCCGGGATATAAGACATATATCGTCCGCAAATCTTAAGTTGTTGAGCATTTTCCCATTGACGGATACCTTACACATGTAATTTGCGATCTAATTTTTTTTTCGAAAATTTTTTTAAGAATTTTCAGAAACACAGAAAGACTTTTCTGATAAATTATGGTTACATGGTATTTGTTTTCACGATAAAAATGGTTTCACTATAGTTTTCATTAATAGAAAAGAGAAAGTAAAATACATATGATTAAGTGGAACCAATTTGCTGAGTATAATACATCAGGAGCTACGACTAAATCACGAATAAATAACATCTTAAAATAGGAAATTTCTTTCTATTTGATAAGAAAATTATCAGCTGACCTCGTGAGAGTGCAATTGCTGTCTAACATTGTATGCATGTGTGTTATACAATAACAATGTTGCTCTTAATCATATCTCTTATCGAGGTTTAGTTATTACACTTTTATTTATGACATTAATCATTTTTTCTCTTTCGGGAATTGTTTCTAGTTATTAAAAAACCCTTTGATTTCAATGCGAGAGTGAAAAACGAAAACACATTTTTAAAAATTTATTTTCTATAAGGAGCGGCCTGGTCTAGTGGATAGAGAACTAGTCTACTGTTCTCCGGGTCCTGGGTTCGAATCCCTAAGGCAAAATATTATTCATTCTGTTACTTCAGTCGGGGGACAGACCCCAGCCTCTATAAAGTGGGAACCCAAAAAGAAATTGGGGAAGAAACCTGGCGGCAGAGAGTGATCAAGGCCTGATCACCTCAATGCATGGCCGTTGACCTAGAAACAGTACGAATATCTATATGTACTGAGCCCAAGACCCAAGGTTTTTTAAATTTTTTAATATTTATTTCTAATAGAGTTATTTAAGACAGGAGAAGGAGAAATAATCAAGTAAGTTTAATAAAAGTAAAATCAAGTGAGTTTTGAAAATAAGATAATACGATAAAGTAAACCGTTAAATTTCTGAAAAGTTACTATACATTAATATTTAAGTACAAGGTTACGGAGAGTGATTAAAAACCTAGCTAACTATGTAAATGAATCATTACCAATTTTATACTAATGAATGTAAACTAAACTTTAGAATGAACTAAATAGAAATTTTGAAAAGTTTTTACTTGGTCAGAAATTAATTTTATTAATAGCAAGGTGATACGCGTTCCGCACTCGATTTTTGTTATGAAAGTAAAAAAAATAATAAGTGAGCCAATAGACAAGTAGCAGTGTGCTATAAGATGTAATGAATAAAGAAAAATGTTGTAGCAAGGAATAAGTTTCAGTCTTGAAAATGGGGAAACAACCCCGAAACGTCGACTAAGATGGAATAAAAAAAAGGTGTTAAAAGACTTAGGAAATAAAGTAATTGGATGATGAATGGAAGGTAGTGGGTGCTTTATTGAATGTTCTAAAAAAAATAATGTTTAACTATACAATTTAAAAGTTCATTTGTCATGATATTAAGCATCACTCATCCTTCCTCGGTTACGGTAAACGTTGATTTATCATCCCAATTACTTAATTATCTTATATACGATATTTTTTTTTCAAACAATTTTCCGCTTTTGTGCTAGACTTACCTCATATACACGCCATCACATACAGATCTAGAAAGACTTATTTTTACTCGGGGGATCTTAAAACGTGTATTTCTATTAAAAAATCGGATACAAAAGTTCTCACGATTACAATATTTTCTGTTTCTACGAATATACATTTCAAATATAGGTGACGAAAGTAAAAATTTTGTAAAAAAGGAATGCTGACGAATTAACTCCTGTAGCTCATGATTTTACTTGTAAATATAAATATTGGATTGAAGGCAGTGGGAGCCATATTTTAAGCATTAAGATGTAACAACGAAAACTTCGATAAGTTTAAATTTAATTTTTGGAAAGATTAAGAAAAAAATGTAGTGAGGGCAACACACTACTTTCACTTACCTCGACTGTTAAAATCAATTTAAAAACTATAAATATACTTCAATTTTAAAATATTTTTAGTTGATTTTAATTAAACGTGTATTCATTTTCGTTGGAAACATATGATTTAGATTAAATAATAGGGGTACTCACTACTTTTGCTATAGCATGCTATTTGTGTTATTTTGCTAAACCCGTCGAGTTTCTACAGTTATTTCCTGTATAAAATTGATGGGTTTAGCACAATAGCACAAATATCATGCTATAGCAAACGAAGTGAGTACCCTTATTATAACTATATTAAATTGTTAATCAGTAATAAGTTTATTCCCTATTCGTTACTTTATATTACCTTTTTTAACTTTGTGTATCAGATGATATTTTTTCTAAAGTATTTCTCTTTCCAACGGTATATTATACGTCTATATTACTGTTCTTATTATAAAAAAAAAAATAGTTTTGCTCTTTTGTCCTTTAGTTGGTCATCAAATTCTTCCAACTTGTGCAAAATGCTTGGTAAAAAGTAGGTCTTCTGGTTAGCTGATTTTAATGAAAAAGTTTTGTAACATCTCGGGCGTATGGTTGTCTTAATTATGAAATTTCAGTTTTTTACAACTTTTCATTTCTGCGCTAGACTTACTACACACACACACACGTTGAAAACTGGAATTCGAAAATTTTCACGCCCGCAATACTTTCCCTTACTATATATCTTATATATAGGTAAGTCAAAGTAAAAAATTGAATGATAATATAGGTATTATTGATAATTTTTTCTTTTGGTTAATAATGTTTTCCTTTCCATCAATTTTTTTTCAACTTATCGGCTGATATCGACGTCGAGAATCTCAACTGTTGGATGATCTGTTATTTTTGTGCCAAATAATTTTTAAGTATTGTTTTCGATCAGTCCTTTCCTCGTTTCCACCAGATCTTGTGCAGAATGTAGTGCCAACGTGTACTGGCATTTTTGAATTTTTGCAAATATTTATGAATTTAAGGTTGTGTCTAAACTGTGATGTCAGTATTTAGTTAATTAGTTAGATATTATTATAAAATTTAATGAATGGGAACATGGTAAAGATAGAAGAGAGGACTGGGTGGAAGATGGACAGAGGTGCCGGTAGAGACGAGCTGAGAACGGGACAGCCCCTTGGACATTGTCCAATCCCACAGATTATGTAAATGGTTTTTATAGCCGAAGGGAGGCCAGATATCAGAGGCCCCTATAGACCCCTATAAATCCTCCCTATATCGGACAAACAACGACACAATTAATTGCCCTTAAGGTATAAATCTAATCTCCAGGTTTTGCCCTTTATTGAAAGTGTCGGTAGCTTTTTCTTCCCTTCCTCCTGCCCTCCCTTCCTTCGTTCGGGATTTATATCTTCCCAAGAGATTTATCGACAGAACTGTGTCCTAGTCTACATCTTTTCCGAATATGGCCGAGCTTTCTTTCCGTTTCAACTTCTACTCCACATCTCCCATTCTGTTTCCTACTTTAAGTAATTCTTATGGTTGTTGTCGATAAGAACTTTAAGATATCAGATATTTTGGTCGAAAAACTGAAATAAAGTTCTTTAATGTTTTTCAAACAATTTTTAGTGGGTCGTTAAATTCAGTTTAATTAAATATTATGGCTGCAAGGAATGAAGAGATGGCAGGAGGGGTGACAGAGTACATTGATCCCCTCAATGTCTCCAGAATTCTTCGGAATCAATGCTTTTCCGTAACAGCGATTTTGAATGAAGAGTTTTTGATTAATTGGTATTTGATATAATGCTGCAAAATATTTATCAGTACGGTTTTATTTATAAGAGTTCATTATTTTCAACATGGATCTTTTGTAGTTCACTAATTTAGAAACATTAATCTCTCTTTAAAATTTAAGGTAATAATATAATTGGTTTCATGGTAGAAAATAAGCCATATATGGTTTTTCTTTTTTTTTTTTATTTGACACTATACGAATAATCTCGAAACAGGATACTGCAACCAACCATTTATGATGTTATACACCGATAACTCTTTTATATATAAAAAAATAAACAAAATGTTGTGTTATGGAATGTGTACAAAGAATTTAAAAAAAAATATGTACTTTGTATTCATGATTAATGTTATTCTTAGGCACACACTGCTACTGAAGCTTGCTTGTTTGGTTGGGCGGGGTGCATCACAGGTGAGACCTTGTTTTTTAAAATAAGTTTATTTTATTTTTTCTCAATATTATTTTTTGAAGTAATTAACAAGCATAAGGATTTATTTATTAAATATTTTATAACTTTCAACATCCCCCTTTTAAAGGACTTTTATTGGTTAATTTCACTTGATTACTCTTCTTTAAGAATTTTATTTAGGTATGCGTGATTTCTTTTCATATTTTTATTCCCATAATATGATAAAATAATATAATATATAATAATAACAATATAACAATCATTTTCATGGAAGGTAGCGTAGAACAAACCTCAAAGGTAGCGTAAGTTTGGATAAGGTCTGTACTGTTTCACTAATTTGATTTTTTGCAACTTTGTTATTCTTTGTTACTTGAGTTAGGTTCCATCTACATTAAATGAGATAAGAAAAAAATATTAATAATAAAATAATCTTTTTATTAAGTATTTCCATAATTACTCCTTCGACTCATGTGTATATATCAAAACTGCCTGGAATGGAAGCCTGAAACTGTTGTGATCTCGCATTAAACACGTTTATAACTTGCAACAGTTTCGCCCCGCCCCACGAAGTGTAAGCAGCTGAGACAGTCCCACGTCACGCGGAAAAATGTAGATATTCGCCACGCCGCACAGTGGGCAATATGACCGATTTAGGTGGGCAAAATTCTGAAACTTGTCCATATTTAACCTTTGGGGTCCCAGATTACGGAAAAAAATACGAAAATTATTATAAGAAAAAAAATATAAAAACTAATTATTTTTTTTAATCGATTGGCGAGCGCACAGTGGTCAAACATAAAACTTATTTGTTAAAATCTAAAATTTCCCTACATTTTACGTTTGAAGTCCCAGAATACGGGAAAAATAATACGAAAAATCTATTTAAGGCACGACGAGTTTCTGAGACCTGCTAATAGATGTATTTTATATCATTTAGGAAACTCTTCAAATTATAGATTGTAAAACTTTTGATTTAGAGTGTTGTGTCTGAAAAAAAATTATGTATCACCCAAAACGCAAAAATCTTTGTACTATTTAAAGACTAGATGGATTGATGAAACAAATCCTTGGGGTAACCTGGGGGTCATATAGTTTTTAATTATTGAATATTGGCATACATTTACAAATTGCTAAATTAACTCTACATGTGAGATTGCAATGTATATTTAATAACGAGTTTGGAAATATAATGTCTTACCGTTCTCAGCAATGTCCATTATTAAATAAAAACAAAAAGACTGCTCTAAATACACCTTTAACACAATAAATGACCATCGAATAAAGATAATCTCATTAAAGATGATTGAACAGGAATGATTCACTCATTTACTATTTATTTGTAAACAAGGTATGGCGGGAAATCTTAGTATTAAGGGTCTTGCCAACTAATAATAAAAAGGTGAAGAACTGAAAAATTCAAAACTTTTGACGACTTCTGTCTACCTAAATTGGTGATTTTGCCCACTTTGCGCCATGAACGTGTTAAATAAACATGTTTTAAAAATTCCAGATTGAATCGCTTACACAGAAACGTATTTCTTTGTTAGCAATTGAAGCCGTTCTGTATATTTTTCATTTATAGATTTAAAAAGGTTCTAGTAAGGGTAAGAGTTTTATTTTTCCTTGTCTTAAATCAGATTGTATCTTCAGAAGTGATTATTGAATACTAATCGTTGATTCATACCTACACATTTCAGTTTTAAACCCTGTCCTAATTTTGCAACTAACTGGATTGAATATATACATCTACTTGAAGAGATGTCCCAAGAAGACTCCTAATTGAAATGGAATCCGTTGCCAATTGATGGTGGACACAATACCTGACAAGAATGAGAGACGAGATATAATGAGGGTGGAGCCGGCTGACGTCAGAGCCACGCCCATCTCCCCCGCCCCTACTAATTACACCGGCAAGTAACACCAACTCATTAGAGTTGCATATGTCAACTCAATAGTCGCGTGGCACTCAATAGGGTTCTTAGCTAACTCATTGACAGCTGTCAGAATGTGAGTGGGAGAGCAGGTACCCAGGCGCTGTGGGCTATACCCAGCCCGCAACGCGTTCGCCTTCCTACTAGGCCAGTTCAATGTGTTTTCTTTTGTAATTGTGTAGTTCTTAACTAGAGACCGGATTTTCGTGCTGTAAAAACGCGAAAAATATGCAGTTAATAACTCAAAAAGATCAAAATAGATAAATATACTGCTTAAAACACCTTTAGGGGATTATTTTATTTTTAATGATGGAGTTTAGTTGACCGTTGAGAAATTAGATGAAGAAGATGGGAACAAATATATGGAAGTAAACAAAATTAAGATGATAGTTATAAGGTATGGATGAAAGTTTCTTGTTGACAGTTATTGGCTATTATCTTGTTTCTTTTAGCCCTGAAGAAGGTCCATCATGTAGACCGAAATGTTGGCACACAATTAAAATAGCATCATATTTTAATGTGTCTTTCTCTCTAATGACCGCACACCAAACCATCTTCCTCATATATTTTATTAATAAACCGATCTTTGTTGTGACAGTAGATCAATTATTAGTTTTATAATCTGACTCCAATTTTAAATTAACTTTTTTACTTTCACTTTCCTATATATAAAATATATAGTAAGGGAACGTTTTGCGATCGTGAACATTTTCAAATTCCCGTTTTCACAGGAAACACACTTTTTAGGGTCCCCTGAGTAAAAATGACCAAGTCCCGCGCTATATGGATGTAAAATTTAATTGGCTTCAATAAGATGTAGCTTTCATTCTGATTGAAATAGTCTGACAGGACTTGAATGCCGATATTATAAATTTTCTTCCTCTAAAGTACTTTTAATTTTGTACATTCGAAATTTTTTTTTTTTTATACTGCTTTATTGAGAAATAATACAATCCGCCACTATCTTGGGCAATGAGTATTAGAGCTAAAAGAAGTCATTCATTCCATACGTACAGAGTAAAACAATAAAATAAGTTAACCTAAATAACAAATGGAAAACAAATTATAAAAAAAAAAATAATGAAATTAATGAAAAAAATAATAAAAAAAAAAAAAAAAATTATATATATATATATAGATAATATATATATATTATCTATAAAAAAAAATAAAAAAATAACGTGAGATCGTATCGGGGTGCAGAATGCGGTTCTGATCATGAATTAGTAATCGCGAAACTTCGACAAAAACTAAATACAAAAAAGAGAACACCGAACTATATTCGTCCCGAGAATTTTGATTTAGTTAAATTGAACAACCTCGAAATTAGAAAACAATTCGCGATAGAAGTAAAAAATCGGTTCGAAGCTTTGGAACCTTCAGACGAGGAACACAAAGATGTAAACAAACTATGGGAAGAGATCAGGGATAATATTAAAGAGGTCGGTAATTTATGTCTTGGAAAAATTGAAAATAAAAAGAACAAACCTTGGTTCGACAGGGATTGTCAAAATATGTGCGAAAAAAGAAAAACCGCTAAACTGAATTCCTTAAATAATCCAAGCGATAATAATGTGGCTTATTTTCGGTTAGTAAAGAATGAAACATCAAAACTCTTAAAAAATAAGAAAAGAGAGTATCTTAAAGGCAAAATAATAGAAATAGAAAAACACAGAAACGAAAATGACGTAAGAGAGCTGTACAAAGGTATAAACAAATCGCGTAAAAGATTTGAACCTCTATTGAATGCGATTAAAGATGCAAATAACAATATAATTGCGGATCCTTCTGAGATATTAAATAAATTTAAACAACACTTTGACGGCATCTTAAATACGGAAAATAATAATCAATCTCCTCTCTCTGAATATCAGAGCGCTGAACCATGGATAGACGCACCGAGTAAAGAGGAAGTCGAAATGGCGATAGGAAAATTAAAACGTTATAAGGCCGCAGGAAATGATAATATCACGAGTGAATTAATCAAGGCGTGTGGAGAAGCGGGCGTTTCCAAAATACATTTTTTAGTTAAAAAGATCTGGGAAACTGAAAAAATGCCCGAGGAATGGAAAGAATCAATACTTATTCCGATTCACAAAAAAGGACCGAGGTCGGATTGTAACAACTATCGTGGGATCTCTCTTCTCCCAGTATGCTATAAAATATTCTCGTCAATTCTAACTAGTCGAATCACGGAATACGCTGAGGAAATTATCGGAGATTACCAATGTGGTTTTAGGCGGAATCGCTCGACTATTGACCAAATATTTTCCCTACGTCAAATATTAGAGAAAAAATTGGAATACAACGGTGTAGTCCATCAACTTTATATCGATTTTAAAAAGGCTTATGATTCAATAGACCGTCAGAAGCTATATAACATCATGATTGAACAGGGAATACCTAGAAAGTTAGTAAACCTAGTAGAGATGTGTTTGTCGGAAACATTCCATAAAGTTAGAATCGGTCATAATTACTCCGAGAGATTTGAGGTGCGATCGGGTTTAAAACAGGGTGACTCCCTTTCACCTGTGTTATTTAATTTAGCTTTAGAATATGTCATAGAAAAGGTGATGTGTACCGAGAAAGGCTTAAATATGGGTGACAAGATTCCGGTTTTGGGGTATGCCGATGATCTGGTACTGCTAGGTGAAGACACGGAAACCATACAACTAAATACAAGTGTGTTAATAAAAACCGGTAAAGAAATAGGACTCGAATTAAATACCGATAAAACGAAGTATATGATTAGTAGCAGAAACGGTGTCGATCTTGGAGATATTGATGTATCAGGTCATACTTTTGAACACGTAGAGAAATTCAAGTATTTAGGTTCAATTATAACTAGAAAAAATGAAATCCAGGAAGAAATAAAGTCCCGGTTAAAGGTGGGAAATGCGTGTTATTATTCAGTTGCTAAGTTACTTAGTTCGCGGCTTCTATCTAAAAACTTAAAGATTAGAATTTATAAAACTATTATTCTTCCAACGGTTCTTTACGGATGTGAAACGTGGCCGCTTACTTTAAAGGATGAACAGCGGCTTAAGGTTTTCGAAAATAAAGTATTGCGTAAAATATTTGGTCCAAAGAGAGATGAGGCCACTGGGGAGTTTAGAAGGTTGCATAACGCGGAATTGCGGAACTTGCATCCTGTGAATATAATTGAGCTGATTGCATCGCGGAGACTCAAATGGGCGAGTAAAGTTGTTGGGCTCGATGACGAACGGATTCCGAGAAAGTTGGTATTTGCTGATCCGACTGGTAGGCGTCCGAAAGGTAGGCCGAAGCGAAGATGGGAGGATTGCGTTAAGGCTGATCTCGGGAGCTTGGGCTTGAATGGTGAGCATTGGACGAGTCTGTGTAGGCGGAATTTGGTGGTATCGGCATCGAACCTTTGGGTTCGCTAAGCCTATTATTATTATTATTATTATTATTATAATGAAAAAAATAAAATAATTCCAATCTTGGCCCCGAAAAAAAAATAGCATTGATAAAAAAACAACAACAGCGAATAAATATATAAGTTGAACGAATTAGGCATCTAGCAAAAGGAGAAAAGAGCAAAAAATTATTTTATATGCATTTTTTGTGATTTTGAACATAAGAGCAGTAATATACCGCTTGAAAGCTAAAGATTTTAGAAAAAAATATTATCTTATACACGAAATTGTAAATGTTAACAGAGAGTGATGAAAAGCCGATAAAACTAACTGGTTTGGGTAATTAATAAGATAATAGATCTTGCTGTATGGAGAGCTTCAATGCCAAGATCTAGAAATAAAAAAAAAATAAGATAATAGATTATTTAACTAAACACATGTTTCCATCACGCAATAACAATAACATAATTTAACTAATTCTTTAACCTTTTTACTTTTACTTACCTATATATTTCATCTCTAACTGAACTTGAAACTTCTTAAATTGATTTTAACAACGGAGGTTAAAGTGAGTCTTTTTTTGCGCTCACCACATGTTTTACAAACTGTCTGAAACCTTCTACATGTGTTATTAACAACTGGTACGAAATCGATTTACCATTTTTAGTTTTTTTTCTTTTAACGTCACTTTATGCTACTATGGCTAATCGGACGATCCTACAGCGGGAGTCCTAAATTTTGCCTATCCAGGTTTTATTAGGATAGGGATCATTAACGAGTACCTGACATCGCACAGGCTCGGGACCACCTTTTAACTTCCCCTCCGAAGGACGGCGTAACTAAGGATTTTTTACTCCCATTAAAAAATCCTAGAACCACCAGCGGATTTGAACCCGTGACCTTTGGCATGGGAGGCTGTTACTCTAGCCACCCAGCTACAAGTGATCCCGATTTACCATTTTAAACATATAATTGGAATAAAATAATAATAATTTAAATTCTTAATGGCTCCTACACACCTGAGAAAGGCAAGAATGAGAGCTTTCGTCTGATTTATAAAATTAATATCACAGAAACCTTGTGTTGATATTGTAACTTATAGACATGTAATTTATAACTTGGAAAAGCTTTATTATTTTATTGGTCATTTTAATACAATAACAAATTACAATAAACTTAAATCTAGATTGAAATGAAGATATAACATAACTGAATTAGAAATGCCTCAGGGCTGGCTATAAAAGAATTAAAAAAATGTAAAAGAAGAAAAGAGAAATGTATTAATGTTTTTGTATTACTTTTTGAAATTTTTAATCTTAAAAATGCTCCTGTGAGAAAAACTTATTATCACGTGTTCAAGTAACGCAATTTAACCTCTATGCAAGTAACTTCTTTATGAATACAGTTTATTTATTTGCTAAATTGTTATTTATTTCTAATCTAAAAAAACACACTTAGAGATTTTGAATCATTAAAGACCTGTCACATTATTTCAATCAGAATAAACCTGTATTTATGAGGGTGGGATTTACCTTTTGAAACCTTTAAATACAAAAAAATGATGAAGATTCAAAGGTAGATGATCAAAAATCTCTCTGTATATAATTTATATGATAAGAAGCATAGTTGAGATCTCCTCATCTATTATGTTTTATTTAAACCCTGCTGCTTGCAAATCTTTGAATGGTTTGATGAATTTTACTGCTGACCAATGTCATTTATATGTATATGAAACTTTATATAGATGTAATACATATTAAAAGAAATAACACTTTTGAATTTAATTTTTGACTTGAGGACATTTCGTACAATGGTTACAATCAAACAAAGCAGCCTGTTTTATCCGGTATAGAATCGGTGTCATGAAATTGCGCCCCAAGAATTTGTGTTAGCCCTGCAGTTAGAAGTCGCCATTAGAAATGCACAGTCAGCAGGATCAAGGACCCAACTATAGAATTTTCATATCGTCCACCGCTTGCAAAATAACATTATAATTAATATATTCTATAATTTACGATACTGTAACTCAAATGCATATCATTATTATTTGATATACCGTATGAATAATGACATTTTAAACATGAAGTATAATTTTATGTTATTTTATCACGACCCCTATATGAACATTAAATAGATAAATGTATTTTCAATAACTTCCATAAATAAATTATACCGCCAATACTATTATATTAATAGCGAAAGTTTATTTGGTCTATGGTCTAATTATGCTAAGGAAAGGAATACATTTTAACAAACTTTCAATTCATGTTTGTCATCTTTATATAGTATATTGTATTAAAAACAAACTAGATAAATCATAGACTACTAAATAAAGTTTAAATGAAAAATAAAAGTAATGTACAATAGTTATATTAATTTGAGTGTGGTTTTTAAGTGCTTAAATCAACCATTTAACAAAAAAAATCTGATTATTCTTCTACTTCTGCTTACCTCTGTCTGTGTAATATATATATATATATATATATATATAATATATATATATATATATATATATATATATATGTAATTCTTAAAGAAAGTAGACTTTAGACGATTCTAAAATAGTAGAATTGAATAAAAAGTCCCTTTCTACTCTATCTAGAAGCTAACAGTCAGAGATCATATGTAACCTACCCAATCTTTAAAAACACATGTGATCACACTTTGTCACTATGATAAATGGCAACACTATCTAAAACTAAATTATGATTATAATTTACACCTCCGTTGGTCGAAGACTCTTTTTCCGCAGGAAAAGAGTATGGTACCAGCTTAGAGCTATGGAAGAAATTGGCTGCCCTATGTCTCGTATTGCAGTCAACTTCATATATAGATGACGAAACTCTACGTTTTATGATAAAAGGTCCTTTCCTAACTTCATCCAACTTATCTCTATTCAATCTATTGCCATTCGAAACGTACACCAAATCTCCTTCCTGAAATTCATGTTCCTTCCTCGTTTGATCTACCCGCTTCTTATTTCTTTCAAAACTTATTCTTGAATTTTCAAATGCTTTCTGACGATCTGCACTCAAATCAGTTTCACGTTTCAATTCTTCAGGAACTATTTCGGATGTCATTCCATATAACAGATAAGCGGGTGAAAATTTAGTCGTTCCGTGAGGTGTGTTGTTGTACTCCTTGACACAAGACTCAGCCACAGTGGTCCAAGACACCTCATCATCAGTCTCATTTATTCGACAACGGATTCTGTTTACCAATGTTTGATTTAACCGTTCATTCAGTCCATTGGATTGTGGGTTGTCTACTGCTGTATAGAGTAGATCAATTCTCTTGTTTTGTAGGTATGTTCTGAACTTCCTTGCATTGAACGCCCCATATTGATCAACTAGCAACATTTTTATTTTGTTTCCTTCTGCCACTGGGTTGATCAGTTTGATGAAATCAGTAACACTTTGCCCACTGGAAGTACGGATCCAGGCATACCTAGAAAAATGATCTACCAGTAAGTGAAGGTATTTCTTTGTTGAGTTATTTCTAGCAAAACCACCTATTGTGTCGATGGACATGATATGATAGGGATATTCTGCTGGACCTAACTGAGAAAGGAGTCCGATTGGTCTTCCCGATCTAGATTTATTTTTAGCACAGATCTCACAAGCTCTAAAAAACTGATTTATAAGTTTATCCATGTCTTTAAAATAATAGAAGGGTCTCAATTTTTCAGCTATTTGGCTGGTGCCAATATGCCCGTAAAATTTGTGAATTTTGTCAATCAAGTTGAGTCCTAATCCCATTGACACATATATTCGTTTCCTATTGTTTAGCATCTTAAAGCTAATTTTGTCATCTTTAAAAACCTTCTTCGAAGCTGCAATTTCATCTTTAATTGTTTCTTGATCATTTATAATGTCATCGATTTGAATCATGTTAATCACCTTCAAACAGTCATTTTCATCTTCAAAGCTTTCTAGAACTGGGTTTCTGGATAACGCATCAGCTTCTATATTGTCCTTGCCTTCTTTATAAATGACTTTGAAGTTGTACTGAGACAGATACAACATCAAATCACCCAACGCCTCATCTGTTCGGGATTTACATTTTAAATTTATAAGCGGTGTATGATCCGATGTCACAGTAAAAGCCTTACCAATGAGATAATGTTGCCAATAAACAATTGCTTCTTTTATTGCTAGGCATTCCAAATACATTATCTCTTTCTTCATTTGACCAGGGGTCAATTTCTTAGAAAAATAACCAACCGGATGTAGGATACCATCTGCTTGTGGCTGCTTCAGAACTGCACCCAGACCCGTACGGCTTGCATCAACTTCGATAACTATATCTTTTTCATGGTCATAGATTGCTAAGACTGGTGCTGTACATAGATATAACTTTAATTCTTGAAAACACGATTCACATTTATCAGACCATATAAATTTTTCGTCTTTCTTCAACAGATTATGTAATGGGGCTAATCTCTCTGTACAATGATCGATGAATTTTCGATAAAAATTAATTTTCCCCAGAAGTTGACGAACCATTTTTCTTGTCGTAGGACGTTGAAATTCTTTTATTGCAATCAAATTATCATTGATCGGACGAACCTTGCCATATTCTATTACGTGGCCTAAGTATTTCACTGAACGCATAGCGAAACCACATTTCACTAGCTTTAATTTAAGCCCTTCTTTCTTAACTGCTTCAAAGACTAAGCCCAAATGTTTCAGATGTTCTTCATAAGATTGTGAAAAAATCAAAATGTCATCAATGTAATTTACACAAAAACTACTTAAGCTGTGTTTACGTAAAATACCTGCCAAAATTCGTTGAAAGATAGCTGGTGAATTTTTAAAACCAAACGGTAGGACTTTCCATTGCCAATGGCCTTTTTGCGTTATAAATGCTGTCTTTTTCCGATCTTTCATTCGAAGAGGTATAGACCAAAAAGCCGAGTTGATATCTAAAGCAGTAAACCAGCTGCAGTCACCGACATTCACTACTAGATCATCGATTCTGGGAAATGGTTGGGGCTCAGGCACTACTAACTTGTTTAGTTCGCGAAAATCAACACATAGCCGCGTTCTTTTCCCATCTTCTTTCTTGAATGCTAATGTTACAGGTGATGCAAAAGGTGAACTCGATTCTTCAATCAAATCATTTTCTAATAATTTGGAAATTTGTGAGTCTATTTCCTCTTGATCAGGGTAAGAACATCTATATGGTTTCCGTGAAATATATCTGTCCTCTTTCAATTTAATGTGAGCTTCGCTATCTCCAACTATACCCACGTCAAACTTATTATTGGCAAAACACCTTTCGTATTCATTTAACATCTTCATAATGTCATGCTTTTTATTTTCATCCAAATATTCTAAATTTACTTCTAAGGAATTCTTATCATTTCCGAACGATTTAAATATTGATTTATCATCTCTGGTTACAACTTTCGAAGAATCCTTGTCAATTCTCGCGCTTTTCACTTCGATTATGCTGTCCTTTGTTTTCTGTTTAATTCTTAGATTTTCATCTTGTATAAGTTTAAACTTCTTTATAGTATCTAAACCAAGTAATAAATCGTAATTGAAGTTACTATTTTTAACAACATATAGGTTAAGTGTATCTTCTATTTCCCCTATTTTTAAACGAAGGCTAGCCCGGCTTTTGCAAAAATTCACACCACTGATAGTTTTCAAAATACTTCTATTAGAGAGCAATTTCGATTTCAATAAACTAACAAGCTTATCATTAACCAATGAACAAGTAGAACCGTTATCATAAACAGCTGTTACTACTTTATTTCTGTCCACTTCTACGTTAATCTTGATTAATGTACATGGTGTGAGCTTTTCCGGGCAATTTAGTTTTTTGAACTCTCTTCATTTTGAATTTCAATTCCCGAAAGATCAGTTTTGAAGCCGTCATCCAGTTCCGTCATATTAACTACATTTTTATTTTGATACGGTTTATTTCTGCATACTGACGTTGGATGAAAACGATTTTTAAAACCAAGTTCCTCGCATATGGTGCATGGTCTTCTCTCCATAGCATTTACTTTTTCCGTTTTTCTTTTCACCATGTCAGTCTTCTTCGTCTCTACATTTTGTTTTTTTTCCAATATTTTCTTCATCACGTAAGAATCATTAAAATTTTTCATTTCTCTCAAAATATCATTTACTGTCTCTATATTATCCCTATTAAGCCTATCCTGAACATCTAGGGGTAAATTATACACTATTTGATATACTCTATACATTTCGGGCATATCTTTGTCAGCTTCCAAAAGCAAACGTTCTTTCTTGAGAACATAATCGATCAGCGAACCGAACATATACTTGTAATTGAATGCTGTGCGAATCGCCGTCCAACCCTTTCTGCCATAAACTAATAAAAATGAATTTTTCCAAACTTCCCAATCAGCTATTGGTAATTTAATTAAACTTGAACCGTACCATTCTTTTGCATTACCATCCATAAACAACTTTAAAGCTTCTACCTTGGTGGATCCATCAAATATCTTAAATCTGATACATTCCTTCTCAAAAGAGGTTATCCAATTTAAAGCTTCTTGCTTTCCATTAAACTTGCTTAAAAGAAATTCGTGTTCTATTTCACTTAAAGTTACTGCATAAGTAGTTGAAATACGGTCCTCTAATTCCTTTAACTGCTCTGGTAAACTGTACCATACAACCTTGTCCACAGACAGAGCAGTTAACTCATACTTTGCTTCTCCTCTCTTGACAATATGGACATGAAGTTTCTTACTTGAAGCCATAGTTGAGTAGACTTTTATTCAATTTGTAATTCTTAAAGAAAGTAGACTTTAGACGATTCTAAAATAGTAGAATTGAATAAAAAGTCCCTTTCTACTCTATCTAGAAGCTAACAGTCAGAGATCATATGTAACCTACCCAATCTTTAAAAACACATGTGATCACACTTTGTCACTATGATAAATGGCAACACTATCTAAAACTAAATTATGATTATAATTTACATATATATATATATTATATATATATATATATATTATATATATATATATATATATATATATATATAATATAGTAAGGAAAATTATTGTGATTGTGAAAATTTTCGAGTTCGAATTTTCATCGGAAATACACATTTATTGGTCTTCTGCGTCCCAGATGACCGGATCCCTCAATAAAGGTCTCTATGTGTAAGTTTATCTGGCCAGCCTAGCACCAAAAGATTGAATGCAACCAAAATTTCATATTTTTGTAGCTTTTATGTCTGAGATGTTACTGCGATTTTTTTAATCAAAATCAGCGAAGAAGAAGTGGCTCTTACCATTGCATTAAGCACCTTTTTTTACGATTTTCTCTACACACGTTTAAGCCGTTTTGTTTATTTTTAACTCGCAATTTCAAAAATTTCTATGTAAAATTTAATGGGCTTTAATACCAAGTATGTTTTGTTCTGATTAAAATAGTCTGGTAGGGCTTTAATATTTTAAATAGCCGATATTTTAAATTTTCTTGGCTTAAAGTATCTTTAATTTTGTATATTTAAAAAAAGAAAAGAAATAATAACCATATCATCTTGTTTTCCATAATGCATTTTTTTTTTCAACGTAAACTTTAAGTTCATATTAATGATGTTGCGAGATGTTCCAGAATAAACTGAGACACTCATTACAGTTTGGTAAAACGATGCGAGGTGTCGTGGAAACCTGTGTAAACGATTTTATTTTGAGAATTGATTCTCATGATATTAGACAACAGACTGATTCCCCTTTTATTCTATAGCAAAAAAGGTCTTAAGTTCAATTGATTCAGTTAATCGTTATGTACACGAACTCTATTAAGACACAACATAGCGATAAAGTTGGAGGAAGTTAACGTGGAAGAAACTATAAGCGAACAAACTCCGTAAACCACAGAAAACAGGCTGACTAATTTAGTCTGGCTCCTATGTGTGTTAGGAGATCGTCCAGTTGTTCACAACGGTAAGTGAATTCGGCAAAGGGCTCAGGAACGGTTGGGGGTTCCACATCTAACAACTTACAGGCAACTTCGACTGGACTTGAGGTATCTTCTTCCACATTTATTAACTTAATGAAGAAATATTATTTTTTAACTGGTATAAAATTATAACTGATTAATTATTATTATAATAATAAATTATCCCACTGTCTTTACAGCATTTTCTTGATCCAAGATTACCTAATTGGATTGATAAATAGATATATTTTCGGAAATGGCGAACGGATATCGAAAATAGTCATAAACGGGCAAATGAATATTTTCATGCCAAAATGATGGTCATATTGAAAGGATGTAACAGAATAAATGAAAATGATTCAATCGGTATAATTGTTTAATTTTAGTAAATTCGTAAATTTATTCACATCAAACATTTTATTTGATTGTTTTTATTTACTATGAGTATAAAGATTTCCTTACATAACTTCTGTAAATAATAAAAAAGCATGAGTGTATACACATATGAATAATGAAATACTACGACAATGCCAAGTTTCGAAATATGAAATTTTATGTTAACATTATAAGAAAAACCCAGTTTATATAATCCTTTATATTATATAATGCCAGCCATGCCCAGTTTATGCTTGGGCATGGCTCAGTAATGCCCTGATGATGGCTCACAAGCTTGAGCCGAAACGTTGGCAAAATTAAAAACTTTTCAAAAAATGACTGATTCCTGACTATTCCACCTATAAAAGTTTCTACAGTCGACTATACATCCTCAATTATAAGAAAAATGTAATATTATTTAATAATTCACCCATTACTGTTCATTCATGGTAAGTATGTTTTATTGAAAGTTTTTCCTTCTTATTAAAAAATACAGAATTAATAAACATGTACCACTACAACCTCCGAAGGGTCTTGGGTACTGTTTCTTGGCCAATGGCCGTGAAACGAGGTGAATAAGGCCGAGATCACATTCAGCTTTTACATTTTTCCCCATTTTCAGTACCCACTTTATAGAGGATGGGTGTGCCCAGGAGAGTCCTTATCCCCCTGGGCTGCTCCACGACTGAAATAACAGAATAAATAATATTATGCCGCGGCCAGGATACGAACCCGGGTCTCTGAGAACACTAGTGACTAGTGAGTGGTCTATTCCATAGACCACGCCACTATCAATTTTTTTATCAAAGCATTTTAAAAACCTGTGGATGGATCTATTTCTCAATTTATACTGTATAAAACATGAGTTTGGCCTTAAATAATCCGAAAGCGAATATTGGATTCCTATCTATTATTTTCTAGTATGTAGAGAAAAATATAATTACTGTATACAGTTGATTTCGTAATTACCACGACCTATATGTATTTCTCTATTAAAAAAAAACAGGGACGTTTAAGAAGTTGATCTCTGATCTCGTTTTTAAAAAAAGATGCACGAGTAACTGCAGGGAAACATTTTATCGGGATATAAAAAAAAATAAAAAAATATGAGAATATAAATGAATAATCTAACACTGAACTGAGCGATTACAAAGTACTTGCGTAATAAATAACGCCACGGGTAAAAGACTAATTAAATTTTTATAAAATATGATCCTTCATCTTTATCACTAAAAGAAAAAATGAATGACCTCTTTTAAATCTTATAATGGAATATTACATTGTTTCCACGTGATAATCAAATAACCTAGCAACAACATATTCTGCTCTTCAAGTCCCAGAAGAAAGTATTTGTTTTTAATTATTGATTTAGTGCATTATTTAAGATCGCTATTAAGACGTTTTTAAAAGAATATATTGGGTTGTCCGAAAAGTTCGTAGAGAAATTTGGACTACAATTATTGAACAGCTTACAATTTATTTATTTAATTTACAAAATAGTTACCACCGTCAGCGATTACTCTTTCCCAACGCCTTGAAAGGTCCATTATTCCTTTTTTTCCAAAAATCACAGTCCTTCCTCCTGAAGAGGTCCGTTCTGACGTCATCTTCTGAAGAGTAGGATTTCCCTTGTAGAAAATGTTCGAGGGAACGGAAAATACGGAAATCCGAAGGAGCAATGTCAGAAAAGTACGGCGGGTAAAACCTTCCATCTGAAGCTTAATAACTTGTGTACCTAGTGTTGTCTTGGTGCACTCCTTTCCGACTCGCCAACTCTGGCTGTTTCTCATCAATTGTTGCCATCAATCGATCTAACTGGGTCCGTATTTGTAGTAAAAGTCCGTATTTTCGGTTTTTTAGAAGGAGCTTAAAATGTATGGCTCCCTTCCAATCCCACCAAATACTGAGCATTACCATCCTTGGATGCAAGCCGGCCTTTGGTGTTGCAAGCGGCGTCGTTCCAGGCAACCCCCAAGATTATTTTCGGCTGGTGTTGATGTAGAGAATCCATTTTACGTCACCAGTAACAACTCTTTTCAAAAATGGATCCTCCACATTTTTTTTTCAGTAGCAAATCACAACATAGAATCCTTTTAAAAAGATTCCTTTCACTGAGCTCATAGGGAATCCAAACGTCGTAACGACAGACGTACCCGGCCTTCTTTAGATGATTAAAACGGTCGATTTGTAGACTCTTAACTCCGCAGCTATCTCACGAACAGTAATTCGTGGATTGTTTGTAATGACCATCATATTATCCTCGATTTCAAGAGTTGAACTCAAGCCAGGGGTTGGTCTTCCAAATTGAAATCTCCTGATCTAAGCCGCGAAGACCACTTCTGAACCGTGCAATCAGCAATTGAATTGCTGCCATACACGGAACGAATCTTTCTTGCAGTTTGGGCTACGTTTTTTCTTTTTTAAAAAAGAACAGCATATTATGCCGAAAATGAACTGAATCGTCACTCACATTGGCTTGCAATAAACTACACTACTGATTCTTAATAAAGACGAATTTAGTGTGTACACATAGTTAATTCCATGAGGATTAAAGGCATATAAATAAACATTAGCCCCGTGATTCATTTTTAGTAGAAAAAACAGAAGGTAAATTTTATTTTAAAAATCTCTACCAACTTTTCGGACGACCCAATATTTTAAAGTATTTCTGCGTAAATGATATTTTTGGTTTTATTTTCTTGTGGCAGAAGAACATACTGATTTTCTCCGCAACCCGATCTTGACGTAAATCGATTCCTACGTGTTTACATGCTAGCCCACGTGATTATTAATTGTTACGGCAAAAGATAACAACGGTAAAATGAATTATTTTAAAATTAAAAGGTAAATCATTTGGAATCGTTGGGATTCAAGGCCAATTTTCCTTGTTTTTTCCCAGATTTTGTACTGATTCTTCGGTCCTATTGGTCGCAGCGTGATGTTATATAGCCTATAGCCTTCCTCGATAAATGGACTATCCAACACAAAAAGAATTTTTTAATTTGAACCAGTAGTTTCTGAGATTAGCGCGTTAAAACAAACAAACTATTCAGCTTTATAATATTGGTATAGATTAAACTGCAATAGCACATGAAGAGTTAAAAAAGGAAATAGCTGCTGAATGAAGGTTCTGATGTTTGAGCTGTCGATATTAATTCACTATTAAATGGTGGTCAGCACTATGATCCAACTATCTAGTCTGTACTCTAAACGTGAGAGAAGTACTGAATTTCTAGAAACCTCAGTGAAATTGATAATATTAATTTCCAGTTCAAATATATGTAATGAGATTTCAAGTCTCATAATTACTCTGATTCACTTAAAAATTTTTGTTAAAAGGTAATATAGCGTACTGATAGGTAGGTACTATTAGAAATCTCTTAAAATCTCACTTGACTATGATGAAGTGAAAATTCTATTCCGGAATAATAATAAAGAACACACTTCACTATTAGAACGAACCGAAAACTGAATATCTGAATAATAAAAATAATATGATAAATGAAAAAGTCGTAAAAAATTAATATTATAAAATAAAAAAATATAAAACTTGAGATCTAAAAAAAAACAACAACAAACATTCCTTATAATATTATTAACGGGCATATCCTTCAAAATAGTAAAAACCGCCCTTTACGTGAGTCAAAATCTTCCCAGCCTAATATGCCTCACTATAATGAGTTCACCGAAGAGATAATACACTTCATAATTACTTATTCAAAGGTAGCTGCATCTTTTTTTCAAGGCCAGTAAATACGTTGTACAAGTCTTCATTCGTAAACCCACATCTGGAGTTCACAATACTCAAGTATTTGACAGTTCAGAACCTACGATAACCGTAACGTCGCAATTAAGTCGTTTAAAACAACCTAAGTGTCGATATAGTACCTTTTGGAATGAAATGCAATTTTCTAAAACGTTTTTAAAGGATTTCTATGTTTTTTAGTTAAATTTCATGACGGATTTAGATAAAACTAAACCATTAGTATACAAATATGTCAAAATATCAGTTTCGAAAAAAATGTCCTTTGTCATCTTTTGAAAAACAAAGTTTCTATTTTATAATAGAATATTTAATGAAACACGTCTTTCTAACGAAATTAAATATATTTTTTTTACTTTTTTCAACTATAACTTTATTTAAAAGTTCTTAAATTGATTTTATCAACGGTGTTCAAGTGAAGGTCGTGTTAAGCGCACTGGATTTTCAATTTAGCGGAGTCCTTGCCAATGTACTGAATGGCTGAATGGGTTCACGACAAATTTCATTGGAAACCATTGTGCTTAACATCGTTACTTAAAACCAATTTGACTGGTATAATTCTAAGAACTATAGCAGAAGATGGACTAAGTACTCATTTCTATGAAAATATCTATTCAGCGGCTATTATTTACGTTTCCGTTTATAACAGGATCACTCAGAGACTATATGTTTGTTCCATTACTGTCGGGACAAAGGGAGGAAATGAAGCGCAAGAAGTGACGCGGGGGTGGAATTAGCGGGGGGCGGTAAATCAGAAGCTGGGATAGCGAGCTGCTTCCCGCCGCGTCCAATAAATAACTCACATCTTAGAGATATCCACAATACGCCCGCCCCAACTCCTCTTGAGCAGGAGCTTAGGCCAAGATTGGTCATGTTCCAATGGTGACAGCAGACAGAACAGCCGCAAAGTTCAACAATGTATTGTATAGTAAGTTTAATAATAGAGCCATCAATATTAGTCCTGTCGTGGAGGCAGTAGATGAAGACAATGGATATAATAATTCTCACATCCTCATTCCATATCGAAATGTAATTGTTATATTATTGCATCGTTATGCCCGACTCAGGAGCACGGTTGAACCTCCTTAGTTGATGCGTTAGCCTTCTTTTCTTTCCAAAATCTCTTCAACCTCTCACTGAGCTCCTTTCTTCGTCCTTCAGTCCGAGCTTGAATGGCCCTGGTGTTGGGTTTAACTTTAAATTGGTGATTGTCGATTAGGGTTCTGAATTTACATCTGTCCCGTACATTGTCTTCTGAGATGTTGATTTCTTGGAGATCTGTTTCAACTTCACAATTCTTTATTTTTAATTAGAGGGCTAGTTTGAGGATTTTTTTAGTTATTCTACCACTGTCCATTCTGATAATGTGCCCGTAAAATTTCAATCGTCTTATCCGAAAGGTATGAGAGATTTTTTCACACTGATTATATATTTCTTGGGATGATTTTTTTTCTCCAGATTCCCTTTTCACAAACTGGGCCAAAAATGTTCGTAACATTTTCCTTTGTTGTTTCTCTATGTCTTATGATTAAAGATCTGCCTCCAATAATTAAGGTTTCCGATGCATATAACGCTTCTGGTTAGACTACGGTATTATAATGTCTAAGTTTTGCTTTCCGAGATATTGATTTTTTATTATACCTATTCCAAGTGATTCTGTAAGCTCTCTGTAATTTGGAAATTCTTTCTTTATTTGCTTCTCGGTTCAAACCATGGGTATGAATGATTCCTCCTAAATAGATCACTTGGTATGTGGTTCACTTGAAAGATTTTTCCAAATTTAGTTATCATAGATTGTCCATAAAAGTATGGTGAGGCTCCTTCCATGTACTAAGTTTTCTCATACGAAATTTGAAGTCCCGTTTCGATGGCAATTTCATGTGATTTCTCAATGGAATTAATTGTTTCTTGTCTATTATCAGAAAGGATTACTATGTCATCAGCAAAGGCTAGACATCGCAGGTGAATTCTATCTTTAAGTAGCCTGCAGAGGATTATTCCCTTAGTTTCCCTTTCCCAGGTCCTGATAATTTTCTTCAATACGACGTTGAACAGTAATGGAGATAATCCGTCTCCTTGGCGAACCCCAGTGTTAACTACAAAAGGCACAGATATTTCTCCGAGGAATTGAACTTTTGATGTAGTGCCAGTTAATGTTTTTCTGATTAATTCTCTTGTTTTTCTGTCTACTTGGAATTCTTCCCGAGTAATTGTATGTAAATGTATCCAGAAATGTAATTATTTAATTCAATTATTTTGAAAATATATCCCACCATTTTTTTTAGTTGCTAAAGATTGTCTTCAAGATTGATTAGTATGCTGTGTGTTAATAGCAACTCAGTAAAGTTGAGCGACGATTAAATTGGGAATTTTTCTCACTAGGCGCAATAACACGTTGACGCTTCTAGGCCTCCCCAACCACCATCTTTGGAATATAAAATGACATTTTGAGAAAATCGATCGTTAATTTCCATGATTGTTTGCGTAGTACATACCATCAGTGTAGAGGTCACCTATAGTGGTTAGCATAACAGCCTTCTATGCTAAAGGTTAAAAACTTTATTCAGCTGTATAAGGGGAAATGCATTTAGCAAATGGACCAAAACAGATAAATTCAAACGAATTTTCAAAGCAAAAAGTTGAAGAAATCGTGTAATGTTCAGATCTTCATTTTAACTGTAATCTTTTTTGTAAGATTCCTTTGCTTTTAATTTTATTTTGCGTTGAAAGTATTTAAATTTTATTTTAAAACAGAGGTATGTCTCTACTTTTCTAGATTTGAGTAATTTTGGAAAATCGATTCGCCATTGATTTAATATTGATGGTATATTCAAATTCGAGATTCAGAAGAAGCCGATGTAGACCCAAGACCAACATTGATGGTATGTTCTGAACTGCATTGATGGTTCGTTTGTTTGATTATTTATTTAACATCACTTTATACTACTGTAGGACGATGCTACAGTGGGAGTCCTAAATTTTGCCAGTCCAGGTTTAATTAGGAAATGGATCTTTAAGTAGTACCTAGTCTTTAAGGTACTCGACATCGCACAGGCTCGGGACATTCTTTTTACGTCTCCTCCGAAGATTGGCATAACTAAGGGTATTTTACTCCAATTAAAAAACCTAGACCCACCTGCAGTTTTGAACTAATAACCTTTGGCATAGAAGGCTGTTACGCTATTCACTATACACTGATGGTATGTACTACGCAAACAATCATGGAAATTAAGATGACCATTTACGATAGATTTTCTCAAAGTGACATATATAATTACATCTGAAAAAACTAATATTTTGTATACCTAACTGAGCTTAATTGCTAAATTTGTTGTAAATCTTAGCAATATTCAGTAGAAGCTATTATTTATAGCGAAAAAAAAATTAAATGATATAATTTTCTTTGTTTTTTTTTCTGAAAGACCTATTGACGTTTGGAAATGTTGGTCTAACAAGGGCTTGCACAATTACCACCGCTGGTTTCCATTAGTTATTTTTCAGCATGAGAGTAGGCCTCTGCTAAAACCGCTGACCTCTTTATTTTGAGCTGACTTATCAAAATCCACCTCCATAGCATTATTGTCTTATTATTATAAACAGCGTTCAAAACGTTAATTTATTTATTAAGAAACTTCAGTCCCTAGTGGGAATGTGATAAAGATAAATATAAAACTTTAACGGAATTAATGACTTAAAGCTTACGTATGTTTTATTGGTTTTTTTTTTTTTAACAGATCAAACTTAAAAGTATCATGTGTATTCTTTAAATGTATTGATTAGTCATAGACAGAAGACATAAATATCATTAATGACATATTAGTAAGAAAGAATTCCAAATTAATTTATTTCATTGAAACTTTTGGAAACTTTAATTTCATCTCCCAAACTTAATGTACCATGTTTCTATCCCCGTTGTCGTTTTAGACGGTTCTATTATTGCAATTATATATATTTAATTTGTAGTTAAGCTTCAGTTTATTAATGACACCAATGAATATTTTGATAATTTTTACTTTCACTTACTTATATGTGAAATATATAGTAATGGAAAGTATTGTGTTCGTGAAAATTTTCGAATTCCAGTTTTCGACGGAAATACTAGTTTTATGGTCTCCTGTTTCCAAATGACCAAGTCCCGAAAAAAGGTCTGTGTGTCTATGAGTGCGTGGTAAGTCTAACGCAAAAACGATAAGTCGTACGAAACTGAAATTTCATATTTAACACAACTAAAATTTGATGGGCTTTAATATGATGTAGGTTCTATTCTGATTGAAATAGTCTGACAGGGCTTAAATTCCGACAATTTAAATTTTCTTCCTCTAAAGTACCTTTAATTTTATAGATTTCAAAGAAATTGGAACGTCATATTATAAGCATTGATAAATAACGAGTAAATAAGTTGAACGAATTTGATAAACAACTAAAGGAGAAAAGTGCGAACATATTTGTTTATACAATTATGCGTTTTTGAACACAAGAATAGTAATATAGATGTATAATATATCATTGGAAAGCTAAACATTTTAGAAAATAAATTATCTAATATACTGAATGGGGTTCCAGAACCACAAATACTCGTGGACGGACATTGCAGGCTGCACTCAACTCCCGACGCCTTAATCTCCTACCTCCCAATTTCCCTACCTACTGGCCAACAGATCCTAACCGTAATCCTGACATCCTTGACTTCTTCATCCACAGCGGATTAGGCTCCCTGAACTATTCCGTAATTCGCCTTGATGAACTATCCTCTGACCATAGTCCACTGATCCTAAATGTATCCTTAACACCTATTCCTATACCTGTCCCACCGTCATTCATCAGAGGCCCTATCAACTGGAACCTCTTCCGCGAAATCCTCACCAATGATACTGACCTCAAAGTGACTCTCAAAACCCAAACTGACCTTGACAATGCCGTCTATTCCTTTACAACCTCGATTCAACAAGCCGCCTGGACTGCCTCCTTTCCCAAGAACTCCCAAATAAATCCTTACAAAAACTATTTACCACAACTCCTCCTAGACCTAATCCACACTAAACGCCGAGCCAGAGCATTATGGCAACGCACCCGTCACCCATCAGATCGCCACTCCTATAACTTTTATTGTAGACAATTAAAGCGGGAGTTGGCGATCTTCCGTTCCCAATCCTACAATTCCTACCTCTCCTCTCTCTCGACTCGTGACAATTCCTTGTGGAATGTCACGAAGAGAATTCTTAAATCCCCCCTGATATCCCATCCTCTCCGGCGTAGTGATAATTCCTGGGCTGCTTCTGACAAAGATAGGGCCCAGGAATTCGTACTACACCTTTCCAAGGTATTCACTCCTCATTCTGATCTCAATCCAACCCATACCGCAATAGTTGAAGAGTTCCTTACGTCACCGATACCAATTTCCTTACCACCTAAAGCAATCAATCCCTCTGAGGTCAAATATCTTCTTAAAAAGCTTCCTCTCCGTAAATCCCCTGGATACGATCTCCTTACTCCTCAAATCCTAAGACAACTTCCATCTAAAGCCATTACATTCCTTACATATATCTATAACTGTATCCTACGCACTACCTATTTCCCTCTGTTGTGGAAACACTCGACTATCATCCTTTTCCTAAACCCAGGCAAACCCTCCAACTGTACGTCATCCTACAGACCTATTAGCCTTCTTCCGATCGTCTCCAAAATCTTCGAAAAACTCTTATTAAAACGAATCCTAGCCAAATTTCACAATTTTCCTTCACACCAGTTTGGATTCCGTCCTCAACATTCCACGGTTCAGCAAGGACTCCGAGTTGTAGACCACATTTCCTCCGCCCTTAAGTGCAAGGAGTATTGTTCGGGTGCCTTTCTGGACATAGCTCAAGCTTTTGACCGGGTATGGCACCCGGGACTGCTCTTTAAGCTCAAAACCCATTTACCTCAATCTTTATACCTAATCCTCCGATCCTATTTATCAAACCGCTCCTTCCGAGTTCGTTGTGGTTCCGAATTTTCCAAACATTATTCTGTTGAGGCCGGTGTTCCTCAAGGCAGCGTCTTAGGACCCTTCCTCTACATCCTCTACACCGCCGATATCCCTACCGATCCCTAAACATTTCTGGCAACATTTGCTGATGACTCAGCCATTTTATCATCCGGTTCCGATCCTGAAGTAGCATCGCTAAATCTCCAAAGGCACCTTTCCCTTGTCGAAGACTGGTGTAAGGCTTGGCGAATTAAGGTGAACGAAAGCAAATGCACACACGTTACTTTCACCCTTCGACGTAAATCCTGTCCAACAGTTAAATTCAATTCCATACCGCTTCCTTCCTCAGACACAGTCCGGTACCTTGGCTTTTTACTAGACAAAAGACTGACGTGGAACCCACATACAAGACTTAAAAGGATAGAACTCAACCGCAGATTCGGCCGGTTATACAAACTACTAGACAGAAAATCTCATCTTACAGTCGACAACAAATTACTAATATATAAGACAGTACTGAAACCTATATGGACCTACGGACTTGAACTATGGGGGACAACTAAACATTCTAACGTCAAACGTATCCAATCCTTCCAATCCAAAGTCCTTCGAACAATAGTTAATGCTCCTTATTACGTTACCAACTGTACCCTACACCACGACCTTAATATTCCATTTATTTTAGACCTGGTACCATCCAAAGTCTCCAAATTCCATCAGAACCTTCTTCATCACCCTAATCCTCTTGCTCAATCGCTCTCCAGCTCCACCCATCCCTACAATCCTCCTCGAAGATTGAAACGGCAGTGGCCCCGCGACGTTTTGTAAATATTTATTCTGGAGTTCTGACACTGGTCAGATCCTCCACTTATGTACTGTATGTTTTTGGCTATTCCGCCCTAGCTCGGCCTCCACTGGCTTACACCAGTGAAGCGCCGGGTGAGAGACGCTGGGATCTCTTGGATTCGGCTTCTCCCCCCAATTGTGGAGGGAGCAGCGGAGTCTAGAGTCCCTTTAGCAGATTTTATATATTGTATATAGTTAATTGTGGATATAATTAGTTGACCGTTGAGAATTACTGAAGGAATTAGTCCGGGTGGCGGTCATTAAATGAAACAACTGAATAGTTTCAACTATTTTATTGTTTGCCAACGTTTCGACCCCCATTGTGGGTCATCATCAGGGCCTCTGGTAGGCGAGTGGATGTTGACCCACAATGGGGGTCGAAACGTTGGCAAACAATAAAATAGTTGAAACTATTCAGTTGTTTCATTTAATGACCGCCACCCGGACTAATTCCTTCTGTATATAGTTAAGTTTGCTTGTATTTTTTTTTTTTTCACTTATCATTTTATTTACACCTGTAAAAAATATTACAATAAGCAAATGTGCTAAAATCTAGGGAAACATAGCGTGGGCAGGCATGAGGGAGACAGCACCCAGTGGTGCATCCTCCTGACATTAAGCACAACTATATTTTCAGGTCAGGAGGTCCCTCATCCAACTCCTTTTCAGCCTACGCCGAGTTATGGATGGTAAGTCAGTTGTAGCCATGTTTTGTACAAGTTTGTTTATGTGTCCATTTAGTTTGTCATGAAATCGTTTGTAAGTCGATCGAATGTGGTTTGTTATAGTAGGAATACGTAAGTCAGTATGAAGGGTGTCGTTTGAAACATATGGTGGTGAGTTCGTTGCCAGTCTTAAAAATTGCGATTGAAATGTTTGTATTTTTCGTATGTGTGTCTTTTTAGCAGGTCCGTATATTTGGCAAGCGTAAGTCCATATTGGTTTTAATAAATAAGTGTATACGTTAAGTTTCTGTCTGATGGGTAATTTAGAATGTCTATGAAGTATCGAATACAATAGTCTCAGTCGAAAATTTAGAGTTTTACGTTTAGTCTTAACGTGTGGGCCCCATGTCAACCTTTTGTCAAAAATAAGTCCTAAGTACGTTACTGTGTTTGATTGTGGTATCTGGTGATTGTCTATGTAAACTGGAGGGCAGGTTCCATGTCTAAGTGTAAATGTAACATGTAGTGATTTGTCGTGGTTAATCTTTAATTTCCATTTCCTACACCAGTTTTGTACATTGTCTAAGTGATGTTGTAAAGTCATACTGGCCTGTGTAGGGTCTGTGTTTTTAGTAATAATTGCAGTGTCGTCGGCATATGTCGCAGTTAGGATGTTTTGGTTTGTTGGTAAGTCATATGTGTATATTAAGTACAGAAGAGGAGCCAGGATAGAACCTTGGGGAACTCCTGCAGAGACTGGCTTGACTGATGAGGTCTCAGAACCCTGTCGGACAGAAAAGAAGCGGTCATAGAGAAAAGATTGTAAAACTAGATAATAAGTGCTTGGAAGTATGGGTTTTAGTTTAAAAAGAAGACCCTACACCCTATCTATCAAAAGCTTGAGTAACATCCAAAAATGCCCCAGAAGCGTGTTGTTTTAGTTCAAGTGCAGTGGAAATAAAGTCCGTTACTCTGTGTAGCTGTTGTGTTGTGGAGTGAAAAGAGCGAAATCCGAATTGATGGTCTGGTAATATGTTGTGGTCAGTCAGTATGTTAATAATGCGTCCGTACAATAATTTTTCAAATATCTTTGAGCATACTGGAAGAAGGCTAATTGGTCTGTAGGAATCAGGTCTGTGTTTGTCTTTGTTAGGTTTATGTATCATTGAAATCGTAGAATATTTCCATTGAATGGGGAATTTGGTCGTCCTGAGTATAGCATTGTATAATGTAGTGAGAAATACTAAAGCTTTTCTGGGGATTTTTTGAAGCACCTCAGCAGTGATAAGGTTGTAACCAGGAGTCTTTCTTTTCGGCATTTTCATAATCCTTCTAGATACCTCGGAAGGAGTAAAGGATTTCGGTGGAAGAGACATGGGAAGAGGAGAGTCCAAGAATTTCTGTACATAATTTTCGTGTTGTATGTCTGTTAAGTCTGTGTGAGGTTGAAAAAAACTTGAAAGATAGCCAACGAAGATTTCAGATTTGTCTTTATCCGACACGGCCCAAGAACCATCATCGTTTCTCAATGGTGCAGAAACTTCACGTTGTTTCAGAATTCGTTTGGTATGTCGCCAAAGGCTGTTGTCGTCGGTTGTCAGGTTTTCCAGATATTTATCAAAGTTAGTTTGTTTAAATTTTCGTATTTCTGTTTTAAGTTCATTGTTAAGTTTGTTGAAGATTCGTTTGTCTGAAGGAAGTCTGTTAGTTTGCCATTGTTTGCGTGATCGTCTCTTGGCTCGGATTAGGTCCCTGATATATTGAGGGTAGGATGGCGAAGTTATTCCTGGTCTTCTCCTTATTTGTTGTGAGGACCATGCAGCTTCTTGAACGGTCGAAGTGAAGAGTTCAACTGCATCTTCTAAGTCTTTTTCAGTTTTTAGTGCTTTAGGGACAGTCAGCTGGGCATTAATATGCTTATTGAATAGATCCCAATCTATGATTCCGTAGGTAAGCGACTGTCTTCTTTCCGCAAAGAATTTCTCCACCCCCAACATCAGGTTCACCGGTAAATGATCTGAGCCAAGGTCTGTTTCAGTTGTAACTGTAATCGCTAGAGTCGTTAAATCTTTGGCTACAAATATGTCAAGTACGTCAGGTTTTTTGTGACCAGAATTTGGTAAGTAAGTCGGTTTGTCAGGAGAAAATACGTTCAATGATAAGTGGTCAATAGCAGATTTGAGTTTTCTGCCCCTTGGTGTGCACAAACGAGAACACCAAGTTTTGTGTTTTGCATTAAAGTCGCCCCCTGCCAGGAATGTTCTACCAAACGAGTTAAATAAATCAATAAACATTTGATCGGTAATGATATATTTGGGGGGACAGTAAATAGAAGCTAGTGTTATGTTTTTGTGTTTAGTCTGTAACTGTATTCCTGTTATTTGTATCTCAGCCGTTGAGTCTACGTGTATAGGGTAATGTTTTAGTGTCGATTTTATTAATATAGCTGTCCCTCCGTGAGCAGTATTGTCGGGATGGTCTGTTCTGTATAAATTATAGTTAGGTATAGAAAGTTTGTTGCGTGATGTGAGATGAGTTTCTGTCAAAAGTACAATGTCGATACGTTTTTTATGAAGATAAATTTCCAATTCAGTCGTATGTCGAAGTAGTCCGTTAGTATTCCACAGGAGGATTGACAGGGAGCCAACAGTTAGGGTACTAATGTCCATAATTTGCTGCTAATGCTTGTGTTAAGTGCGATAATTGGCTAATTAGGCTGTAAAGGGGCTGAATGAGGGCATTTAAATTATTTAGTACGTTGTATTGTAAATAAGGTTCAGGTCCAGCTGGTGTTACCAACTGACTACTGTCTTCCCTCATACCTGGTCTTAGATGCGGCTGAGGCTGAGCTTCCACGTTGGGCCGAGGGCAGTTTGGGCGCTCCATTCTGGGATTAACACCGACAGGTTCCAGGGGCTGATGTTGTTGAAGGCCGTTCGGCAGGGCTGGAAAATGTTCTAGATCCGGAGGAGGTTGGACAGCCACCGGTGTAGGGCGGTAACTCTGGGTCCTCTGAGTTCGCAGGTTCTTGAGGGCCTGGCATCCTCTGTAATTGGCGGGGTGTGCCCCTCCGCAGTTAGCGCATTTGGCCGGCGTCTCCCTAGTTTTGACGCATGCAGCGCTTTCATGGGCCTCTCCGCATCGTACGCAGCGTGGTTGGTGATTACAGTACGATTTTGTGTGGGCAAATCCCAGGCATCTGAAGCACTGAGGTATTTCTCTCTTTTTTCGAATTTCTTCTACTTTTATCCTCGTATAATAAACGTAGTTCAATTCAAATATTTTCTCATTGAATGTATTTTTGGAAATGTCGACAAAGAACATTTGGAGTGGTTGTTTGGTTCTGGCTGAGATAGCATTCGTACCGTTCACAGCTTCATAGCCCTTGGCTTTCAGTTCTTCAGTTATTATTGATGTTGGTGTAGATGGGTGAAGTCCTTTAGTAACTACTCTTGGGTTTTTATCTTCCGACAGTTGATACGTGTGATAGTCGGCGTTTACTTTTTTTAAGCAGCGAACAGCTGTTCTGTAGGAGTCTGGGGTGGCTGGGTATACTATTGTATTAAATTTCTGGCTGTTGATTTGATACTAAAGTAACTAGAACCCATTTCTTTTTTCAAAAACGCAATCAATGCCTCGATATTCTGTATTCCTTTTAGGAATATGGGTGGTGGCTTAACTTAGTTATTTTCTATTGGGTTTGATTGTTTCTCGGATTCTCCTGCAGGGATATTTAAAAGAGGGTCAAATCTATTCCTGGTTTCTATGTTATTTGATTTTTTTATGTATAGCCTGGTATCCGCTGACGATGATGGTCTTTTTCGTCCTGTAATCACCTCCCACTCGTTATTTTCTTCTGGCATTTTTTTTTTTTTTTTTTTTTTTTTTTTTTTTTTTTTTTTTTTTTTTTTTTTTTTTTTTTTTTTTTTTTTTTTTTTTTTTTTTTTTTTTCAGATCCCTCAAACAAAGAAAAAATAACATTAGTAAGGAAATATCATATAATAAATACTGATAAATTATTTGTAAACATACCTTTTTCTACCTGTCTGGTACTTGAAGGGTGATTGATTCTTATATATAAATGATTGAGATCTATACTACCTGTATATTGTATTCCTGGTTTCTATGTTATTTGATTTTTTTATGTATAGCCTGGTATCCGCTGACGATGATGGTCTTTTTCGTCCTGTAATCACCTCCCACTCGTTATTTTCTTCTGGCATTTTTTTTTTTTTTTTTTTTTTTTTTTTTTTTTTTTTTTTTTTTTTTTTTTTTTTTTTTTTTTTCAGATCCCTCAAACAAAAGAAAAAATAACATTAGTAAGGAAATATCATATAATAAATACTGATAAATTATTTGTAAACATACCTTTTTCTACCTGTCTGGTACTTGAAGGGTGATTGATTCTTATATATAAATGATTGAGATCTATACTACCTGTATATTGTATTCCTGGTTTCTATGTTATTTGATTTTTTTATGTATAGCCTGGTATCCGCTGACGATGATGGTCTTTTTCGTCCTGTAATCACCTCCCACTCGTTATTTTCTTCTGGCATTTTTTTTTTTTTTTTTTTTTTTTTTTTTTTTTTTTTTTTTTTTTTTTTTTTTTTTTTTTTTTTTTTTTTTTTTTTTTTTTTTTTTTTTTTTTTTTTTTTCAGATCCCTCAAACAAAAGAAAAAATAACATTAGTAAGGAAATATCATATAATAAATACTGATAAATTATTTGTAAACATACCTTTTTCTACCTGTCTGGTACTTGAAGGGTGATTGATTCTTATATATAAATGATTGAGATCTATACTACCTGTATATTGATGACTCTTATTTGGAGGTGAGGGGCCTCCGCTTATTGTGCGTTATTAAACGAATAAACTAACTTAAACAAAATTAATGATAAATTATAAACATAACCATAAAGAAATATAACAAAACTGAAGTATAAACATAAAACTCTTCTGGCATAGTTGAAGAGCCTGCCTCTTGTAGGTCCATATTTGTTACGTTTTCAGACGCCATTGCTCCCTTTGCGTCTATTTAGTTACCGGATCGCACGAAACACAATGTTTTGAGCAATATTTACACAGACACACAATGCTTTTAATAGTTTTAAACTTATTAAATTAAATAAACTAATGGTTAAAAAAAACTAACCTTACACACTTCACATGTTTTTTCACTTTGTTAGTTGTTACTTAAATATAAATCCTTTAACTTACTATACCTTCTAAACTAGACTAATATCTTGTCCTTTTGAGCTAATAATCACTCTTCAAAACAGTTTATAAAAATGAATAAATCACATTTCCACTAGATACAATGAGAGCACATGCTTACGGTCACCATGGCGATCCAAGTTTGCTTGTATGATTTTTATTTATTTCCCAACTAGTATTTATCTCTACTACAGGTTGTTGTTTTGATTTGTTTGTTGTTGTTTTTTTTTTTGTTTTTTTTTTATTGTTATTTTCTTGTATATATTCGAATTTATTCATTTCCGATTTTATGTAATTTGACTTTATCATCATTATTCTGTATATATTGTATGAATGTGTACTACATCTCTATTACTACTGTTCATTATGTAACAACTGTAATATTTCTCAATAAAAAAAAAAAATAAAAAAAAAAATATACTGAATTTCAAAGGCTCATGTAGAGTGATGAAAAGCCTAACTGATAAATTACTAACTTGATAAAACTAACTGATTGTTGTTGATAAGAATATAATAGATTATTTAAACAAAACACATGTTTCTATTGAAATTAAAAATAAATAATTCGTCAATAATTTATTTGTATCTTTAAATGAATTTAAAAATTAATAAATTGATTTTAACAACGGAGGCAAGTGAAAGTCGTGTGTTGCGCGCACCACATTTTTTCCATCGAAATACAATATATACATATTTTTAAAACTTGATTAACCCAAACTTAATATATAAGATATTAAACTGATTTTAACAACTGATGTAAGTGAAAAATCGATAAATTAAAAAATATATTTATAGATTATATTTAAAAGAGCTCATGGGGTTGGGTTTGAGAACCAGTCCAATTTTTCTTCTAGCGTTTCCACCATTCCCCCAAGAGACTGGAGAAGGCGATAGTGCTTATCCATACTTCCATAAGCTATCAAACTGGGAGGAGAAATAATTGGAAGGTCTTAGACGGGAGGAGACTTTATGATAATAAGGGAAGGGTTCTATTGATTGTCGGCTAAACTGCTTAACAGGGACGGCTTCCCAGTCGTCGGGCTTCTCTCCCCCGGGTGAGGGGTCAAATACTTTACCTGCCCTCTCCTACCTTTGCCCTCTGTCTTTAAGTAACAAGTCCCTGTTAGCCATCCATATGGGCACATCTTATACCATATATAAGATAAAAGTATTTATTTTTTTAATACAATGTTGTTCTGGAAGGTAGACAGCTGGAATTTATAAACAGGGTGTTCTATTTCTTTTAGCATTTTGAGAGCAGATACTATAATTTAGGTGGAACAAAAAAGTTCATATAACTCATAGTCCGATTATCAACGGTTAGGGAAGAAAATAAAATTTACAGTTTTTTTTTTTTTTTTTTTCCCCATAGCTTTCATCAGAACAACTCAAATATATCTAGTTGATGAGCACGCAGAGAAAAACAAATGATAACAAATGAAAGAAGAGAAAATGTCGCAAAAGGTTAAAAAGAAATAATACAACAAGAAAGTAATTGTCGTACAACGCCATGTAGAAAATTAAATTTTAATATTTCCAAGAATATTCGGACATTCCAAGGAGCAATCGTTAGGTTTTAGGTTTTTCGGATCTCAGAAAAACTTCTTCATTTAATTAGCTTTAATATGGTGCCAAAAAACACACACACAAAAAAAAAACACCCTTCATTCGTCAATCAAGGATGCGAGGAGACTATAATTAAAAATCTGGTGCGGGCAACACACGACTTTCACTCACTTACCTTCGTTTTTAAAATTGATTAAAAAATTTACAAATGCAGTTAGAGATAAAATAAGAGAAACCAATACATAATTAATAAAATTGAATTAATATAGAAACATGTGTCTTATTAAAAACTCTATTATATTGTTATAAGAAATAATCAGATAGTTTTGTCGGGTTTTTTTTATCATTCTTTATTAACTTTTACAAGCTTGTGTATAAGATAATATTTTTTCTAAATTCTGTCTCTTTCCAACGGTATATTATACGTGTATATTAATGTTCTAATGTTCAAAAACAAAAAATTGCATTAAAAAAATATGTTTTCAGTTTTCCTCTTTAGTTGTTATCAAATTCGCTCAACTTGCATATTTAGCTGTTAATTATCAATGGTAACAAGATAATATAGTTATTAAATATATAAAATTAAAGGTACTTTAGTAAAATAAATTTAAAATATCGGCATTTAAGTCCTGTCATACTATTTCTATCAAAATGAAACTAACTGTAATGTATTGAGGATACTGAGGGAAGTTCATTATTAAATAATTTTAATATTAAACACTTAATGATGACGAACCTTTGTCGGCAAAACATTAAAAGGCGTTTACCTCCATGGGCTCCCCAGCAATATGTACCTCGGGAAACTTCCTAGACACCAGGACAATGGACTTGGGGCACTTCCCAGATCAGCCCTGCCCGAGGTGACGACGGTGAGGAGAAGATTCGAAAAGGTTAGTCAAGTTCTGTCCTCAAGATGAGGTGAGTCTTATTCCAGCCTCGAGAATGGAAGTATAGCAAGAGGAGAGTCGGGGTTCATTAAGAAGAGAAAGAGATGTTCGCCGGGGGTCGTAGAGCAGTTGAAAGATGAAACTTAAGAACTGATTCCCCCTTCGCCAGCCGGCCAAGTGTTTCAAAGGTATATCGTTATTGGTAATATTGTATGGCAAAGGTAGTAGTGAAAATGTCCATCAGTATTCTCAATCAAAGTTCTAAGCATATAATGGATATGTGTAGGTTAATAATTATAATAATTTATTAATTGAATCTTGTTTACTTTAATCTTACCCTGCATGCCACCTATTGGATTGCTAAACCCGATACCTTTGGAAAGGAAATCCAATGGTATCCTTAAATATAGTTTATATATGGATTAAATATATCAAGTAAGCTAATTTTTGAAGGTACCGCTGCCTTAGAAAAGCAGTCGGCCAAAAACATAGCATAACATCATATTAAAGCACATTACATTTAATATCGATATAGGGAGTTTAATCAAAATCGCTACAGCCGTTTTTGAGAAAAACGTAAAAAGGTTCGTCCGATTAGCCATAGTAGCATTAAGTGACGTTAAATAAATAAACAAACAATCGTAAAAAAAATGCAAGGTATAAAGTAGATCTTCCGGTCAGCTGATTTTGATGAAAAAGATTCTGTAGTAACATCTCGGGCGTAGAGTTGTCTTAAATATGAAATTTTAGTTTTATAGGACTTTTCGTTATCGCCCGGGAGTTACCACACACACGGACCTTTTTGCGGGACTTGGTTTCTTGGACTCAGGGGACACTAAAACGTGTATTTCTGTTGAAAACCAGAATTCGAAAATTATATCATATATAGGTAAGTGAAAGTAAAAAATATCAAAAAGAAAGTTTGTCATTAATATGTGTCTCAAAAATGTCAGATCATATTGTGGGAGTCGATACTAGAACAGTTTCAAATCTCTTTGATCAATTTTATAATATTTTCTAGTGGTATTTCCTTCTATAGTTATTTAGAAGTTCATCATTTCCATAGCTGTGCACTTATTTGATATGAGAAATAAAAAGCACTTCTTGAGGGTTAATTTGAATATTTGCCAATGAAGAATACTAGAAATATAAGTTCGTCTTTTTAAAAATTTAAAAATAAAAATAAAAAACGTGGACAATGTCTAGAAAGTTCTACTCGAAAGTCCAAGCTGTGGAGATGGACTTTTGGAGAAGATGTCTACGTTTCACAAGGATGAACCGAATTAGATATGAGGTTGTTCGGGACAGGATGGAGGCTCCTGGATCCGTAAACCAGCGGATAGGACAGCGAAGGCTAAGATGGTACAGCCATGTAAAACGAATTTCTACCGAACGATGGCCAAACAGAGTTTTGGATTGGCAGCCACCGGGAAGGCGAAAACGAGGTCGACCTAGAAGTAGGTGGATATGCGGAGTGGAAGAGGAGATGGCGGGCTGGGGTCTTCAGGAGGAGGATTGGCTTGACCGTGACCTCTGGAGCTCAGCACTGACTTGAAAAGGCAACCCTAGTTGGAACGCCTGTATAAGTAAGTAAGTAAAAATAAAAATTAACTTTTTATGCCAACCAATAATTATATCTGCTTGATTGTATATATATCAACACACACACGCACACATACACACATATATGTTCCTTGTTTAATTCATGAAATAAAGTTGGAGTACTTACAGGTAGAGTAAATCCAGCCAATGGACCAATAAAAGTTACAGTTCGTATTTATTATAGTTTGTAGGTTACTTGCTATTTTAATTATTCTATATATATTACAGATAGTACTTATAGTCGTTTTGATTCAGCTTAAATAATTTTAATTAAGATATTTAATCCACATCTATCCTGCAGAGAGTGACTGGAACGTAATTATAAAACAACAGAAAGAAAATAGCCTAAAGAAAAAACCTAGAATTTTTAATGATATTCTTATGATGTGCATTATTATGAAAAAATATTTAATGAACTTTTAAACTGAATAGCATAAAAAATAAACATTGTTAACTATAATTAATTAATATAGATTGTTTCTTTACGATTCCACTAAAGAGAAACAATAAGAACTTTTATATTGGCATGCAAACAAAAACTACTCACACAAGGTAAGGAAACCTTTAAGGAATATTTAAAGCAATTTCTTACTTATGCCACCCTTGCCTTACGTAACTATCGTCTGCTCTCTTCTAGATAAAATAAAATATACATTATTTTGATAAATATATTTTTCCATCTTTTTCCTTTACTGTTCGTTCGTTTCACCATTTTTTCGGAGTACTGCTGCATTTTCAGGATGATTTTAATATTCTCATTAATTCTTGTAGAATACACAATATTTTGTTAGTTAGTGAAATTATTTTGCATATCATAATTTAAAAAGAAAAAAAAAGTCCTGTGTGGGCAACACATGACTTTCACTTACCGCCGTTATTCAAATCGATTAAAGAATTTTTAGAGAGATAAAAATGAGAGAAATGAATAAAATATTAATTAAATTGAATTTCTATAGAAAGATATGATTTATTAAAAAATCTATTATATTACTGTCTAAAATAATCTGTAAGTTTTATCGGCTTTTCATCACTTCCTATTAACTTTTACAAGCTTGCGTATAAGATAACATTTTTTTGTAAAATCTTTAGCTTTCCAACGGTATATTATACATCTTTATTACTGTTGTTAGGTTCAAAAACGAAAAATTTGAAATAAAAAAATATTTTTGCAGTTTTCTCCTTTGGTTAAATATGGAATTCGTCCGACTTAAGTATTTACCTGTTTTTTATGCTTGATAACAAGATTATATCGTTAATTTTTTAGTATCTACAAAATTAAAGATACTTTAATTAATTAAACAAAAAATAATAGAAAGCTAATCTCAAACAAATATTTATAGTTTGGAAAGCACGAGTGATACTATAACAGTACCTCCCTTGTAGTCATGAATTGGACAATATGTTAAATGGATCTTTGACAGACGAATTTATTTAATAAAACAATCGATAGGATCAACAACATGTAAAATACGTCATTGACACAAATGCCAACTACATTGGCTTCACTGGCCCAAAGTCAATGCAATTTATATATCAGGGATGATTACGACACCATCTTTTTACAAATAGCTTTTGAAGGGATAGTTTTACAAGAATGGATCCGAATGTTATACAGTCAATTATCATGGATAATTTAATATTACACGGACATAATTGTTTCGTAATAGTCTTGTGGTGGAAATATTTATGATAATGAATGGTATTGTTCTCTCGATATTATTATTATTATTATTATTTTTTTTTTTACAAACTTCTTTATTTAAATCAAAATACATACATTTTACACTGCAATCCAATAAAAGTACAATAACAAACAGTAATATAGTTCACAGTAAGAAACAATACAATACCTAAAAAATATTACAATATATAACACAATTTTTTATAAAAAAAAATAGAAACACATTTCATAGTAAGAAACAATATCTGTGGCGGTCGTGAAAAACTAGATAACTCTATTGGGTTGATGCAAAATTAATGCAGGTTTTTAGTAGGTATTGTAAATACGCCATATCTTTACTTTAACCATATATATTTAATCAAAATAATTTCCATCTGAATCAATGCACTTTTGCCAACGTTCAACAAGCTTTCTTATTCCACCAGAAAAAAAATCCGAATCCCTGGACTCAATGAAATCACGAAAAGAATTTTCAATGTCGTCCTGGTTTTGAAAATTTTTCTCCCTCAAAAAGTTGTCCAGATGCCTGAAAAAGTGGAAGTCTGTAGGAGAGAGGTCAGGTGAATAAGGCGGATGTTGGAGAACTTCGTAGCCCAACTCGTGCAGTCGTCGAAGCGTTGGTTGTGCAACGTGTGGTCTGGCGTTATCGTGGAGCAGGATCGGCCCCTTCCGATTCATCAATGCTGGGCAAAGACGTTGCAATTTTTGATTCATGCTGTCAATTTCTTGACAGTACTTGTCAGCAGTTATAGTCTCACCTCGAATGAGAAAGCTGTAGTGAATAACACCAGCATTATACCATCAAACTGTGACCATAACCTTTTTTGGGTGCAGGTTGGGCTTCGGGAAAGGTTTTGGTTGTTCATCTTTGCCCAGCCATTGGCTAGAACGCCTTCTGTTGTCGTATAAGATCCATTTTTCATCGCACGTCACAATGCGATCGAGAAATGGATCATTTTTATTGCGTGTCACAAGCATGGAGCAGATTTCAAAGCGGCGATTTTTTTGGTGGTCGTTTAATTGGTGTGGCACCCACTTGGCCAACTTTTTTACCTTACCAATTGCTTCCAAGTGGCGTACAACTGTGGATTGGTTCACACCGAGTTCCGCCGCCATTTCTCGTGTGGTTTTGGTTGGGTCTTCTTCCACTTTTGACCTCAGCTGGTCGTTGTCCAGAGCAAGATGACGGCCCCGACCTTCCTTGTCTTCGAGGTCGAAATCTCCTCTGCGAAACTTCTGGAACCAACGCTGCACCGTGCACTCATTAATAGCCCCTGACCCCACACTTCATTAATATTACGAGCCGTTTGCGCAGCGCTGCGCCCTAATTTAAATTCGTAAAAATAAATTTGACGAAAATCGCACTTTGACATTTTCGATTCAAGACCTTTGAACACACTGAACAAAACGATTTTACTATACAAATTCATGGTGAAAGAGAGGGTATTAGATAAGGTTTGTTTTGGTATAATAATGATCAATGCTAGGATTAGTTTTGTTTACACAATTGGAATTAAGATATTGCAATAGAGGAAACCTGCATTAATTTCGCATCAGCCCGATAGTTATATCGCTCCCTCATACCTTCTCCTACGTCGTGTTAAATTGGTTAAAGAAATCTCTTGGTGAAAGAAATTTCAGGTGGAAAGGAAGTTATATATGTTAATTACTCTATTTTGGTATTACGTAAAACTTTTAAGTCACTCACCTGTAAAATAAAAGATTTTGACTTAACCACTTATTCACGACCGCCACAGATATAATACTTAGAATATAAAAGTACAATTATAAAGAAACAGTAAAACAGTACACAGTAAGAAGCATTAATTGACTAAGCCAAAAAACTATAAGGAATACATATACATACTTGTATATACAAGATATAAAATTAAATTCTAAAATACCCAATTAATACAAAAAAAAATATATATAAGAAGCAGTAAAACATTACATAGTAATAAACAGTAATTGACTAAACCAAAAAGCAATAAAAAATACAAATTCATATATACAAGGTATGCAATTCAAGCATGTAAATACAAAATTGAATTACATTAGGGGTACTCACTACGTTTGCTATAGCATATTTTTTGTGCTATTTTGCTAAACCCTTCTAGTTTATGCAGTTATTTCTTGTAGAAACTCGATGAGTTTAGCAAAATATGCTATAGCAAACGTAGTGAGTATCCCTATAATAAACAATTATAAAGAGACATAACACAGTAGAATAGAATAGAAAAAGATATTTATTCTGGGACAAGGTCCCTTAAGAACAATTCATATGTACAATTAAGATATATATAATGTGTCTGGCTACAAGACCAAAGGAATATTATTAATTCTTATTCACAATAATACAAAAAGAAAAGAAAGGATATAATAAAACAAAAGAGTTTTTTTTTATTTATTTATTTCTTAGGGTTTTTCAACCACAAGGGTCATTTGCACCCTATTTTACAATTTCCGTTTATGTATTGCTAATTAAAAGTTGCAATTTAAATTTTTTTAAATATTTTTGTTGATTTCAAAAATAATATCAACTTCTTAATTTGCTCTTCTGCCTGGAATATTTCCTCATGTTCATTTCCTGATAAATGATTTTGTCGTTCATTCTCATATGCATATCGTTCAGTGATTATATGAATGACTGTAAGAGGTACTCCACACGAAATACACTGAGGCGCGGGCTTTTTTTCCATTAAATATTGATGGGTGAGACGAGTATGCCCAATCCTTTAACGAGCCAAAACGACTTCTTCCTTTCGCGTCAGCTGTATGTTCGACTTTGCCCTGCGAACATAGGGCTCTACTATTCTGAGCTTATTGTCCCTCGTTGCCGTCCAGATCTGTTGCCATACCTGCCACGTCTTTTCCTTTATTAAAGAGATCACTTCACTTGGCTGGGTGGTGTTGATCAATTGGCCGTCGGTAATAGCTCTTTTAGCAACACTGTCAGCTAGCTCATTACACTTTATACCGATATGGCTTGACAACCATAACAGATGAATCACACATCCAGCCATTTCCAATGATTTCATGGTTTCTATGGTTTCATTCACCAACCAGTTTTGAGAAAAGGTGTTCTTCAGTGCTGTGATAGCAGACTCTGAATCTGAGCAAATTACTACACGCCGTACTATTTTAGCGTTTTTGATAGGAGAGCCCGATATATTGCTGATAATTCAGCATTATATACCGTTGTGTACTCAGGAAATGAGAACATGTAATGCTTGTCCCTATACACCACGGCAGCACCTACCCCATCTTTTCTTTTAGAACCATCGGTGTAGATGAATTCCCAATCTTCATGATTACTTTTGAACCGTGTAAATTCTTACAGAGCTGTGAATGGGGAACTGTTTTTTTTTCTTAATTCTGTGGACCCTAGGAGCACGAAGTAACCACGGTTCTGTTTTAGAAGTACTGAGCTGTGGAGGGGAAGGGTATGTCAGATCTAAGTCTGCGATGTAAGTTTGACATCTTTCCTGAAATGTTAGACGATGCTTTCTATTGTTTGGCGGGGGAAGGCGTATATTTGTACTAAACCTTAGATTAAGAGGGTGCACTGGACAAAATATAACCTTTGTAAAATATGATAGTGAAAGTGCTTTTCTTCTTAAATTCAATGGCAGTACTCCCGCTTCCACTTGTAAGCTTATCGCGGGACTTGAACGAAAGGCGCCTAGAGCTGCTCTAAGCGCTGCATTTTGGATAGGTTCTAGCTACTTTTTTGTCCCTTCACTAGCGGAGTTAAATGCTATACAACCATATTCAAGCTTGCTTAAGAAGAGGGTTTTATAGAGCATTATTAAGGTTGTGTTATCACCACCCCAAGAATGCAACTTACTGTTTTTAACAGGTTAATTGACTGTAGACATTCGGTCCTGATTTTTTTAATGTGAGGAGCCCAAGTGAGTTTTCTATCAAATATAACTCCTAGATAAAGGACACTTTGGGAAAAAGACGATGGGTTCTCAATATCGTCTCAAATCTCAATATTGTTCACAGTACGATTTCTGGCTCTAGTAAATAAAATTACCTGGGATTTCGCATTGGATATCACAAGATTTCTTCCTGCTAACCAAGCAACTACTTTATGGACTGTATTCTGCACTGTACATTGGGTTGTGGTCAAGTTTTTCCCTCTCATATAGATGACTAGGTCATCAGCATACAGCAGCAATTTTACCGGCAGTTTTACTTCTTCGGCAACTTTATTTATGGCTATGTTGAAGAGTGTTGGACTAAGAACACTGCCTTGTAGAACTCCGTTCTGTTGGTCGTACTCTGCGGAAGTGGTTGCTCCGCATATAACATAGAATTTTCGATTAGTTAAGAAATTTTGTATGAATCTTAGAATTTGCCCATTGATTCCCATATCGTGTAAAGACTCAATAATGTCACATTTCTTCACTGAATTAAATGCATTTTGATGTCCAAAAATATTGCTAGCACATGGTGCTTTGAATTCAGTGCCTCTAGTATTTATGTTTCCAAGTGTATAATATTGTCTATGGTATTCCTACCTGTACGAAATCCACTCTGCCAAACATTCAGTAGATTGTGATTTTCAAGATGCCATTTTAATCGTAGAGCAACCATTTTTTCAAAAAGTTTGCATAAACAGCTGGTCAAAGCAATAGGTCGATAGCTAGAAACTAGTTATTTAGATTTTCCTCTTTTTAAAACAGGAATGATATTAGCTCTACGCCAGTCATCCGGAAAGTAGCCCAAGCTGAATGCTTCATTAAAGAAGTAGTTAAATAAATGTTAAACAAAACTAAACATTGAAATTGATTCATAATTGATCCATATAAAAATATGAACAATAAATAACAAATTTGCTCTTTGATTTGAAATATCTTATTGAGCGTCTGTTTGGGATGACAGTAGGTGGTATTGTCATATTGTCCAAATTATGACTACAAGGGAGGTACTGTTATAGTATTACTCGTGCTTTCCAAGCTATAAATGTTTGTTTGAGATTAGCTATGATTTTTTGTTTAATTGATTTTGAAGGGAAATGCAATCACAGTAAGAAAAAAAATACCGGGTTGTGCAATGCTATCAAAACTTTCTTTTCTTTATATTATATGGTTCCTTGAGATTCTAATTAAAATAAGTAGAAAAAAAAATGCATTAGGTCGTATTTTCACTGTAATATATAAACAAATAAATAATTAAACAGAGAGAGAAACAACTTGATACTCGCTTTATCCCAAAAATGGCACTTTCCTAAAACGGATTTCCACCCGTTATACTCAATGTTGGTTGGCATAAGAATGAGCGCATGGGTTTTAGAAGGGTACGATATTTTAAAATAGCAATAAACCTATTTTTTGTTATGAACTCCAAATAATATTTCAATTACAATATAATGTTTTGGCTTTATGTTAAAGAACCATTTGTTGGAGTAATTGTATTATATATATGTGTGTGTGTTGAAATTATATGCCTGTTATTCTTTCATTTTAAAAAGATTTTTTATATTTATTGAGATATATTACAATTTGATTCAAAATAAACAATAGTAATAGCGATGTGAGACCACATTCATGAAATATTTACCGAAAAGAATAATAAAGTCAAATTACATACAAACAGAAAATAAATAAATTCATAACTATCATCCAAACAATCATAACTATATACAATTTAAAACAAACCTAAAATTAATAAAAAGTAAATATCAAAATTAATAAATTTAAAGTTTAATTGGGCTTGAACACCAATTATGTCTAATTTATGATAACACACTAGTAGCATTAGTCATACCAATAATTACTTAATACATTTTAGCTTTTATGTAATTCTAATCGGTGTACATCGTCAAAACTCATAGCTGAATTGATCCTAATCATGAGTGAACACACCAGAATAACTTCTGATTTAATAGATGGTAAGGCGATCTTCCTTTAAACTTTCAAACTCTCAACCATATACATTTTTCAGATATCGCGATGACCAAAAACTGATCGGATGCTAACTACATTTTATAAATATAAATAATATATCGTTGTCTAAATGTATCGATTTATATTCACTCAATTTGTCGGAGGATTCTAAATCTTGTTTTCACAAGAATTAGAATTGGCCGAGTGAGCTAGCTAAAAGTTGAAATTATTTCTTGTTGGATCAACAGTACAAAATTCTGTTCTTACACTAAAAAAGGTTGGAAGCCTGTAGGACGTTACATGACCATGTTAAGCTCAAAAATAGCAACCTCTTGTTCAGTAAACATTTCTGTTGTGTCTAGAAAAATTAGCCATCTTTTATTACTTTCACTTACCAGTGTATGAAATATATGGTAAGGGAAAATATTGCGACCGTGAAAATTTTCGAACTCCAGTTTTTCAACGGAAATACACGTTTCAAGGTCCCCAGAATCCAAATAGCCAATAGTCCAAAAAAGATCTGTTTGTGTGTCTGGGTGTGAATGTATCCGTGGTAATTCTAGCACAAAAACGAAAAGTTGTACGAAACTGAAATATCGTATTTAAGAAACTATACTTCCGAGATGCTATACCTACTTTTCCACCGAAATAGGCGCACCATAAGAGCCACTTTATACCATAAATGTTGCACCTTTTTACGATTTACTCAAAAATAGCTGACATGGCTTAAATGCCGATATATTATTTTTTTTCTCTAAAGTACCATCGATTTTGTGGAATCTAAAATATAGCCATACCATCTTATTAGCATTGATAAAAAACGGCTAAATATACAAGATGCAAAATTGCGTAAATTCTTGAAGGAGAAAAGAGCAAAAATATATTTGTTGGTAATTTTTTTTGTTTTCCTAACATAAGATTAATAATTTAGATGTATAATATATCGTTGGAGAGCTGAAAATTTGGTAACGGTAAGTCCTATGAAACTGAAATTTCATATTTAAAACAACTATACGCCCGAGACGTGACAAAACTTTTTTCATCAAAATGAGCTCACCAGAAGAGGCACTTTATACCATGCGTTTTGCACCTTTTTTCGATTTTCTCAAGAACGGTTTCGACGATTTTGATTAAACTCGCTATATCGATGTAAAATTTAATGGGCTTTAATATAATTTAGGTTTCATTCGGATAAAAATGGTTTGACAGCGCTTAAATGCCGACATTTTAAATTTTCTTTCCCTAAAGTACCTTTAATTTTGTAGATTCAATAAAAATAACTAGATTATCTTGTTAACGCTGATGAAAAACAGGTAAATATATAAATTGAATAAATTCGATACCCAACTAAAGGAGAAAACAGAAAAAATATTTGTTTAATGCAATTTTTTGTTTTTGAACATAAGAGCAGTAATATACATGTATACCGTTGGAAAGCTAAAGATTCTAGAAAAAATATTATCTCATACAAAAGATTTTAAAAGTTAATAGAGAGTGATGAAAAGCCGTTAAAACTAACTGATTATTTTAGATAAAAATATAATAGATTTTTTAATAAAACACAATTTCTATAGAAATTCAATTTAATTATTTCTTTAATGGTTTTACGTATTTTAATCTCTAACTGTATTAGAAAATCCTTTCATTGATTTTAAAAATGGAGGTAAGTGAAAGTCATGTGTTGCCCGCACCAAAATTTTTTATTTATTTTAAGACATTATTAGTGCTTATAAAGTGCTAAACAATGTAAGAGAGATGGAATAAACAGAGAGGATGTAGATTGAGACAGGCGCCAACAGCGCTAACTAAATAACTTAAACAGAGGACAAATGTTGGAAGGGCGACAGTTGAGTGGCACCCCTAATGGCGCTGTTTTACTGTCACCTCGTCCCTTCCTATCAAACGCAAATTGGTTTCATTCCTCTCCGGGGGTTTCTATCATACCGTTGTCTTCACCCGGTGGTCTTACCGTTGTATCCGATTTACATGTTTCAAATAAAAAAAAAAAAAAAAAATTATGTTAAATTCATCAATTTAAACTAGTCAACATAGTGTGTTTCAGCTTTATGTAAACAAACAAAATTTGATTTACCTTAGACACTAATAAGCACTAAAACAGCTTAACGAAATGTGATTTGGAATGCTGTATAGCAGGAGCCAGTGGGTGTGACGAGAACGCTAGTCTACCACGCCAAAGGTTGTGAGTTCGAATCCCAATCCCGGAAGGACTTTTCCAAGCCTCTACTTTTTTAAATTATTAATTATTCAAATTTACAACTGTATTAGTTTATAAATAGGGGAGCCCGTGGCTGAGTGGCTGGCGCGCTAGTCTCTCATGCTAAAGTTGTGAGTTCGAATCCCAATTCCGGCGGGGCTTTTATAACGATGTAATTAAATTGTCATGGCAACCAACAAAAAAATGTATGAGAGTTGCTCATACTGTAATATTTACAAAATCAAGGCCAGTAAATTTCTGGATAATTTGTTCTTGTTTTTTTCAAATCCCCTTATTGGAAATTCGTGAAGTAGAAGTGGTATATTTCATAAAAAAATTACTGACTTGAATAAAAGTAAAACACTAACTTGAATGATAGCGGGAAGGGCATTTACGATTTAATAACTCCTAAAACAAAGTTTTTATGCTGATTTCCGAATTATATATTTCCCCGTACTTTGTTTATGTGCTATAGGTAAGATTGTGCAAACATTTAGCGCGTTGTGTTTTTTTTTCTGGATAGAGCAATATATGTTTTTTAAAGTTTTACGAGTTTGAGGGCTAAAAAAATCGTCTGTAAAACCAAAGTGACTTTCGGGTATCAACTTCTTCCCCTAACCCTTAAATTGTTTCACGGTATTAAATGTTTCGTACATTTTTAAAGGTTTTCTAACCCTTCTTCGCCAATCTTAATAATCCTTTTGGTCGGCAGGTATAATAAAATTGTAGTTTATCTTTCATTTCTATATTTTGACTCGTAAGACCACAGTCAATGAGTGGCACTCGTTTTCAAGTTTTTATTTTTGTAAAAATGAACTCAGGTGCTCACGGCTTTTTTAGTTTTGAGTTCGAGAAATCAAGTGGATCAAAAAGCGTATCTCCCTTGATGGATATACACTCACTCAAAAAAGTTTTCATAAAGCATGCTTTTATGTTGCATAGCTATTTATTTTCAACATAACGATTTCCTAATGAACAGATTATTAATACTAATATTAGATAAAACAATAGATATATTTATTTTCATACCAATCCTCACACTACCGACACCTCAATGGCCATCATAATAAATACCCAGAAACAGTCAAAAATATTTTAAGAAGGGAGGGATACAGTGGTCGAGTCGCAAGAAGAAGACCCTTCTTTGGTAAGTTAAACCAGAAGAGAAGAAGTGGATGTAATTTGCTTGGGAGTTTGTAAATAAACCCAAAAATGTCTCGGGACGGGTCATATTCTCTTAGGAATCCAAATTTAATGTTTTTGGTCCAGATGGAAGGTCAAAAGTGTGGATGAAATCAACCTCAGCTTTCAAAACTAAGAATTTATTTATGGGTGTATGGAAACTTGTCTGAGTAAGTGTATATGAGGCTGGTTCTGGAAAAAACAGCAGGCCGTTCCCGATCAGTATTTTATAAGAGCCCCTTCTATGATAGTGTAATAATAATCGGCTTAGTGAACCCGTTCGATGCTGATACCACCAAATGTCGCACAACAAAGATTTTCTCAATGATCACCGTCCAAGCCTACAGTCCCGAGATCAGACTACACACTGACGCCTTGGACTATTTGTCGGTTCAGCGATCTTACTTTTTTCAGAATTCTTCCCTCACAGAACCCAAAAACGTACACACCCATTTTAATCAACTCAATTATACAGGCTAAAAACATTGTACAAGATCCGTTATTTTGTGTTGTTTAACCTTCAAAATTTCCTGGTGGGTTCATCTCTCTTTCATCCAATAATTTTACGTAGGACCTTATTCTCGAAAATATTAAGGCGTTGTTCATCGTTCGAAGTAAGCGACCACGTTTCATATCCGCATAACACAGTCGGGGCAATAATAGCTTCATAAATTCTAACCTTCAAGTTTCTTGATCTCCTTTATTCAAATTTTGATTTAAAAAAAATAAAATAAAAAATATATATATATTATCCTATTTTGGCTTATATATGCTTAAATGTTACACCTTATATATCGTGCAGTAGTATAAATTATGTATTTCAATATTTTCTTGACCACAGATAATGCGATGTTTGGATATTCCTTCAAGAGCTATATATATTTTAGTTTGGCCATATATCTCCGGGCGGTATGATCGTGTTTATTTTCCTTTCATTCTCGGAAACTCTGTACTATTTATTTTATTTTTTACCAAACTACTTTAATTATCTCCTAGATAATTGGTCATAAAAACCATTCGTCATTTCATGTTGCCAAACTGCGTGGTTAGCTTTTGATTTCAGGATGACCAAGGAAAAAATTTTAAAATTTAATGCAACAATGAGTAATATGAAACTCCATGTTCCTTCAATTTCGCCACTGGTGAACCAAACTAATTATGAGAATATTAGAGATATTAGATGTTAGAGTTTCCTTAAGAATTTCGAATTCCAGAGTTGTGCAATCCTTATTTAAATTTCCCCTTTGGTCATTGATGTTAACATTCATGCTCAAGATATTCTACTTGAGATCCGGAGCCGGAGGATCCCTTTCATCTCGAAGACAAGGGTACGGACAGGACAGCTGATACGAATGTAAAGGCTATGAGATATGTACGCGAGGGGTCAGCGCAGACCGCAGTTGGGCACAAGTGTTACAGGGCAAGACATTTATTGGATTCCCTCTATCCTTTGCCTGCCCATTGCTCTCTGCATATTGGAACACTGAGGTGGCTTTCACACCACGTATCTCTCTTCTTACTTCTGTGCTCACCGCTTTGTACAGATTATCGTAATCGATGAGGATGTAAGACAACAAATCGCGATAGAACAGCTTTAGTTGACAGGACAAACCTATAATTAAAGAGGAGCCAAGTTTTTTTGAACACTTCACTATAGAGGAAACGTAATTGTCAAACGTTACTTGCTTATGTAACATAAAGTTATATAGCCCATGGGGCCTAAGTAGAATAGAATATACTTTTATTGCGATCGGGGAAGTCCCCATAAAATAGTAATGTGTCCATAAATAATATTTTTATAAACAATTTTCTACTTTTAGGTGTAATAAACGAAAGAAAAAAATATATAATAGTAATAAAAATATATATGTACATAGTCATATATGAGTACGATAAAAAATAAATTTAGCCACAACAAAAAAATAAAATAAATAATAATAATTATCAAAAAACATATATCCATTTCTTATGGCTTCAAAAAAATAACAAGATCATAATAAATAAATGAAGATACATTTTTAAGTCAGTGATCTATCTAAAAACCTCTTAAATTTAGACTTATTCTGGTATAAATGTACAGTTTTTTTAGTATTTTCAGAGGTTATATTTTTGAGAAATAGTCTGAAGTTTGAAGGTGTTAACTGGGCTATGGCTGGTATGGTGGTTGAGCGGTAGGAGGAGTAGGCTGGGCATGATGTGAAGAAATGGTGAATATTGTCCGCTTCTTTCTTATTGCAGATGGTGCAGTTTTCTATTGGATTGAATCTATGCGTTATGGTTTTCATTGTGATTTGCTGCAATTTATTGTTAGCAGTCCGGATTTGAGCCATAAATGTTTTATGCGTAAAGGGCAGGTCGGTTATGAGGTAGATTTGAGTTATTTGGGTTCCATTAAACATTGCAATATAATGCGGAGAGTAATTCGACATTTCCATTTTGGTTAAATCAGACACTTTTAAGAGATTTTTATGCTTTTGAATTATATTTTTCCTCTCTTTTGCATTCTTATAATTTGTAATTGTATCTTTTTCGTTACATATGCTGATTAGTTGTCTCAGTTGTAGTAAAAAATTCTTTTTTAAATTTCTCAGCTAATTTACTGAGTTTGTTAAGACGTTATCATAAGAAGATATTTTTGGAGACCTGGAGTCTTCCATGTTTAATATTTTATCGGTTCATTTCAATTCTTTTTGGAGTAGGATAGTTGAGACAGGAAGGGGCTAAGTAAATAATAAAACTAAAATATAAAAATAATTAATATACTGGTATTACCGTGTTATTCTATACCGACCGCCAAATTACTAACACATATTGCATCAGTTCAACTTTATTTGTTTCTTATTATCCCACTTTATTTTGTCTGATAGGCAATATAGACATGTGCATAGTGAAATGATGTGAAAATGAAATAGTAAAGACATTTATCATGATATAGCGGCGTAATGATGTGCATACCCGAATAACAATCTAGTCTTGCAAGAACAATGTTCATAACCCAAAATTAGCTTTGAAGGTTACTTTTCTTGCTATAGGTTTGTGTAACTTCCTACCTGTCATTCCTCAGCACGCCGTCTTTCCGGCACATTTTCTTTTTTTTCTCCCTAAAAAAAGAAGGTTGGTCCTCAAGATCTAGTTTTTGGCGTGTCGGCAGACCTGTATTCACATCAGCATAATAAAGACTGGATATCTAGCTATCTATCTGGAAGGAAGACCACTCTCTCCCTCAACAGTTCGGCTCTCACCTACGACATGCTCGGTGATCGCTAGTACTCTGTAACAAGGGCATAGGAGATCAATATTTCTCCCTTGCTCAACGAGCCCATCTCTTCGTTAATCGCTAACTGAAGGTGGAAAAATATTTCTGGAAAATATTATGGAAAAGACTTTTGGAGTCCTTAAACGTCGCCAATTTCAACAATTTTGTAAAAAATAAAAACATAAAAAATCCGAGAAAAACCGTGGATAATGGACTTTTTAACACAACTTTTAAATTGTTTTTATCAATGAAATTCAATGGGTTATGGAAAAAAATAAAAGAAAAGAAGGGTGCGCGAAACACACGACTTTACATACCTTCGTTAATAAAATCAATTTGAGTTGGTGTTGAAAGGTTAAAGAATAACATTGAGTTTCGATGGTGTTTCATTAAATAGTTTATAACATTTTTATCTTCAACAATCCGACGAAAAGAGCATAAACTTATATAATTATTATAGATAATAATTTCCACCTTTAGATTTTTTCAAATCTAACTTTATTTTTAAGTTCTCAAATCGAATTTAACAACGGAGGTAAGTTAAAGTCGTGTGCTGCACGCACCCGATTTTTTTACACTTGCATTATTACGAGTGGTGGTAGGTACATAGTAACAAATTCTAATGTTAATTCAAGTCTTTGTAAACAGATTTAGACCAATATGGAAGCAGCGGCCATGTAAATGAGGCTGGGGCGAGTAAGGGGTGTAGATGGATGTTCTTGTTTACGCTCTTCTCCCGGGAGTTTTGATTCCATCTCAGATTAACAAGTATCATTCACAATCTCTCCTTTAACTCGGCAATATTTCCAACGATAATTGCTTTCTGAGAGTAGTATTTTGTCTATTCACGTATCAAATATTAATTAAGTTATTATCGAAGTATTTGTAACGTAATTTTGCTCAATTCAAATTAGGGCTAACCATGGAATTCGTAGTACTGATCTCACAGAAAATATTCCCATCTGTAACTTCACACTATGAAAATTTTGGAAGCAAAAAAAAAAAAAATACTAGGCGTGAAGTATTAATGCGCCCTTAGACTAAGGTGACCGGATTTTTAGATGGGCAAAGCGGGACAACTCTGAAGGAGGGGGGGTGTGTCAACAAAAATTTTCATACAGAATTAAAATAATATCGTTATATGTTTTTATTTTAAATTTGTTTAAGTAGATTGTTGTCATTTTTTTAAAATATGAATGAATGAATGAATAACTTTATTTACTTTCGGGGTAATCCCCATACAAATAGAGCTGGCTACATAAAAAATATATTATACAAAATATACTTCAATAAAGAGTTAGCAAGATACTAATTCATTACGTTATAAGCTCTAGGTACAATAAACAGTGATAAATTACAATAAAACCTATAACAAAATAACTCAAATACAATATATGTATGACATAACAGTTTCCAATACAATAAATACATAAATATATTATTTTACAAAATACGGTGAGGCACGATAAATAATGTAATAAAGTTAACAAATTCATTAATTATAAATGATCTGATTTGTCAACATTGCTTGGCATAATAATAAATATTTTTTAATTCATCAATATCATCGGTGGTTAAAAGGGCGATAAAATTTGTAATGTTCATATTTAAGGCCCTAGGGATTTAATAGGTTCAGTACGGTGCGTATATGGGGCATCGAATGAAAATATGGAATAAGTCCTCTCTTTCGTTTAGATTACATAGGGTGCAGTTCTCCTTGGGTTTGAAATGGTAATATATATTGTTAAACGTTAATTTGATATTGTAGTTTCCAGAAAGTCTTAGTTGTGTAAATATTTTTATGACAGGGAACGGTGCGTTTAATAATAAGTAAGCTTGAGGCTTATGTCTATTGTTATGAATGGAAGGATAGAGTGGGTTGTAGTGTTCACATTATGAAAATTTCGGAAGAAAAAAAAAAAAAAAAATACTAGGCTTTAAGTATTAATGCGCCCTTGTGTATTAATGGTGACCAGATTTTTAGATAAGCAAAGCGGGACAACTCTGAAGGAGGGGGGGGGTGTCAACAAAAATTTTCATACAGAATTAAAATAATATCGTAATATGTTTTTATTTTAAATTTGTTTCAATAGATTGTTGTCATTTTTTTAAAATATTGTAAAAATCTTCACAAAAATTTGATAAATTATATTTGACACATAAAATGGCTTTCAAAGCTTCAACACTTAATTTTGATTTTCCTGATGATCACACTTGATTTACCGTAGAAAAAACGTATAATTGTATGTTTTGATTCTTAATGATAAATTCAAATTTTAAATTAATTTGTGAATATCTAACTGTTCTTTAGTAAACTACAATATTATTTGTCTATGAGAATTTAAAAAAAAATACTATAATCTTATAAACACATACTGTACAAATAACCGTTTCACATCGGCAAAAATTCGTCGAATTAATTTGCCTCAAAAATTATTTACATGAACATATTTTATTGTTACGGTTTTCCTCATTACAGTAACCCTGCAATGGGTGCATTTATTTCTACGCGTACCATCTTGCGATACAACGCGTATTTTTATTACATAATATAAATTATGTTACAGAACATTAAGTTACATAAAAAATAAAATAAGTCAAATAAAACTAATAAATATAAACTGATAAATTAATCGTTTGTTGTAACAAATTAACAAAATAATACTAACTAATTGACTAAACAAAGAAACCAGTAACAAATAATAAATAATTCATTTGTTATAAATACTTAACGAAATAATAAAAACTAACTAACCAATTGATTAGTATTAGTAACAGTGAAATTAAATTAAGTACAATTAATAACGAGTTATTGCCTGTTGCTATTTCTCTAATTCTGCATAGTCCACCCGTTCCACAAATTCATCAAATTTTGAAAAATATTTTGTAAGAAGGTCACATTTCGAAGGCGGCCATTGGTCTCCGTTTAGTAGGACTGTTGAGATCAGTTTGTGTCTATGTTTGTCCAGTTTACTGCAATCGAATAAAAGATGGTCGTATGTCTGTTCGCTTTTACCGTCACATTTACAGATTTTGTCGTCGGTTAGTTTGAATCGAAATAAATAGCTTCTGGCTCCTCCATGTCCCGTCAGGAATTGTGTCAGTTTGTAGGAAATTTTTTTAAGTTTAGTTCGATCGTCAATTGTTTTTATGTAGTCATAGGTGTGTCTACCTTTTGTTGAGATGGCCCATTTCGTATTCCATTTCTGCCTTGTTTTCATTGACAGAAAGTGTTTGATGGCGCTGATCGGTGCCTTGTCGTATGCTATCGGGAGAGCGGTGTCTCTTGCCGCCGATTTAGCCGCTTCATCCGCTAATTCGTTCCCAACAACGCCAACATGGGCTTTAACCCACTTAAAGCTGATGTTCATACCTTCCTTATGACAAACTATTAGTCCATGTCTGATTTCCTCTAAGAGCCCTTCGTGTATGTTCATGTTCCTTAATTTCGATAGTGTTGTTTGACTGTCTGTCTGGATACAGAAGTTAGACGTATAATGAGAATTTTTTATGTAGAGCACAGCCTGTAATAGTGCATACATTTCTGCCTGATTGTTTGAGCAATAAGGGCCTAACCTAAATCGCGCTGAATGCACCAGCTGCTCTCCTTCAAAAGCAAGGAAGGCAGCTCCTACCTTGTCTTGATCCTTGCTACCGTCAGTGTAAATGTTGATGCCGCTATTCGGGCTAGTGTCTGTAATGTTGGGCTTCGAAATATCTTTTTGGTGAATCCAAAGTTTACACGGAATTTTGTGTTCAAATTCATGAATCGGAAAGTTTAATAGATTTTTGCCTAATGTTATAATTTTATTGTTGTTTATAACGAAATTAGTTTGATTGACTTAAAATATTTGCAAAATTTTATTTGTATATTTCTTTCTAAAATTTCTTTTAAGATTTAGGTCGGTGATATATTTTTTTCATCAATATAAAATATGAAAACTATGAGTATTTTAAGCTAAGCTTAAGAAAATTTACGTATTTATGAAATTTAAAAATAAATTGCTGACCTAAATTTTCTATGGCAAGTAGCAGATTTTTAATATTTTATTTGTTTAATTAGCTTGCTAGCACGCAGTACGAACACGAAATGTATCATCTGAGAGACAAAAACAATGTAACTAGGTTGCAAAAGCAATATGTTAGTCGTCGTAGATCGTAGGATTCTTATAACGCAAAACAATGATTTTCATAAAATATAAAATTTAACTTAATTCTAAAAGTCGGGACGTTTAAAAAACGCGGGACGCGGGACAAATTATAAAAAAAAACGGAACTGTCCCGCCAAAAGCTGGACATCTGGTCATCTTACCTTAGACGTGTCATACTCGAAAAAATTCGACCTGTATATGAAGTACTAAGAAAGATGTTGTATACAGAACTTCATTATTGTAATGAATTATAGTAATAAAATTATATTTTATGAATATTTCCATACATAAATAGTTAAAATCAATGTAACAAAAAAAAAAAAACATATAAAAATATGGCACAGTTGTACATTATATAATTAATAAACTTTTGACATAAAACGATTGTTACTGAATTTCTTTAATAAAATGTGAGAACTGTCAAATCACCTATATTAACTAAAGAAATTAGTCCATTCATGTTATATTCTCAGGGTTTAAAATTTATAAAGAACGAAACTTGAAAATTCAAAAGTTCAAAAATTAGTTGGTTTAATAAAATTAAATTATACTCACCCTTTAGTCCAGAAAATAAGGGTCACCAAAACAAGGCTTAAGCTCTTTATGTCTGTTTTTTCCTCAGTACAGGGGTTTTCTGAGGAAGTTCTCCGACAAAGGGAATAAATCTATATGATAATTGGCTGACCATTCCTTGCTCAATCAGAGAGGGGCCGCGGATGGATGGACGGCTTGTGATAATGGCGTCAGTCTCAGGGATTTTTTTAGGCCTGGAAATGAACAAATGGCCTCTATGAGAAATCGTTCATGTCCCGTTCATAAAACAGCTCATAGATTATACATACCGGCTTGCAGGATTGGCCGCTCAATATCTCCCGCGCGCGGGACATCCGGTGTCCTTAGCCTGATTTATAGGATCGTATTAAGTCCCGCGTCCTGCCTCTGTCCCTCCAAGGAGGAGGGGGTCAGTGTTGCTTCTTTCTCTTACTTTTTATTGATTGCAAGGGAACATCTCATTGTTGGATATCAGCTGAAGTAAAACATGTTTAACTTTAAAAAAATCTGGTGCGCGCAACACACGACTTTCACTTACCTCCGTTGTCAAAATCAATTTAAGATTTTTTAAATACATGTAGAGATAAAAATAAATTGTTAAAAAATAATTAAATTGAATTTCAATAGAAACATGTGTCTTATTAAATCTGTGGTGGTCGCGAAAAACTGGATAATTCGAGTTAAATAAAAAATGTGTTAACTCCACCTATCGCTACATCAGACCGTCTCCCACGTCGTGTTAAATTGGTTAAAGAAATTACTTGGTGAAAGAAATTTCAGGTGGAAAGAAAGCTGTATGTTATTACTCTATTTTGGTATTACGTAAAGTTCAAGTCGCTCATCTGTAAAATGAAAAATATTTTTACCTACAACAATCAGTTAGTGTTTGGGGAAATTGCCTCCAACTCAATGTAAAGATGATAACTCCTTTTTGAATAGTGGGCTGTATGAAAATATAAAAACTTAAGTAATTGAAGGCTGGATCGAATGAAACACTTGGGGGCGCTCTGCTTCTTTTCAGGCCACCAGGTGGCAGCACGGTTAACATGAATTTTCCTTTTCGGTAACCCGAAACAGTAAATTAATTATATAGCAATATTTAAATGATGGTATATATAATAATAATAATAAATAATAATAGGCTTAGCGAACCCGAAGGTTCGATGCCGATACCACCAAATTCCGCCTACACAGACTCGTCCAATGCTCACCATTCAAGCCCAAGCTCCCGAGATCAGCCTTAACGCAATCCTCCCATCTCCGCTTCGGCCTACCTTTCGGACGCCTACCAGTCGGATCAGCAAATACCAACTTTCTCGGAATCCGTTCGTCATCGAGCCCAACAACTTTACTCGCCCATTTGAGTCTCCGCGATGCAATCAGCTCAATTATATTCACAGGATGCAAGTTCCGCAATTCCGCGTTATGCAACCTTCTAAACTCCCCAGTGGCCTCATCTCTCTTTGGACCAAATATTTTACGCAATACTTTATTTTCGAAAACCTTAAGCCGCTGTTCATCCTTTAAAGTAAGCGGCCACGTTTCACATCCGTAAAGAACCGTTGGGAGAATAATAGTTTTATAAATTCTAATCTTTAAGTTTTTAGATAGAAGCCGCGAACTAAGTAACTTAGCAACTGAATAATAACACGCATTTCCCACCTTTAACCGGGACTTTATTTCTTCCTGGATTTCATTTTTTCTAGTTATAATTGAACCTAAATACTTGAATTTCTCTACGTGTTTAAAAGTATGACCTGATACATCAATATCTCCAAGATCGACACCGTTTCTACTACTAATCATATACTTCGTTTTATCGGTATTTAATTCGAGTCCTATTTCTTTACCGGTTTTTATTAACACACTTGTATTTAGTTGTATGGTTTCCGTGTCTTCACCTAGCAGTACCAGATCATCGGCATACCCCAAAACCGGAATCTTGTCACCCATATTTAAGCCTTTCTCGGTACACATCACCTTTTCTATGACATATTCTAAAGCTATATTAAATAACACAGGTGAAAGAGAGTCACCCTGTTTTAAACCCGATCGCACCTCAAATCTCTCGGAGTAATTATGACCGATTCTAACTTTATGGAATGTTTCCGACAAACACATCTCTACTAGGTTTACTAACTTTCTAGGTATTCCCTGTTCAATCATGATGTTATATAGCTTCTGACGGTCTATTGAATCATAAGCCTTTTTAAAATCGATATAAAGTTGATGGACTACACCGTTGTATTCCAATTTTTTCTCTAATATTTGACGTAGGGAAAATATTTGGTCAATAGTCGAGCGATTCCGCCTAAAACCACATTGGTAATCTCCGATAATTTCCTCAGCGTATTCCGTGATTCGACTAGTTAGAATTGACGAGAATATTTTATAGCATACTGGGAGAAGAGAGATCCCACGATAGTTGTTACAATCCGACCTCGGTCCTTTTTTGTGAATCGGAATAAGTATTGATTCTTTCCATTCCTCGGGCATTTTTTCAGTTTCCCAGATCTTTTTAACTAAAAAATGTATTTTGGAAACGCCCGCTTCTCCACACGCCTTGATTAATTCACTCGTGATATTATCATTTCCTGCGGCCTTACAACGTTTTAATTTTCCTATCGCCATTTCGACTTCCTCTTTACTCGGTGCGTCTATCCATGGTTCAGCGCTCTGATATTCAGAGAGAGGAGATTGATTATTATTTTCCGTATTTAAGATGCCGTCAAAGTGTTGTTTAAATTTATTTGATATCTCAGAAGGATCCGCAATTATATTGTTATTTGCATCTTTAATCGCATTCAATAGAGGTTCAAATCTTTTACGCGATTTGTTTATACCTTTGTACATCTCTCTTACGTCATTTTCGTTTCTGTGTTTTTCTATTTCTATTATTTTGCCTTTAAGATACTCTCTTTTCTTATTTTTTAAGAGTTTTGAAGTTTCATTCTTTACTAACCGAAAATAAGCCACATTATTATCGCTTGGATTATTTAAGGAATTCAGTTTAGCGGTTTTTCTTTTTTCGCACATATTTTGACAATCCCTGTCGAACCAAGGTTTGTTCTTTTTATTTTCAATTTTTCCAAGACATAAATTACCGACCTCTTTAATATTATCCCTGATCCCTTCCCATAGTTTGTTTACATCTTTGTGTTCCTCGTCTGAAGATTCCAAAGCTTCGAACCGATTTTTTAATTCTATCGCGAATTGTTTTCTAATTTCGAGGTTGTTCAATTTAGCTAAATCAAAATTCTCGGGACGAATATAGTTCGGTGTTCTCTTTTTTGTATTTAGTTTTTGTCGAAGTTTCGCGATTACTAATTCATGATCAGAACCGCATTCTGCACCCCGATACGATCTCACGTTAATTATGCTACTTTGCCATCTGTTTTGTATTAAAACATGATCGATTTGATTCCGTGTTTGTCCATCCGGCGATGTCCACGTATACTTATGAATATCCTTATGTTTAAATGTAGTACTTTTGATTACTAGGTTTTTCGAAATGGCAAAGTTTATTAGTCGGGTCCCATTATCATTACTATATTCGTGCAAACTTTCTTTACCGATTGTAGGACGATATACTTCTTCCCTTCCAACCTTTGCGTTCGCGTCGCCTAGTATTATCTTAATGTAATTTCGTGGTAACTTATCGTAAACCGACTCTAGTTTATCATAAAATTCGCATTTTACTTCATCATCACTGTCTTCGGTGGGAGAATGAATGTTTATAAACGCGATTTTAAACCAACGCCCTTGAAATATATTGATGATGATATTGTTCCAATGGTAGAAAAAGATGGTGATGAAGTCTATTTCTTTTTCTCGAACATTCCATATAAGTCTGACATCATGTATTTTCATATTAACTTTTCAGCTCGTTTTACTCATTTGTCCTAATGATATAAAAAATGAAATTCTTTAAATAAACATTTTTTTAAAACACATGATTTTTTTTTTTTAGGAAAAAAACTTTCGTTTGTTTTTTTCAATTATCTGATAACGATTAAGGGGTGAAAAGCTGTGTAGGTTAATTTGTCATAGGTGTGAATCAATGTTATAAATTTGGTGCTGATATACGTGGGGACATGAGCTCACATAGGGTAGGGCGGGGCTAGTTGAGCAATTTTTCACTTGAACGGATATAGCTCCTCAATGATAAGTCTCAATGAGTTTTTAAGCGGCTTGATGGATTCGTAATATACCCCTTAGCAAAAGTTTCCGTAGTAATTTTGTTGTAAGAAGTCGAATTTAAGAGCTATAGTTATATAAATCCAGGAAGTCAAGTTTGCTTAATGTACCCCATAGGTGAGTGAGGTAAGTTGAGCAAGAGTATGGGACAAATTGAGCACCAGACCATGGGTTCAATTTCGGCTAGAAATAAAGTAAAATATGTGTTTAACAATCAGCTCTTTGTTTGTCGTCTTTTAGTGACAGAGCGACAAAATTGTAAGTAATTTTCTTTGAATAATTAACCAAAACCAGAATCAATAAAACATTAACGTATCTTAAGATTAACTTCAACATTAGATGCAGTCTTGCTATTTATAATAAGACTACAATGTTTATATTATTACTCATATAACTTAATGATCATTGTCACTGTTGCAATTAAGTAAATCTTGTAGTCTTCCTCTTGTAAGTCTGCATCCTACCAAAAAGTTAAAAATCCATTACTTAAGTTGTTTGAATCGTCAGGTTAGTTGAGCAACAATAGCTTCCCAACCCGGAATTTTAAACCAAAAGCGAGGTTATAAATGTCATAAGAATTATATCAAGAACAACTCCACATATCAAAAGTACAATAATTTTCAGAAAGATTAACACTTAGCTGAATTAAAAACAGATGAAAATTGACTAATACAGACGTAAACTTTTGATGAACGACGTTTTTACTTTTTGTTCACAAAATAAACAAAACACACTAGCGCTTCACTCGCACATCCAGCCGCCACTAGCGATCGCGTGGTGATTATCCCTCCCACGACTCTTTCCGTCATCAGATGCCGATGCGTACGGTGAATAGTTTGCGAGATATTTTAACTGTCCAACTTGCCCCTTTGCTCAACTAACCCCACTCCATAGAATATAATAAGAAAAGCGCAGCCCATTCAACTGCAATCCCTAATGCAATTACGCTATTGATTTCTTTAATTATCGCTCTAAAATTACCCCCCTTGTATTCGTTTATTCTTTATCAGAATTTAACAGGAATATTAATTTGAACACTGTAAGCAACGCTGAAAATATGTAAAATCTTTGATGACTCAACGAGAGGATAACTCGAATTTAGAGCTGAGATGAGCTGTCCTATTACAAGTACTCTCTATAAAGCCTAGGGAGTTGTTTCCTTACAAGATGTTACTAATCAGGAAATGATAGATTCATTTTAAATATATATGGCATAACATGTGACGAAACCCCTTTTGAAAAATACCGATATACCGATTCACTTACTTTACAAATTCTTGAGAACACCCATTCGCTACTGGACCAGCCGACAAGAGCGACCAATGAAGCGAGCCCGCCCCGAGATCATAATTCAGAGTAATTGACATGACTGCCTCCTCCTTCCGTTAAACACCTCCCGATATTTTTTCCTCCCCTCCCGTTATCGTGGCCAATGTCCCGTGAGAGCCGGCTAATCTCACTCCCTCTGCTGGACATTAGGCTAAATTATATGTGTCCTCTTTGTCCAGCCCTTCCACTTCCTCTTTGTAAATGCAGACACACGAGCGAGGGTTCCCTCAAAACGGATTCAGGAAATGGAACCGAGGAGTTTCCCTGCAAATAGAGTTTTACTGAATAAATTTATTTGTTATTTATTCATGTCGATATCGATTCCTTTTAGTTCGTTCATGACGAATTAACTTTCACAATTTTTTTTCCTTCTAAATTTTAGAAAACTTTGGCTTTTACTTTCACTTACCTATATATTAAAAAACATAAAAAGGGAAAATATTGCGATCGTTAAAATTTTCTAGTTCGAATATTATAATGGGAATACACAGAAAATTTTTAAAAATCTTTGGTGATTTTACGAGAGGATGATTCACATTTAGAGCTGAGATGAGCAGTCCAATAACAAGTACTCTATAAAGCCTAGGGAGTTGTCAGTCCAAATGAATCAATCCCGCAAAATGGTCTGTTTGGAGCTGAAACTCCATATTTTAAAAGCTTATATGCATGAGATGTGACAACAAAATCAACGAACCAGAAAAGCCACTTTATACGCTGTATTTAAAAACATTTTTACGATTTTCTCAAATGATTAAAGTAGTCTGGCAAGGCTTAAATGCTGGTATTTGTATTCCTTTAAAGTATTTTATATGTTATGTCATGTTTAAGTGTATTTATATATTATAGAGAATAGCATTTTTGATTTGATTTTATTTTTTATACCAGTTATTTTCTATCATTTCATAAATAAAAGATCTGGTGCGGGCAACACACGACTTTCACTTACCTCCATTTTTAAAATCAATGGAAGAATTTTCAAATACAGTTAGAGATAAAAATACGTGAAACTATTAAAGAATTAATTAAATTAAACTTCTATAGAAACATGTGTTTTATTAAAAAATCTATTATATTGTTATCTAAAATATTCAGTTAGTTTTATCTTCTTCTCATCACTCTCTATTAACTTCTAAAAGCTTGAGTATAAGATGTTTTTTCTAAAATCGTTAGCTTTCCAACGGTATATCATACATGTATATTACCGCTCCTATGTTCAAAAACAAATCATTTCATTAAAAATATGTTTTTTTCAGTTTTTTCCTTTATTTGGGTATCGAATTCATTCAATTTATATATTTATCTGTTTTTCATCAGTGGTAACAAGCTAATATAGTTATTTTTATAGAATAAAAAAATTAAAGGTACTTTAGAGGAAGAAAATTTAAAATATCGGCATTTAAGCGCTGTCAAACCATTTTTATCCGAATGAAACCTAAATTAAATTAAAGCCCATTAAATTTTACATCGATATAGCGAGTTTAATCAAAATCGTCGGAACGGTTTTCGAGAAAATCGAAAAAAGGTGCAAAATGCATAGTACAAAGTGGCTCTTCTGGTAAGCTCATTTCGGTAAAAAAGTTTTGTAACGTCTCAAGGATATATTTGCCTTAAATATGAAATTTCAGTCTCATAGGACTTACCGTTTCCTCCCGGGAGTTACCACACACAGACCTTTTTGCGGGACTTGGTTATTTGGACTCAGGGGACCCTAAAACGTGTATTTCCGTTGAAAATTGGAATTCGAAAATCTTCGCGATCGCAATACTTTCCCTTACTATATATAGTAAGTGAAAGTAAAAACCGTGGATACAATTTTTTTCTGGCAGATACTTTTAGTACTGCAGCGGTTATAAGTCAGCTTCGCTACTGAAAACTGGAAAAATTGGGAAAATCTCTCTGAGATGGATCCTTAGCTAGTTCCCGGATTATGGAATGCTCTTCGCTGTTTTAACTGGCGTTTTCCTCAACAATTAGTAACTCATATCATTTTGCATATCTCAAAACGAAACAACAACTAGAAAAGTCTTGGTCCTTACAACATAATTAAAAATTCACGAAAATTTAAATCAATTGACACTTTTAGTTGTCTAAAATAATGGCAGTTAGAAACGAGTCTTCCACTTTTCTTTTTTTCAGATACAGTCTTATTGTTACACTACTTGTTCTAGAAATTTCGATTGTGTAAGCATTGTCCTTCTTTCTAATACAAAATTTCAAAGAAAGGGTTTCGCCAAGTTCATCAATATTAAAAGCGGGATACCGTAAAAGGGACCGAATGGAAAATGACGAAACTTACACAGATTATATCTTTTTATGATAAGCACTGTAGGATAAAATTTTGTGTTTCGGACTCAGTTAATTTTTAAAATTTAATACGTTGGATTGGAATTTACTAATTAAAATAAATTGGAAATTACTGTCTTGCAATGCCTACCCCATCTTATCAACCTACTTGATGCCTAATCAAATTAATATCACATGAACCAGTTGTCTTGTAAAAGTTCATAACCTTAAAGTCCAAGAATATGTTCAGTGATGGGGATCAACGATTCTTAGTAACAAAATAACTTAAATAATATTTTTCTGAACAAGATCTTTCTCTGCGGAGCGAAGAATATTGAATCAGCGACTGAATATATGAAAAGTATATTAATCTTAATTTATTGAACAATAAAATACCTCAACTTATAATGTTCATAAAATCGCCAAAGTATCAAGCGGTTTACTAAGAGTGAGTATTGAGAGGTACTAAGTTAAAATGGTAACATAGTTTATTATTTTTTCATTTAACGCCCCTTTTATGCTACTATGGCTTATTGGACGATGCTACAGTAGAAGTAAAAAATTTTGCATATCAAGGTTTAGTTGGGATTGGGATCTTTAACGAGTACCTGACATCGCACAGGATCGGGATTACCGTTTTACGTTCCCTCTGAACTATGCCACAACCAATTAATTTTGAACTCCTTTAAAAAAATTCCTTAATGAATTTTAGGCCCTTAAGCCGGATTCAAACCTGCTTAGAATTGGATACATGAGTAATAAAATAGTTTCTTTTTTTCATTTAACGTCTCTTTTATGCCATTATGGCTAATTAGAAGATGGTACAGTAGGAGTCATAAATTTTGCATACATATACCGATAACTACGTTATTTGGAGGAAATTAAATTAAAGGCCAGTTGGAGTTTAAACCCGCGACCTTGGGCATGTAAGACTGTTATGCACTAGTCACTCACAAGTTACCCCAATGCTATAGTTTAATATATAACCAATTCTCGATTCCATAGGTCTAATTAATCGTGTCTTAAATTAGTTTACTGTAATAATCTGGAGGTTTTGAACGTTTGCCATGTAAGTGTACGAGCGGTTTTCTATCGTTTCAGTCTGGTCGGAGGATTCCATTCCAGGAGCTTGTCAAGACGGAGTCCTCGCATTCGAAATTTGTTCTGCAGGAATATGGTGGATATTATTAAATAATGATGTAGGGCAGGAATTAAATGTGATTGGATAGTTTTCAAATATCAATTTTGATTTTCAAAATAACTAATTGTGAATATAATTAGGCAAAAATCATAGAAAAAGTTCTCCTATAAAGATAATCAGGATTGGAGGAATATAATTAATTGGAGGAAATTTAATCCGGCATAAAATGGTTCTCGGGGGAGCGGCGAGGTCTAGTGGGTAGAGCGCTAGTCTACAGTGCTCCGGGTTCTGGGTTCGAATCCCGGCTGGGGCGGAATATTATTTATTCTATTATTTCAGCCCGGGGGGAGAGGAGGGAGGGGAGGAGAGAGGGCGATCCTGGGGTAAGGAGACCCTCCTGGGGCACATCCATCCCTGGGTACCCAAAAATGGGGAAAAAACCTGGCGGAATCACCTCATTGCACGGCCGTTGGCCTAGAAACAGTACGAATCTCTACATGGGTTGTAATGGTACAGGTTTAACAAAATATTTTTCGATAAAATTGTATTTTACTCAAAATTTATATCTACATTTTTCCCAGTGGTTGATATTTTTCAGTATGAGCAAAAATTATATATCTTATTGAATAAGATGAACTTCCGGTGATGAACTTTGTCTATCATACAGCAATATAAAATACTGAAATATTTTTTAAGAGAGAAAAAAATGTTTAATGAAAAAAACGCTGGAAATTATTACACAATGGTTTATTATGTCCATAAAACCGACATAGTATCAAGCGGATTACTTAGAGTGAGTATCGAGAGGCACTGAGAAGGGACGGGGGCAGTTTAGATAGACTGACGGGGACAAGAAGTGGACGAGAATTTGTGTTATTTTTATGCAGAGGATGAGGCGGGGTGCTAATAGCGGCTCCCTGAGGGTCAGTCGGATAAGATCAGGAGGAGGGGGGCGGCATGGGGGGGGGCCCCGGCTATCTTGTTAGCAGCTTCCAACCTCCACGCTTCTATTCTTGTCTTTACAAAGATAATCTTTTTTTTTTTTTAATAATATTGGAACAGATATCGGTTGTTGTTTGAAATTATACTTTCTCAATTCGGCCCAACTATATAAGGCATTAAATATAGAATCTAAAAAGAACGATTTGCAATATTCATTAACCTCAACAAAAAAAAAAAATTCTCTTCATATCTTTATTGCCTCCTTTCAGAAGCTATCTGACAATCTTCAAATGTGCTGTACAAATGTGAGATCAGACATGGTAGCTATGGGGAAGTAAAGTGCCCAGCAGCACCCCTTTCTAGGCTTTAATTTAGCAGAGGAGGTATCTCATCCAGCCTATAACAATTAACACAAAGAAAAGTTTTCAATTTTGAATGGAATAATTGGAACTATCTCTTCTCTTTCTTTATATTTTTCTATAATAATAATTGATATTAAAAAAAAGTTTTTGATTTTAATTTTGTGGAAATTTTCTAAATGTATGACCCAATAAAGCATTTTAGAATTAGGTTCTTTTTCCGAAGATTTTTTAGTTTTATTCTAGTATTAAATTACTTCAAGGAATACATTTTATTTAGATTGTTATGCAACAAAAATAAATTGACCCAACAACTTTTTTTTTATATATAAATTTTTTTCGCACTTTAAAAAATAATCCAATGTTGCTTCCCTATACGCTAGGCATAGTTCATCATATTCAAGAAAATATAAAAACCAGCATCCCACAGGCTCGGAACAACCATTTTACGTCCCCTTCGAAGGATGCCACAGCCAATTAATTTTTAACTCCTTTAACGAATTTCCTTTGAAAATTTTAGGCCCTATAGCCGGGTTTAAACCCGCGAACTAAGTTCCATGCCTCCATGCCAGGCTACTACACGACAGGTGATAGATGATTTTATTTAAGAAATAAAGGGAATTTAGGATTTAAGATAGTAAGAATTGGATACGTGAGGAATAAAATAGTTTATTATTTTTTTTTTCATTTAACGTCCCTTTTATGCTACTATGACAAATCGGACGATGCTACAGTGGGAGTCCTAAATTTTGCTTATCCAAGTTTAGTTAGGATAGAGATCTTTAACGAGTACATGACATCGCACAGGCTCGGGATTACGATTTTATGTTCCCTCTGAAGGAAGGCACAATATAATTTTATTCCATTAAAAAAATCTTAGGGTCAGCTGGAGTTTGAACCCGCGACCTTGGGCGTATAAGCCTGTTATGCTAGTCACTACTCAATTGACCCCAATACTATAGTTTAGTAGAGCACTGTTCTCGATCCCATAGGTCTAATAACCGTGACTTAAATTAGTTTTTGTAATAGTCTTGAAGTTTTGAACGTTTGTCATGTAAGTGCACGAGAAGTTTCTTGTCGTTTCAGTCTTTTCGGAGGATTCTACGCAAAGAGTTTGTCAAGCCAGAGTCCTAGCTTTCAGATTTTTTTCTGCAGGGATATGGTGGATATTATTGAAGGGCAGGGAGTGAATGTGATTGGATTTTTTTCAAATATCAATTTTAATTTTCAAAACCCATAATTTTATGTATAATTAGGCAAAAATCATAGAAGAAGTTACATCGATAGAGAGAGTTTAATCAAAATCATTTGAGCCGTTTTTGAAAAAATTGTAAAAAAGTGAAAAATGCATGGTATAAAGGGGCTCTTGTGGTAACCTGATTTTGATGAAAATTTGTAACGTCTTTGGCGTATATTAAACGTCTTAAATATGAAATTTCAGGTTCGTACGGTTAGTTCTTGCGCTAGACTTGAATGAAAGACTTCGATGAAAAAGTTTCTGTAACATCTCGTGCGTATAGTTGTCTTAAATATGAAATTTCAGTTCCATAGGACTTACCGTTTCTGTCCGGGAGTTATCACAAACACACACACACACACACACACAGACCTTTTTTCGGGACTTGGTTTTTTGGACTCAGGTGACATTAAAACGTGTATTTCAGTTGAAAACTAGAATTCGAAAATTTTCACGATCGGAATACTTTCCCTTACTATATATTTCATATACCTCACACTGCTCCGCGGTAAAGAGGAATCGATTAAGTAAGTATATATTTCATTTATAGGTAAGTTAAAGTAAAAATTAAATCCATACATTGCAACCAGATTCTTGGACAAATAAAAACTTTTATTAGTAATAAAATTGACTCACTCTCATTGGTTCTTTCCTTTCATACCAGGACAGCAGTTTTGAGCCTTAAAATCACAAAAACAAAAATAAGAAAGATTGTATCGTTCTTGATGCTTATTTTCCGTTTATTAATGCTCACAAAATTACAATATAATAACTTACATATAATCTTACCACTCCAAACTGAATATTAGCTCAGAAACTTTAAGAATATCAAATACCAGAGTTTAATAAAAAACTTTTCATTTTAAATAATTTATTTTAATATATCATTTGGTTGTATTTCTGTTAAAACTTCTCATTTAAGAATCTTGTTTATGGATACTGTTTGGGTAATTTTTTTTTTTTGTTTACTTGACGTTATCGGATAAAGTGTTTTTTGTTTATCTGTTGAGTCTTATTGGGTTAAATGTTGATTATAAACATAAAATTAAGGCAAATATTAACCTTGATATACAAAATAGCATACGCACTTCCTCTATTTTTTTATTTTTTTACGATTTGGAATACATGATTATTCCTACTAACTAGCGAATTTCACGGTGTATCTGTCACCCATGCATATACCTCAAGGAAACAGATTTTACATATTCATCATATTGAATGTATTGTTTGTTGTGGAGGTTTAGAAAAAAAAAACCACTAATTTTTCCAGAAAATGTTTGTTTTTTTTAATTCCGCGTTTAAATAATTATATCGCCATAAATTTGACAACAAAACATTTTTTATCAAATAAACAAATTCAAACAACTTATCTTAGGCCAATAATCTTTATATAAAAATGAATCGCCTTTTCCCTTGGTCATCGCATCACGCGTGTACGGCTTGACCGATTTCTTTAATTATTTTTTTTGGTATGTTTATATCAGTCAGGAGAAGGACCTTTAAAAGGTAATAATAGTCGCTCTATCTATATATATAAAAATCTGGTGGGCGCAACACACGACTTTCACTTATCTCTGTTGCTAAAACTAATTTTAGAAGTTTTACATACATTTAGAGATTAAAATAAATTGTTAAAGAAACAATTAAATTAAGTTTGAATAGAAACATGTGTTTTATTAAATAATCAATTATATTATTATCTACGACAATTAGTTTGTTTTATCAGCTTTTCATTACCCACCGTTAACTTTTAGAATTTTGTGTATATGACAGTATTTTTTCTAAAATCTTTACCTTTTTAACGGTATATTATACATTTATATTTCGGTTTTAATGTTAAAAAAAATCAATAATCTCTTAAAAAAATATGTTTGCACTTTTCTCCTTTAGTTGTTTATCAAATTCACTCAACTTGCATATTTAACCATTATTTATCAATTCTAATAAGATGATGTGACTTATTTTTTTAAATAAAAAAAAATTAAAGATTGTTTAGAGGAAAACATTTAAAATATCGGCATTTAAGTCCTGTCAGACTATTTCATTCATAAAGAAACGTTCGTGATATTAAAGCATATTAAATTTTACATCAATATAGCGAGTTCAATCAAAATCGTATAAGGTGCTAAATGCGTGGTATAAAGTGTCTCTTCTGGTAGGCTGATTTTGATGAAAAAGTTACCGTAACATATCGGCGGTATATTAATCTTAAATATGTAGTTTCAGTTTTATAGTACTTTTCGTTTTTGCACTGGACTTACCAAAAACACACGGACACACAGACCTTTGGTCATTTGGCCTCAGGGTCCCCTAAAACGTGTATTTCCGTCGAAAACTGGAATCCGAAAATTTTCACGATCGCAATACTTTCCCATACTATATATTATAAATAGGGAAGTGAAAGTAAAAAAGGAAGAGAAAAAAATTCATTTTCATCATTTAATGATTTTTTTTTATCAGAGAATATAATTTATTAAAATATTTACAAGAATCTTAAGTTGTTATTGAAATCACCAGTAAAATACGCTATAAACTTATTTTGCAACCCAGTATTTGTCATTCTAAAAGAATATCGTTGAGTACTCTACCTGTATAATTATCTATTCGCTAAAATTTTACTCAATTCTATTTTAATCGTATCTTTACTTTAAAATATGATCCTTAGTTCTATCACACTAATATTGAGTGGACTCTGCCCTGACATAAAGATGTCAATTCCGACCGTTTGTTGTGCTGTTGACTGTTAACTGATGTTAACGAGCCATCTAATCCTAATTACCAAGAAACCTATAAAGAGAATCCGTGAATGGCCCCAATCACTGCCCACCCCCAAGAAGCGTAAGCAAACTCTCCGAGGCAAACACTGGATTCGGTCCGGAGATCTATTTCCAGTTCGCGGCCATCCATTGAGCCCAGGTGGTCGCGGGAAGAGATCTTTCACCTAATCATAAACAGACTCTAACGCATCCTCAGGAAGTTGTTCTTCAATCCTGATCAAAAGGAACGAATTAAGGACATTTCAACAGTGTTTGAGGAAATAGGAAAACTGCTGTATCCAAAAAAAAAAAAAAAAAAAAATTGGACAAATAAAAATATCCTTTCTGAGTTCGGAGATTTTAATTTATATTTCTCTCTCTGTACAAACACATCTTACAATAAACTAAGTAACATAGTATTGAATTACGTTGATCCAAATTAGAATTAACATTATTTCTTTATCTGTTTAAATTTTATTTAGCGCAGCGAAAGATAAATAAACAGAGTTTCTTGGCAGAATAAGAAGATTGTAATATTTTCGTCTATCAAGATATAAGTTTGAACATTTGGATTAATTTGGGTTCGAGGATCTTTGGTGAATAGAAAAAACGAAATTCAGGAAAAAACAAAGTGGTGGTTAAAAGCGTAAAACGCTTGTTATTATTCAGTAGTTAAACTTCTTTGCTCCAGGCTTCTGTCAAGAAACTTTAAGGTAAGAGAGGGAAATGCTTTATTTTATCAAAATTACAACAAAACAAAACAGTGCTGCCCAAACTGTATCGGGTTGCTATCACACACAGCGTGCTATCACATACTCATCAATCTAATGACATGTGATATTGAATTGAGAAGTTATAAGTTTACCATACATTTATTTTCTTTATCAATAGCTTTCTATGTTATACCTTATATGTGATATAGTTTACAATTTAAAACAAAATCTATGAAAGCAAAAAAAAAAGAAACAAATTTGAAAATGCACATCTAAAGGGTCAGTAGTATCAAAGAATCACTGACATAATTTAAGCAAAAAGATAAGTCCACTAAAGAAAAACAAAAATTATAAATAAATAAATGAGGTCAGGTAAAAATCTTAACCCAACTAATATCCATATAGGTGATGATGAATAATCCCCAGGGAGTCCAATATTATATCCTTAGCCATTATGGACAATTCACTATTACCTACACCGAGTTCTTCTAGAAGGCTTCTTGTTCTGCTGGGGATAGTCCCGCGAGATTCGAACCAAAGGCCAAACTCAAACAGAACTATTATCCTCCCGACTGTTGTATACGGATGTGAAACATGGTCGTTTACTTTGAATGGAAAACACCTCAAGGTCTCATGAGGATAAAGTTTTATTTAAAATTATTGTACCAAAGAGGGATGAATTCATTGGAGAATTCAGGTGGCTAGACAAGGTGGAATTGGATACCTTGCACCGCTCCAGTATTATTGAAGTTGTAGTATCACGGCGGCTCAAATGGCATAAAAAGTTGTTTGACTTAGTGAACAAATTCCATAAAAGTTAATATGCCTTGATTTTTTTTTATCCAATCCCCTAAACAGAATAAATAATTATATTCATGATAATATAATTTCATGTAATACATAATAATTAGAGTAGATAAATACCTTTTTTTACCTAAATGGGTAAAGGAAGGGTGAGTAATTCTAATACACAAAGTATTTAGTTTATGCTATCTGTACGAGTTAATATTTTATGGTGATGAGGGACCTCAGCTTGTGCATGATATGCGCTAGACCAGCGGGGAGGCGTCCAAGAGGTAGGCCGAAGTATAGATGAGAGGATTGTTTCGAATCGGATCTGGGGGCTTTTGCTTGGACTGTGGTCATTGGATTGAACTGTGAAGGCAAGGTGTCGGTATCGAGCCTTTGGGTTCGCTAAGCCTATTCCTATTATTCTACATTTCTTAATTATTCACAGAAAAATAGTAAAATATTAAATAATGGTTACTTACTATTTACGTTGGTCACATAAACTGGCCTAAAATTTTACCATTTGATCAAATAAGAAAAGAAGTTTTTGAAATATAGATATTTAAAGGAAACCACGCATACGAATGTCACAGCAAAAATATATGGTATTAGATAAAATTGAAAATTTACCGCGAATGTTGCAGATAAAATTTTTATTTCGACACTAACATCTAACATAATAAAAAATTTTGGTCTAACCGGCTTCATCAATGGAATTTAGGTATATTCAAAATAATGATATTAATAAAAATATGTTTTGCTATGCTTAAGCGATATCAGCAGATTAAATTGAATACAATTAATATATGGACAACGTAAATGGAATAAAGATAGATAATGTTATACCTGACTCATAGATTTTGAAAAAGAGAAACACACATAATGACGCCTGTAGGGTTAGGGTATTGGAATAGGTGATCAATCTCTTGGTTATTAGCACCGAATATATTTGTAGTAACAGATTTTTTAATCTTTTTATTTATATTTATTTATCTTTTAGACAGACAAAGATTTCATTTAATTAAAAATATAATACTTAAAAATGGAAACTGGCCAGAGACGGAAAAAAATTTGTTCTCTAAATTCAAGACAGACTTACTTAAATTCATTAAAGGCATTGACTTTGAATCACTGACTAAAGACGGGCAGCGTAGGTAATTCTTTTCTGTTGACTAACATTTTATTTTAAATTTGTTAAGATAGTTACTTTATTTATTTTGTTATATTTCATTTGAAACATTATTCTGTAATAATTGTTAATGTGATACTAATTTCATATGTAAATTAATACAATCACATTATCATTCATGTAGTATACCATTAAGGTATGGAACATGATGTTATAATAAAGGGTCCTTATGTGGGGTTACCATGTAAGGAAAAAAAAATATATATATATATATATATATATTTTTTTTTTTTTTTTTTTTTTTTTTTTTTTTTTTTTTTTTTTTTTTTTTTTTTTTTTTTTTTTTTTTTTTTTTTTTTTTTTGACACATTCTGAATTAGTGAATTTATTCCAATTTTTTATTTAATTTTTTTTTTCTTATAGTTCCGGTAGCAGAGAACATTCTTTGACAAACCTAATTATCGTGAACCAACTGTTTTACTGTTCATAATGACGCCTGTAAACACAGCTGAACGAGAACCTCTTAGATCGGAAATTTGGAATGCGGGAGGTAATTCTTGATTCTGATTCAAAAGATCCATTTATTTAAAGGAAGAGAACATTATGCAAAAGGATGAGGTATTAATCATATTTACTAATTTAAAACACGCTCTTTTGAATTTAATTGTTTAAAAAGTAAAATAAAGAAAAATGTTCATGATAGATTGAAAATTCTTGGTTACTTTTTTATGCTCAAAGGTCCAGAAGATTCATGTTATTGCCGTCAGCTGTCCCCTTTTTTCCTTTCCATCAATGAATTAGCCGTGTTCTATAGAAAAAAAAAAAAAGGAAATGACTTTTCAATCATAGTATAACTAATAAACAGTTTTAATTTTGAAAAAATAAAAATATTAAAATTAAAAAATTTGAAATCGTTTTACATAACTAAAACTTTATATAATACAGAAAATTATAAATTCGATTAAAAAAAAAACAAGTCATAATTATTCAGATATAATTCTTCCTTCCAGTGGCGCGACAGACCGTGTAGGCGCCCCATTTAATTACATCCTTATAAAAGTTCCGCCGGGACTGGGATTCAAAACTCACAACCTTTGGCATGACAGACTAGCGCGCTAGCCACTCAGACACGGGCTCCCCTATGCAGATATAATTAACAAATTAAATTTCTGATTTACGGCAATAATGGATAATAGTCATAACCTCCAACCATACGTAACTTTTTTATATTAATATATATATGCATTGGTTAAAGGTTTTTGGGGAATGGGAATAAGGTTCAAACTTCAATCTACTCCTTGCCTTATGATAAATGTTATAATAGAATATAGATATATCATAAACAATATTAAATTGTAATAATTGATAGCTAAATAGTAGAAAAAAAAAAGTTACGTTAAATGAATAAATATGAATAGTAAAAAAAATGTAACAATATTAAAAGACGTGTTTTTTTTTTATGTAAGCAGGGATAATACTAATTTAATTTATTACAATGTGATTGTTAATTATTTAATTGTGATATTTATTATTGTTGAATGTTGAAATTAATATAATATTAAAATGTTATTTTACTATGTTATGTAAAATACTTGTTATGTTATAATACTAAAAAATTCTGAAGATGATGCGTATAAGCCCCGAAACGTAAATGGTTTATTATGAAGAATAAATGAATGATGATTAAAAGAAGAGATTGTTCCTAAACAACCTAATTAAAAAAAGGAAATCTTCAATCTTTTGGTGTAATGTGATATACAGTAGGCTAATGATCTGACATCAGAGAATGGAAATGGAGATGAGAAGAGATCATGGTCATAATTAATTTGGTTGTCGATGTTGATTATTCGAGATAAACTAAAAGGAAACTGTAAAGTATCGATTATTGATAATGTAAGCATACGAAAGAGCTATAGAAACATCACAAATCAAGCAGACAAAATGTTTAGAATGTCCTCCAGAATTTCGAAAGCGCTCCCTTATTACATGCCCTGATTCCATCACCCACAACCAAGATGTAATAAATTCCAACATTCCAAGGAAGGAGCGATCACAAACAGCAAACAGAACGTGTTCACATCGACACATAATGACCCCTGCCCGTAGCTCCAGTCACGTAGTCTTTATCCCTCCGGGCCTTTTTACAGCTTCGCTTATACTTATTTTTTTTTTTTAAGAAGTTGTGTCGCATATCGTTTTGTCCTTTCAGATTTTATTTTTATGATTGACCCGGCGCCAATCCCGAAAACAAATGTCTGCAGTTTGATATAAGATGTTGACTAAATATCTTTAAAAATGTTTTTAAAAAAATCTGGCAACACACGACTTTCACTTATCTCCGTTATTTATATCAATTTAAGAATTTTTAAGAAAATTTAGAAACGAAAATAAATTACTAAAGAGTTATTCATATTGGATTTTAATGGATTATTATTAAATAATCTATTATAAAATTATTTACGACAACCAGTTAGTTTTATCGGATTTTTATCTGTCTCCGTAAACTTTTACAATAATAAGTATAAGATGATATTATTTCAAAAATCTTTAGCATTCCAATGGTATATCATACATCTATAATACTGTTCATAAGTTCAAAACATTGCATCAAATAAATATTTTTGCAGTTTTCTCCTTTAGTTATCAAGGATTTAGGCTATCGAATTCGTTAAACTTATACATTAAGCTGTTTTTTAACAATGTTAATCAGATTCTATGGTCAATTTCATTAAATCTATAAAATAAAAGGTACTTAAGAAGGAGAAATTTCGAAATATCTGCATTTAAGCCCTGCCAGACTATTTCAATCAGAATGAAATCTACATCATATTAAAGCTCATCAAATTCTACATCTATATGGCAAGTTTTAGAGAAAATCGTAAAAAGGTGCAAAAGGCATAGTACAAAGTGGCTCTTCTGGTTAGCCGATTTTTATGAAAAAATTGCTGCAACATATCGGGCGTATAGTTGTCTTAAACATGAAATTTCAGCTTCGTACGACTTATCGTTTTTGCGCTAGACAACAAACTCACAGACACACAGACCTTTTTTTTTATTTCCTTTGAAAACTGGAATTCGAAAATTTTCACGATCGCAATACTTTCCCTTACTATTTATTCCATATATAGGTAAGTGAAAGTAATAATTCAATTTAACTACCTTATGGAATGTATATACACGCATAAGGATTTTATCGAATAGATTTATATAAAGCCTTTACAAGGTCTCTGGAATGTTATAATACTGATACTTTATATCATATATTTGTTATAATCTAAGATGGCTAAAATTGCTGAAAATATTGCCTTATACATATAATCAAAAGGATTAAAGCGCGACGCTAGGAATCAGCAAAGGTTCATATTTAACATAGGAATATTTTTTATGCTATTTATGTTTAACAATTTTTTTTCGACGGCCCCTCGAAACTTTTCTTCTGCCGCTAGAGTACATTTGATACCATTTGGCACTCCGGGCTCATATACAAATTAATCGCATTCAACTTCCCACCATACCTGATTCACATCATTCACTCCTATTTAACAAATAGACAGTTCTATATTCAAGTTGGGACATCTACTTCCGACACACTCCCCATCTTAGCGGGTCTTCCTCAAGGCTCTTGCCTATCTCCAATCCTATTTAATTTGTTCATTTCTGATTTACCAGCCCATCTATTTGTGACGAGGTCATTATACGCTGATGATACAGCATTGTATACATCATCATATCGCATAGATACAATAGTGAATCGCCTTCAACTATATTTTAAAAAATTTCACAAATATTGCATAAAATGGAAATTGAAAATTAATCCCACCAAATCTGAAGCAATTCTTTTCACTAAACGTCGCCCCACAAATAAACCACTAAATCAAGATAAATTCAGCTCTCATCCCTTGGTCAAAATCCGTACAGTACCTAGGCATAACATTAGACAAATCTCTTACGTTCACAGATCATATCAATAGAAAAACTGATAAAGCCAAAAAATTAATATTTAAAATGTTTCCATACTTCAACAGAAAATCCCATTTGAGCTCTCATAACAAATTAATAATATACAAATCAGTTATTCGCCCGTTAATTACATACGCCTCGCCAGTCTGGAGCTCAACCTGCTTGACTAACTACCAAAAACTTGAAAGGATTCAAAATCTATCAATGCGGATAATTAATAATTACCCCAGCTACACTAAAATATCATCCATGCTCCAGGACTTACAGCTTCCAACAATTAAACATTTTGTCCATAATCAAACAGCATCTTACTTCAGTAAAACACCAGTCTCCAAAAATCCATTAATAAAGGAAATCGGTAACTATAATAAAGCATCTCTAAAACGCTACACTCATAAAAGAACTAAACATGTGTTACTAACTTAAGCTAGTTTATTTTAATTTCTAATTTTATATTATCAACTGTGTTATCTGTTTTTATTAGTAGGTTTTTGTATAATTTTTCCTACAACCTTATATAATCACAATTTAATTTTACCACTAATTATAGATTAGATGATTAGATTATAACTACCAAATGAACCAAACATTTGATGATTGTAAGGATGTCTCATCCGTAATCATTTATAAATATTTTGTCAATATGTAAAAATGTAAATAAAGTTTATTTTATTATTATTATTATTACTTGGAGTTGGTATGGGTGCTTAACACCATAACAAATTTCTCTATACAACGCCGAAACTAGTCGTTCGAATTTTGGTTTTCCTAAACTTTTTTTTTTTTTTTCGAAACCCCATGTTTATTTATGAACCTCATCCTATCCCCTTTTCTCATGTTTCTAGATGCTGAGGCCCTCTGTATTTTAGATTTATCCTCAATGCTATTTTTCAATTATAATATCTTAGTCCACTAGTGGCTGACTTTTGCCACCGTATAGGCTCTGGTTAAGTGGTTTAAGTACGAAATGATGGTTTATTGATGATTTAAATGCGTCAAAAAATTTAATATGGTTCTTTTGGATTCACTCCGGCATGCAAAATCACATTTTCCACGTATTATCCTCGATAAATGGACTATCTAACACAACAACATTTTTTTTAATTCGAAACAGTAGTTTCTGAGATTAGCGTTATACAAACAAACTCTTTAGCTTTATAATATTAGTATAGATTTTTTTTTTAAATATATATCATTATCTCCTTTTTGGTTGTTAGGGAAAGGGAGAGAATAAAATTAACTTTAATCTTCAGACCAAAATCCTAGTCCCGCCAATAGTGTTATACGTAAAATGGGACGTTCAAGTTCCTGATTGTCCAGATCCAGGTCGGACAGATGCCAAAGGGCCCCGTTCCCTCCGACTGGACAACCCCGGGCCGTAAAGAAGCAGGAGGAGGGACCGTATCGAAATTAACGTCCTTAGGACGGCGAGGGTATCGATTGAGCCTTTACGACTGACCGGCGTGTGCCGTGTGATTGTGGTCCCTCTGGCAAAACATCCCCGGTCCTAGGGGGTCTGTACAAATTATGGTGATTCCATGCCCTCATCTCAAACGGCCCCCAGCCGTCTCCCGTCCTCGCCAAATGACCACGATAAGTCCCTGGATTAAGGATACAGGCTGTCTGGAATGTGATAGCACTCGTATTAATTCCCTATAAGTACTGTCCTTTATGCTCTTTAATAGGTTTTGTACCAATACATAAAGGAAGGGATTATCTGTATAGATTACATAAAATACAGCTTGTTGCAGCTAACTTCTATGAAAAAGGAAGTTGACACGTCACTAACTTATGTTATAAATTAAGATGTCCTATAAAGTTGATCCGATATACTTTTTTAATTTATCCGAGTAGGTGTATAAGGATTAATAAACGAAAATCTTTAAAAAAAATTCTCACGTGTGTGAACGAGGTCACGAACTTTGGAGGAAGGGTTTCACAATATAGGTGTTTTTGCTGAGGAAAGAATTTTACAAAAAACGCCTTTACAAAACTCGACACCGCGGCATCAGTATCGCGGAGGTGACAATATCGCGGTAGTTGACATATGCTAGTGATATTGGATCATTTGGTCTGATATTAAGGGTAGGGATTTGGACAGTGGTCGTAGCGGTTTTTTTTTATTATGATTATTTTTTATTTATTTAGCCTTGCCATTGTGTTTAGTTGATGAAGGGATGGAGTTCATGAAAAGGGATTTTAGGGAACCATTTTCGTATAGTTTTACACACAATTAAACAAAATAATAACTTAAGAGACAATTAGTTGTAAACATATATTTTTATTTAAATGGGTATAATATATGTGGGTATATGTAGAATAATGGACCTATCTTTTGTGAATTAAAAATATTTAATTTAAATTATCAATATGTAAACATGCCTATCTATGATTTTAATATATTAAGACGTGTCATTTTTACTTTCAGTTACCTACGTATGAAAGTATACTAAGGGAAAGTTTCGCAATCGTGAAAATTTTCGAATTCGATCTTTCACTAGAAATACACTGGCTAGTCTACTGTGCTCCGGGTTCTGGGTTCGAATCCCGGCTGTGGCGGAATATTAACTATTCTGTTATTTTAACCGGGGGGCGATCCTGCGCTGGTTTCAATCCTTTCTCTCCGATCGTTCTCAGTACGTAGTAGTGCCAGACCAGCCCCCATCCTCAACCTTGCCCCTTTCCTGCGGTGTCCCACAGGGGTCGTCTCTATCTCCTACCCTATTTGCTATTTATATTAATGACCTGCCTTTCCATATTAATCACTCTAAATACCACCTCTATGCAGACGATTTTCAAATTTACCTTTCCTTCCAACCTCCCGACCTATTACCAGCAACAAAAAGACTACAAGAGGACTTAGATCGAATAAGTCACTGGGCTGTAGTCAACAAACTAAAACTAAATATTGAAAAAACAAAGGCCATTGTAATAGGATCCCATCACTTCTTGAAAACTGTTCCACATATCCCAACCCTCTTCCTAAATGGTAACCCTATAAAGTTTTATCCGACCGTCAGGAATCTGGGAGTAACCTTTGATCAAACCCTCTCCTTCAAGAACCATATTTCCGAAATTTCCCGCCGCACCTTTTACACCTTAAAGCGACTGAATTCCCTTCGTCACCTATTCCCGTATGAAACCCGGAAGCTCCTCGTTACCTCTCTAATATTCCCCCACTTCGACTACTGCTGTACCGTATACGGTTGTGTTTCTGGGGATCTCGAAGTAAAAATAAAACGCCTAATTAATTGCTTTGTTCGATTTATCTTCGGGGCCCCGAGATACACCTCCGTCTCCGAATTTTATAGCGAGTTGAAGTGGCTTTATCCTTCCAATCGCCGGAAGTATTTCCTTGCATCATTCCTATACCAAGTTATCCAATCCCGCCGTCCATCATACATTTTCAACCTTTTACAATTCAAATCCTCTGTCCATTCCCGCTGTACACGCTCTAGGCCTTCAGATTTATACACAACGGCCCACCAATCTGCACATTTTGACAGATCGTTCCTTATCCGATCCTCAATCCTATGGAATTCTATTCCTCTTTCTATCCGTCACTCCAACTCTCTTCCTGTATTCAAATCCCGCTTATTCATTCATCTCATGACCATCCAGTCAGAACAAAATTGTAATTGACTCTATTTTCAACATATTTGCGTATGTCTGTTTTCTGTTAGTTCTAGTCAAATTGTTTATAAATAATTAATTTCTCTAAGACTCTTAAGTCCAATTTACATGTTATGTAGATGTTATTCCAAAGGGACTTGTCCCAGAATAATAAAGAATTTATTTATTTATTTATCCTGTGGTATGGAGACCCTCCTGGGGCACACCCAGCCTCAATCAAGTGGGTTCCCAAAAATGGGGAAAAAAACCTGGCGGCTGAGCGTGATCTCGGCCGAATCACCTCATTGCAATTCCGTTGGCCTAGAAACAGTACGAATCTCTACATGTACTGAGCCCAAAACTCTCCATGGGGTGTAGTAGCACAGGTTCTTTTACTACAAAATGATTGGATAAGAGCTATCTTTTTTATGACGCGCGGCAGGCTAGTGCTCTCTCTGTTACACCGTCTATTTAGCAACCAACTATCAATTATTTCTTCTAAGGTCTCGCTTGTTCAGGTATTCTTTATGACTTTCTCTAGGAAGGATGTATTTTCGGTTAAAAAAATAATTTTCTATAATCTGAAAGAGAGAAATGCTTTATTTTATCAATGTTACAGCAAAACCAAACAGTGATGCCCAACTGTATTGGGTTACTATAACACAACGTACTTATCAATCTAATGACATGTGATATTGAATTGAGATGTTATTAGTTTACCATAAATTCACTTTCTTTATCAATAGCTCTTTATGTTATTCGAAAAAATTCTTCAGTGCAGAGGAGCATAAAAAGACCACGGCGGCAGATTCACCATTCTTACCCGGCTATACCCTTTGATAACCAACTATAGGGGAGAAGAACAAACACATATATATATATATTTTTTTTTTTTTCAGAACTTAAGAATAGTAATATAGAAGTATAGTAATATAGATGGTTTATTAAATGGCACTACCCATCGTTGAAATATTTTTTCAATAACCTGTTAGAGGGCAAAACGTGTGAGGAGTATGAAAAAAAAGTGGAGGCGGAAATACTAAAGTATAGGAAGTGAGGAGGGATGGGGGCCCGGTTATGACCGAAGGGTAGATAATTCAGTAAGGACTTCCTTCCCTCCTCTGTTTTATATTATACAGGGGGCAGTCTTATCTTGCAACGAGCCATCAGTTTTTCAACTCCTGCTGACCACCCCAACCAGTGCAGATCCATGATGATGTCACCGTGTTGAAAGCACGTTGCGAGCCGCCCGTTTAATTTATTGGCTCTAGAATTATTTCACTCGGTTCGTAAAGCGCCATTCTTTCTTGTCGTTTTTTAAAGAGAAGTAGGGTCTAGGTGCTTGTTCGTTCCGTCTCGGCGACACAAAAAAAAAGCTATAAACACATCAGCTAGTGTTTGGAAGGATAGTCACAGCGGGGTCGTATCTTATTTTTATTACATTCTCGGTTGTTGTTAATATTTCAAAATGAGTGAAATAAATAACGAAGATGAGGATTAAGTTGGAATAAATGGACGTGAAACAAATTAATAGTCTTGTGTGGATTTATTTAAAATAAGTGACACGTCTTTCAATCTAACACATGTAGAATTTGTCTAAATCATTGCTGTGATAGCTCATACTTTTTACATTTACTTACTATATATGTAATATATATTAAGCGAAAGTATTGCGATCGTGAAATTTTTTTAATTCGCGCGAAAAGGTGTGTGTGTGTGTGTGTGTGTGTGTGTGGTAAATATAGCACAAGAACGAAAAGTCGTATAAAACCGAAATTTCATATTTAAGAGAGATACACTTTATTTATAAACAAAACAAAATGGTGCTGCCCAACTTAATTGGGTTGCGATAACACAGCATACCAACTCTTTCCTATAGGAATATTCTCAACATTATAATTTATAATTTCAAACCCTTAACTATACTCGTAGATACAATATCCCCCCCCTTTCTACTCTTTTTTAAATAATATATTTATTTATTCGGATATATTACAGTTTGTCGCAATGGGCAATAATAATATTGCTACAGGATTACATTCATACAATATAAACAAAAGAAAAGTCAAATTACATAAATGAACTAAAATTAATAAAGGTATATAATAACACAATTTATAAATTAACTAAATACTAGGTTAACAAATAAATAAACAAAACATGTATACACTCATACTTATATACCTTTCTATTCTTAAATAAATCTGGTGCGGGCAACACACGACTTTCACTTACCTCCATTTTTAAAATCAATGAAAGGATTTTCTAATACAGTTAGAGATTAAAATACGTGAAACCATTAAAGAAATAATTAAATTCAATTTATATAGAAACATGTGTTTTATTAAAAAATCCATTATATTATTATCTAAAATAATCAGTTAGTTTTATGTTCATTTCATATCTCTCTATTAACTTCTTTTTTTTTTTTTTTTTTTTTTTTTTTTTTTTTTTTTTTTTATTGAGATATATTACAATTTGTTACAAAATGAACAATAATAATATTGATAAGAGACCTCATTCATACTATATATACAGAAAATAATAATAATGGTCAAATTTCATAAAATATAACATAAATTCAAATATATACAATAAAATAATAATAATAAATAAAAAACAAAACAAATCGAAACATAAACCTATTATTGAGATAAACAAAAAGTTGGCAAATAAATAAACATCTTACACACAATCATAACTATATACAATATATACAATTGCTAAAGGGACCCCAGCAAGCGCTTTTTCCTCCACTTGTGGAGGAAAAAGCGGAATCCAAGAGATCCCAGCACCTCTATCTCAGCCGCATCACTGGTCTGAGCCAGTGGAGGCTGAGCTATTAACTTCTAAAGCTTGTGTATGAGATAATATTTTTTTCTAAAATCTTTAGCTTTCGAACGGTATATCAGTATAGGTATATCATACATTACTGCTCTTATGTTCAAAAACGAAAAATTGCATTAAAAAAATATTTTTTCTGTTTTCTCCTTTAGTTGGGTATCGAATTTATTCAATTTATATATTTAGCTGTTTTTCATCAGCGTTAACAATATAATATAGTTATTTATTAAAATATCGGCATTTAAGCCCTGTCAAACCATTTTAATCAAAATAAAACCTACATGATATTAAAGCCCATTACATCTTACATCGATATAGGGAGTTTAATCAAAATTGTCGAAACCGTTTTAGATAAAATCGAAAAAAGGTGCAAAATGCATGGTATAAAGTACCTCTTCTGGTAAGCTCATTTCAACGAAAAAAGTTTTGTCACGTCTCGGGCGTATAGCTGTCTTAAATATGAAATTTCAGTTTCATAGGACTTACCGTTTCCGCCCGGGAGTTACCACACACACACACACACAGACCTTTTTGCGGGACTTGGTTATTTAGACTCAGGGGACCCTATACCCTATACGCTAGGACGCAATACTTACCCTTACTATATATAGTAAGTGAAAGTAAAAAAAAAAAAAAAAAAAAAAAAAAAAAAAAAAAAAAAAAAAAAAAAAAAAAAAAAGTCTATTCATTTTCCCTGTTGTTTTTTTTCCTTCTTTACCGTTTCCCATTATCTTTTAGATGCATAGATCTATACATATAAATAAAAAATTAGAAAAAGAAAAAATTATATATACATCATAAAACAACATAATAAAAATCATACCATCATATATAAAGGGTACTCACTACGTTTGCTATAGCATACTATTTGTGCTATTGTGCTAAACCCATCAATTTTATACAGGAAATAACTGTAGAAACTCGACGGGTTTAGCAAAATAACACAAATAGCATGCTATAGCAAACGTAGTGAGTACTCCTAGTGTATAATTCCCCGGAAAAAGAGAACGACACTTTCTGCTATCCTTGCTACGTCCTTTATGTCGTCACCAATACGTCCGGAATGTAAAAGCAACTTTTTCATAAAAATCGGCAAACCTGAAAAGTCACTTTATACCATAAATTTTGCACATTACACGATTTTCTTAAAAACGGCTCTTACAATTTAAATTTAACTAGCTATATCGATGTAAAATTTAACAGGCTTTAATATCGTATTGTCTGACAGGGTTTAAATGCTAATATTTCAAAATTTCTTTCTTTAAGTTTGTAGATTAAAAAAAAAAAAAATCATTTCATGTTGTTTGCATTGACAAAGAACGGCTGAATATATAAGTTAAATTAATTCGATATCCAACTTTAGGAATGAAGGAATTGTTTCATGTTGGCTTAAATCCCGAGTCTTGTCATGCAAAGAGGTTGGTAAACCAATCGAGGAGATCGTCAACAAGGGAACGTCATAGTGATTTTTGGTAACAACACCAACTAGACTCAAAGCAATACGGAGTGGTGATGTGAGGAGCCTCCTAAATACCATTCAAAATTTGATATTTAGTTCGTGAAGTCTAGAACTCATTAGGCACTTACCTACAAGAAGGTGCTTTGCCAAGGACACGAAGAGGAAAAACTGAAGAGAAGGAAAGAGGCGAGACATAAGATGGTGCAGATAGGAGCTTCCCCTCCTTCCAGTGACCGCTGGATTTCTTGACACAAAGAGGGTTAGCTTCGGCCAATTAGGTTCTCCTTGTCTCTGTTCGGGTATTCTGTTGGCGCCCTGTCATCGCCTCCCCCTAATCTTGTAGCCCGCTCTGTATAACGCCCTTATATCGAGGCTCTGTCCTAATATAAAGGACTCCTTTGCCGAAATACCACTGAAATAACAATTTTTATTTAAAAAAAAAAAAAAAGAAGGCGGTTTTTGGATAATGATTTTCAATAATTGTAATATACCAAAAAAAAAAAAAAAAAAGAAAAGAAAATTACAATCCGTAAAAATTTGAGGGCTTACTTTTCTAGGGACGTAGAATCCGAATAACGAATAAAACAAATCTGTTTGTCCGCCTTCCGCGGCTATTCTCCGAAACTATAACTTAAATTTTTAAAATTGGGCACTAATAAAATCTATACTAATATTATAAATATGTAGAGTTTGTTTGTTTGTTTGAACGCGCTAATCTCAGAAACTGCTGATTACTAAATTACTACTAAATCGTTGCATATTTGTCAAATTCGGCCGGTTATCTTGGCATAGGCACCCGTTTTTCGTTCGGCACTAAAAGGTTTGAACAATAAACATTTATCGAACTATATTCTTCTCACTATATAGCCACTCCATTATAGTTTAACATGAGGTTTGTTATGGATTCAATTATTTGGCCACTTCCCCTATTTCTACCAGAGCGAGGGACGGAGAGAAGAGAGATGCGAGGCGTTGGTCAGTGTCAGGCCCCATTTAATAGCTTCAGTTGGCGCGCTGCCGAGGGGCTCCCGATGACCATAAAGCCTCCTAATGCTATCTACTTATTCCCACCTGTTTTCCCCCTCACTTTTTATTTTATTTTTCTAAACAATAGCTTACACGGATTGAAAGTTTCAAGAAAGAATCAAACTGATACAGCATGGCACGGCACACACACACCTTCCAAACACCTAAAACATATAGTTTTCGAAGTAATCTTCCAATTTTCAGAAAAAAATCTAATAAATTGTTCGTAAGATGGCATTTGTTTCATATACACTGTCAGTCAAAAGTTTAAGATCACCCATGGTTTAATTCAATAAATCATTATAAAATCAAATATACAAATAAAATATATGTATCTTATTATTATTTGTATTTACAAACAAACTAGCTGTTGACCGCGACTTTGTCTGCGTCAATTTCTGTTTTTATGATCGCGATTAAGATGAATTTAAAAAATATATTTTAAAGTACTTCTGCGTAAATGATATTTTTAGTTTTACTGATTTTCCCCGCAATCCGATCTTGACAATGCGACATATAGTTGGCCGTGTGAAAAACAGTCTTGATGTAAACCGACTCCTACGTGTTTAAGTGCTTGTCCCTGTGATTGATTAATTGTTACGGCAAAAGATAACTTGAGAGGAAATTGAATTTTTTTTTTAATTAAAAGGTAAATCTTTCAGAATCATTAAGATGCGAAGTTAATTTTCTCATTTTTTTCCGCATTTTCCATTCCGCACTGATTCTTTATTCCTATTGGTCACAGCGTGATGCTATATGGCCTAAAGCGTTCCTTGATAAATTGACTAAAAACAAAAATAATTTTTCAATTCGAAATAGTAGTTTCTGAGATTAGAACGTTCAAACAAACTCTTCAGCTTTATAATATTAGTATAGATTTTCTGATCATGTGTAAGAAAGGTTTGTGGCTATCGTTAATAACAAAATATAATTTGATAACATCTCATTACAACTGGGAATTCTAACAGGATAAAAATAAATAAGAATAAACAATGTGATATTTGTGTCTGGAGCTTTATTTACAGTATTTTAATCTCCCAAGCGGAATTGAGAAGATAAAATTTATTATTATTTTGATTTATTGATTTCTCGACTGCCTAAGTGGTAAAAAGTTCACCGCAACTTTAGTAGTAATTTTCGTTGTTTTATTAAAAGACGGTTAAAAAAAATTAATTTTCTGTTGAATTGCGTAGTTAAACCTACCTACGTAAGAGAAAAAATCCGTGCACCAAAGTTCGCGGAATCCAAGAATCGCGATGTCATTTTATGTATATTGACAAGCCCAAGTATTTATTTTTGTCTTAAATCGCATTGCTTATTATTTTATTTTCATTTCCGCTTTACGTGACCATTAATATTAATTTCATAAATGTTCATTATTTTTACTGCAATCTTGTTTATGATATAAATATTTTTTTTAAATAAATAAATAAATAAATTTTATTTTTGCCTGATCCTAGAATAGAAAGAAATGCCTCGATTCTGGATCTTTTAAAGGTTATAGGATATTGGCTAGCCAGTCATGGTGAAAAATAATATATTAGATAATAAGTTGAGGAGAAAAAAGTGAAAAAAATGGCACTGCAGTGGAGGAGTTAGGGTAAGGAAGTTTAAACTATTGGCACTTAGCTCAATATGGGATAAGAGAAGAGATGGCCTATAAAGCTCTCCATCCGCTGTTCATGATCCCTCCTTCGCGGAGGACACCTCTCCCCCAACTTCAATTTGTCTTCCGGAGGATTTATCATACTAGCGACCTCCAGTCAGTTAGGGGTATTAGGGAGGAGGCCTTTTGATAAAATTATCTTTAAGTTATATCCTCCGAGGACCTCTTGCCCTGTGTCTTCGTAGGGATTTGTTAGGAAATTTATGGGCCGCGGGTGTCTATTTGCTATTTGGTTTTGGCTGTTAAAGAAGTGCTAGTTCTACAAGAATAGTCTTCTGTATAAATTTTTTTTTAAAACAAGGTTGTTTTTCTTCTTCACCCCGACCTCGCCTTTGTAGGCTATACGGGAGTTGGGTTAGATGAGCTTGGCCCAGGAGGTGACGGCGGAGGATTTATATCAAGTTAAAAAGACTCCGATACCGATACGCGAACTCCTGACTATTTAAACTTTTTAAATTCTGCTGGGCAGACTGTTCACACGCGTTAACCCACTGAGCCTTTGAAAGCGAGATGTAAACAAATGTGGTTTCAGTATTTCTCCCTGACTATGAAAAAGAATAGACCATAGATATTTTATCTATAAGTAAATTATTTAGAATAATAAAATTCTTGATTTTACATCTCCGCAGGTCAGAGACCTTTGTACAGAGCAAAAGAGCAAGGAGGAACACATTCGCTAGGAAGTTTGAGAGGAACACATTCGATTCCTTCCGGGTTTTTTTTTATTGCACTCCACTTTATGAATTGATTTGGAAATACTTTATTTTACACGCCCTAAATAAGTTTTTTGTATTATTATTTTTTTTTTTAAGAGTAAGTAAGACCTATACCTATAAATTCGTTACACATATAGGCGATGAGCAAAAGATATAATAATAATTGCTATCGTGAGGTTGATCAGATGTTGAATTAATCAAATTTATAGATTCACTTAACCTGGTTTGCCAAGGGATCAATTGTGGTGTAGTGGTCAGCGTTACATCCTCATATGCCTATGATCGCGGGTTCAAATCTGGCAAATGATCCAAGGATTTTGTAAGGGTGTAAAAAATCCTTGGCTATGCCATCCTGCGGATGGGTCGTAAAATGGTGGTCCTGACTAAATTTAGGACACCCTATGTAGCATCGTCTGATTGGCCACAGTATTATAAAACTGGCGTTAAATAAATTAACAAACTTGGTTTACCTAATAAAATTAATATAACGTGCTCTACTTACCTACTAAGAGTGGACCATCATGTCGTGGTTGTTCTGTACCTTCTTACCCTCAGGCATTGAACTAACTGTCCAGGTTCTGTAAGACCGATTGAGGAGGTATATTCGACGGTCTCCCCAAACTCCTTATAGACGACATGAGGACAAGATGTGATGCTGGACTAAAGCAGAAAGGTTAAAGAAAAGGCTGGATGGTATCGATTGGAAGGCCCCGCTGGTGACATGTGAGAAGTAAGTGGGTGTGTCCTTTATCGACACTAATTTAGCCCGAGGTTTGGTGGGGTCTTTGTGATGCCGGGAGCTCCTTGACCTCCGCCGGATAATGGCTCGCCCTCAGCCCGGTTAGATCTTAGGCACGCACGCCCAAACCCTATTCTTTAATAATCACCACTACCGGTAAACAATATAGTTGTGTTACAATTACATCCCGAGGCAAACTGTTTCGGCCGCTCATCATTTGTTAAACATTCATTAGTTTAAATGAGGAACCGAAAGAAAATGTCTCAATTTTAATTTACAAAACAAACTTATTTCATCTCGTTTGTTATAGTTTTAATTATTTTTTGTAAATTAGTTTGCAGAAAATAATTCATTGATTAGAAATAGTGAAATTTAAAAACAAAACACATAACGTATGAAAAACTTATGTTTTATTTTAACCTTTTAATTTTTTTTACTTTTATCAACAAGTAAGTGAAGAATTTGTACTTCGTGATATTTTACTAGCCGGTACGCCGGTATTTACTGGTTTGTTGACTTAACGAATAGAAGCAGTTCTGTTTACATGCTTAAGCAGTATTAGGCTTTAGGTTGTCGTCTGATAAACATGTGTTGTGTGAATCTGTATTTTTTTTTCTCTCATTAATCGTAGATATTGCGATTAAATTTTCGACTTCACATCGGCTTTTGGGAGGCCGTTTCTCATCTTTCTTTCGTTATGAATCAAGAAGACGGACGCCTGCTCACCATCGCCTGATACTATACGGCTGGCACGACAACTCCATTCGTTGTCTCCACATCGATTACTTACCAAGGGTATTTTGGGCATTTTATTTTTCTTCTTAATTGCGCAATTAATTGAAATATAAATCATAAAGAGCTTATTAAAAAATACTTTATATACTTTTATAAACTGTAAATATTCAAAGTATCCATTAATCTGTCTTAATATTAATTATAATTAAAAAATATAATTTAATTTATCAACGTAATTTTCGTTTTCTCATATAGATTTTAATTACTTGAACTTTTGTTCCATTTTCATGTAAATACAGAATTAAGTTTTATTATGGTATATTTTCCTAATTGAGAATTATGTCTAGGATTTGTCTTGTTTCTCGTAATATAAAATTAGTGTCGTTTCAATTAATGTTTTTTTCAAATTAGAGTTATAATTTTTGTCTTTATTTTTCTTCTTTTATTGGAGTTGTGTTTCTTTTCAATTTTTTTTTTCTAAAATTAATTGTATTATGTTTACCAATGAATCAGGTTTCAAAAGAGCATTCGGAATCATTTGAAATTCCATCCAAATTTTTATTTTATTTTTCAATACATTTGAATATTTTTGAGCAATTAATTTACCTGCAAAGTTAAAGTAATTGACTAATTTTTAAAGACAACCAGAATTTTCTAGCGTTGGTAATTTAGGGAAAGGTCATCCAAGGGTGCAATTTTGCTAACCTTACGGCGCCCTAACACCAACTTTTTTTTTTTTGTGCTTGATTATTCTCATAACTATAGGAATCGATAAGTTCAATGTAATCCTCAAATTTATAAATTCAAGTTATGTCACACATCCAAAAATTTATTTATTTACCATTTTAAACAATTGGGAAAGGTTATGGATTACCTATATGTCACACATCCAAAAATTTAAGTGGATCCATCTATAATGATGAGCAAATTACCAAATAGGATTTGTTATCAAGCCTTGAGCGTCATTTGTGATATAAATAAATAAATAAATGATGAGCAAATTATTCAATAGTAAAAATATCAATGAACGAAATGAAAATAAATACTGGAAAAAATCTCTCGTTTTAATAATTATAAGTGAATGATTAAATCACCATAAAGGTTGAATTCACTGATTCAATAAAAAGAACTAGCAAATAAGAGATGCAGCATAAATAAGGGATGGAAATCCTGCTTTTCCTTTCTTGATGTTGAAGAAAATGACAATCTGACATTGGAACCATAGAATTTATCTTTTTTGTTTTTCAAAGCCCCTAAAACAAAAGATAGATTATTTACATATATGAGTCATTCATTTAAAATGGTCTAAATTTTATTAATTTTTCACCCCAACATTTTTTATTTTTATGATATTTTTACCAGTTATTATCCTGTCTTTGAATCTTTTCCTGAATTTAAAACCGTAAATAAAAAGAAATTCTGACCTATACTTTTAGTTTTGCAGCCATTTTATATCAGTTTGGTAACAATAAAAACATAGCAATATGATAAGGGTGTGCTTTATACGTAATTTTATATCAGACGTCCGAAAAATTCTCACTTCTCCTCTTCCTCGTTCTCTTCCTCCTCAACCTATTATTCATTTGGACGTAAAATTTTGTATTAAAAACCTACCTCTTAGAAAAGCTCCTGGTTTTGACTTAATCACACCTAAAATACTACAACTTCTTCCTAAGAAAGCCTTAATCTTCCTGATATCTAAATAGATTCATCTAATCTAAATAGATAAATCTATCATATCTAAATAGATAAATTCTATCCTCCGACTTACTTACTTTCCTCTAGTACGGAAGTTTTCAATTATAAAAATGATTCCAAAGCCAAACAAACCGTTAGACCAAGTCACTTCATACAGACCAATTAGTTTATCGCCGTTATTTTCTAAAATTAAAAAAAAAAAATATTAAAACGACTATATCCTTTCTTAGAATCAAATTCCTATCCACCAATTTGGCTTAGGTTGATTCGATTGCTGTAGCATTAGAAAAAAAGAATTCTGTAGCAGCATTTTTAGACGTCGCATTTGAAAAAGTGTGACATGATGGCCTCCTCAGTAAAATCAAATCAATTTTACCACATACATATTGTTTAATAATTAGGTCGTCTTTTGGGGACAGGTTTTTCGTGGTCAAACAAGATGAAAAACATTCCGACTCCTGTCGAGTTGGTGCGGGAGTTCCACAAGGCAGCATTTCGGGTCTAGTTCTGAATACTATGTACATTTCTGACATACCACAAACACCAGACACATTACATGCAACATACGCAGACGACACCGTAATACTCTCAACGAATACTGATCCGGTCATAGCCTCACACAATGTTCAAACTCAATGAGATTGGCTTAATAAATGGCATATTAAAATAAAAGCACGGAAATCAAGTCAGGTGACATTCCTTCTTGGACGTTATTTGTTCCCTACTAACAATTTACAATGTTCAGTTACCCAAACAATCAGAAGACAACCATAGTCAATTTTTGGATATTGCGATGACTAGTGTAAAGGTTTGTTCTTTTATAAATATAGATACCAAATAATTGCTCGATTCATGCTGAAGTTACGTAATGGTAATTAGGCGCCCTCAATACACCGACCGTGGGTTGTGGAATGGAGAGAGGGTGTAACATTTAAAACCTTCACCCCCGAGGACAAATGCGAGGCTTTCAAGGGCTTCATTGATTCGATTAATGAGGTTTAGAGTGTTTCGGCTTGGTCCTCGATAATCCTAGGCTATTACTTAACTCGACTGTCTGCATCGTCTATCTGGCTCCATCTCTGGTCTTGTCTATATCTTCTAGCAGGTGTAAGGTATTGTATGATGACTAGCTTATTATAACTCAATGGATATGGATCTAATAAAACCTCAAAAGTTACAATTAACGAGTAACTGTTGGTATTGGTGTTATATATTATTGACAGTTTAGTCGCCATGCCACCCAGATATGGGTATGCTTCTGTGGGGGCCCCGTTACCCAAATATGAGTTACGCTTTTCAAAACAAAAATACTAAAAATATAACATTATACCGTACTTTTTATTAATTTATATTAGATAATATATTACATTATACCGTGTCGCATGGTTTTCGCTAAAGCCCTCAATGCACATTTGATATCAATAAAATGTTTATATTTCATACTATGCGATAAATCGAAGACAATAACATCGTAATACTCGTGGTACATTCTGTTTGGTCTGACCATCATTATGAAGAATGATTAGGACTTGACCAAGAGGTAGCTAGAACTAGTGGACTATATTGAACGAGTGAAAAACTAAAATAAAAAGAATATTGTTGTATTTTAAACAAATGGGAAAGGTTATGGATTACAATTTAGGTGGGCTACATAATTACTTCTTGGTATATTGTTCCTCTCAGTTCATCTCTTCATTTTCCTCTCCTTGTCGTCCAGCCTAGGGCCACCTTTTCTTCTCTACGCCATCTTTTCCATCAGCGTACTCAGAATAAAGAGAGAAATGGTGAGGAGTGTGTTCGCTTCTGCTATACATAGGCTTCTCTTCTTACCATTACAAAAAAATGGCCGCTTGTTGCACATTAATCGAATTGAGCGTACATGTTATGCAAACACATTCTTTATATCCCTGCTTATCACCTGTTTACGTTATGGCACGCCTAGAGTCGGATCCGAGCCACGCGAGGAACAAACGAACGTGTTAAAGTAAAATTTAAAAGACAAAATTAAATTCGAATTTTCTAAGTTGGTCTGTAAATAGGCAATGAAAGACAGTGGCCTGGCAATATCCTATATGATTTGTATTTATACCGCAAAACAAGATTTTTATGCAAATATTTAAATTATTAGTTGTATCGCAATTTCTTACAGAGTAAGACTAACAAGAAATGGTATTGTGGTTTAGCTAAAGTATTCAGATAGACCTCGAATAGGTGACATTTTACAATTTTATTCATGTGCTTTCTAACAAGAAAAATTAACTGAAATAAATTAAAATAAAAGGACAAAATAAAAAATTAAATGATATCTTCAATCCATAACAATTAGACAGAAGAAGAAAATAAACTTTATTTATATATTTACAAATTGACAAAATATTTACAAATGATTTCGGACGAGACATCCTTTGCATTTGCAAGCAGCAAAATGTTTTGTTCGTTTGGTAATTATAATATATTAGCCTAATGACTAAATAAGTTATAAAATTAAATTGATATTAACTATGGTAGTAGGAATAATTATACAATAAACCTATATAAAAAACGGTATGGAAAATTTAGTGTAATGATCCCAACTTTTGGTAATCTTAGGAAAGATCCAGTGCCAGTTTTAAGGGGAAGACTTTGGTTTTTACGGAAATGAGGAACTTTTGGGTTTGTTTTTTTTGGAAAGGAGGACAATGCTTTAATTTACTTCCTACTTCGAAAAAGCAAACAAGGTAAGCAGGCAAGATACTTTTTGGGCAATTATAATAGTAGCTTTTTAGCTTATATTGTATTGTGTTGTCTGGAAAATAATGCACGATTTTGGTTTAAAAAGAAAGAATTTGGTCTATTTATAAATAAAGTGTGTCTCTCTAGCGAAATGCTATAGAGGTAAACGAACATAATTGTTTGGAAGAGGATTAAGTGGTGACATTCATACAAATGAATAATCCAGTAAACATAAACAGTTTGTTATTGGTATATTGAAGGGTATTTTAAAGAAAACTCAACATCATTTTTCGGACAACCAAATAGTATTATAAATGAGACATTATTTACTTCTTTTTTTCGATAATTGTTTTAGAAGGAAGACATTCCTTCCTCTTTTACTACTATGTATATGCCATTGATAGAAGTATGTATATCTAAACCAGAAAAAAAATGTAACATATTAAAAAATGAACAATTTTCTTCTTTTAGAACCTTTTCCTGAGAAATCTTTTTTAAAGTAAGAAACTATTAGACGTATTTAAGTAAAATTTCATACTGTTCATTACTATTGGACTGAATTAACCGAAAAACTGAAATGGCGATATTTCGACAACTTTTGAAATATTAATTTTTATATATTTTCTTTACATTGAATTATTAACACTGCCTTCGTACAAATCTTTTGTTTTATTATTCATAGTTAATAAAATAACTTGCAGAATAGATAGCAATCAGACGTCGGCCTTGCGAAGGATATTTCTTTGGACAATAAGAGAACGAGGAGTGGAAAGAGGAGGGAAAGAGGCGACACTGAGAGGAATAGAGGTGGAAAAAAGGGGAGGGGGCTGATTGGATTACATTTAGAGGGTAATGTGAGGGAGGCTGAGTGTACCCCAGGGACCGCTGTTAATGACCCTACTGTGTAGTCTGTCCGCTAGTCTCTGGCCACTTCTCTAGCCTCGTCTTCTCTTTATTTCTCTGAGGAATCAAGTGGGGAGAAAGGAATATTCTTTATCATGAAAGGACATTTTACTATGTGCTCATTATTAAATATATACAGAGATTGTAATTAAAGATATAAACGGAACATATAAATTACAAGTATGTATAATAAAGACCCTTTTTTTGGAGTTCAGATATAAATTAAGAAAACAAGCTGAATATATTTTGTGCGCTAAGACATGAAACATATAGAACTTCCAACGGATACAAACGTTAACAACAAACCGTAATATACTAGGTAATAAACCCTCTTTTACATGACTGACTGAGGAAATTAGATGTCATGTTTTAATAAGCTCAATAAGAGAATGTGATTAGCGAAACCTGCCATCCAAACCGAGTCTGCGTTCGTACAGCGAAAAATGAGAAAATAAAAAAGTGTTATCGGAATTATTTAATGCAAAATACTTTAATAAATGCTAAAATTGAATCAAGATATAAACTTAATTTATTATCATTTTAAATTGTTTGTAACCAATAAAACAAACTAAAATATTATAAAGCGACATCTCTTATTATAGAGTTCCTCACTCTATCCTTCTTGTTTTCTTCTAATTTTTTCTTAATCATCGCATTTCCATAGCTTGGATTTGGCTATTGTAGGCCCTTATCTCGTTAGGGCCTAAGACTCACCCCATGAAATGAAATGCTTATTAACAAACATATGTGCTAAAACAGAGTATTGTACAATCACACAAGTAAGGTTTCAAGCCAGGCTGGGCTATTTTACACATAACATAGGAGTACAAATAGTCATGCTAAGACTCACCAGCATATGTTAGAAAAGAGAGGTATGTGTTTTTGAAGGGTGAATTCTTAGCCTTTCCTGAGGGAATAAAAGTACCTTCTAGGCATTTTTTAACCTCTCTCCAACGCCTCCGCTGATCCGTAGGTATTCATTGACCCCAGAATTGACAGTCCGCAACCTGTTCCAAACGGATTCCGTTCAGCCTTACGATTCGGTCTTCGTGGTTACTCCTTTTACCGATCAACATAAATATGGTTTCGGAGATATTCATTTCACTATTTATGGACTTGAGTACCGTTCAAAGGATCTTCAGGTTTAAACAGGAGGTTGAGGCAATTGTTCTCAAACACAAACCTAAATAGCTAGGTCATATTTTTTATTTATGCTCGCTCACTTTAAAAAATAATAAATATATTTGTATTTATCTATAAGTTAGAAAATATTGCAATGCAGGTAGTGACCCCTGGAAGGAGACAGATCCTAAGAGAGAGAGAAGAAGATAGAGAGGATTAGGGGCTAAGGTGTGATACAAATGAAGGGAGCGGGCTGACTATATATAGCTGGGTCATTAGGGCCCATGCGGGCGTCTTCTTATCAATCACCTTTATCTCTCCACTCTTTCACCTTCTCTCATTCACTCTTTACCCAATACCCATCCCCCCACCCACACCCCCATACTTCTCAATACCCCATTTACCTTCTCTCTTAGCGGGTAGTAATTGTATTGCCTTTGGCTGAAACTTCAGGTATGGGAAGTACACCATTAATATTGCTACTAACGTCGATGCTATTTCGCAAAAAGGTTCAATCTGCATCTTGCATTTTGGTTTTAATATACTTATTGCTGTCTGCCTCACCTCTCTACTTAATTTACAAATGGATACAAACAAATATGTCACGAATAGAATTCAAGAACACCATAGTAGCAAAGCAATGATCCCAATAAGTTCGGAAACAAGATCGTTCTATATTTTTGGACGACTGCTTCAATAGCACAAGTAGATTCCAAGAACAGCATAGGACTTTATCTATTGAGTTGACGGAAAAAATTCAGGATATCTGTTTTAAAAGAAAAACAACCATGTATACCAGGTCCACTATATATGAAATAAGTAAGGGAAAGTATTGCGATCGTGAACATTTTCGAGTTTCACTTTTCAACGGAAATATTGAGTTGTATCACATGAAATGTCTGTTTTTATCATCATCATCAATCCGGCGCTACAACTCGGTGACGAGTCCTGGCCTCCTCCATCAGCCCTCTCCAGTTATTTCTATCCTGTGCAGCCGTCATCCAGTTTCTAACTCCCAGGATATCTCTTGCATCTGCTGTCACACCATCTGTCCATCTAAGTTTCGGTCTTCCTCTTCTTCTGATGCCGTGTAGAGGTTCAGTCATAACGGCCTTAGGGATCTTCTCATCCTCCATTCTTGCCACGTGACCAGCCCACCGCAGTCTGCCCAGCTTCAAGGTCATAACGACATCATTGTCCTTAAAACCTGTATAGAGTTCATCATTGGTCCGCCTCCTCCAATGTCCATTGAGATGAACTCCTCCGAAAATTCGTCGAAGTACTTTTCTCTCAAAGACTTGTAGGTTATGTTCAGTTCTTTTACTAATAACTATTAGTAACAGTCTGTTTTTATAGTTTCTGAAATATATAAAGAATTTTGCAGGTCTCTGTTGTTTTCTTCCAAATGTTTACATATTTAAAGTAAACAGTTACTAATCCTCTACCTTTGTATTATAAACATTAGCTTCCCAATCAATTACCTACTTTTTAGTATACTTCCAAATATGAACATGGAAACACGCGATTTTTTTCGAGTAATATTTTTGTACGAGTTTAAACTCGGCCATTCAGCAGCTGAGGCCGCTAGAAATATTTGCAAGGCGTTTGGGGAAGGGAGTGTTAATGAACGGACCATTCGCCGTTGGCTTGCTAAGTTTTCAGCTGGAGATACCGACTTGGAAAACTTGCCCCGAGGAAGACCTCCGTCCGTAATAGACAACGATGTCCTCAAACATGCAGTAGAAGGAAACCCCTACCAAACAGTTAAAGGACTCTCAGCACAACTAAACGCAAGTGCATCTACCGTTTCAAGACATTTAAAGGGTATTGGGAAAGTAAAAAAGCTCGATACATGGGTACCTCATGATTTTACTGAGCGGCAATAAGACCTCATGTTTCAAAACATACTGTGCAACATTTTAACAGAACTGGGCTACGAAGTTCTTCCGCACCCACCATATTCTCCCGACTTGTCTCCAACAGATTACCACCTGTTCAGGAATTTAGACAACTTCGTCAAAGGAAAACTTTTTAAAAAAGATGATCAAATGAAAAGTGCGTTTTTAGATTTTGTTTCACTTCAAAGCTTAGAGTTTTTCATTTCGGGGATATAAAAGTTGGTGTCACGTTAGGAAAAATGTGTAGAAAAAAAAGGTAAATACTTCGAATAAAATTATCTTGTTTTCATATCGTATTTTTAATAAAAATCCTTTACCTTGAAAACGAAAATTTCATGTGACACAACATGTGTCTGTGTGTGTGTGTGTAACTCCCGAGCGAAAACGAAAAGTCCTTTTAAATTGAAATTTAATGAGTTCCTGCCCCCCAGTATCTTTTAATAACATTACCCTTACTCCTGTTGAGCAAATCCGATACCTAGGTCTCCATCTTGACAAGCGCCTTACTTGGAATCCTCACACCAGACTGAAACGACAAGAAACTGCTCGAAGATATCGATTACTACAACACTTACTAGACAAACGTTCAAAACTTCCAGTATATTACAAAAGACTCATTTACACCACTATTATCAGACCTATTTGGACGTATGGAATCGAGCTTTGGGGCTCTACGAAACCATCTAATTCCTCCCGCATCCAGTCCTTACAATCCAAAATCCTTCGAAAAATCCTGAATGCTCCTTATTTTGTTACAAATCAACTCATTCATAATGACCTTAACATCCCATTTGTTGCAGACATAGCCCGTGATAGATACTCCTCTTTTCATTCTAAACTCCCTGCCCATACAAATCCACTTGTCCGTAATTTATCTTCCTTAGATATCCCAGATAATCCTCCAAGGCGACTGAAAAGAAGGTGGCCTCGGGACCTACTGAGTTAAAATAGTTAGTGAAGTGCTACCACTGGGTTGTTCTTTCTCAAGACATTTTCATGACATTTTTTTTTCATTCCTCATATTTACTTATTGTGTTGTTTAATACAGTTGTAAATTACAATAAATAAATAAAAAAAAAAAAAAAAAAAAAAAAAAAAAATTGAAATTTCCTATTCAAGACAACTATACGCCCGAGGTGTTACAGAAACTTTCATCAAAATTAGCTGACCGCAAAATCTACTTTATTCCATGCATTTTGCACCGTTTTACGATTTTGATTAAACTGGCTATAACGATGTGAAATTTGATGGACTTTTATATCATGTAGGTTTTATTCTGATTGATGTAGCCTGACAGAGCTTGAATGACGATATTTTAATTTTCCTTTCTCTAAACTACCTTTAATTTTGTACATTCGAAAAGATTAACCATATCATCTTAATGACATTGATGAAGGGCGGCCAAATATAAAAGTTGGACGAACTTGATGAACAACTAAAGTATAAAAGGGAAAAACTAATCTTTAATGTAATTTTTGTTTTTTTTTATATTAAGAGCAGTTATATAAACATATAATATACCGTTAGAAAGAGATAGAATTTAGAAAAGATATTGTATGATACTCAATGTTGTAAAAGGTAATATAAAGGAATGGGTGAGGAATAAACTTATTACTGATTAACAATTTAATGTAGTTATATTATTAAATCTACATGTTTCCAATGAAAATGAATACAGGTTATAGAAAAATCAATTTCAAATATTTTTGAAATTGAAGTATATTTAATATTTTTAAATTGATTTCAACAGTCGAGGTAGGTGATAGTCGTGGCTGCTCTTCCAACCCCTATGAATAGAATTTGGAATCCTTACAATTTATAAATTCAGAAAATACATTTTCTTAGGCTCTTTGGTCAATAAATTACTTTGCTGCTTCTCTTTTATGGAGCTACTGTCCGAAACATCAACAGCTATCGTAGAACATAGCCTACGATAGCTTTTCATCACAACGTTGGATTATCGATGTGGATGGTGAAGCCCAAATTTCATAACTCTGACTATTTTAATAATTAATATAATGAGTGAGGAACCTGACATTCGAGTTTTTCAAAATTCCAATCGCCTTCAGATGGTCACCAATGGTGGATTAGTTTATAACGAGTTTCCTGCAAGTTTACTAACAGTTCTGGGATTTTCTTCCGCCAAAGCTCATTATCCTCATAGAAAGAAGTCCTTCCACGGTCTTCTTTAAGGATGAAGTCTCCCACTTGAAAATATTTGAACCACCGTTGAACGGTGCGATCACTTGAAATACCCTAGCCCCACTGTTCGTTGGTGTTAATCCGTGCCAGTCGAGTTTAAGCTGGTTTAATTTTATATACGAATAATGCTTTGACATCTCAATAAAGACTGCATTGTTTCCAGATGTTAACAATTTTTTTTTTCGAAGAGGATTAATAAGTGTTGACATTGAAACGAAAGAATACTCAAAGATTCATTGAAATAATCATATTTCATCGGCATCCATTTTAAAACTAATCGGCTGATATAAACGTAAAGGTCTTTAGATTATCGTTGGATGACGACACTTTTGAGCCGAATTTCAAAAAAGTTGGTCCGCTAGTTTGGTCGATTACATAGTTTTCTTATTGAAAATAATAAGCAAGACGATTAATTATAAATTTAATGTAATATAAAGTTATTTGTCAAGGGCTATTTTAAGAAAAACCTAAAATTATTTTTAAGGGCACCCGGTATATAGCTCAATACAACTTTGGTACATCGTACGTTAGCCTTATAAAGTCCCAAGATTTATCACGAAACAGTACAGCTAGTTCTTGTTCGGTTATAAAAGACACTATGATACTACAGAGTTGTTCTAGGTAATCGAGGTGCGTAAGCTTACGACATAAAATGTTGTTTGATATGGAGTCGAATGCCTCTTCTATACCTGCAGTCTATAGAAATCATAGCTTTCTCTGTATATATGTAGTTAATTTTTCTGCAGGCCTTGGTCTGTAGCTTTATGAGATGAAGTTCAGTGCGAGGGTACATAATCGGTATATCTGGTGGGCCAGACAGCAATATCGTACTCAGTATATTTTTTAAACAATATTTGGCGACACAGCTCTTCTCGACTCTAATTCAGCGTTGAGTGAATTCCATTGACAAAATTTCAATGAGCGAAAATCGTCGGTTAAATCACACCGAACAATTCAATTTTCAGAGACGGTGGCGGTAATGTGTATCAAATTTCATAGCCATCGTGACTAACAATGAGGAAACCAGATGAGAAGTGATTGGTTGAGGAAAAGAGATGAGAGAAAAGAAGACGTAAAATCCAGTTAGGGGATGATAAAGGGGAGGATCAAGGCAGTGGCGTATGTTAAATCTGGCGGGAACTTTCAATTTGCACGGTTTATTTCACAGGACACAGCCGCCCCCTCCATCTTCTTCCGGGAATATAGATCAGTTCGATACGTGTCATCTCACGTGTACCGCTCGTTCATATTCTTTCCTTATTTCTAGGATTGTTCCACAACTATCTTCTTAGGCCTGCTATTGCTATGTAGCTGCAAATATCTGAGGCTTCAATGTAGATTTCCATAAGTCATTTTTATGATAAAAACGCTGCAAATTATTATACAATAGTTTATTATTTACAAATAAAAATATTAGAGTAAAACAGTTTATATATCTGTTGATAGGCAATTAAGTAATATAAAAAGCAATGATTCAAAGGGTCGTATCATATCACTACCGCTGGTTTCAAAACCCTATATCTCAGCTAGTTGTTAACCAATTTCAATAATTCTTTTTTCATTTTATCAAAAATTTAATTATCTTTCAAACGACATATATTGGTATTTATTCATTAATTAGAAGAAACGGATTTTTTTTTTTATTCTTTCTTCGGATTCTACGCATCTTGAAACGTAAGCCCTCAAATTTCGAGGGGGGAGAGTAATTTTTTTTTTTTGATTGATTGCAAAGGTTCATCATTGAAAATAATAAACCTAAAGCATTAATACAGGACTGCGTTACTATTTCCTTTTCTTTTCTTTCGATTTTCATTTAAATAAAATTTCCTGATTTAAGAACACCTTAAATTTTATCTTTATCATCAATAATAACCGAGTTATCTGGGAATCACATCTCATATGTTATGGCTTGACCATATAACATGATTTTTTAATTTTTTGTTTTCTTCATCGCGTTTCCTTGATCTCGAAAATCTTTTCGATTTTTTTCCATATTCAATAATAACTGATTATTGGTGGAATTACATCTTTTATAATTTCTTACTTGAATATTAATAATTTTTTTTTTCTTTAATCGTCCTTTACTGATTCTAAAACTGCAAACACATTTTTCTTCATCTTAAAAAATAACAGTTACAAGCGTATATATAGGCGAGATTTCAATTTGTTTAATTTTTTTTTTTTTTTTGTTTATTGGGCTTTACTGATTTTGAAAATTTATACATACTTTTCTCTATCGTCAATATATTGAAATAACTAAGATAATGAATTAAATCACGCTTAATCGGTCGCCATGTTAAAAATAACCAGCTGATATCAACGTCTAGGTGTTAGGATCATTGTTGCATGGAATAGTACTTATTTAGTGAATTTAAAAAAAAAATTGGTCTAGTAGTTTCAGAGAAATGCTGCGGACGGCGGACGGCGGACGGCGGACAAACGGATAGAATCCGAATAACGATTAAAAAAAATTTATTCGTTATTCGGATTCTACGCATCTTGAAACGTAAGCTGTTCACTGCTCCCAACATCTTTATGCTGATGATTTCCAAATTTACTTATCCTTCCCTCCTTCTAAGTTATCAAAGGCATTTGCTGCTATTCAGGTAGACCTAGATAGGATCAGTGCCTGGGCAAACCTGAATAAGCTTAGCTTAAACGCTACGAAAACTCAGGCTATTTTTATTGGCTCCAGTCCTCTTCTCAGATCCAATATCACCTTCCCAACCTTATTCCTGAACGATCACCCCATTACATCCAGCTCCTCTGTCAAAAATTTAGGAATTACCTTAGACCAAACCCTATCCTGGAAACCTCATATAGCCCAAATTTCCCGTAGATCTATAAGTACCCTGAAGATTTTTCATCGCTCCAAATACCTTCTTCCACAATCCACGCGTAAGCTCCTCGTTTCGTCTCTCATTTTCCCCCACTTCGACTACTGCTGCGCGGTGTACGGTGGTCTCCCTGTGGTGCTTGAGAACAAGTTAAAGCGTCTCATGAATTGTTTTTTAAGATTTGTTTTGGGTACCTCGAGGCGGTCTCATGTGACCCCCCGCTATGCCGAGTTGAAGTGGCTCCTTCCCTCCATACACAGACAGTATTTCCTTGGGTCATTTATCTACCAAACTATAAAATCCCAGCATCCATCCTATATCTACAGTATCCTTCAATTTAAATCCTCAGTCCACTTGCTTGAAACAAGATCGCGCCATTCCGACCTTTATATGCCATCCCACAGAACTAAAGCCTTCGATCGATCCTTTCTTGCCCGTTCCATTACATTCTGGAATTCCATTCCTTCCAATATACGTAATGCTTCTTCCTTATCCACATTCAAATATCGCCTTTTCCAACACCTATTATTCCAAACTGACGCTTGTTAATCTTTAATTTTAAATTAGATTTTTCATTATAATCGTTATAAGGAATGAATATCCTATGTTTACCTTCTTATTTATTTTATTTCATATATACATGTTAGATATTATTATTATTTTTCGTTTGAGTGTTCAAAATTAGTTGTTTCTTACTTTCAATTTACTATTCGTTTACTTTACTTTTTTTACGCTTTTTCTTATCTTTGGTACATAGAGATGTGTATGTACATACATTTATATAAATTTCTTTTTCTACCTCTTTTACTTATTTACATACTTATGTCTATTTAATGTTATCTGGCCAGATGTGCTACCTTTACTTGTAAATTTCATGTTATTCTTAAGGGACAAAGTCCCAGAATAAAACTTTTTTCTATTCTATTCTATTCTAAGCTCTTAAATTTTAGGAGAGGGTAATTTTTTTTTTTTTTTTGGTCTATTACAAAGGGTAATTATTGAATATCATAAATGTTAAGTGAAATAAAAAAAGATAAAAATTATAAATAAACATATAATAAATTAAAATTATTGATTTTGTTTATTGAAACGTAATTGTGGAAGGGTTGTGAAATCAATGTACCAGTCATATATCCCATTATTGGAGGGTTTATGACCATATAGCTCTAACGAAACAATCTCTCACCAGAGGGGCCTTATCAGTGGGACATTAAGAGACATGGACACCGTAGATCAGAATGTAAGAGAGGGCCGAAGCAGCAGATTATGCAAGTGCTGGAGGAGACAGCCCATAAAGATGGACCTAAGCAAAGAGAGGTGGAGATTAGAGTGACCAGAGCAAACAGGAGTTCTATATGGATTTGTACAGGAGTGACCCCCTAATTAACAATTTAGATAAGAGAGAGCGCTATAACGCGGCCTCACTACAGGGGCCATATAGCAGTCAGTATTATCTCTGTCCGCTGGTCAGCCCCCGCTTAATGTTACCCCTTTCTACACACAGCCCCCTTCGCCTTCGCCCTTGTTACGCTTTGTTTTCTCTCTCTTTTTTTTTTTTTTTTTAATCCCCACCCTACATAGGGAGAACATTAGCTTAATTGCTCTGATTAAAAGTAATGGGGTAATAATTTGCGGCTTCCCCTGACTTTAGTCTGAGAGTTTCCACTGTGTAAACAAGCCGCTTAAAATAAAATAAAAAAAAGGTTAAAGTGCGCCTAAATGATAGCTGATAATGGTGACGCAGATGAGAAGTAAATCATCCTATATCTCAGCTTGGGCTTTTTTTTTTTTTTCTCATTTTTTACAAGGGTTCTGATATGGGGGAAAAAATAATTGCGTGTACTTTTTTTTCCTCACCTATTGTAAATTATCCTATTTATCCATAAATCCATTTTAAGTAGATTTAAATGATTATTTATTTTTTATTGATTAACTTACTAAATAAATGTTGGAATCATGGTAGAGTAGGGCGGGGCCAGTTTAGCGCTTGTTCACTTGAACGGATATAGCTCCTAAATGATAAGTCTCAATGAGTTTTTTAGCGGCTTGATGGATTCGTAATATATCCCTTAGCAATAGTGTACATAGTAATTTTTTTTGTTTGCTCAATGTACCCCAAGTTAAGGTAAGTTGAGCAAGAGTATGGGGCAAGTTGAGCACTAAGAACGTCTAACGAAACCACGGGTTCAATTTCGACTAGAAATAAAGTAAAATAAGTGTTTAACAGTCAGCTCTTTATTTATTTTTGTCAGATCTTTAAATTTTGTCTTTTAGTGACTGAAAGACATTTTTTTTTTTTTCCACGACAATTTTTATTTTATTATTTAAAATTACAATCTGTCCTAATAAGACAGAATTTAAAGTAATTTTCTTTGAATAATTAACCGAAACTATACAATCAATTAACCATTAACTTCGATATTAGATTCAGTCTATCAATTAAAATCAAGCTTCTATATTTATATTATTACTCATAGTTCGATTACCCATAGTAGCATAAAGTGACGTTAAATAAATAAAACAAATATGTTGTTTTTTTTTGTACATGTGTATTATTCTCAAGGGACTTAGTCCCAGAATAAAGTTCTTTTTTCATTCATTCATTCATTCAAATATTATTACTCATATAGCTTATATCTTAAAAAAATATTAATTTGATCTTTGTAACTTAATGAATATTGTCACTGTTAAATTAAATCTTGTAGTTTTCCTCTTGTAATAACGCATCCTAAAAAAAAAACAAAAAAATCATTACTTAAGTTGTTTGAGTCGTGAGGTAACTTGAGGAACAACAGCTGAACTAACCCCAACTTAATTTTTTTAAACAAAAGCGAGGTTATAAAAAAATCATAAGAATTATACCCAGAACAACGCAACATACCAAAAGTACAATAATTCTTTGAAGGATTAACCTGAATAAAAACAGATAAAAATTGACTATTACAGACGAAAACTTTTTGGTCACAAAATAAACAAAACACATGAGCACTTCTCTCGCTTATCCAGCCACCATTAGCGATCGCGTGGTGATTATCCCTCCCATGGCTATTTCTTACCGTCATAAGATACCAATGCGTACGGTGAATGATTTGCGAGTTATTTCAATTGCCCAACTTGCCCTATGCTCAACCAGCCCCACTCAAATTCAAAGATAGAACAATCAAATGGTATTTTCCTACTTGTGGCAAGAGAAATGAATTTCTCATTCCTTATATCTTATCTTGGGATAGAGCACTAGTCTACTGTTCTCCGGGTTCGAGTCCCGGCTCTGGCAGAATATTATTTATTCTGTTAATTCAGGAAGGGGGACAACCCTAGGGTATTGCGACCCTCCTGGGACAGACCCAGTCCCTATAAAGTAGGTACCCAAAAAAATTGGGGGAAAAACCTGGTGGCTGAGCTTGATCAAGGCCTAATCACCTCATTGCACGGCCGTTGGACTAGAAACAGTACGAATCTCTATATGTACTGAGCCCAAGACCCTTCATGGGTTGTAGTGGTACAGGTTTTATATCTAATCTTGTAATTATTAATCTTAAACATTGAAAGTATTTATTTAATACGGATGGTTAAATTAGTATGATTTATGCTCCTTTTAAATAAAAAAAAAATTCAGGGAGGCATCACACATTATTTATACACTAACACTCTATTAAAATAAATTTTCCAATTTTAAATTAAATTTTCATGATAGCATCTGTCTACATCAACATAGACATACTTAATCATGCCAAGCTCAGAAAATATATTAAGACTTCGTGTAAAAGTTTATTTGGAAATTGTTGAATACAAGAAGATTATGTTGGATCGCAAATTTCGAAGATTTAGGAGTATGCTGGACATGTTTTAACGTATCTTCAAGTGAGATATTGTTGCATGTTGAATTTCCATCTTCCTGTCAGGGCAAGAGAGTTACTTCGCTTTTACTAGAATATTGCTACAAATATAATAAACAATTTCTCGCTGATGGACGCTTAGCTACTCGAGAATGTTATTAACGTAAAAAAACGCTATCATAAAGTACTTATAAAGTATTAGATAAGATTGAGAGATATCGGAGCCCGTGGAGATAGAGTTCCAAGGAACTGAGGCAGTTGGAGAGCTGACGCGACTGGACGCTATCATGCCGGCTTGCTGAGTCCGCAAACGCCGCCGTGTAAACTAAACATCGGCCATTATACGCACAACGGGGAGGAGTCCAGCCTAATATTACATATCAACCTCAAGGCGTAACTTGACTCTTCATCCAGGGCTCTTTTCTTCTCTAGTAGAAAACAAAGAAATGCGCAGAATCCTTGAAGGCAGCAGGTAAAGGACCTATGGGATGATCTTGTACTGAGTTGAAAAAAAAAATCAGGCAGTCGTAGGAACTGCCGATAGAAGATAAAAATTATTTTTAAATTCTCGATTTGCACTGAAATTTCGTTCCAAAGAATAATACTTCTGTAAAAGTAGATTATATTGAGAATGCATGTTTTGTTATTATTGTTTCATTTAATTTTAAAACATCATCTGCTGAATTATGCCATCGTAATCTGAATGTGACTGTAGAATGTATGAGTTGATGGTACACATAGTACATTTTTTTTTGATGTGTCATTTGCATCATGGATTGCTGTGTTTGTCGTTGACTTTTTTGCCTGTGTTGATATTTACGAACATTAATTTTCTCTTCATCTTGAATTCCGGCAATATAATTAGAATTATTCTCTGTTGTAGAAGATTAATTTATCTTTGAACAACTGAAACAGATAGGTTGTTTTCTTCTAATATTTATACCGTGTTTCTTTTTTTTTTTTTTTTTATTGAAACGCTTATTATTCTCTTACTCCTCAACCGTTATTATTAATTTGTTTGTTAATGTAGAAATGTTTCGATTTGGCTATTGCATAATTTTTCTTCTTAGCCCTACATCGCTTACTCCTAATTTTATTTTATTTATTTTTCTTCTTTGAAACCAAATTTGCAAACACAACAGAATTTTTTTAATCAAAGGGGTATTTCTCCTATATTCTTATATTTATTTAATGAAAATGAAATATTTAAAACGAGTTAAAGAAATTAAATAAAGATATTTTTCCTATTGATTGATTGATTGATATTTCGGAACATTCTCAATTCACAGCTATTCCTTAGAGTAAATATGAGTGAACGACGCGGAGGGCTGGCTAGTTTTGATACCATTTCCCATTCTTTCACAGTCGGTCGGAACCCTAAATTTTAAATAATGAACTCTTCTTTCAGAAGTATAATGTTCTTTGTCGTGAATCACGTGAATATGGAAAACTTTGGTCAACGTTAATAGTAAATAATAATAATAAAACAACAGAATACGTTGGGTGAGTTAATTATTTCAAAATTCCAATAAGACATGACTCATTTTTAGGTCGACATATATTATGTAAAGCCTGGTAGATTGTTGATATTGTAGAATGTTCTGTTTGGATTAAATGATGTATTTGATAAGCTGTTTGTATAAAGTTCCACAACTATATCTGGCTATTATATGGCTACTATAATAGCTGATTAACTCAGTTCTGAGCGTACATATGGGCAAGATTTTATTTTTTATTTTTCCTTTTCTATTTATTTTTTTCTTGTTTATCACGTTTAATTATTCTAAAATTCTATTCACATTTTTCTCTATTTTCAAAAATATCTGATTTAGGGGCATATTATAGATAAAATTTCAATTTTTTTTCTCTTTTTAATAACTGAGTTATTGGATTAAATCACTTCTAATCGGCCGCCATTTAAAAAAAAATCTGATATCAACGTCTAAGTGTTAGGATCACCGTTGGATGCCCTACTATTTTTGTGGCGAATTTTAAAAAAAATTGGTCCAGTAGATTCGGAGAAAAACTACGGATGGTGGACGGCGGATAATCGGATAATTTTGGTCAATTACAAAGGTTCATTATTGAAAATAATAAACCAAAAGTACCAACATGAAACATAAATAATCATGGCATCATAGGAATTTCGTTTTTTTATCCAGAGTTCATAATAAAGTTTATCGGAATAGTTTTCTTTACACAACGCTTTCATTTTATCTGGATGGAACCAGTTTTATAAATATTTATTTAATGGTTACAGTTTTAAAGGAACCGCCAAAGAAGTATCACTTAATAACTGAAATAGAACGAAAAGAAAAATCAATGAAATTAAATAAACAGTATTACAAATATGAACGGTATATGTGTTAATATCCCTCATATATTAGAAGTTGGAATAAATATTTTAAACAGCAACCAATTCATAAAAACATATAACTTAACTGACGTGTAACTGTTTATATTGGATTTGACATGTTTATTAATTAAACTATAAGAAAGTGTGTCTAAACCCAATAAAGTATTAGGAAGGGTAACAAACACAAAAGGAATATTTAAAAAAAAATAAATATAATATATACAAATATAAAAATAACTATAATTATTTAATAATTTCTTAATAAAGGGATTAAAAATAATAGCATACAAATATATTTTATCATGATAAAAGAGATATTCTAGATAAATGATCATTACCTTGACTACGATCTAGTCTAACTAAAATAGATAAACCTAAAGCTCCTCCTCAAACAGTAAATACTAAAAATATTAAAGAAAAATATAATTCATAACCATAATTAGATAATACCACAAATAATAATAAAAATATACACAAAACAATTAACTCTAATCTTAATAGAGTTAATAATAAATGTTTACGAGTAGAACAAAAAACAACAATCCCACTAAATAAATTAAATACTAAAATATATTCCAACCAAATTAGATTTTATAGTTTCAATATAAAACAATGATTTTGTAAATCATAATTATAAAAGAATGACATATTTAATTATGGAGAACAATGATATATTAGAAGTAAATATTGGCGGGACACATATGTATTTAACCTTTCTTAGGTATAGATGTTATTTTTGGGGACAAGTTAAAGATTTAAAAGAATAATTTTTTTTCATAGTTATAACAAATATATGGCAAGAGAAGTCAGAAATACTGCGGCACCCTCAAACAGTTGTTAGGACAAATAAAAATAGTAAAAGATAACGTTTTTATGCATTGGTTGCAGTTTAAAATATTCATCCTAAATGTTTATTTCTGAGAGATATCAACACATTTATCTATTCATATTGGTAATACGTTTTATTTAATTTCATAGATTTTTTTATTTATTTATTCATTTTTGTTTTTATTTAGCTACAAGATCAAAGTTATTTGGCGATGCCTGTAAAATCTAAAACGTAAAATAAATATTTATAAAACTGAATCCACCTAAATAAAATGGAAGCGTTGAATACCGGAAACTATTTCGACATACTTTATTATAAACTCATATAAAAAAAAAAGAAAAAAAAATTAACTATTAAAAACTCTTTTGGTTTAGGTTAGTGAAGTTGAGTCGTTAAAAAAATGATTGGTTTAATCTCATTTCATCGACATTAAATATTTATTTACTTGGCAAAAGTTTCGTTTTGCCAAGTAAATAAATGTAATACGTATAACTTCGCTTTCGGACAACCAGTTTACTCCTTCAACTATTTTTGTGTGCAACGAATTAAGCTAGTATTTAGTGTCAGACCGCCAGAAGAGGTAGGCATACCGATAATCACTCATTATAGGGGTACTCACTACGTTTGCTATAGCATGCTATTTGTGTTATTTTGCTAAACCCGTCGAGTTTCTACAGTTATTTCCTGTATAAAATTGATGGGTTTAGCACAATAGCACAAATAGCATGCTATAGCAAACGTAGTGAGTACCCCTTATATTCTAGGTTGTAAACATAATCGTTGTATATCGTCACAGCTCTTTTGCGACGCAAATGTGAACTATTCCCATCAGCAAATAAAAATTTTTTATTGAATTTTCTTTAATTTATTTTTTTATGGTTTTAGAAATATGATCTTCTTTTTGTAATAGTGGAATATTTTAGTCGTTTAAAATCATTTTCAAAACCCAATTACAATTGAATGTTTTTTCATAGGACCCTCACACACTACATGGATATGAAACGCAATATGCTTAAATATAGTCGTTATGAATATTTTAGTATCTTTTCTAATCCTGGTCAGGCTAAGATGATTTTGCTATCATTTGGTTAAAAATTTGAACATCTTTAGAATCAATACTTATAAATTTTCAGGAAATGGAATGATATGAAAAACTTCTTTATTATCCCGGGACTAAAGTCTCATAAGAATAAAATAAAATACACAATTGATGACCGAAACAGTGTGGTCATGGCTTTGAACAACAAATCACTAAACTAAAAATAATAATATTTTTGTAATATATGTACATATTTACAAACCAGATTCTCAGAATAAAAATAAAAAATCAGAAACAGCTACTTCATCAGTGATAATCTGAGTAATATAAACACACAAAAAAAAAATTGGTATTTCTAGCATCTGCAGTTTAAGGTTATAGTCTGTTTGATTGGGTAACGAGAAGATGGTTGAAAAGGAAAGATTTGAAGGAGGAAGCAGTTCTTACATGACGGATCTCAGGAGGGATAGAATTCCAAATAGAGGATGCTTTGGCTAGAAAGGAATTATCAAAGGCAGCTGTACGGTGAGTAGGAGAGTAGAGGTAAGAAAGACGGGATCTGGTAGAACGGGACTGAATTGATGATTTAAATTGAAGGGATTGGAAGTTATAGCTGGGACGATGAGTTCTGATAACCTGGTAGAGGAAGGAAGCTAGGAAATACTGGCATCAGTAACGAGGACAAAGCCACCTTAAATCGGCGTAAGCCTGGGCTATATGCGTGTCTCTGGTGATATCGAATACAAATCGTATTGCAGTTCATAATACGCTTGAGTTTTGCTTGGAGCTCACCTGAAAGTCCGCTGTACATCTCACAACCTTAGTCAAAGTGGGGAAAGACAAGGGATGAAACAAGGAAATGTGTATTTGTTAGTTATTTGAAAACTAATTTGGTAGAAGTTATAAGAAATATATTTTTTTTCGACCTCTTAGAGGATGAAATTTCCAAATCTAGCCTTATTGTACATCTAGACGGTAAGACGAACCTCCAGGCAAAAATTCAGCTCCAAAAGTGAGTGAAATGGTACTTTCTGTTATAAATATAAAAATCTGGTGTGGGCAACACATGACTTTCACGGTAACCAAAATCAATTTAAGAATTATTAAATAAATATAGGGTTGAAACATGTTTTAAGCATTAGATTCAGTTTCGTTGGAAAAATATGTTTTATATTAAATAATATAACAATAAAAATCTACAATAAACACTTTTCAACTTTCTACATTACGTTTTAGAGATTTGTATATAAGATAACATTTTTTCTAAAATATTTAGTTTTTTCCACGAAATATTATACATCTATATTACTAAAAAAAAAATTACCTAAATAAATATCGTTCCTCCTTTAGTTGGTTATCATATTCGTTCAATGTATATATTAAGCTATATTTAGCAATGTTAAGAAGATGATATGGCTTCTTTTTTTTTTTACGAAATTAATGATACTTTGGAGAAAGAAAATTTAAAACATCGGAATTTAAGGCTTGTCAGGGTATTTCGAATGAAGCCTTCATGGCTTATGAATTTAACCTCATGTTATTGAACCCCGTTTAATTTTACATCGATTTAGCGAGTTAAATTGTAGTCGTTAGAGACGTTTTGAGAAAATATAAAAAAAGTACATAATGCATAATATACACATAATGTACATAATGGTATCAAGTACCTCTTTTGGTCAGACAATTTTGTAGCTGTAACATCTTTGGCGTTTCTTAAAATATGAAACATTATTTACATTCCACTTTTCCTTTTCGAGCTAGACTTACCACACACACACAGAGTCCATTATTTCCATTACTGAAGTAGGCATTTGCATATGGATATTTATCCATACTGCCCACCACGATGCTATTACTGCCTTAATGCCTGACGGCAGTTCCGTGGGGTGGTGAAGGCGAATAGGGAGGTGGTTTTTTAGTGAGTAGGAATCTCACACTGTTGAAGGCTTGTATAGCCACACATCGTCCATGAAAGATTTTTCCCCTACCTTGATAAAAAAAAAACATACACACGCACGTGTATTTCCTTTGAAAACTGTAATTCGAAAAATTTTTACAATACAATACTTTCCATTAATATATATTCATACATAGGTTAGTGAAAGTAAAATGCCTAATACTATTTACCAGCAGATTTAAATATTATTTACTTAACTACTTTCAGCAGTTCCTTTGGGTTCCTATTTTAGTATACCTCGAAGCGGCGAACCCAGCTCGGACCATCCGCTGGGTATTTGTGAAGAAGCTGGCCCCGGCTGTAAACAAGAGAAGGAAAGAGAAGAAGTTTAGCGGAGTGATTCGATAAGCGGGCAATGGGCCCCCTCCAATCACTGTCCTTTGATATTTATTACTGGAGTTGGTCCTCTTGGGCAACTCTCGATCCCTCGGGGAACATTAAACTACACTTTCCCACTGGAACTAATCAATCGCCTATTAGGCCAACACTTTACTTAATCCTAGTTTGTCTCAAGTGCGGGAATTTAGCAGCCCCTTTTCACGGAACGATATGAGAGAACTCTTTATTAGATTTTGTTCTGAGCTCACTAATGTGTATTAAAAATTTATTAATATACTAGTGGCCCATCAATATACTGCTATGCACGGGGGCAATTTAAACGTAGTGTCATTAATGATTAAGAATGTTTAAGTTGTTATGCCGATTTAGAGTTTATTACTTTAAGATCATCAAATCGTTAGATAAGAAGAGATGCACATATGTTTATAGGCTTACAACAACTTTCTATTAATTCTATTAACACGTTCACGCGGTGGTGACCCACCGGTAGGTCACACTTGTCTGGTTACGCTTAACTATCCGTTGGGGCAACGTGCATCTCAGGTGAGTCACTTGTTTTTAGAAAATAAGTTTATTTTATTTTTTCTCTACAGTAAATGTTGTAGGAATTAACAAGCATAAGGTTTATTTATTAAATATTTTATAACTTTCAGCATGCTCCTTGAAAGGACTCTAACCGATTAATTTCATTTGATTACTCTTCTTAAAAAATTTTATTTAGCTATGCGTGATTTCATTTCATACTTTTATCCCCATAAATAAGAATATAATATATGAATAAGAATAAATAATAATATAAGAATTATTTTTAATAATAAATAATAGTATAAGAATTTTTTTTAGTATTTCCATAATTCAAGTCATGTGTTTATGTCAAAACGGTAATCGAAACAATATCACATTAAACACATTAAAAACTTGCAATAGTGTCGCCCCGCCCCACAAAGAGTAAGCAAGCAGTCCCGCCTCACGGAAAAAAACGTAGATATTCGCCCCGGCGTGAACGTGTTAATGTTTGCTTCTTTAGTTCCATATTAACTTTTCTGAAACCTTGCGCTTTCCAAAATTATATTTTGCTTCTGTACTTCTAGTCATGCCGTTAAAGAGAAACAGCGGGGTGAATGGGAACAAAAATCTTCAATATTATTTCAAAGTTGCGTGAAAGCCATTTACTTTACCGTATAGGAATTAATGTTGTAATTGGTTGGTCAATCTGTAAATAATTCGATTACATGGTTTGTTTTGTTGTAGTACTTTGACTGGAAAAATATACTAGTTTCTACGAAATTTTTCTCTCCCAAAAGCTTTACCTGTAAGCATAAAAATATTATCTACATATCTTATTTAAAATATGTTTACTGTTCTTCAAGTTGTCTTCTTTTTAGGTTATGGCGCCCACATTTTCTCGAGTGTGGGGTGAATTGAAACTCAGCTGCTTTCTGAGACACATCAGATAAATATTCTTTGCAAGAAAGTGATGCTGAGTGGGTGTTGTCATAGACATCTGAAGATGAACCTGGATTTGAATCATTATCCACAAATTATGACATTTCAATTGGCCACTTTTTACTTATTAAAGTATTTGGAAAAACAGGAGAATTTTCTCTTTATATTTGTAAGGTTTTAGAAATTGTTGATGGAGGATACATCGATTTGTTTTACAAAAGAATCAAGCAGTTATAGGTTTGTCCTAGCTCAAGAGGAAGCTTATTCTAGCACTAGTGAAGTTACATTGAAGTTGGAAGAGGGAATCAGATCTTCTAAACCTACCAGATTCTTAGGGTCTGTTCCATTTATCAATGATTAACTGCATACACCATTTACTGACATTTCTTCTTCTTCCTAGAGAAGCGTGATGCTTTAGAACTTTTTTAGATTATAAGAGACCTAATTTCTGGAATATAGTGAATAAGTGACCTAATTTCATTTAGAAAAAGTAATTTAATGAGCATTTTAAACTGTTCTCATTCACCCCACATGTTGTATATGAAAATACAATAACATCTACAATGTCGTTCCTATCCACCCCTGCTGTAGGGTGAATGGGAACAGTAAATATATATATATATATTATATATATTTTAATATAATATTTTTTTTTTTTTTTTTCAAAACACACATCCAGTAAATATATAATGGAGGTGATGTGGATCTAAGATTCGATGCATTGTTCAATTAATTCAGATAAAAAATAAATTTGTCATATTGCTCAAGTTACCATAGAGTGTTCCTATTCAGCCCATTTTTTTACGAAAGATTTTTTTATTGCCTTGACTACGGATAATTTCATTTTTCCAACTAAAGACATTTTTTTTGCAATTTTAAACCTTCAGGAAAGAATGTCTTAAATTATAAAGAAAACCGTACAAAAAGTCATCCCATGGTTTTGAAAGAGCAAGCGAAAACCAAGAATCGCGACTCAATTATATAAATATAGAGCTCTGTATAGAACAATAACTGAATGTTTTTCTTCATATCCTAGTATGAATAGTATACCATAGTACCTGTACTTAACAATGTTTATCATGACGTGCTAACAACTACAACTTAATATTTTTAAGGATATATTACTACATTATATTATCAACAAGAGAACCGCACAGGTGCATTTGAATGTGGTGTCATTCGCGTTTCAAAAAACACAGTTTGATAAATTTAGATTTTATCGTTATCAGTAGAAAATATTTTATTTTATAACGTCTATTCATTATTATATTTAATAATCGTCAAAAAAGAGGAACATAAATTGGTCAATAAATTTAATTAGTTATTTTTGAATTGAAACGTGGATGTAAATTTTTCTACGGCTATGGGTGATTTTAGATGTAATTGTCAAAGTTTTGTCATTAATGCCCGTTATTATGGAATGACTTGTATAATGTTTCCAGATGATTTTGCATTAGAGAATGAGAAAATATTTCGTTTAAAAGTGACGCCCGAAAGGGCTACTTACGTACAGCTGTCTATGCAATATCGTATGCTTGATTTTCGTAAGAGATGGTCGAGAAATTAAATTTTTTTGCCCCTTTCGTTTATAATTATTATAATATTTGTTAATTAACTAACTGTTTAATTTTGTTTCTAATTATCATTATAATTTCTTTTACTTATCATCTTTATACATTTTACTCTACTACTCTTTGTTATCTTTTGTTTTATAACACTGAAGAAGGCCGAAACGTCGGCACTATTAAATTAAGTTTCTACTTAATTGTGTGTTAATTTTACTGCGCCCTTAACTAAATTCTTCTTATATACACACAGACAACCAAATTTTATTTTACTGAAAACGTTACTAATTTACCAATGACTAAATGTTCTTAGATAAACAAAAAGTCTGCAGTAGATTATTTATTTGCCTAACATACTTCATCAATCAGTCCGCCAGCAAACTCAATTTCTTCCTTACTGGAAAAAGCACAATATTATAATATAAATATCAACCATCTGCTGTTTTTCCAGTCCGAAAGAAATACTAAAACATTTTTTACTTTTTTCTTAATTATTTTTGTATTTCCAACTTATAGTTAACAAGAAGATCCAGAAAGAGAAGCTCAAACGAAACCTGGGCTAAGGCAAGTCTGAAAGCTAACTGCGACAAGTGACCTAATGATTTTTCTCCGTAGCAATAGATAGGGGACTTATCTGGGGACCCCACAAGCAATACACTCACCCTCCATCTGTACTCATCCTTTCGCTTATCCGCTTATCCATCTACATCGTCTACTTTTTACACAAGATCTCTCTTATCCGCTATTAGTGTACTACTAAACACATGTCTATAAGACAACTTCGGATTTACCCAATTCATAAATTTATATTGCGGAATAGAATTAATCTTAATTGCTGCAGAGAAATCGAACTGCTTGAGGGAGCAAAGTAGTAAAATGGTTTCAAATAATTTAATTTAAGGAATAGAAAGTACATTTAGCTACGGAATCGAAAACAATAAATATAAAGATAAATGAGAATACTAAACAATAAATAAAGCAAAAAATAATACACATGCCGACCTGAAAAGAACTCACTTGGGACTCCAACAGTTCCTTACGTGGCCCGTATTGTACGTTTGGATGTGATCCTTAAGTAACTATAAAAGTCTAAAAACAAAAGATTAACTACATTTTCAGTTGTAGGGGGAGACTATTTCGTCAAACATAACAGTATTAATTAATAACTCGTAGTTAAATTTTGAGAATATGATGTGATTTCCTTCTGCAGTAGTTATATTCGAAGAACAATTTACTGATAAAGTAATTATTGTTAAAACTACTCATTTATTTTCTGTCATATGATTTCAGTTTCTTTCAAAATTTCATATTTAAGACAAATATATGCCCGAGATGTTACAAAACTTTATACCATGCATTTTGCACCTTTTTACGATTTTTTCGAAAACAGTTCTTACGATTTTGATCAAACTCGCTATATCGATGTAAAATTTAATAGGCTTTCACATCATGTAGGTTTGGTTCTGATTGAAATAGTCTGACTGGGCTTAAATGCCGATATTCCAAAATTTCTTCTTCTAAATTATCTTTGATTTTGTAGATTCTATAAAAATAACCATATTATCTTATTAGCATTGACAATTAACAGCTAAATATGCAAGTTGAGCGAATTTGATAAACAACTAAATGAGAAAACTAAAAAAATACTTTTTAATGCAATTTTTTGTTTTTGAATAAAAGAACAATAATATAGACGAATAATATACCGTTGAAAAGAGAAAGATTTTAGGAAAATATTATCTTATACATAAGCTTGTACAAGTTAATAAAGAGTGATGAAAAGCCGAGAAAACAAACTGATTATTTTAGATAATAATATAATAGAATTTTTAATAAAACACATGTTTCTATAGAAATTCAATTCAATTAATGTCTTTATTAGTTTCACTCATTAAAATCTCTAACTGTATTTGAAAATTCTTTAATTGATTTTAAAAACGGATTAAAGTGAAAGTCGTGAGTTGCCCGCACCAGATTTTTTTTTTATATTAGAGTTTTTTCATTGGTAATTAAATTCTAAAATTATCATTGAGTCTCATATAATTGAAAGCCCAAATAGACCTTGAAGTTAAATGAATTCTTTAGGTTTTTAAGCCATTCTATTGTCGAATTGGCCGACACAGCTAGGGTTTTCTTGCCGATTGTAGGAGACAGAAGAGGAGAAGATAGGAGCAGTAGCTTGTAATAACGGCGATAATTGAGCAATGAGAAGAGTTAGTGATTAGCCTGGTGGAGTACTGTCCCGCGCTACGTGAGCGGACTGCGCTGTCCGAGCCCAATCTATACGCCTCATATCTCTCTGCCTCCCTTCTCTTCTTATGGATTTCACCAATAAAGCTGATCCTTAGGGGAGATAATAAAATATTCCACCCGCTCAATAACAATAATACTATTCATTAAATCAATGGTGTAATGGCAAAACATATAAATTCATCCCGGAATAGTAAGAAATAATGTTGTTATTCTAGAGGTCAAACCTAAAACCTAAATATTACCCCAATATACATTCACTTACCTATATATAAAATATATAGTAAGGGATGCCTGTGTATGTATATGTGTGTGTGTGTGTGTGGTGTGTGTGTGTGGCAACTCCCGGGCGCTAACGAAAAGTCCTATGAAACTGAAATTTCATATTTAAGAAAACTAAACCCCCGAGATAGTACGGAAACTTTTTATCAAAATAGCCACTTTATACCATGCATTTTGCACCTTTTTACATTTTCTCAAAAACGGGTCTAACAATTTTAATTAAACTCTATATATCGATGTAAAATTTGATGGGCTTCAATATCGTGTAAGTTTCATTCTGATTGAATTAGTCTGAAATGCCTTAAATGCCGATAATTTAATTTTCTTCCTCTAAAGTACCTTTAATTTTGTAGATACTAAAAAAATAACAATATGATCCTGTTATCAACTGATAAAAAACAGGTAAATTTATAATTATAATGAATTCGATATGTGACTAAAGGAGAAAAGTGCAAACATATTATCTTAATGCAAATTTTCGTTTTTAAACATAATAATAGTAATGTAGATGTATAATATACCGTTAGAAAGCTAAAGAGTTTAGAAAAAAATAATATGTAATACACAAGCTTGTAAAAGTTAATGAATAGTGATGAAAAACCGATAAAACTAACTGATTATTTTTGTGTGCAGTTTATTAAAAAATACATACGAAACAATCTTTTAGAACATTGAATTTTAAACAAGTAAGATGTACAAGATATCCAATTACTCCTAATTAAAGGAACAATAACATACTTACTGAAAGTGGTCAGTTAATAAAAAATAAAATACAACGTTTTAATTAGAACTTCTAAATGTTCACCTCTAAACCATTATTGTCTATATTCTAGAATAAGATAAGCTTTTTTGCAATTAGTAAGAACAAATTTCCAATAAAATACTTTTATTTTAATTAATTAAAAAAAAACATTTTAATGATACACGAACAGCTTCAAGTAAAAGATAAAGCATTATTGTTTAAAAAAATTTTCTTTTTGTTAGTCTTAAATGTACTTGATATATATAATTTATCACTTTGAGTGAAAAGTTGCGTGTCGTCCTCTTCCATGTTATATTCAATATTTGGTCTATTATTGCAGGATTCGAATCCGCAATAAAGACAGACAATAGAACATCGAAGGCGAACTTTTTTGCAGCTTCATTTGTCACCCCATTTCTCATTGCATCTACAGGAAATCATCTGGCCAAAATCCTATCTCTACTGGACTATGCCTGAGGCCTTGGTTACAGAAAATTTAATTTTTCCTTCTAAAGAAAAACATAATTGCGTACTTTGGCTTTAAACGTACTGGAAATAATATACTAAGCGATAGACAAAAACCGAAGCGAAATTCGTCGCTTGATTATAAAACGAGATAACGGAAAGTAAGAATCGCGACATAAATTTATAAACATGAGATTTCGTCGCGAACCTCCTGCGATTGTGGGATTCTTTAGCGTTTCAACTGGTAGAGCTTAAAGACACTTTATGACGACTCGAGTTACAAATAAAGTTATACAACCCCTTTAAATTTAGAGCTGTTAGGAAGGTGGGGGGAGCTTGAGATGAGTTTTTATTATTGGCTGTTCCTTATCTCTGGTGAGCAAGTCGCCTCCCTGATTCCTCTTTAACGCAAGCCACTTATGCAAATTGGCCATCACCGGCGGCTTTCCGTCGCCAGGTCCGATCTTCAAGGGACTTATTCCGTGTCGGTTAGTCGAGTCATTATTTCACAGACAGCTATAATCGCTTTAGAATACTAAGGATGCGCGTAGAGCGTTACGGGAGAAATTAATAAGGAAAAAAAAGAATATTGTTATTGAAGATAATATTTGATAATTGGATGCTAATTATAGTTACTCTCTCGCTCGATTTTTCCAGAGTTAAAAAATGCAAATTTCTATTTATCCGCAAAAATGAGGCATTAATTTTCGACAACAAGAATAATTTGTTTTTATTTTAAATTACTTCATACTGAGATGTCTTAGTTATTGTTAGGGGTTATTTATTTTTAGGTTTTCACTCCTTTATACACCAAACAAGTATTTCAAAAAGGAATAAAGTGATAAGCAACATTCTTCAAGTTCAGTGAAGCAGTAATGAAACAACATATCAGAAAGTTTTCAAATCGCATAAAAAAAATAAATAAAAAAAACTTGAAAATACACTAAAGTTAAAATTATGAAAAGTATATTCGGTATAATATTTCCAAAAATCCATGTAAAAAAAATATTACAGTTCTTTAAAAAATATTAGATATTAGATTTTTTTTTTTGTAGGCCAAAGATGTTTTTGAGACGGTACCTGTATATAAAATATATAGTATGGGAAAGTATTGCGATCGTGAAAATTTCCCAATTCCAGTTTTCAACGGAAATACACGTTTTAGGAAAAAAAAGAATATTGTTATTGAAGATAATATTTGATAATTGGATGCTAATTATAGTTACTCTCTCGCTCGATTTTTCCAGAGTTAAAAAATGCAAATTTCTATTTATCCGCAAAAATGAGGCATTAATTTTCGACAACAAGAATAATTTGTTTTTATTTAAATTACTTCATACTGAGATGTCTTAGTTATTGTTAGGGGTTATTTATTTTTAGGTTTTCACTCCTTTATACACCAACAAGTATTTCAAAAAGGAATAAAGTGATAAGCAACATTCTTCAAGTTCAGTGAAGCAGTAATGAAACAACATATCAGAAAGTTTTCAAATCGCATAAAAAAATAAATAAAAAAAACTTGAAAATACACTAAAGTTAAAATTATGAAAGTATATTCGGTATAATATTTCCAAAAATCCATGTAAAAAAAATATTACAGTTCTTTAAAAAATATTAGATATTAGATTTTTTTTTTTTGTAGGCCAAAGATGTTTTTGAGACGGTACCTGTATATAAAATATATAGTATGGGAAAGTATTGCGATCGTGAAAATTTCCCAATTCCAGTTTTCAACGGAAATACACGTTTTAGGGTCTCCTGAGTCCAATTGACTGAGTCCCGCAAAAATGTCTTTGTGTATGTGTGTGTCCTATCCTGGGAGTGAGGAACTGGATGACGGCTGCACAAGATACAAATAACAGGAGAGGGCTGGTGGAGGAGGCCAGGACTCGTCACCGAGTTGTAGCGCCGGATTTATGATGATGATGATGTGTGTGTGTGTGTCCATGTGTGTATGTGTGTGTGTGTGATAAGTCCAGCGCGAAAACTAAAAGTCCTATGAAACTGAAATTGCATATCTAAGATAACTATACGCCCGAGATGTTACAGCATATTTTTCATCACATATCTTACAAAATAGTTGTCAATGCACTCCATCACTTCATTAAAATCTTTTAAACCACATGGGTTCGGCCATATTCTATCTTCACATAACAAAGATCACAGAGACTTGATCTTTTGATACCTTAATTAAAATTAATTTTCAATATTTAAATACTCATCTCAAAGTTTGAACTTTCCATGACAAGCACAGACGGAAAAGGTTAGCGAGCACTTAAGAGTGAGGAAGGATTCGGCATCTCAGAACGTCATGTTGCAGTTGAGGATCTGGAAATTTATGGGACAGCTGGATTTAAAGTTGACTCAGAGGGTACTCGCGCGCCTGGAAAAAAACACTCCGAGACCCGAGCGTAAGTTTATGTGACGTTTCCTATAACTGGGGTCGATCCTTCTTATATTCATTTCTGCTGGCCTGGGCTCATCTGTAGCGGGCGGCTTCTTGTAGCCTCATTATCTGATGGATGAGACGTTCTATTGAAGTTCTAGGGTAAACAGTCATTGTGGTCGGGCCGCTCTAGCACGTGCGCACTTGAGCGACAACCAACTGTCCACTTATACCTATCTAAATAATTACATATTAAAAAAATGGTAATAAATTACATCTACTAATAGAGGCAATAGGTGAAGACAATAATTTATGTCTCTTTCATCACAATTCGATAAGAATACATAAAACTGTATCAATTGTCATATCAGAAAAATACGTTTATAAAGTAAAAATTACACACTTAAAAGCATCCGCTATAAAAATTCTCTTAAATACAATTAAAAGATTGTTAAGAAAAAAAAATCTGGTGAATTTAACACACGTCTTTCACCTACCTCCGTTGTTAAAAATCAATTTTAAAACTTTTATTTTTGAAAAAGGGTTATAGCATTACTGCGAGATTCGAGAGGAACCTGTGATTCATTAAATAATCTAACGTATAATTATCTATAATAATAATAACATAAGTTTATGTCTCCTTAATAGCTATGTATATAACATAAAAAAATTTCTAAAACCTTTAGCATTCTAATACATCTGTATGTATTGTTCTTATGTTAAAAAAAAAAAAAATTACATTTAAAAATATGTTTACCCTTTCCTCCTATAGTTGTGAATATCAGATTCGATTAATTTGTATATTTACCCGTTTTTTTTTTATCAGCTAAAGCAAAATGAAATTGTTTTAAATTTACAGAAAAATAACAATAAAGGAAAAAATAAAAATTTATTTTTTTTTTTTTTTAGAGGATTCAATAAACAATATGGAAATCCCAGTTATATTATTTCAAAAATTTTGGCACCTAGGGCTGCTTTACAAACTCCGTAAATGTAAATGTTCCTCCCTCCTACATAATACCTCTTATTAGTACTACAGTTATTATTATACATACATAGTATTATTATACATATACATACTGTATTATTATACATATACATACTGTATTATTATACATATACATACTGTATTATTATACATATACATACTGTATTATTATACATATACATACTGTATTATTATACATATACATACTGTATTATTATACATATACATACTGTATTATTATACAGTATTATATACATACTATTATTATACATATACATACTGTATTTCCTATACATATACCATAACTGTTTATTATACATTACATACTGTATTATTATACATATACATACTGTATTATTATATTGTATTATTATACATATACATACTGTATTATTATACAGTATTATATACATACTACCTCATTATACAGTACTATCTCTCTGAATTTTCCTTCAAAATAAACCATAATAGTTTCTATTCATCTCTTTTTACTCAGTCCGCTGGTGTTCCTCAAAGCAGTATTCTAGCTTTCCAACGGTATATACACATGCATATATTTACTGTTCTTATATTCAAAAAGAAAAACTTGCCTTAAAAATTTTTTTTTTTTTCCTTTAGTTGGGTATCGAATTCATTCAATTTATATATTTACCTGTTTTTCATCAGTGGTAACAAGAAAATATAGTTATTTTTATAGAATCAACAAAATTCAAGGTACGTTAGAAGAAGAACATTTAAAATATATTCATTTAAGCTCTGTCAGACTATTGTAATCAGAATTAAACTTGCATGATATTAAATCCTATTAAATTTTACATCGATATAGCGAGTTTAATCAAAATCGTTAGAGCCGTTTTTGAGAAAATAATAAAAAGGTGCAATATGCATTGTATAAAGTGGTCTTCTGGTTAGCCGATTTTGTTGAAAAGGTTTTTTGTATCATCTAGGCGTATAGTTGTCTTAAATATAAATTTCAGTTTCATAGGACTTTCGTTTCGGCCCGGGAGTTGCCACACATACACACACACAAGACCTTTTTGCGGGACTTGGCTACTTATATTCAAGAGATCCTAAAACGCGTAGGAAGGTACTGAAAAATAAAGTATTTGATTATGTAGTGGAATGGATCATGACGGATGTTTCATGGAAGGGAATTCCAGAAACTAGTGGATCGGGCCAGAAAGGGACATTCATATTGTTTTGTTATGTCGGAAGGATTGGATGGACGGATCAGGTTTCTTGTTTATTTTGATTCGGTATAGAGATAGGATACATGAGACGGCCTCGGTGTGCAAAAGACAATCATAAAAACAGTTCATAATATATTTCGATCGTTTCTCTGGCATCAACTAGAGGCCACCAGACAGCCACATCCATAATCAAACAGAAAAAATTAGAGATGATACAAGGAGCTTTCTAATGGACCTTATGAGAACATGGCGGGAACGATGGAGTAGCATGATCGTACTTATTAACCTTCGTGAAATTTGGGCTACATGGGGTTTCCTGGATCAGGTTCGGTCAATATAGAACCCTATTTTTTTAAAGAGGGTCTGAAAGTGATGGAATGGTCATTTAGTGATAAATTAGGAAGAGAGGGAATAGATATAAGCATGGAACAGGAACCAATAATGATTGCCTGAGTTTTTGCAGCGTTAACCTTAATTCGTTCTGAATTGCCATAAAACAGATCATATTCAGGTCTTCTTGAATATTGGTAAACGCTGCTAATAATTCAGAGGAAGGAAAGGTTAAATAAATCTGAAAGTAATCGGCAAATAAGTGGTAGATTGAATTAGGAAGATCATTTATAAAAGGGTTAAAAAGGATAGGAGAAACACTTGAACCCTAGGGAATTCCTGAGTAAAGGGTAACAAAAGAAGGTAAGGATTGGTTGGAAATAGGATATATATAATATTAATTAATAAAACACCCATATATGGCTAGTCAGCTGATGTGGAACTCTTGGGGAAAAAATTGGTGGGAAAATTTGATATTCTGTTGAAAATTAAACATAAATCAATGATAAACATTTCTTTTTTTTTTTTTTTTTATAATATACTACGGATCAGATAATATAGACTAAGAATATGATGTTTACAATATAGAGAGGGAAGAATGGGGTTGGCCTAGCCAGGGTGGTCCCTGAGCGGGCTCCCTGCTCTATCACTGCCATCTAGCGGCCCCTCCGGGCATTCGACACTCTACTTCTCTTTTACATTTTTTTTTTCTCTTTTAAAACCCTTTGTATCTTTCAACACTCCACTGACAGAAGATCAGGAATAAAAAGAGTAGTTAATCTCCCCTAGTACTTCGCTCCTTTGTTGAAGAAGTTCATTCTATTTGTATTGCATCGGTTCCATTATTGAATGATCTGTTTCGTTTTATTTTTAGAATTTATTATTATTTTATTTTATCTTTTAAATTGTGATATACTTATGTACCAACTTAAGATGTATGTACTTATTAGTAACAACTACGGTGTACTGTTGAAATATTAGTAATAATAATAATGTTCATATTATTGTTGAATTATTCTTTTTTATCTATCTAAAGATGACTGTTGAATTTAGAGTATATTATTATCTTGTTTAATCTTAAATTTTTCTCATAGATAAGTAGTTGGTAGGGAACCATAAGCTCTCTCAAATCACGAAACACGCGCATATTAAAAATAAATCAGCTTCTAATGCACAAGTAAAGCTAATACTCAACTAAGAAATAAGATCTATACATACAACACTGGAAAGACGGTCATAGTACATAAAACAGGATTATTATTGAAAGTGTATGTACATTTGTTTGGCCTATCATTAGCAAATAACATTCTGCCTCGTTTGATATTATTGAAGAGAAGAAAATAACTAAATCTATCTATTTATCTAATATTAGTATTGATATTCTTTCTCCAAAAGTTTTTAATATAAGTATAGATTATCTATACACCAAACTTGGTGATTCAAGAGTGACGCAGGGGTATAGCTATAAATTATTTCCTAACCACGACTCGGTTCTACTTACAGGTTTTGTAGATGACCAAGCAGTTACAAGTCATAACATCGAATCTGGGGAGAGAACTATTCTGTAGAATACTAGGAGAGTTAGGATTGTCTGTAAACGCAAAAAAGAGTTCAGGTATAATCTTGAAGAAGGTGAAGTTGGTGGGATCAAATTTGGATACGGAAGAGGAAATTTATTCTGTTCTCGATAATGAGTTCATCTAATATCTGGGATGTCGTTTTACGAGTGAATTGGAATTTGACGAGGAATCCGTCTGTAGGCTGAATCGGGATATGGAAAAGCTCGTTAATACCAATCTCCTAAAGCCAGATCGTCAACATCAACAGATCAACATCGTAAATTTTTTTTTTTTTTTTTCACTTTTATTATTATTTTTATTGAGATATATTACAATTTGTTACAAAATGAACAATAATAATATTGATAAGAGACCACATTCATACTATATATACAGAAAATAATAATAATGGTCAAAGAACATCGTAAATAGATATGTTTTTCCTTCCATTATATACCCATTACAGACAGCACCGCTGCCAAAACTGCGCCTATCTCTACTTGAAGCGATCCTCGTTATAATTCGAAGATGCTTAAAGGCTATCATAAGATTGCCGGCCAACTCCTGCTCCTCTATGGTATACCCGTCGCGACGATACAGGTGTCTGTGGAAAGCTCCTCTTCAGCATTGGGCGATTTCCCAAAGATTGGCCGGAGTAACAGACGCCCTGTTTCAAACTTTTTTCAATTTAAGGGAGGAGATCCACGAAAGCACCGCACTATTGCAGATTGAAGGAGTTCTTGAGGGAAAAGTCTTCCGAGGAGTGGTCTACTTCAAAACCAGCCCATACGGTAATAGATTTATGTTCGATCGAAGGATTCTAACTGGATCGGAGTGGACCAACGCACTTAAACTGGACATATACTACGCACCACTTGGTGAAATCCCGGGATTGAGGTGCCAGGTTAATGAAGCAGTTGGATCCCTCTGCCGCAGATGCGGTCGAGAGTCAGAAACCCCTGCACATGTGTAGGGTAAATGTCCACATAACGTGCTTCTCCTTACCCACCGGCACAACTCCCTAAAGAAGGAGATAGCAGAACTTTTGGAAAAGAAAAAATACAACTCTTTCCAAGAGGTATATTGCCTTGATATCGAGGGATCAACAAGATTTGTGGGCATCTTGGCATTTAGTGCCACATAAAAGGAAGCACTGATAGTGGATCCTACTATCAGATACCAAAAAAATGACAAGAAACAAGGCAAAAGAATTCAAGAGGAGAAGGAAAGCATTTATTCGAAATGTATTCCATGCCTATATACCACAAGAAAAATTTCGGGAGGAGTTTGGTGAAATAAAATTTACAGTCACACAACTTTGGTTCGGAAGCGGAGGGACCATCCCAGTAGATAATGGATCATTTTTGGAGAGGTGTGGACTGAAAAGAAAACAGTTGCAAAACATAACGGATACCATAATCCTGGACTCACTGGGAATCCGGCATCACCACATATATTGAGTCTAAGCTCGATTTATATATGTCCAAGTATTTCTATTTGGCAGAATCTCCCTCTATTTGTTCTTTGAAAATTGTCTACAGGATTGATGCGGTATGCTGTGTACTCATAGCAACTCAGCGAAGTTGAGCAGCAGATCCAAATGGGAATTTCTCTCTCTTGTACATTAGGAAACTGTTGTTATAAATAAATAATTCTGAAAAATAATATTATGCTGTATGGACATTTTTTTGGGTGAGTATATGTACTTATTAGTAACAACTATTCGTGCAACGAAATTCTGTTGTTAACGAATCAGTTAAATATATCCAATATAAAATGTCTTTGGTCAAAATTGCGGTGTACTGTTGAAATATTATTAATGATAATAATAATAATGTTTATATTTTTGTTGAATTATTAGTTTTTATTTATTCAAAAATGACTATTGAATGTAGAATTTACTATTATTTTATTTAATACTTTAATTCGGTGAATTCTTAAGCTTCAACTTATGATGTGTGTACTTATTAATATATATATATATTTACGATGTTTTCAAAGAGGGTCCTTTTCTCCATTCGTCGAGAATATTTCCACTTTTACCAAATAGTAATTCCCAATAATACCCTTCATACAGCCACAGTCTTCAACTATTTAAATACTTGATTAAAACTATATGATATGAAACGGCTTGCTGTATAAAAACCGTTAGAAGTTGGGATAAATAAAAAAATACACGACTTTCAATTACTTCGGTTGTCAAAATGAATTTAAGAACTATTACATAAAGTTAATGTTGAAGAAAGTTTAAAGACTCATAATTTCGTTGAAACATATGTTTTAAATTAAATACTATAAAATGTAAATGTAGGATAATCACTTAAGTTTATGCCCAATGCGTAATTTTACATAACCTTCTATAACTCAGTAAACAAGTTAACATTTTTTCTCAAACGTTTAGTTTATCAAGCTCTACATCTATCTATATTGCTTTCTTATGTTCTTAAAAAACAAAAACATTTCCTAGAAAAATATTTTTTCTCTTTTCTCCTTCAGTTTGCTATCATATTTGTTCAACTCGTATATTTAGTGGTTTTGGAATCTGCAAAATTAAAGATACTTTAAATAAGGAAATTCGACATTAAGGCCAGACTATTTCAATGAGAATGAAACCTATATCATATTCAATATCTTTAGAGCCGTTTTTGATAAAATCATAAAAAGGAGCAAAATTAAAAATATCAAATATAATTGTGATTTTTTTTTAATTTGTTTTTTCAGCCTCTACCCAGAGGGTCATTGGCATGTATTAAAATTAGACTCTATTATAATATTTAGTTTCTTCGAGGAACTTGAACAGTTTCATAGCTGATTCTTCTTTGTCTTCTAAAAGTTTCGCAATAGTCTCCGGTAAGTTTAATTTTCGTCTACTTGGTTCAAATAGGGGACACTCTAGTAGGACATGTTTAACTGATTGTAACGTGTTGTTGCAATGTTCACATGTTGGGGTCTCCAGATCTCTTAGGAGATGGCCATGAGTGAATTCACAGTGACCTATTCGAAGTCGGGATATTATAGCTTCTTTCCTTCTTGATTTTTTTGAGCTGATGGTAAAATTTTTACAATCTCGTTTGATTTCAAACAATTTTGACCGGCTTAGGCTCCACACTCTCTCCCAGTTCTGGAAGATAATCCTCCGTCGTGATTTTTTCTAGCACCGTTATCTCTGGTATTTTTCCTTGCCTTGCTATGTTAGCAACTCCACTTCTTCATTGACCGAAATTCCGCAGTGGTCTGGGAGCCAGGCGAAGACTACCTTCACACCTTTCTGTTTCGCTTCCCACCATGTGTTTAATATTTCCCGTATTATGAAGTTAATACGATATGGACTGTCTATGGCTTTTAGTACACTCTTTAAGTCTGTGGCAATGGCCCGATTTCTTGCTTCGGAACATTTTACCCAATGATAGCTTCTCCTGTGTAGACGGAGCATTCCTCTGGCAGATTAAACAGAAATTTGTGATTTTTGTTATATATATATATATATATATATTTTTTTTTTTTTTTTTTTTTTTAAAATCACTTATTTTATTTAGGTCAAATATTTGATATATTATATGTATATGGATGTAAGAGTAGTTTATTATGTTATCTTATTCATGTTTCGGAGTTATGGTTAGAAGTCTTGACAGGTTAAGACCGACTCCGGGCGGGCTAACGGTCAACTAAGACTGAGCCCTAATAATGTTTAAAACAATAAGTAAAGTAATGATGTATATAGATATTGTATAATAAACATTATTCTATCTATATATCTAATATTCGACGGATTTGGATATTCCTCCTCTGATAAGACAGCCACACCTCATATCATGAAACCAGTCTCTGAGGGCACTCTAACTTTTTTTCCCCTCTTCCGTAGGTGACTCCTGCACCCTCCTCCCCCAAAGAGAGGGAAAAGAGAACTAATAACCATTAGGGCTATAAAGAAACAAATAGTTACATCGCTCCGATAATGGCTCCAGCAATAAAAACTAGGGTCATCCACATCTGGGGGGAGACAACATGCTACAATTCGTCGGCTGTCGCTGACGTCATTCCATTCACGATTTACGTATGAGAGAGTGTGTTAAGTACGAATGCATTTATATTTGTTTTTTATTTACAATTTTTATATACATCAGTTCTTTATGGTCCGAGAATTTGGAATCAATCAATTATATTCAAAAGTAACAATATAATATTGGGTTGTCCGGGAAGGTTGTAGAGAAATATGGACAAAAATTAAAATTACAGCTTAAAATTTATTTATTTAATCTACAAAATAATTACCACCGTTAGCGATTACCCTTTCTCAACGGCTTGGAAGTTACATTATCCCTTATTCCAAAAATTACTGTCCTTACTCCTGAAGAACAATTAAAGGTCAGTATCTTCTGAAGAGCAGGATTTCCCTTGTAGAAAATCTTCGAGGGAACGTAAAATATGGAAGTCCTATGGAGCAAAGTCAGAAGAGTACGGAGGGTGAGGTAAAACATCCCATCTGAAGCTTAATAGCTTTTGTCGAGCCCTTAAAGACGCATAAGGGCCTAACTAGTGTTGTCTTGGTGGAATAGCACTCCTTTCCGATTTTTCAACTCTGGCCGTTTCTCTTCTATTGCTGTCTTCAATCGATCTAACTGGGCCCAGTAAAGTCCGTATTTATAGTTTTGTTTTGTAAAGGAGCTCAAAATGTATGGGTCCCTTCCAATCCCACCAAATACTGATCACCTTTCTTTGACGCAAGCCGGCCTTTGGAGTAGCTAGCGGCGTCGTTCCAGGAAACCCCCCGATATTTTTTTCGGCTGGTGTCGATGAAGAGAATCGATTTTTCGTCACTAGTAACAACTCGTTTCAAAGGATCCTCCACATTTTTTCCATCGGCAAATCACAACAGGAAATCCTTTCAATAAGGTTTTTAAGGAAGAATCAGAGGAAAATAAGGGGAAAACGGGGGAAATTAACTTCCCATTCCTCTGATTGGAAATTATTTACCTTTTAATTTTAAACTAATACGATTTCCCGTTAATTTGTCTTTTTCCATAACAATTACGTAATCACAGGGGCAAACATTTAAACACATAGGAATCGAATTTACGTCAAGATTGCTTTTCACACGGTAAACTATATGTCGTATTGTCAAGATCGGGTTGCAGAGAAAATCAGTACGTTCTTCTGTCACAAGAAACTAAAACTAAAAATATAATTTACGCAGAAGTACTTAGAAAATATATTCTTTTAAAACTTTCTTAATAGTGTACATAATAACAGAAATTGAGGCAGGCAACAGCTAGTATTATATAATATTAATTCGATTTAAAAAAATAAATAAATATTAAAAAAAAAAACCTGTACCACATTACAGCTCCTAATGGGCTTGGGCTCAGTGTATATACAGATTCGTACTATCTGTAGGCCAACGGTCGTGCACTGAAGTGATTAGGTCGACATCACACTCGTGCGCCAGGTTTATTTCTCAATTTTGGGTACCCAATTAAAAGTGGATAGGTCTCACGAATGGGAATTCAACCTCAGGATCTGAAGAACAGTAGGATAGTGATCTATCCACTAGACCCCGCCGCTCTCAATCCCATTATAAATAATTAATAATAATTTTGTTTTCTAGAAATTCTCCCAACAATTTTTTTACTTCTTCACTCAAATAATTATTCCTTATTATTTGGTGCACCAAACCGTTGAAAAACAATTTCATAGTCGTAATTTCAACCGATTTAAATCAGTTTCACAGTTAAAAAACTGGTTTAGAATATTTTCCCAATCCTGTTACCTTTGTAGATTTAAAAAAAAAAAAAAAAAAAGTAAAATGATGCACAGGTTTTTTTTTAAATGTTAGTAATCCTATCACAACTTACCCAAATAATAAGGACTATAAGATTATATAACTCCTATTAAATAAATATATATTTTTCAGTATTAATTTTTTAAATGTGAAACTTTTTACTTTCATTTAGCTATTAATACTTGCTATATATACTTGATTTTATGAAGAGAGGCTATAAAAAGTTATGTCTTTTACGCACTAGATATTATACAGTACATGATTGCTCCATGTGATTTGTCGATCAATTTTCGGGTAATATAAATAATGCATTTATTCAAAACTATTGAAAACATCTAAATATTATCGGAAGGCTCCGACCTATTAGGCTAATATTATCATACATGGAAAAAGCATTTGAAGATTGCCGTGTTTCATGGGCAAAATGGACACAACTAAAGCTCATAGATAACACCTTGGGAAACTTCCAACTTTAGAAGTAGATTGTAAAATCCTACATCAGTCAACAGCCATTTTAAGATATATGGCAATAGAAGCTGGTTTATCTGGTAATGTTGACAAAAATATGGGAATTGATATGGTTTTTAAAGCGTTTGGAGATTTAGTTACAGATGTTTCGAGATGCTTTAAAATGGACGTCCCAAATATGAAAGAAAAACTGAAGGAAATCCTGATTAATGAGACCATTCTATTTTATATGGCGAAAATTGAAAATCTTATTAAAAAAAAAAATGGTGGATACTTGGCCAATGGAAAGTTATCATGGGCTGAACTGTACGTTGTTGGCTACATTTCATCGTTACCTGGTATGATCGGGATCGATTTAACGGGTAAATATCCCTTCTTCAAAGAATTAGACGAAAGGGTACACTCTCTTCCTGACATCAAAGAATGGGTAAAAAAGTAGCAAGATACTGTAATATAAATACAACTAATCTTAATTAAAGTGCATGATTGCTCCATGTGATTTGTCGATCAAGTTTCGGGTTATATAAATAATGCACTTATTCAAACCTATTGTAAACATCTAAATATTATCGGAAGGCCCCGACTGAAGGCTTTAGGCGAGAAAGAGAAATAAACTATACAAAAACAGCTAACAACAAAGCCCTGAGGAAGACCGCCGAAGGGAGGACGGATTGGCCTGGCTCAAGTTGGGGCATTTACATCCCTCGTTAGAGCCGCCAGCCACCCGACGGTGAGCACGTACCGGATCAATTCTCTTTAGCGACTGTTTGGGCAACCGCTCTCCTAACTCCTTTTTCTCGAATTTCCCACTCTCCCTCCATTCCTCTCCTTCTTAAAGGGCTCGCCTTCTTCTAAGGAACCATTAGGCTAAGGGTAATGGTCCAAGCGCCAGGAGAAAGAACTATTTTAAGGCAAATTTTACTTTTGATTGGTTGAATCATTTTTTGTATTTTATTTATTCATCAATTGAGACGGTGGTTTTCGACAGGTAATAAGTTAACCTTCTCAACTTTTATACATTAAGAAAATCCATCTCTCAATCTTTACTTTCTCTTACCTATATAAGAAATATATAGTAAGGGAAAGTAATGCGATCGTGAAAATTCCAGTTTTCGACGGAAATACACGTTTTAGGGTCTCCTAAGTCCAAATAACCAAGCCCAAGAAAGAAGGTCTGTTAGTCTGTGTGTCCGTGTGTGTGTATGTGGTAGGTCTAGCGCAAAAACCATAAGTCGTACAAAACTGAAAATTTATATTTAAGACAAATATACGCCCGAGATGTTACAACAACTTTTTCATCAAAATCGGCTAACTAGAAGAGCCACTTTATACCATCCATTATTCACCTTCTTATGATTTCCTCAAAAACGGCTCTAATGATTTTGATTAAACTCGCTATGTTGATATAAAAATGAATGGGCTTTAATATAGCGTATGTTTTATTCTGATTGAAATACTCTGACAGGACTTGATGCCGATATTTTGAATTTCCTTCCTCTAAAGTACCTTTAATTTTGTAGATTTCCGAAAATTAATCTCGTCATCTTATTAGCATTGATAAACAACAGCTAAATGTCCAAGTTAAGCGAATTCGATAAACGGCTAAAGTGTAAACATATTTTTTAATGTAATTTTTGTGTTTTTGATTAAAACGGTAATATAGACGTATAATATACAGTATAATATACAAAAAATATTATACTAAGTATACAAAGTGACGAATGGGGATTAAACGTAACACTGATTAAAAATTTAATATAGTTTTATTATTTAATCTAAATCATATGTTTCTAACGAAAATGAATACACATTTTATTAAAATCAACTTCAAACATTTTTCAAATTGAATATATTTAATAGTTTTTAAATTTATTTTAACAGTCAAGGTAAGTGAAAGTCGTGTATTGCTCGCACCAGATTTTATTGCATATATTATGCAAATATTGCACTTATCCGTTTACTTTTAAATGAAATAAAGTTGTTTTGTTGTTTTTTTTGGCATAAAAATGTATTAAGTTAGACTTTAAGACTGTAAAAATGCATGTAATTTCAAAATAAAATAGGTTAATCAGAAGAATGCAATTAACATTATAGAATAACTTTTTTACATAATAATTAAGATCATTATTAAAGAATATATGACAATGTTACATAAAATTATATTTACCTGAAAGTCATTTTAAAATTAAAATGAATATTGAAAATAGGATAAATTAGATGATGGAGTAGGCCCCCGAAACGTTTATGTGTTTGATGTTTATGTGTAATAAACTGTTTTTGGAAGATTAAGGAACCTACTAATTATTGAATTAAGGAGTAATTTGAAAAATAAAATAAAATTAAACTATTTGAGAGAATTATTAATTTAAAAATAGAATTACTTGATCACTCACAGCCCAAATCAATGGGTTGAAATAAATTGAAGAACATACCATTCTGCAGTTTATGGGACTGTACACTTGAGCAATATAGCACTCGAGTTTTTTCCTACCTAATTCGTTCAAACATGAGGCAATTCACACAAGCATATAGAGAATACAGTTGCAGTGCTAGCACTAACTTTTTATCACCTCCAGAGGAAATAGGAAAATAGTAAGAGAGCCGAGGGGAATAAGACATTTGTATGAGCCAATTGATAGGGAGAGCCGGATGGGATTTAAACATAGGGTGGCTTTCGAGCCGTCAATGCAATTAAGGGACTACATCAAAAGGGAGGTACTCAATCTTGGGGTGACGGTTGTGGTTGTGTGGGGTCGTCCCAAGGGCCAGCTGTTTGCTTTAGGGACCTTTAAATAGGCCATCTTATGCCAATCTGTCAATGAGCGCTTCATGCTAATACCTTCCATTTGTTATCTCTTAGCGGGGATTTATTTCTCTCATTTGATAGCTGTGAAATAAAATTAATTATAGTATATGTTCTCAGTCATATGGAAACTATAATTTATTACAGTCGTCATAGTTGGACAGATAATCTATAATAAATAAAGTTTTTGAAATAGTAAATTGTTAAGGATATTTGAGGGTTAATGTAATCATACGCGGTAACCATTCTATATAAATTAATATCATCAAAAAGAGACGGAACCTGCAATAAGATTATTTATGGAAGATCCCTATAACATAGCGAAAAGTCCCTAAAACAGCTTTAAATCAATAACCATTCAATTGTAGAAACCATCAGAACTATTCACCGTACGCATAGGCATCTTATGGCAGAAAGAAAGAGTCGTGGGAGGGATAATCACCACGCGATCGCTATTGGCGGCTGGATGAGCGAGTGAAGCGCTCCTGTGTTTTTTTTATTTTGTGGCAAAAAGTAAAAACGTGGTTTATCACAAGTTTTCGTCTCTATAAGTCAATTTTTATCGGTTTTTAATCAGATAAGTGTTAACCTTTCAGAGAATTATTGTGCTTTTGATATGTGGAGTTGTTCTGGCTGTAATTATTATGATGTTTTTAAAACCTCACTTTTGTTTTAAAATTCCGGGTTGGGGTTAGTTTAGTTATAGTTTTGTTTATTATATTGTTACGGGCTACGGGGTGTGCGAAATGAACTACTCCAGTTTACAAATTACAGATGTTTATTGAATACAGAAAACACAAATACAAAGGGATTACTAACCACTATATTAACAATAATAATGGAATTACTAGCTTAACTACTAAACAGTATACATATGAAATGAGGTATTCCTAACGAATAAACTACTTACAATCGGCTAGACTTATTCTAAGACTTACAACTATAAATTATATATAAACTACAGTCTTCTAATTTCCCACCGACCGATTATCACAATATTGACACACAGTTTCACTACACTGTCACACTGTCACGAGTTGTTCACTGTCACTGTTCACTGATACATTCACTTGAGCAAGATCAAGACTGACCCACCTAGACTCAGGGGACCGCTATTTAAAACCACCGCCGAATCTTCTAGACCCGGGCGCAGGTAGGGTGGTGGGCCTTTCCAGGCACTTCGAGGACTGTCCAGGTCCAGAAGTCTCTAGCCTCATCTAGGCCCCTCCAGGCGTGGTCCACCCGTCATTGTCTTGACCGTAGCACTACCCCCTCCTTAGACGTGCTCTGCCCCAGAGCACAGATTGCAGAAGCTGAGCGATGCTGATCTTCCTCCGATGTAGGTGTTTTGTCTTTCCAGGGGTTGAACGTGCATACCATTATGATGACTCCAGAGTTGGCGAACGTCTCTTCTACAATGTTCCTGACAATCCTCCACTCCAGGCCATCGTATCCACAACCCAACTTCGGGATGGCGAGCTTGGTGACACGCAGTTCCAGAAGCTTTCTCCGCAGGTCGTCAAGACTCCGGCGCAGTGTGTCGTATGTCGGCTTCTGCTCTGATGAACTCTTGGTAACCAAGTAAAACAGGTGCCGGCCTTCATGCTCTTGATGGAGAGTCTTCCCAACTCTTGGTCCCTGGCGTTCCAGCTCTTCAATTCCAGCGAACTTCTTCCTGAAGACCGTCGCAATCCCCCGGGAATTCCTCAGATGTTCGGCGACACAATGTGCTAGAGCATAGTCTACCGGTAACGAGAATATGTCTCTGTAAACTGTCTGCGTTACCCTAAGGGAGTCTGGCGCCTTAGGATGGGGAGTTAGGTCCTTGTCGGTGAGGTTCCTCACTTGCTGTTCCTCTGTAGGGCCATGGTTTCCCTTGTATGGAGCCAATCGGTTGAAATGGACTACCTTGGGTTTTCCTTTGGGCTGCTTCCTGATCCTATAGATGACATCATTGATCCTCTTGATGACCTCATACGGTCCGTCCCAGGAGTTTTGAAGTTTCGGTGAGTAGCCTTGCCTTCTTCGAGGATCGTGTAGCCAGACCAAGTCTCCAGGTTGGAAGCCACCTTTCTCTGCCTTGATGTCGTAACGCTCCTTCATTCTGTCACTTGCTCCCTGGATGTTTGTGCGAACCTTCTCGTGAATAGTGTTCATTCGCTTCCGTAGGTTCGTGACGTAGTCTTCTCCGGCGACCTCCTCATCAGGCTTGAAACCGAATTTCAGATCGCAAGGCAAGCGTAGTTCTCTACCGAACACGACATTGGCGGGGGTCTGCCCTGTCGTTTCATTGACTGAACTACGATAGGCTAGCAGGAACAGATGAAGATATTGGTCCCAGTCTCGCTGATGGTCAGAAACTACCTTGGCCAAATATCGACCCATCGTCCTGTTCATGCGCTCTACCATGCCATCGGACTGAGGGTGAAGAGGCGTCGTTCTGGTCTTCCGTATTCCTAGAGCCTCGCACATCCTGGTGAAGACTGCCGACTCAAAGTTTCTTCCTTGGTCAGCATGAAGTTCCATGGGCACCCCAAACCGACTGACGAGCTGCTTCACGAGAACATCTGCAACCGTGGCGGCCTCCTGATTCGGAAGGGCGTAAGCTTCCACCCACTTTGAAAAATAATCCATGGCCACGAGAATGTATCGGTTGCCATTATCTGTCACAGGAAAAGGGCCAGCGATGTCTACCGCTATTCTCTCGAATGGTGCTCCTACGTTGTATTTCTTCATAGGTGCCTTCTTTTTCCTTATCGGTCCATTAGAGGCGGCACAAGTTGCACACCGCCGGCACCAATCTAACACATCGTCCTTGAGGTTTGCCCAGTAAAAGCGTTCACGAACCTTTTCTAATGTCCGGTGAACTCCAAGGTGGCCACCAGATGCTCCATCATGTAATTCCCTCAGTACTTCGGGCACTTTAATCTTTGGTACGATGAGCTGTAGTCTCCGCTGATCTCCCTCTGTGTTCTCCAATGCTCGTTTCAGCAGACCTTTGTCCAGTAGAATGGAGTTCCATTGAGCCCAATAGGTTTTTATATTTTTCGACATTGGAGCAACATCCTGCCAGCTTGGTCTCCTTTGGCCTGATAGCTTCCATTCCCTTATTTGTTTCAAGTCCGGGTCCTCGTCCTGTTCCTTTGCCAGTTGTGTGTCCTGCCAACCGTCGGTAACGACCGTAGTCCGCAACACTGTTGCTTGCTTTTCTTCTTGTCGAGAACAATGCTTGCATTCTCCGTCACAGGGTCTCCTTGAGAGCGCATCCGCATTCCGGTGACTCGTTCCAGAACGATGAGCAGATTCGAAGTCATATTCCTGAAGGCGCTCGATCCACCGTGCAACTTGTCCCTCCGGTGACTTGAATCGCAGCAGCCACATTAGAGCTGCGTGGTCCGTTCTCAGTAGAAATCTTCTTCCATACAGGTATTTATGAAAGTGCTCTATGGACTTAACCACTGCCAGAAGCTCTTTCCTTGTGACACAGTAGTTGCGTTCTGGAGCTGACAGTGCTTTGCTGAAGTACCCAATAACCTTTTCTTCCCCGTCTTGGAGTTGAGAAAGGACGCTTCCAATAGCAGTGTTGCTGGCATCTGTGTCAAGAATGAACTTGCCCTCGGGACGTGGATAGCTTAGAATAGGCGCACTACTCAATTTCTTCTTTAACTCCTCAAATGAAGCCTGACACTCGCGATCCCAAAGGAAAGTCCGTTTTTCCTCAGTGAGCCTGGTAAGAGGTTTTGCGATGTTGGCGAATCCTTTCACGTACCTCCTGTAGTAGGTGCAGAGCCCGAGGAAACTTCTCACTTGGTGCTTATCTCGAGGTGCTGGCCAATTGGTGATCGCTGTAATCTTCTCTGGGTCAACAGCAACTCCGTTGTCTGATACAACATGCCCCAGGTAGTTGACTTGCCTTCGGAAGAGATTGCACTTCTTCGGGTTCAGTTTTAGATTAGCTGCACGCAGCCGTTCGAAGACCCGCTCCAGATTCTCCAGATGGTGAGTGAAGGATTTTCCCAGTACAATGATGTCGTCCAAGTAAACCAGGCATATCTCCCAAGAAAGGCCTCTTAAGACGCTTTCCATCAGCCTCTCGAACGTTGCAGGTGCATTGCAAAGCCCGAATGGCATTACCGTAAATTGCCAGAGGCCAGTGCCGATTGAAAATGCCGTCTTCTCCTTATCTTCCGGTGCCAATCCAACCTGCCAATATCCACTGCGGAGATCCAAGGTAGAAAATAGTTTGCAACCCTCTAGTGTGTCCAGCGTGTCGTCAATCCTTGGGAGTGGGTAGCTGTCCTTCTTCGTGGCGTTGTTCAAAAGACGGTAATCTACGCAGAATCTTGTCGTCCCATCCTTCTTTTTTACCAGTACGACAGGAGACATCCATGGGCTACTCGAGGGCTCGATGACACCATCATTCGCCATATCCTTAATAATCTCTTCGGCATCCTTTCGTTTAGCTAGCGGCAGCCTCCTCGGGATCTGTCGGATGGGCTTTGTATCCCCGGTGTCAATTTTGTGCTGGACGATGTTCGTTCTACCCCGTGGTCCTGAGCTGATCTCGAAAATGTCCTGCCATCGGGTAATCAATCTCTTCACGAGTTCGCTCTGTTCAGGCGAAAGTTCTCTGCATGATTCCTCCACGAATCCTTTTAATTCTTCGGGTAGTCCTCGTTGCTCGGTGGGGTTGCGTTGTAGCTGTCGGACTACTGAGGTAGCGGCCGTACATTCTCCGACTGGTGTTCCTCTCTTTAGTGTCACCGGGAAGCTGTTCAGATTCATCAGTCGGATTGGGGTGGTATGTCCGACCTTGATGAGAGACCTTGCAACCAGAACACCGCGTCCGACTTCCTGCTCCTCGTGCTTCCCAGGTTCAAGTAGAAGACATTGACCCTCCGGTAGTCGTCCATTGATCGTCCCATGCGTCAGAATTTGACTCCGTGCAGGTAAGGTGGTGTCTTCTAGTAGGAGTACTCGTGCATAGAGGTCCTTTCCCTGCCGAAGGATGACCTCTTCGTCTCCCAGCGTCATCACACCTCTCGACATGTCCAGCTTGATCCCGTATTTGATCATCAAGTCCATGCCGAAGATGACTTCCTCGTCTATTTTCGCCACGAGAACGCGGTGCTCTAGACGTTGGCCCCCGATGAAGAAAGTGGCAACTGTCTCCCCGTAGACCTCGGCTGGCTGTCCTGTGGCTGTCCGTAACGCCCAAGTGGTAGGTAATATCTTCTTAGCGTTAACTGCCTTCGGGTTCAGTATTGTCATGGTTGCGCCGGTATCCAGCAGAAAACTCCGCAGCTGCCCGTTCACCATTCCATCCACATAAAAACTATTTGTCTTGCTCCCTATTGTCGCGATTCTCACGGCGACCCTGGGGCCTTTGATGCTACGGGTTGACAGTTGCCCCTTCCCATCAACCCTCCTTAGTTTTCCTGTGGCTTTTCCGGCTTCCTGGTAGGACACTTGCTTCTGGGGTGTCCGAGTTGACCGCAGCTCCAACAGCGTATCTCCTTTTTGCGGGTCCTGAGGGCTTCTAAAATCTTTGCTACTATGTCCTCGATGGTGGGGGCCGCGTTAGGCTCCGCTTCTGCCGCTCGAACTCGTGCATGTCCACGGACTGACTGCCTGACAGCCTCGAATTCCATGGCCTGCGACAATGCATCGCCCAAAGTTTTAGGGCGTGCGAGTTTCACTGCCTGTTGGGTTTCCGGGTCTCGAAGTCCATCCAGGAATTTGTCGATAGCCAAGCTCTCGTAGACGTCGTCGGTGACCGTTGGGTAGGCATTCCTCACTAGCCGGGCGATATCTGCTTCAAATTCCTGCAGCGTCTCGTTGGTCTTCTGGACCCTGTTCTTTAACTGGGAACGGTATAGTTGGTCCATGTGGCGATGGCCGAAACGCATCTCCAGTCTTTTCATCAGCTCACCGTAGTTGCACCGCTCCGACATGGGCATCCCCTGTAGCACTCCTAAGGCGTCTCCACGCAAGGCTAGGCACAACGCTGATGCTTGCGTCTCCTTTGACCACCCGTGGATCGAAGCCGCTGTCTCGAAGAGAGTCATGTAGTCCTCCCACGGCGTCTTCCCGTCGAACAATGGGATGGTGTTGTGCGTTGGTGGCATCCCAGCATTGGCGGAGGGAATGGTGTTGTGAGGGCTTCTCTCAGAGGGTTGGTCGGTGTCGATTGTCGGTGGGTTGCTCATACGTTCTTCTAGAGCTTCTATTCTTACCCTAAGTTCATTTTCTACTGAATCGACTTTTTCTCCTAATCTAGATTCTACATCAGCTAACTTATTATCTACACTTTCCATTAACTTAGTTTCTAAATTGCCTAACTTAGCCTCCAATGTATTTTTAACAGTACTTAATTCATTACCTAACTTCTTTTCTACATTACCTAACTCATTTTTAACAGTACTTAACTCATTACCTAACTCATTTTTAACAGTACTTAACTCATTACCTAACTCATTTTTAACAGTACTTAACTCATTACCTAACTCATTTTTAACAGTACTTAACTCATTACCTAACTCATTTTTAACAGTGCCTAATTCAGTTTTAAAAGTTGCAGACAACTTACTGAAGTCATTTTCAAACGTAATCTCGTCTGGATTTTCCCCTGAATCAACAAAAAATTGGCGCAAGCGTTGTTGCAGTACCGATTTCGTTCCGGAAGTATCCAGATCTCGTTCTTCTAACTCCCGTCTTAAGTCTGCAACTTTTAAATCATTCAGTCTAACACTCTGAGAAGTCATTTTTCACACAGTAGCCCAATAATTACAAAAACAAGAAAACCAAAATTATAACCATTTACAATGATCCCACTTCTGACACCAAATTGTTACGGGCTACGGGGTGTGCGAAATGAACTACTCCAGTTTACAAATTACAGATGTTTATTGAATACAGAAAACACAAATACAAAGGGATTACTAACCACTATATTAACAATAATAATGGAATTACTAGCTTAACTACTAAACAGTATACATATGAAATGAGGTATTCCTAACGAATAAACTACTTACAATCGGCTAGACTTATTCTAAGACTTACAACTATAAATTATATATAAACTACAGTCTTCTAATTTCCCACCGACCGATTATCACAATATTGACACACAGTTTCACTACACTGTCACACTGTCACGAGTTGTTCACTGTCACTGTTCACTGATACATTCACTTGAGCAAGATCAAGACTGACCCACCTAGACTCAGGGGACCGCTATTTAAACCACCGCCGAATCTTCTAGACCCGGGCGCAGGTAGGGTGGTGGGCCTTTCCAGGCACTTCGAGGACTGTCCAGGTCCAGAAGTCTCTAGCCTCATCTAGGCCCCTCCAGGCGTGGTCCACCCGTCATTGTCTTGACCGTAGCAATATTTTCAGTTAGTTATCCAAAGAAAATTACTTCAAATTTTGTTATTCTATCTCTAACAATACATAAACTTACTTTCATTTTTGTCAATTGCAACAGTGACAATGATCATTAAGTTCCAAAGATCTAATTAATATTTTTTAAAGATATAAGCTATATGAGTAATAATATAAACATTCACTTCTGATTCTAAATAGCAAGACTGAATCTAATGTTGAAGTTAATCTTAAGATACGTTAATGCTTTATTGATTCTAGTTTTGGTTAATTATTCGAAGAAAATTACTTTAAATTTTGTCGTTCTATCACTAAAAGACGATAAACACTGAGCTGATTGTTAAACACATATTTTACTTCATTTCTTGTCGAAATCAAACCCATAGTTTGGTTAGACATTCTTAGTGCACAACTTGCCCCATACCCTTGCTCAACTTACCTCACCTATGGGGTACATTGAGCAAACTTGACTTCCAGGATTTAAATAGCTGTAGCTCTTCAATTCGACTTCCTACAAAAAAATTACTACGGACAATTTTGCTAAGGGGTATATTGCGAATCCATCAAGCCGCTTAAAAACTCATTGAGACTTTCCATTGAGGTGCTATATCTGTTCAAGTTAAAAATGGCTCAATTAGCACCGCCCTACCTTACCTGTAATCCTTGTGACATCTAATAAAGTTTGTCAATTACTAATTTAAGGTCGATGACCACATGAAAACATGCTTGAACTACCAAATGATGTGAATGAAATAAGTCATAATAATATTTAATAAAACACAAAAAATGATGAGAAAAAACAGAACCTTAGTCTATGCCATTACCATTTGAAACTGAATATTGGAGCATTGTCAGGACCCCATGGTGGTAATAAGCGGGGACAGAGCAATATAGCCTACAAGTGCACCGCAAACAAGGAGCCTCTATTACATCTCCTAAGAACAGCTTTTGTCATATTCCATTTTTTTTCTCCCTTTTTATTGTCTCCGGGCTGATATTGCACAGTTACTAAACAACGTAGTGAAGATTCCTACAACATATCAATATGATGGACAAAACCCAGGAGTAGGATATAATTTTTATTTTTTTTACATGAATAGATTTTAGTAATTCAAAGAGTTATCCGGATAATAATGCTGGGTTGTGATTTTTAAAAAAAAGACTTGTTTTTATTAATCAAAATAGTCCCCATTACGTTCAATAAAACGTTTTTGGAGAAATGTATTGAACGTACCACCAAAGCACGCAGAACGTCGCACAGTGGTTAAAATATGGAAAAAAACTGAAAATGTGAACTTTTTTTTAGACATATCTCGACTAGTTTTTAATTAACAACATCTCAAACTATAGCTTAAACCAAAAATATCTCTAGAAGTTGGTAATATTGATTTACAAAGGTGATTTCTATACCTCTAATAAACCCAGCATTTTACTTATAATTATTAGCATTCTAGTGCCTACTTAGAGAATAGTTTCTAATACAAATTTTATATTTTCTTTTTCACACACCTTTGCAGTATCAGACTATAGTAGAAGACCTTCAAAATTGTATCAAGAAGGTTGTAGGTTTTTAGATCAAAATTCAATGTTTATTTGTGGTTTTAGCCATTGATGGAAATATAAAAGGTAGCCACACTTACCTAGGCGATGATACTAATATTTCAATCATTTCAATAATATTTTCATTAAATAATATATAAATCATTTCAAAAATCATTTTTGTGGAGTTAAAGCTATTTTAGTTAAAGAATGTGAAGAAGTATCTTGGAGGGACTGAACAGCATGGACTCTGATAAATTTGACTTTTATACCAAGACAAACAGTGGAATTAGCTATATACATGTACCCCAGGTACTGCTTATCGAAAAATGTGAACCAAATCCTCTCGTCGAAAGCAAGCTTCACCCATTGGTACTCTTTCTCAAGAGGCCCAAAAAAGTCGGAATAAAGAATATAAGTATTACAGGACCCACCACATTAAGGAAACATCTCGCCTAGCTACAAACCAAGACATTTTTAAGATTATGATGATATACTCGGATATATCATTATATAAGTTGATTAAGACCAGAACCAAAAGTTAAGAGACTTCCGCTTAGTAATACAGCAAAAGATTTGTTGAAATGAATGCAACTGTAAACTTTAAATAATCTTTTAGTGTAAAGAGAACTTTATTTTATTGATTTTTTAAATATTATAAAAAAAAAGTTAAATTTTATAATTTAAGAATAAAAATTATTACGATTTTTGTGTAAATAGTTTTAAAAATTATTTTTTTGGTATATAACGCTGTTGGTAATAATAATAATAATTTAATAAAAAAATTTAATAATAAAATAAACAAGAAAAAAAACTTAAGTCAAATTTAGGGTGGATTACTACCTAATTACAATACCCAATTAAATCGTTCGATAACCCCGAAATATAGTTTGATCCAAAGGATACGTTTAATGTTATTTTTTTTTTTTTATTCATATTTTATTGAATTTTACAACTGTATTAACATAAATACAATAAGTAAAACTGTTGAATTAGAATAAAGGGCGTGAAAGGCTTGTGAAGAAACTACCCAGTGGTAGAACTTCGATGTTTATTTAAGTAAGTAGATCCCGAGGCCATCTTCTTTTCAATCGCCTAGGAGGGTTGTCAGGAATATGTGAGGTTGATAGGTTGCGGACAAGAGGGTTTATATGGGCTGGGAGTTTGGAATTAAAAGTGGTATATCTGGTACGAGAAAGGTCTGTAACAAATGGGATATTAAGGTCGTTATGGATTATTTTATTTGTGACGAAATAAGGAGCATTTAGGATTTTGCGAAGGATTTTGGATTGTAAGGATTGGATACGGGAGGAATTAGATGGCTTCGTAGAGCCCCAAAGCTCGATTCCATATGTCCAGATGGGTCTGATGACGGTAATATAAATGAGCTTTTTGTAATGAATTGGAAGTTTTGAACGTTTGTCGAGTAAGTGTTGTAGTAATCGGTATCTACGGGCAGTCTCTTGTCGTTTTAGTCTCGTGTGAGGATTCCATGTAAGACGTTTATCAAGATGGAGTCCTAGGTATCGGATTTGTTCAACAGGAATGAGTGGGGTATTGTTAAGGGATACTGTGGGGCAGGAGGTCATCGGTTTGCGACGAAGGGTAAAGGTAATTTGGTGGGATTTTTTAGGATTTATTTTAATCCTCCAGTTCTGACACTATTTCTCAATGGCTGTGATATGGGACTGAAGGGTTTGGGATGCAGCGGTTGGATCATTATGGACGGATAACACACAAGTGTCATCCGCGTAAGTTGTGAGGACAGTGCTAGGATGGAGTGGGATATCAGCTGTATATACCGTATAAAGGATGGGACCTAGGATACTACCCTGAGGCACACCTGCAGACTGAGAAAATGTGCAAGGATAGGAAAGATTATGATTTACTTTGAACGTTCTATCAGTAAGGTAGGAACGGATTAACAGGAAGTATGTAGCGGGAAGGAATTGACGGAGTTTATAAAGGAGTCCTGGGTGCCAGACTCGGTCGAACGCTTGTTCTACGTCAAGAAAAGCACCCGTGCAATACATTCCACGCTCCAATGTGGAGGATATAACATCCACCACACGGTGACATTGCTGAATTGTAGAATGGGATGTCCGAAATCCAAACTGATGGTCAGGAATTACGTGATTCATTTCTAGGATCGGATACAGGCGTTTCAAAATGAGTTTTTCTAGGATCTTTCCCATGATGGGCAAAAGGGAGATCGGACGGTATGAGGATGGATGTTCAGGAGGCTTTTGGGGTTTTGGGATCATTTTGATTATTGACAGTTTCCATGGTTCAGGGAAATAGGTGGTTCGGAGAGTAGCGTTGAATATATAAGTGAGGTAGAGTTAATGTTATTTAAAATTTTTAAGCCAAAGTTGCGCAATCCACGGAGTTTTTTTTTCCGAATTACTACCGTGTTGAACCAATGTGCGTCGTCTCCAAGGGAAGAAGTCCTTACACGACTTTCTTTGTCTTCAAGGCTGAAGCCTCCCTCCGTAATTTTTGAGCCACTGCTGACCGGTTTACTCGCTATTTCTGCCCTTCTTCTTGAAGTTGAGCCCCATTACCTTATTATATTGAGGAATATTTAAATTAAAACCTAAAATGTTGCATTTTTTTACTATTGGTAAAGAAAAATTTCCATATAACCCTATATCATTAACAGGTTTATCATAATATGCCTAGAAAGAAGTTACGATTTAATGTACTCAGTGAGAATATTTAAAGATGAAATTCATAAAATGAATAAATTATTTTTTTTTTAATGTCAGTTACTATCTCGGTGTTGGAGCAGAGCTGATTATTCATATTTACCTTAATAGACACCCACATTACATTGGTAAACTGAAACGTTGTAGATACCCGCCACATTTAATAACTGACACTGTTTTGTAAATAAAATCAGATATTCAAACAAAGGAATATAATAAATAATTTAAGCAACTACCCCAATTCAAACAATAATATAAACTTTTCTAAGATATAGTTCATGAAATACTACTCCTAACTAGGTCGTAGAACCATGAACATATCGGAGAAAAAAAAGTAAAAAAAAGGGAGAGAGAATCATATACAAGGGTGGTCAAGGGTTCTGACAACTTCTGGACCCAGGTCACATCCTTATATGTCTCAGTCAGTTTACCCCCCTCCTTTGTTACCTTTTCGATTCGATTGGTACATATCCCCCTGTCCTGTGTCAACAGTGGTTCGTACCTTCCTGATGCGGCCTCTACCTCCAATGAATTATTTATTTTCAATATGATCTATCAATTATATTTAATATCCTTGTTCGTATTTTTGAAGGAAAAAAAAAATCTCTGTACGTGCCGAAATACCTCCTTCACCATTTGTTACCTCCATTGACTATTAACCTGCCCATGCTTCGCACGAGGGCAATTTAAATGTATTGTCATGTTTAAAAAAGTACTGTTTGACCAATTCAAAGTTTATAAGTAAATAATGATCCAGTTTCAGCTTCCTGAACTCTTCAATTCCACATCAGAGACCTTGAGCAATAATGTCAAAATTGGAGAAATGAAAAAAATGCCAACAAATTTCTTTAAACAACCCTTACCCCTAGTCGGAAACCTACGACTTGCGGCCCTACAGTATCATTTAATAACTCTCCTCTAGTCCCTGTTAAACAGACCCGATATCTAGAACTCCTTCTAGACAAACGACTTACTTGAAATCCCCATACAAGACTGAAACGGCAAGAGAATTCTCGACGTTTTCGGCTAATTCAACACATACTATGCAAACGTTCCAATTTTCCACTAAACTACCACAGCTCATTTACATGACTATAATGAGGCCGACGTGGACGGACGGAGTTGAGCTTTGGGGATCTACTAAACCGATCGGTTCGAAATCGTATTTCTCTCCAAACCAATCCTTGCAATCCAATGTCACGAACAAACTCATCTGTAATGACCTTAATGTGCCATATGTTACAGATCTGGCCCGAAACTTTTTTCCATTGTTAACCCCATTCCACTGTAAGCCATTAGTTTCAATCCTTTCTTCCTCTTCAATCCCTGATAATCCTCCGAGGCCTATAAAAAGAAGATGGTGCTTTTACTTGTTTGTTATGTTAAACGGAGCCTATTTTATTCGGTTTATTTATATTTTATATTTCAAATTAACTATTCAAAATAAACTTTTAATGTTTAATAAAGTTTCCATGGTTATCCCATTTACAATAGATAACAGTGGAGAAACTGTTTTCATGAAATAATCTAGAATTAGAAATAATTTATAACTATGTTAGTTTATGGGCTTATAAAAACATTCCATTTATTTTAAAAATATACGTACGACTCGGTACGTAATATTTTTTTTCTAAAATCTTGAGTATTGTACAGAAAAATATAGCTTGTATGATGCTGTACGTTGGCAACACTGACTCACTATAACCTCCCTCATTAAAACATGAAAAACAGCATGCATTCAAAGGTTGTTGGGTTAACTTTTAAAATGAAAACCGTATCAAGACCCTTCGCGTGATTTAGAAAGAGTTCGCTGAAACAAGAATAACGATATCATTTTATATAAAGAGAGACTAGCTTTTTAAATATTCTTTCTCCTCAAAAGTTTGGAAAACCACTGACTGAAATATTCAACGAAAAATTTTATAACTGTTATTCTTGGTTTATTTAAAAGATCAGGAACGCTATTTAAATTCAGGAAACGCTAGATACATAAGAAACATTAATAATTAGAATACCGATGATAGCCTCAGTAAAATAATTCACAATCTCAGTCGCTCTAACCATTAAATTTAGTATTCGCAGAGCTGAACTGAATCAAGTCACCCTCAAACCCACCCTAATGCAAATTATTGAAAGCTTTACATGAAAAATAATATAAAATCATACATAGCACTAGAAATAACCTAGAATATAAAATCCTGCAACAATAATTACAATTTTCAATAAATTCCTAAATCAGATAGGATTTTCAGAAAATGAGGCGGCTAGCATAGCTGCATGTGTAAAGCAAACTACAATAGAGAATTCTAAGGTTCCTATTCTGGATCTTGTAAAATGTCTAAAGAAAGAAAAAGTTAAGGAATGGCAAGATCAATGAGTGGGGAACATTTCAAACATTTATAACCAAGCCCAACCTATAGTAAGTATCTACTAATATACAATGGTTTGCCAAGAATGTGCAGCTCTGAAGAAATTTGTACAATTAGTAAGGTTGCCAAAAACAAAAAAAAATCATTTTATTTAATGTGCACAAAAAAATGTGGTTATCTTTCTTTTCGTTCTCACATGTTTATTTATTTTGAGGATGAATAGTCGACTGTGGAAACTATCATAGGTAGAAATAATCAAGATTCAGTCTTTTTTAATATTTTAATTTTGCCGACGTTTCGGCTCTAACTTGTAGAGCTATCATCAGGGCTACAAACATCAGAACAAAAGAGATACATATGATAATAATTTTTTTTTTTTTATGTAATGACAATGATAAAATTTAATATAAAACAGAAAATATACCAATATACATAAATATTATAGATACAAATAAAGATGATATGATAATAATAAGTATGAAATCAAAACTTTAGAATTTAATACAGAATTAAATAAAATTGTATATAACGTACCATTACTGAGCCATGTATAGCATTAACTGAGGAAAACCGAAAGCATCAGTAGGTGGTATGTAGGGGGTTCATATAAAAACCCCTGACGATTTTCCCCTTTAAATATAAATGCTACAGCTTGTCTTTTTAATCGTTTTTCAAAATTATTCAAAGGAAAAACAAAACAAAGTATATCAGAATAAGGCTCAACATTTCTAATTGAGAATTATAAACACCAGAATATGAGGAATTTAAAAGAACCATGAGGTATATAAAAAAACAAAACAAGAAGTTATTTTAACAAAAAGAAAATATACAGTAAATAAAATATAAATTAAACAATAAAGTAAGAAAGATATAACTTAGAGAGACGGAAGATGTTGGAATAGAAGGGAGAGATTATTTCTTTGTCTTTTTTATGATTGACTATTTTAAAACTATTTTAAAAGAGGAATAATAAATGTTCTGTACTTATCTAAAAACCAAGCAACACTCACATGGGCCCAGTTTCAGTAAAGTACCGAAAGGTTAAGTTAAGTAAGTTTAGAAGTATTAAAAACGAAGTATATTCGTAGAAAAGTAACAACGAAGAGAGGTGTTGTCATTACTCGATTGAGAATAGGCCACACGTGCCTGATAAATGGATATTTTTTCGAGAAGAAAACACCTTCAAACTGTGAAAACTGACCATCTGCCACATTCTAGGGGACCGCTTTACCATAAAAATTAGAAAAACAACAGAGTTTCAAAAAAGATCTAAGATTAAATCTGTTTAAAAAAACTTGACGCAATCAAAACAAACAACAAAATCTGGTGCGGGCAACACACGACTTTCACTTACCTTCGTTTAAAAATCGATTAAAGAATTTTCAAATACAGTTAGAGATAAAAATTAGTGAAACTAAAAAGAATTAATTAAACTGAATTTCTATAGAAACATGTGTTTTATTAAAAAATCTATTATATTTTATCTAAAATACTCAGTTAATTTTATCGGCTATCACTCTTAAGAAATTTACAAGCTTGTGTACAAGATAATATTTTTTCTAAAAGCTTTAGTTTTCCAACAGTATATTATAATTTATATTACTGTTCTTGTTTAAAAACAAATAATAGCATTAAAAAAATATTATTTCAGTTTTTTGCTTTAGTTGGGTATAGAATTCAGTCAATTTATATATTTACCTATTTTTCATCAGTTGGTAACAAAATAATATGGTCTACAAATTAAATGCAAAATTAATACAAATCTACAAAATTAAAGGTACTTTTGAGCAAGAAATTTTGAAATATCGGCATCTAAGCCCTGTTAGACTATTGAAATCAGAATAGAACCTACATGATATTAATGCCCATCAAATTTTACATCGATATGGCGAGTTTAATCAAATCGTTTAAGCCGTTTTTCAGAAAATCATAAAAAGGTGCAATATGCATGGTATGAAGTAGCTCTTCTGTTTAGTCGATTTTGATGAAAAAGTTGCTGTAATATCTCGGGCGTATAGTTGTCTTTAATATGAAATTTCTGTTCGTACGCTTTCGTTTTTGCGCTGGAGTATTATATTGTTTGTTTATTTATTTACCCTCACTTCATGCTACTATGTGTAATCTGATGATGCTATACTGGGAGTCCCACAGCAATACCCTTTTTTGGGATGTCTTATCAAAGAACTCATGGACCGCAATTTTAACTGCTGCAATGCAACGCAATTTTAATATCAAATGTTTTCCCTTGAAAAAAATGTGCTATGGGTTGAAAAAAGTAGTAAACCGTTAGAGCAAGGTCCTTGCTGAAACCAGAAAAGCAATTTGACCGTGATCTAGCCATTGCTCATGGGTATTCGGATTTAGTAAACCCATTTTTCGTCACAGGTGACAATCTTCTGCCAAAATCTCACATCAGAAATGTTTTCCTACAAATTTCACAAATTTCTAAGCTCTTAGCTGATTGCTGAAGATTAAACCTCGTGAGGACCAGCCAATTGCTCTTTTTCACCTTACCCATGAGTAGATAGCGACTTAAAGTATTTTTTGACACCGCACTCTCACTGGCAAGTACTTGTGGACTGATTCAACTCAACATCTGCCTGTAGATAAACATCTGAACTCTTAAATTTGATAAAACAGTCATAAAAGTTATTTGTTTGTTTGTTTAACGTCACTTTATGCTACTATGGCTAATCGGACTATGCTACAGTGGAAGTCCTAAATTTTGCCTATCCAGGTTTTATTAGAATAGGGATCTTTAACGATTACCTGACATCGCACAGGCTCGGGACCACCTTTTAACGTCCTCTACGAAGGACGGCATAACTAAGGATTTTTTACTCCCATTAAAAAATCCTAGGACCACCTGCGGGTCCTTACTATATATTCTATATATAGGTAAGTGAAAGTAAAATGACATAAAAGGACACTAAATAGCACAGCAGTTGTGTGTCTATAAATAATATAACTGACCGAACCAAAATGTTACTGGGCTTCTTCTCGTTTTTTTTTCAATATATTTAAATAATTGTCGTGATTTTTGGAAAAGGTAGGATTACTCGTGGATTTCACAGAGGCCTGCCGGTAGCGGATATAGTCATTTAGCACTTAGCCACCTTCCTCCAGGGGTGCCAAGAGGACAGGATGTGCGGGGCTAAAAAGAATACCACACCTAATCGATTTACCGTTGGGGGATAAAGTATCTTCATTGGAGTGTTGTTCGCTGGTGAAGGGGTCGCTCCTGATTTTCAACCAATGAATAATTCAACAGTTTAAAACGAACCTTCCACCCTACTCCGTTGCTCTGGCACTGTAATGGGAAGAAAAGCGGTGTTTATGTCTCCAATTTGACGCTTATACTATTAAATCCCCAGATCTTTTTTTTCCATTATAATTATTTTCGCCCCTAACCAATCCTTCGATTTATTAACTTTATTTAGATCAGCTTCAAATGCAACAGATAAATTTGTAATATAGAAACCACAGTAAATTATAGGTAAACAGAAAACTTATTTTTAATTGAAACAAATACAAGTTTGACGTCGGGCTTTGAGTCTTATAATTTCATTTTACAATTTGCTTCCACTGTGTTACAGACAGTCATTCATACAGTTTGAATTTAGTAGTTTTTTTTTTAGTTTCTTTTCTTTTATAATATTTTGGCAAGTTTTACTTAATATTTCACACTCAAAAATGCACTATTTAACTTCCTTTTATTACACATTTATTACATAGTTTTTCTACGTTTCGAGGTTCTTTCCCCATTATCAAGACTTTTTTTAAAAACACTTTTTAACACACAACACATTATTTTCCATTTCTAGCTTACTGCTATTCGTCTACTTAGATGTTTATTGGCTAACTGTTTTTTTTTTAGTGTAGATAATATTTGGGCTGATATATTTTTTCTAGAAACGCTTAATAAATAATAAATAAAATTTGTTTTTTCTTTGAATTGAGATATATTATTTCGATACTAGCTGTTGCCCGCGACTTCGTCTGCGTCAATTTCTATTAGTAAGATCGCAATTAAGAAATTTTTAAAATAATATATTTCAAAGTACTTCTGCGTAAATGATATTTTTAGTTTTATTTTCTTGTGGCAGAAGAACATATTGATTTTCACCGCAACCCGATCTTGACAATGCGACATATAGTTAGTTGGCCATGTGAAAAGCAGTCTTGAAGTAAATCGATTCCTACGGGTTTATATGTTTGTCCCTGTGATTTATTAATTGTTATGCAAAAGATAACTTAATGGGAAATTGATTTTTTTTTTTTAATTAAAAAGGAAATCATTGGGATGTGAGATTAATTTTTCCCGTTTTTTCAGATTTTCCACTGATTCTTCACTCCTATTGGTCGCAGCGTGATGTTATATAGCCTAAAGCCTTCCTCGATAAATGGACTATCCAACTCAAAAAAAATGTTTTAATTCGAGCCAGTAGTTTCTGAGATTAGCGCGTTCAAACAAACTCTTCAGCTTTACAATATTATCATTGAGTAGCTGTGACCCGTAGCTTTGCTCGCGAATATTGCATTTCGTATTAATTTATGTGCGTTTATAGTAAGAGTGGCTATAATAAATATCAACAATCAGCTACTCTTTGTTATTATTTAAAGCCCGATCTAGACTTCATCCTGTCAAATTTACAATAGCGAACCAGTAGAAGTAGTTATACCCATAATCACTTAATATGTAAAAATAATCGTCACAAACCGTTAGCAACCTTAATGTGAATTAATGATATTCGTCGGTGAAACATTACACCTGAATCACTAGCGTTTTTTTTAGAATTCAGAAATAATGTTCTATTAAGTTTTTGAAATTAATATTTTTTTAGCCAATTGAAATAATTTTTAAAAAATAAATAACAATTTAATGTATATTCATAGGAACCTACACACGAAATAAATATGAAAAGCAATATGCTTAAAAGGGTCGGTCACCTGTATGTAGTGGCCAGCCTGGTGCCCCTAAGATTTATTAATGGGAGTAAAAAAACCCATGGTTATGCCCTCCTTCGAAGAGGGCGTAAAATGGTGGCCCCGAGCCTAAGTATAGATTAAAATAATAGCAATAATGATATGAAAACACATTCATACAACATTTGCAGAAAAAGAAAAGTCAAATTTCAGAAAAATAGGATATAAATATATACATATAGTAACAGAAATAAACACCCTCTAATTATAATAAATACAATTGAACATCTTACACACAATCGTATCCATTTACAATCTGCTGAAGTAACCCCGGACTGGGCTTTTCTCCCCACTTGTCGAGAGGAAAGCAGAATCCAAGAGAATGTTGAGAACGGAATCCAAACTGATGTAAAGGAGAATTTAGGAAGGAGCTCTGTGCGGATGGGCTGGATGGAACTCAGGACAAGAACTGAATACTTCAGAAAGGTGTTGGGCGAATTTATCGGCTTTATCTTCGTCAGAAGATATAAAATAATAAAGCAAAACCAAACAATATTTTTCATTAACTACTGTATTTAAGTTAAAGAAATTCAGCAAAGCATACGCTGGTCTTCGAGTTGGAAAAGTTGTATTTTTTGATAATGTTTAGTTTGGACTCGAGCCACTTGGTATATATCATCAATGAAATAAAAGATAGAAAAGCGTCATTTTTAATTTCTTTAAATTAAAATTTCGTTTCAACACGCTTTCTATAATACCTGTCTATAAACGTTAATGTTCCAAACAAAGCATACATTAACAGTATATTGCTTATCTTTTGATAAAATATCTGATCTTCCAGTCTAAAATATTTTTAATTGGGAAAACATAAGGGCACATTAATTTTTTTTTTAATGTGGTATTAGAAATATTTTAAAATGGAGACACCTGTGGATCAGTGGCTAGCATAACAGCCATCTATACCCAGGATCCTGGGTTCGAACCTGGCTGATGACCCTAGAATTGTTTGACAGGAGTAAACAAATCTTGTTTATGCCGTGGTACCAAGACTGTGCGATGTCAGATAAGCGGTAAAGATCACTATCCTAATTAAACGACATGGATAAGCAAAATTTAGGACTCCCTCTGTAGCATCGTCCGATTAAACACATTAGCATAAAGTGACGTTAAATGAATCAACAAACAATATTTTCAAACATGAAAATATTTTGCCTAATTAATATAATATTGCTATGTTTTTGACCGGCTACTTTTATAAGGTTGCTAAAACTAGATTAATTGATATCTCTAATCAATATATAAACTGTATTTACTGAAACGATTGGATTTCTTTTCCAATGATTTCGTGTTTACCGATCCCAGTGAGTGGCACGCAGGGTAAGATTAAAGTAAACAAGATTCAATTGATATATTATTATAATTATTAACTTACACATATCCATTATATTAATACATTACTTAGAATTTTGATTGAGAATTTTTTCACTACTACCTTTTCCATACAATATTACAAAAAAAAAAACCTTTTAAAACACTAAGTCGGCCGGCGAAGGTGGAATCCTCTTAGGCGCTCATTCTCTGCTTCATCCTCCAGCTGCTCTTTCTGACCCCCGACGGGTCCCCGCTTCTTCTTGAGGATGGAATTCGACCTCTCGTGGCTGGAATAAGACCCACCTCATCTTGAGGATAGAACTTGACTGACTTTTTAGAATCCTCTTTCTCATCGTCATCACCTCGGGCGGGACTGATATGGGAAGTGCCCCAAGCCGGGGGTCCTTTGTCCTAGTGTCTAGGAAGTTTCCCGAGGTATCGTTGGGGGGCCCCATGGATTTAGGTAAACGCCTTTTGATCTTTTGCCGACAAAGGCTCATAATCATTTACTTCATTAATTTCAAACTTATTTAATAATGTACGTATTTCCCTCAGTATCCTCAATACATTACAATATATTAAATCGTTCTGCCCTTTTACCAACAATAAAAATACAGTTTCTACGATATTTAAATAATTATTGATTATAAAATATAGATAGCAAAATCTATATCTTGTAGTTTTTACTTTAATAATTATATTGTTCGAAAATTGCTTTATTTTCACATTAGAATTATTTCATATTGCTATATTTATTAGCAAAAAATGACAAAAAGCCTACCTTTTTGGAACACGGCGTAGAATAAACAGCATACGCAGTACAGAACGGATGAGGTGACGGACAAATACCAACACAAGGTTTTTATAATATATTTGTCAAAGTTCCGTTTTTTATTTATCTACTTTGATGCAATTTAAAATCTGAAAATTCCGTTAGTTTTTTTTTTTTTTTTTTTTTTTCTTATCCTCCAACTTAAATTAAATTAAGAAACTAACGGAATAGCACTGCTGGTGTAGTGGTATTCCATTAGTTTCTTAATTGTCACATTTTTATATTTTAAGTTATAAAATAATAAAGCATCACATTAGTTGAGAAACAATGATCAGTTTTATAGTATAAAATTAACTAAAACCAGAATTGAATAGTGTTTTCATAAATAGTTAACATTAAACATTTATATTATTTATTCAATTAGACAGATAAAGAAATAGATTAGGCTGCTGTGTAACATAGCAATGCAATATATTTAGGAAATTGATCATGAATAAGCACTTCTCAGATAGTTCATGTAAAGGAGTGCTAATGTATAATTCATAATAATGTTCATAACAACCTCTCCATCTCTTGTAACGATAATTTACAATTAATAAAAGATCAGTAGTCATTTGAAATTATTTTTACCTCAAGCTCCAACTTTATATCTATTTACAAATTTAATAGATGTAAATTTCCAATTTTTGAATTGATGTTTTTAAAATAATTTTATTAGTAATATAGTATTACTATATTATATTACAACTATATTATAGTACATTATATTATATATTATACTTTATTATAATAGTATACTACTATAGTAGTTTACTATAGTATTAGGGGGTATTAGAAAACGAGCGGTTCCCTGTCACTGCCTATGTCGATGACTTGGCTGCCGTTGTGACGTCTAACAGCAGAGCGGGGATTAAAGCAGAAACGGAGCTGCGCCAACCTAGTGGTGAGATGGTGTGAGGGGAAGATGTTGAGAACGGCTGTAGAGGGAACCCAAGCCATTCTCCTAAAAGGCACCTCGGACAGGACAAACCCTATTATCTTGTGTTTTGAGGGTCGAAGAATACATCCAAGTGATGTGATAACATATCTTGGCCTAAGATTAGGAAAAAGGCTCGATATATCACCTCACTTGGTGGATTTATCAACGAGGGTGACCCAAGTCATGAATGGGCTGAGTCGTGTAGGAGCTTTTTGGGGTCTCAGAGACCCAGAGAATTTGGCAATATATAAAGGAGCCATAGTGAGTGTCTTAAGATATGCCTCCCTCTCTTGGTATCGGAACCTCACACTGCGCCAGTGAAAAAGGTTGGCTTCGATCCAGAGAATGGCTCTGCTTCGCGTCACAAGGGCTTACAGGTCGACGTCCCACGAAGCAGTGCACCTGCCTGCCTACTACTAATACCTATTAGCAGGGGCGGTACCTCTCGACCTTCTGCGGGAAGATGTGACCAAATATTTGTACAGAACTGAAGGCTTGGCAGGTCTACAGGAAAATCTCTGGGTGAGGATTGTGGAAGTACCCACAAAATGAAAACGAAGATCCGGGAGGAAACGATACTACTGGGTTTCATAATTCCTCACAGAGCAGAGGGGAAGAGGGTTTCGAACTAAACTGCATAGTTTTTGCCTTGATATTGTCCCCAATGCATAACTTGCGGAGTACCAGAGACAACTGAATATGTGGTCACAACCTACACTGCATTCGATTCTCTTAGATCCAAATTAATGAGAGCCACGGGATGTTCTCATCACTGAGGAGGAGTTTCCTCAATTAGTGAGTGAAAAAACTTCCGTGGTTCAAAGAGTTCTTTGAATTTATGGCTGGAAGACATCCTTGGGTCCAGCACACTTCAACCTTGGTGTTCTAAGAAGAAGTCCAGAGCACAGAAGACCACTTCCGTAACTTCCGGCACCTGTTGGTATCCGTTCTGTAAAGTTCCAAGTCCTGTGTAGGAAGGGAAATAAATTTCCACTTTTTTATAGCAATTTTGTTTTTATTCTAGCATTTAGTTAAATTTAAAAAAAATATTAAGTAGGTCATATGGTATGGTGACAAAAAAATCTAAGAAACGTCCTTGCCAATTGGCTAGTTTTTTTTTGATTTGATATCTGAAAAATTACGAGAGTTTGAGAAATTTTCTCAATACATGTTATCACCCGCAAATCTTACTTAAAATGGTTGCGAAACTAAAAGTATTATCAACAAAAGTGTTTTATACACGGTTTTAAACTTAGGAATAGATAGAGAAAAACTGGTGAAAACCACAAAAATCAAAAATGTTAAGCGGTGAAAATCTGACGCATTGAAATAGATTGCTCCCACACATAGTTATATCAATTTAATACCATTAGATGAAAACTATATAATATAAAAACGCTGCCGATTTTATCTTTAGTTTAGCTGATTTATACACTTAAGGGATATTATTATACTTCAAAAAATATAAATGGAATGTTGTAGTTATGCACCTTCGATATTACTAACAATACATTTAAAACTTCTTCAGGTTTTACATGTATTAACATTAACAAATTGATTCACACTTATAGATTATTTTTGTAGTTCGTAAAAGTATTCTAATTAAATAGACAGGTAAAAGTTCTCTGAAAATTTTTAATGTTAAAATGGCTGAAGAATGTATGTCGTCGCATTGAAAAAGAAAAGCTCCTCCTCTATGTTTCCTTCTCCACCAAATCAGCTGTCGCTATTGATCCTTCTATGCTCAAAGACAACGTGAAATCTAACCTTCCGGTAGTGAAAACCAGACAGCTGAATAAAGTTAATAAAACAATTTAAACGGGGAAAATACATTTTTTAACTACTTACTGGACTTGGCAAAATATTGCATAAAATTCGACTTATTAAATAAAAAATATAACTATGTTTTTCCCTATCAATATTACTTTCGGTTAAAATTATTTGAAAATCTTAAATATTTGAAAACGAAATTGTAGTAGATCCATTCTTGCAAAGATAAGGGTTACAACTCATGTTTCCCTCTACTGATAATAAATCGAATGGAATCATTTCTTTAAATAAAGAATAGAAGACAAGAAAACATGAGATTGTTTCAAACTTACCCATAGAATATCAAAAATCCGAAAATAATGTTTGGAAAATCAAAAAATCTACACTAGATAAACATTCAAAAACTATTATGTCATAATATAAACAAGTATAATATAAATATACTTTCTGGTAATGGACCGTTAAAGGTGCTAACCATATAATTACAATATAATATGGTGAAATTTCCACCTCTCAAGTATAACCAAGAAGGAGGAGAGGAGTGAAGTGTTTCCTCCAAGTGAAAAGGCAGACTCTCGTGTTAGCTTATCACTTGTCGATCGAGGCCTTTCTACCCAGCCTGCCTGTCAACACATTAATATTAAATAGTTTGGCAGGGGGTGGGGGGAGTGTGTCAATTTATGCATATTAATGAAGAGGGGTTTTATCTGCGAGCCGAGTCATCCATCAGCCATTCAGCGGGCGGTATCGGTCGCTAATGAGCCGCTCTCTGTCACCTGATAGTCTCTAGTTCAGGGATCGTCGTTCAGTTGAGTATAGTCTCTAACCGCATTACCTCAGTTATTAACTGATGACTTTCCTAAAAACCGGGTAAGCGCCTACACTCAATTTTTGTTTTCCAACACAAGGCAGATGACAGACACAAAATGAACAAATATGTCACGAATTCGCAGGTTTGACTATAAATCATTAATGTCTAAATCTGAAACGTTCTATTTCATGCACTTATTTTGAAAATTCATCAAGATTACCTTCTTGTGTCACCCTACAGATTTGAAAAGAATCATATTCCTTTCAACCATAAAATGTCCATCATTCGGGATTCCTCTTGTTTTTATTTCCATATCCTTTAAGCCAAAAATCTTATGAATTACTGAAAATAATTTTTAATCTGGGAGGTAAAATCACTAGAGGATAAAACAATGACTGAACCGATTTCGTACAAATTAGTCTGATTAGAAAATTTAAAAAACTGACCGTAAACTACATGCAGCTTTGAGAGGCTAATAGACCGATATTATTCATAGTGTGCTGTTCGGCAAGATAATGTCGCAGAATGAATTGTGGTCTATTATCACCCCCTAAACTACCTAATTCCCTAAATTATTTTAAACGAAAATGAAGCATCTTATTGCTTAATCGTTGGTTCTGGAAAAAAGTGACATAAAACGTTTTCGGGTAGTTGCAGCAAAACATCAAAGTGCCTCAGAATCACATAAAAATGTCTTCCACTACTTCAAGTACCACTAATCAACAATGTCTGATAAAAATATTTCCATAAAAAAAAAAATTCTTGTCAGCAAAACTTAAATAAGGTGCCAATACAAGGTTTTTTTTTATATCATTAATCACTTTTAATACAATATATGAAATAATGCATTCATTATGAGCTATTCGGACACAATAAATGGATTAGGAAATCTGCGTGCTAACGGCGGGACCAATTAAATTAAGATAGATATAACTAAAACCAATCAGGACATTTTTTGAACACTCAACAACTTTCTCCGAATGTAAACCCAAACTAGGATAAACATTATGGAATGGAAAAGTTAGAGAAACGTTTGAGAAAAACCAGTACAATAAGTGACTATAGAACCTCAAAACGCTAGATGGAGTTAGTTTTTTTTTTTTTTTTTTCCTGACCAGTGTAATAGAGTTCAGAATTTTGTAATTCAAAATTCATCCGAGTGAAATTAAATTATATCCATTTTATACTTACTCTTCACCTCGAATGCTGGACCCCAACAGCTTATAGGTCTTTTCATCATTCTTTTCCTTACATATAAATCCCTCATTTTAAAAAAACAATATTTAATGAGCACACCATACATAATGATTGTGTATTGATAATTTAGTGAATTTTGCAAAATAACTTGTTGCCTTTTATGATTAACATTTGCAGCACACTAATTTTTTTTTAATCGAAGTAAGGTAACCGATAAGGGCACTTGCAAATGATCACTTGCATGCGCTCTAGCGGTAAAATAATGAAATATAACTGTTCGACTTGTACTAATCTTTTACCTCAAACCTATCTCTTTGGCTAACAGAAAGATGACATAGCATTTGGATAGGTTACAGATAATATATATAACTTGTCTAGTGGGGAGTATTGTTGTGATCTTCATCTTGAATATTCTTAATTCTTTATTCAGATTTCCTTATACTCCATCGTGTGACCAAACACACCTCAAATTGATTTTTAGTATTTAACCTGTCAATTCCTTTTAACTTGTCTCTCTAAAATGGATCCTGTCATCTTGTGTTGTGCCGCTGTCCCTTTAATCGTCATTTTCATCAGAAAATGCCGCCAACTCACTTGGGGTTGGTGCGACGATGAAAGTATTCTGACTAACAAATGCTTTATTGTTACTGGAGCTAATTCTGGCATTGGAAAAGAAACTGTGAAGGCGTTGGTTAGAAGAAAAGCGCGAGTGATAATGGGTTGTCGCGACATGGATAAAGCTAGAGAAGTTATCAGAGACATTCGTCGCACCATTTCAACTGGAGAGTTGGTCAGTATAATAACATATAAAATGCTTTCTCATAAGATGTTTGTTACACAAGATGCTTTTGTTGTGTTAGGTTCCGATGGAGCTGGATCTTGCAAGCCTCAAATCAATTAGACACTTCGCTTTAGAAGTTATAAGAGATTTCCCCCAGATCCATGTTCTCATCAATAATGCAGGTGTGGCTGTGCCTCCATTGAGAGAATATAAGACTAAAGAGGGATTTGAAATAAATATGGGGGTCAATCACATCGGTCATTTTTATTTGACTAAACTTCTCTTGCAGAAGTTAAAAGATTCTGCACCCAGCAGGTATATTAACATTATAAATGAGTTAATGTTGTTTTCACTTATTTAGGCTGAAATATTTACAATATATAACCAGTTCATTGATTTAAATATTTTATTACTGAAATACCATGTCTTTGAGAGGTTCCATTACAAGTTTCCTATAACCATGAGTATCTATTATTCACTATTAAACATAAATTTTCTGATATTTAATTTTATGCCCATAGTTGTATATTAAGAAAAAGGCCATTTCAAATTTATTTAAAAAATATAGTTGCGTGCTTATATATTTAGGTGAAGGTTGAAAGTATATAGAGTGATAAGGATGTTTAAATTAGCTGGATTACCAAACAGCCTTTTATTCAACTATTATACAGCTGAATTTTTCATCTAGTATTTTTTAAGAAAGGACTAAATTACTAATGATTATATAAACCACAAGAGATTTGAATGGGTATTGCATGTAGCTCAGAGTACCATTAGTGTCTCTATGCCCCCATTGGTGTTGGAGCTGTTGCTAGAGACAAAAAACCTGAAAAATGAATATACAATGAGGAAAATAATAGCATGTCATGATTAAAACAACTATGAATTTAGACAAGGAAAAAACATGGCTCTGTGGTTAGCACACTACACTATCATGCCAAAGTTTGTGATTTCAAATTCCAGTCGATGGAGGTTTTTTTCAAGCGTAACATAAAACTTGCAGCCTCTCCCCTGGGTAGTGAAGCCCCCCAGCCAACTGCTAGCCACTCATAAAATAGGCCTAGGGAATGATAAACCTACCTTAGAACTTACTATCAAGAATCACTTGTATATTCGCTTAGGAAATAACACTGCATGGCCAAGAACTTACGTGGCCTGTCGTAGCACCTAAAAAATATGTGAATTTAGATAGGTAGGCCATAATAGAACATAACTCATCAATGTTTTGATTATCTGATGTAAAAAAAACTTATGGAAGACCCTAATACTTGGTCAAACAAAAAAAAAACACTACAGTCATTGTATGTTCAATATTCATTAAATATATTTTAAATAAAAATTTAAATATATATAATTTTTAGATGTTCTCAAAATTAATATCACAATTTAGTTTCCTATTATTGAATTTTAAAAGAGAAAGAATGATTTTGTAATATTATGATTTATTAATTTTCTTTCAGAATCATTATTGTTTCATCCAAACTACATGAAAAAGGAGAAATAGATTTTGATAATTTACTTGGCGAACATGGATATGATGGTGTTAGGAACAGAAATCCTGCCTATAATAACTCTAAACTTGCTAATGTATACTTCTGTCGTGAATTAGCCAAACGACTTCCACCTGATGTCGAAACCTTTGCTGTTTGCCCAGGGCTTTGTTTTACTGGATTAATGAGACATGCCGGCATCAAGTGGTACCAATATATAATGCTTACACCAGTTGCACTTTTCTTCTTGAGATCTGCTGAACAGGTATTTCTTGTTATATGCATTCTCTGTAACAGATTTAGTTATGAGAATAAGTCAATTTAAACAATTGGTATCCAAATGCTGCTCTGTAGTTAACCTTATAGCTGCCAGAAGTGAATAACATTTTTTTAAGTGAGAGAAGTTGGTTGAGGGTGCAGTCAATTTAACACACAATTAAGCATAAAAAACTCATTACTGATTATTATACATAACATTTTATATTTTTATATTATTTAATCTAAATAAAGACTTTAAACTTTTTAAAATTTTATGTTTTCTTAATAGTTCTTATATTGATTTTAACAACCGAGGTTAGAGAAAGTCATGTGTTGCCTGACCAGATTTTCATAAAAAAACAATTAGTGTTGGAAAGCACTATAGATTGTTTTATATTGATAGCATTGATTATATATCTCTTTCTTGACCTTTCTAATTATATAATACTGATTTTTTAATTTGTTAAATTAATTTTTATTTTATAGGGAAGCCAAACCATTTTGCACTGTGCATTATCTAATGATGTGATTGGGCAATCTGGTCAAATCTTCAGAGATTGTAAGCTGTATCATTCAAGCCATAAATTTGATAATAATATCCAAGAAAAACTATGGCGTGTAACTGAACGACTTATAAACAAATACATCTAATTATTTAAATCATACTGAAACTACTTTGTATTGATGTATGTCTGTTTGATGCTTTTTTTTGTTACATATGTATGTGATGTATAATAAGACTGAATGTTTTGAAAAAGAAAAAATCTTGGGATCTAGTTGTTTCTCTCTTACAAGAAAAGAATTTTTAATATGTGTTTAAATAGAATTAGATTTTAGCTGTGATGTAAAAAGAATTTTGGCCAAATAAATTGTGATAAATTATTAAATTTCACCAGGTTTGATTATGTTCTCTTAATAATTATTACAATTCATGGAATTGGATATTACATTATTCGTATTAAGATAAAAATTGAAAAGGTAAAAAAAAAATGATTCTAGTAAAATGAGTAATTTCTCACAATTGATTGGTGCTAAGTCTAGTCTGTTGATCTCAAAGAAATATGATAGCTGGCTGGTGTTTAATATACATTTTAAAGTAAAAAGAAAGTAACAGTTTCTGGGTAGTTTTAATATTTTATTATTTTGCCTTTTATTAACATTTATTTATAAGATAGAACTGATTATTTTCTTAATTGTTTTATTTATAAATAATGCTCAGAATAACCTCAAGTTTTTTCTGTGAATCATTATGAAATTTAAAATGTTATTTCTTTTTAATTTGCACTAGTCGAAGATAATAACATTTAAACTATTAATACTTATATTTTCAAAACCAACCAAAAGTTACAGTCCTCTAAGACTGTTCTAAAAAGCCAGTAGGTTGCTCCAAATGATCTAATGTTGATATATATTCATTAACCCTTTGAACCATTGGATAATCAACATGACTGTGAAAATTTGGAAGAGTTTCCTAAACAATAGCTTGAGTAAGCAACAGTTCTAGTCCAGTAAATCCATAAAATTTATCGTTTAGTCAAGCTATATTGATGCATGTTTTTTATATTTAAATAATACAGGCGGAGTATTTTAACCGAATCATAAGGTAGTTTTTGTTTATTTTTATGCTCCCCGTTAAGAATGTTATAGACTGTTATTTGGTTCATATATGTAACAAATATAATTATTTTTAAAATGTGGGATTGGGATTGAACATTTCTAATTTTTATTTTTTTAACATATCACTTAATTATGTTAAATATGAAAAGATTAATGTATATGCATTAAATGTTGATTAGATCTACAATAATTGTCCTTAGTTTAAAATCATGTGTTATATATAAATATTTTGGAACTCAAAATATTTTAAATGTATATGTATACATGTGTGTGTGCGTACGTGCGTTTGTCCATGTGTGTGTGTATATATATACATTTCTTTTTTTTAAAGTTCCATTGAAACACATGATTCGCATATGAAATTTCATACTATATTTTTGTAATGAAAGAGATTAATTTAATTTTAGAGTTAATAATAATTTAATGATTATGTTTGGTTTCACTGTTATTATATTTTAAAAATAAAGGGTTGGGTACTGCAGGGTATAAAAATGTATGTCTTCATATTTAATTGAGGCACAGAAAGTTCTAGATAAATGATTTGGAATATCATGGTGGATAAATCATTGCTGTATGTATGCTTCATTTACAAAACTAGGGAGAGAATTGGGAGTAGAGGAATTATATGAGTCGTTAAGAAAATATAAATTCGCTAAAGGGATAAAAAAAAGAAAGAAAGATTGTTTTTTTTTTCATACTAAGAAAGGAGGTCCTTATTAAGGATCGTGAAATAGATAACCTTTGTACCAGTATCTAACGAATCATTCAATACCTTATTTTTGCTTTAATGTTTTTGAAGTGTTTGTCAGTGTGTTATAAATATAACAATTCTATGCTGTTTGAATGCTTATGGGTCTTAGACAATAATGTTATTGTCCTCGTCTCTTACAGAAACTCTACTTGATTAAGTGTTAATACTTTTTGGTAGTTTTAAGTTAATGGCAGTTCTTAGAGAAAACATATATTTCTTTTTTTTAAATTGATCTACCTATCAAATTAAATTTGATGTAAGAGGTCTTAAACTTTATTTTAACAATCGTCGATTGAAAGTAGTTGTTATGGAACTTCTAATTAGCTGTAAAACTAGTTTTTAGTAAAGAACCAAAGATGATTCTATAGTTATTGGTTATATTATTTAAAGATTAAATTTGAGGTTCTAAGAAATTATTATTATATCCTTATGTTAGTTCATTAAGAAAATTAATAAAAGTAGCTATAGCTTCTTTTCCTTTTCTTTCTACGCCTAATGCTTAGATATTAAAGCAATAGGATTAATGAAGAAACATATTTTCAAATGTATCAACTTATATTTTCTTACTAATGATTTTCTTATTTTTTGATGGTGAACTGAGAATAAGAAGTTGATATGATCAGTTTAATTTGTACCAATATTTCTGTTTGTCAATACATAATTGTTCAAGATTCTTAGGTATTTCATAACCTAATGTACTGTGGATTGTTGTGCATGCTTATCAATGTTTCTATAATAACTAACTAAATGTGCTGTGTTTATCTGATAGTTAAATAAAGTCAAATAAACTAAAGTTTTATTTATTTATTTTGTTCTCCATTTATTAATTCTCCTTTGTAAATGTGTGATTAGAGTTAAAATAACATCAGCGACTAACTGCATGTTGATAATTATTTGAAAGAAGCATATTGTGTAAAATGAAGATATTTTCATCTTTGTTGAAGTACCGTTAAGAATTATTAATTTTTCAAAAATCCAATTATTCAAATATTATAAGTAGGTACCATCTTATTTTAATATTTCTTAGCTTAGAAATGTATCCTACTTTTTGTTAATTATTAATTTACCTTGCGCTTAAATGGAAGGGATGATGTCAAAATGGTTTTTATGTGAGATTTAGCAGAATAATTGTTAATTATTGGATTTAAGGTTAGTTGCTAATCAATAGTACAAATATTAATGCTAAATGAAGTTTGTTTTTTGTTTTTTCCCAGAAAGCAAGAATACTTATTCAATCTCTTCTCTCTTGCTGTCCAATATTATTTAGCCAATCTTATTGTCACCTGAAGTATGATCCTCAAGTTGTAATTTTCAGTCAAGGTTTTCTCTATTTTCGTTATGTGGATAAACTGGCAAATCCTAAATTCTGATCTGATGGAAGTACTTCTGTCCTAGCTAATTCAGAAGGCACCTGGAAGAAGGTTTAGAGATGAATTGGGTAAAATATATTTATAAATAATAGATTGAGGGATTGCTCTTCTGTCATCAAATACTCAATAAATTGAATTTATCAATCTTATTTAATAAGATAATCTTTCATCTTGGATAATTATTCAAATGAAAAATCCCTCGAATTAATAACCATTCCGCAAATAAATATTATTCCATAAATAATGATGTTTTAAAAAAATAGTGTGTTTCAATTAAATAAAATCTTGTTTTATTTTTTTTAAAGCTTATTAGCTTTTGAAGATATTCTTTCCGAATTGATGAGGATATTAATAAATCATTAAATTTCCTCTATGCAAAACCAAATGAAACGCGCCCCTGCGATCGAAAATCTGATATACAGTAGCTCACAGTGAAAAGGATAAACCTTATATATTTCTATAAATATGTCAAAAATAACTTATTTCGCTTATTTTTATATGACCTTCAAGTGTATATGGAATGATTATACATTCTTGATTACAGATTAACTTGCCTAGCTCTCTAACATTAGCAATGGATTAAATAAAGCTACATATGAGGATTACAAACCTTTGACCTATCTCACAGTGAAAATGATACACCACTCATTTTGCCATTGTTTACACCACTCATTGTTTTTAATCCGTTTTAGTTCTATCCAGGCTTCCAGTGTCTTCTGTGCTATCAGTCTCTAAGACAATTTTATTATATTATTTTGTGATTGTTTTTGTTTTATTATAATGGGTCGGCACGCAACGGTAAGAGAAAGAGAACTCATTATACAACAGAGGAAAATCGTATCGAGAAATTGGCGAACTTCTCCAGAAAAGTCATGCAACAGTACAACACATCATAGAAAGATATAAAAGGAAAAATAGGCTTTTTAATAAGAAGAGGAAAAGCCCAAAAAAGATACTTTTCGATGCAGACGAAAGGTGGATTCTGAGATATGTAAAAAATAAACAAAGAATGAGTGCACCAAAAATTGCAAGTGAAGTGAAAAATTATTTAAAGAAGATTGTTAGTGCGGAAACTTTGCGTCGCGTCCTAAGGAAACACAATATTCATGGTAGAGTTGCTAGGAAAAAGCCAATCATTAGTAAAAAAAAATCAAAAAGACCGGTTAAAATTTGCAAATCAGCACATTTCCAAAGATTTTGACTTTTGGAAAAAGTTTATTTTTGTTAATGAAAGCAAATTTAACATTTTTGGGTCCGATGGACGTTGATACGTTTGGAGAAAACCTGGAGAAGTATTTTCCAGGCAAAAACTCTTACTGACTGTGAAACATGGAGGTGGGAGTGTGATGGTGTGGGGATGCATGACAGCCTCTGGTGTGGGAAATCTGCATTTGACAGAAGGTATAATGGTTAAACATTTATATGTGGACATATTAAGGCAAATTCTGAAGGCAAGTGCTGAAAAACTTGTATCAAAAGATATTTTTACTTTTTACTAAGATAATGACCTCAAGTATTCTTCGTTGATAGTGAAAGAATGGCTTACATTTAACTGTCCCAAACTTATAAAGACACCTGCGCAGCCACCAGATTTAAATTTCATTGAACATTTGTGCGCGAAATTGGAGACAGAAATTCGAAAACATAATATTACAAACAAAGAAAATCTAAAAAAGGCACTCTTGGAAGAATGGGAGAAAATTACCCCAGATTTTACCCAAAAACTGGTGGAATCCATCCCAAACCGCTTAAGAGAAGTAATCAACAACAAAGAACTTGCATCAAGATATTAAATTTATATAAAATTACTTTTAAATTGAATTTCATTAAAGTTTATCATTTTCACTGTGAGGTCTGGAATTTCATTTTGCTATTTTTATGCTCAAGCATTATTAATTATTGTTCAAGAGAGATATTTATTTCTAGATACAATCTGTAATATTTTAGGGAAAACCTTTTTTTAAAAAATATATTATTGTACATAATAAATGAACATTTTGTGGAATTTGTATCGTATATCATTTTCACTGTGAGCTACTGTAAAATCAAAAATAGCATCCTTGGATACCAGATTAAGGTGATTGAATTTTACCGACTTTTTTGAAAACCCAATTTGGCTATGAACAGATAGCTGTAGGTTTGAAACGGATATCCAAATTGAAAAAATCTAATTATGAAAGTTGTGAACATAAAATTTGCATTCGAAAAAGCTTAATAAATATCGAAATTGATAGCCACAATCACGTGAGGCCTGAGAGCACTTCATTGAATATATTCTTTATCTTTATCTATTATATTCTTTACATAACGCACGACATAGTTTTAAAAAATGAAGGTTATATTTATATTTTATTACATAATTTATTCTGTTTAGGTTGAAAAATAATTATTTCCACCATATTATGTTAATACCTACACTTAATCTGCAGTATTAAGGTAATTTATGTACATCGGCGAAAACATTTTATTATGTATTCATCAAAATACTGCATACTAATTTACGATGATATCATTTATCAAGGTGAAATACTTTTTCTTAACCCGAGAGTTTGATTGAAAGGTGAGAGGGGTATTTCATGGAGTGGTACGGGTTCTTTGGAGCAGTGCTTGTCAACTAGTGGTCCGCGAGATGAAATTGCAAAATTATTTTAAATAACCTTAATGAAATATTTTTTGGTAAACCTTGGCTTGTTACACACATACATTAAATTTCTTGTAGTATTTGATGGAAAATAGTTACTTTACTATATTTCTAAATTTTAGTAAATTTCAGCGTACAATGTTTCGCGGATTGTAGCCCGTTTTTAGAACCTGGATCTAGCCTATACTATCTCAGATTATCTTTCGTAATTGATTTAACACACTAAATCGTTAGTTCATTCTTAATAGAACGATTTAGCCCAACTGTAATTGAACAAAAAGTTAATGTTAATCGGATGCATCTTAGAATTAAGACGATGATTTGAAATAGGTGCTATATATCCTTTAAAGGAAATATTTAGTATGATTTTTTAGTATTTTTTGCATGGAAATCTAGAATTCTTTAAATAATATACTGGAAGGAACTAGTTCGGGTGGCGGACAGTTAATGAAACAACTAAATAGTTTCAACTATTTATTGCTTGGCAACGTTTCGACCCCCATTGTGGGTCATCATTAGGGAAACTCAGAGGATGAAGGGTCTTTCTTGTTTTGGACGAAGTATAGGGATAAGCAGTGGCGTCTCATCCATCACCCCCTCTACTTCCTCATCATAGCATGTTGGGTTCTGAGATGATATTTCCGTTCGTGCAAGCCTTGCATCTCTGGAATATCTTCGAACAGTCAAACCCATTTTGCGACAGCCCTAGGTGCAATAGCATAATATTGTATTACATTACAGCACCTTAAGCACGGTGGCATCCTTGGTGGTAAACGTAGGGATCAGACCTTTTGGACTGAATTTTCAGTCCCATGGTGTCCAAGCTTGTCGAAGCTGTACCAGGGCTGAACCTAGTGAAGAGTTCTGAGGAAATGCTGCTCAAGGGCTGTATCAGTAGGAACCAATGAAATTACATCTGGCCCGGGTTTTAAGAGATTGCTTTGGAATAGTTGGAATCGGAGCTCATTCAGAGTTTCTCCTGTCTTCAAACAATACACTGACATAAGGTACTGTTTACCAGCAGTGATGACATATTCTTTTGCAGCGTGGTATGAACAAACTGATGTTGCAATTGCTGAACGCGAGGAAAAATTACAGTTGCTGATTTAATGTGTGATTAAAAGTATCACTAAGCCCCACCTGAGGTGCTCAACACAATATTATGTAGTTATACCAAGAGTAAAATGTGTAGGTGCAGATAAGGTAAATATGGACTTACATGTTTAACGATACGCTACAGCTGAAATGGACCATCTTACACGAATGCTCCCTTCGAGACAGATGTATCATCTCAGATTCCAGCTTGCTATGATGATGGGGAGGAGACCGCAGTAAAGAGGGTTTAGAAGCCACCGCAGTGGAGAATGCTTCATCCTCTGAAGAGCACGGATTGCCCTCAGGAAATATCCCATCAACCAAACCCACCAGTGAAGAAAAAGTGTTTCTCCTGAATTATATATACGTCACTTATCCAATGTACATATACTAACATGAACATTTTACAGCACATTATTTGTAGATACTAACAGAATATAAATTTAATATAGTTATAATACTTTCTTTTATTTTTTCAAGCAACATACCATTATTTTTTTTTAACGATGAGCGCTATGTTAAGAATATTATAGATAAATATAAGAGAATATGTATAATGAAAAAGTACTCTCATAACTCACTTGAATTCTGAGAAGGGCTATTAAAGTGACAAAACTAACCCGTCGGAGATGAGCTTACACTTGGCTAGAGTGTGTTAAATGAAACATGTCAAGAAAGTACTTTCCCGCGTAAAGGTATGATGTGTGTAGAGGAAAAACCAACAAAAAAATCGAAGGAACGTAGCCAGCACTTAGGGACTTATAGAGCCTTTTCTGGTTGAAATTGGATGCTCTACAATTTTCATATATTTAGATAGTTGTTTCAAAGTTACATCTTTCTGTTACCAGCCAAATTGGGTTTTTTCATCAAAGTTGGTAAAATTTGCCTATTTCCGTTGAAAGATTGCGGATTTACGTTTTGAAACAATCATTGTTCTTTTTTAAAATTTAAGAGACAAATTGTTTAATACCTTATTAGCGCAGCATTTTATCAAATTATGCAACGTGAAGAGGGACACTTTGGTATTTTCATCGATTCTCTATCAGCTTTGAAGGCAGTTGGTGATATTTACTCAACTGACCCAGTGATAAAAAAACCTCTACAATACTCATCAATGATTAATAACTTAAAGAAAAAATTGGTAATTGTTTGGATCCCATCCCATGTGGGGATCAAAGAAAACGAAATCGCTGATCAAGCAGCAATCTCGTCGACCCTAGAAGAGATTAATGTTCACACCCCATCCGACCATATTTGGTCTATAATTATAAAGATCTGGGGCCATATTTGGGATTCAGAAGAATCTAATAAGTTAAAAAGCATAAAAAAGGTAACCAAAGCATGGCATAGCTCAGATCGCAGCAGCAGGAGGGAGAAGTAGTAATTACTAGAATGCGAATTGGGCATACATGACTAACACATGAGTTCTTAATAAAAAGAACTACACCACCAAAATGTGATTTATATGATGTTCAGTTGACGACCGTCCATATCCTAGAGGAATGTCCGCTATACCGAAACCATTTCCAAGAAGCAAAAATAGAAAGAAGTATTGAAGAGTTACTTGGAGATAATACCAATAAATTATGGAAAACGATCGATATCCTAAAACAAAATCGGTATTTTCAAGAAATTGTAGAAGAAAAAGAAATATATTAAAGGAAACTGAAGACCCCAGCTGTTGAGTGTCCATAAAAAACTTTACCTACCTTATTATGAAACGTAGGATCCTTATTTATAAAAGCTGTTCCAGGCAGTTCTTTTGGTAAGGGCTTTTTGTTTTGGAAGGGGGAGTGAGGTAGTCCTTTTTAATTTTACTCCCGAGACAGTCATGGCTGATTAACATCAATTATTCTGACTCGCTGTAATATGATAAGCCTGTTTGGCTTAATTTAAGTTTTCAAGTACGTTAAACTTCTTCTTTCCTCACCTCTCCCTAATCTACACTTGATCATTAATTAGCATTTTATAATGGAATCATTTACCTATTTTTATTTTATTTATTTAACGTCACTTTATGCTACTATGGCTAATCAGACGATGCTACAATGGGAGTCCTAAATTTTGCCTATCCAGGTTTTATTAGGACAGGCTCGGGACCACCTTTTAACGTCCCCTACGAAGGACGGCGTAGCTAAGGATTTTTTACTCCCATTAAAAAATCCTAGGCCCACCTGCGGGTTTGAACCCGTGACCTTTGGCATGGGAGGCTGTTACGCTAGCCACCCAGCTACAAGTGATCCCTATCATTTACCTAGTCCTGCCATTATCACACGAAAAAATATACAGATCTCAACAGAAAAATTAACTTTTTCAAAAACGTTATTAGAAAATAAAATGTATATCTATAGAGACTAAAACTAAATTACTCAAAACTAAATTCCTCCCTTTTGCCTTGACAGGCATTTAATCTCCATGGCCAGCTTTCAATAGCACACGCAGCACTTCTTGAGGAAAGCGCCCAACTGCTCGGACCAGAGATTGTTTGAGGCTTTCCAAGTTAGGGTGTGCTCTGTGACATGCCAACCTCACCAGTTCGGACCAAAGCCGGTAATATAGTGGGTTGAGATCAGAGTTTCCTGTGGGTCAATCCCAGCCAGAGATGATCGCTGGAATGTTATTTTATAGCCTCTGCTGAGTTGACCTGGCCTTGCGAGCGAGAGAGGAATCCTCTTGGAAAACCCAATAATTTCCATTAAACAGAGTATCGTTTAGAGTTTTTGACATGTTCCAAATTCTCGTTCTGATTGTTTTGAGAGTTTTTCACAAAAATGGAGCTTTGTGGTGCCATCAAGTGTGATGATATATTTCCTCTCTTCTATTGACTTCCTGGGCTTCTTTATAGCTGTGTGTGCGTACACACAATCATTTTGGTGATTAAATTATTCTTGGATTGTAAAAATTTTCTTATCGCTAAACAAAATCTCTCGATGAAGACCGTTTAGTAATGGCCAACGAGCACTGCGCATCTATCCACTCTAATTTGTTTCAAGATAGTGGTTAGCCTTTGTCCTGTCATTCTTTGAAATGCACCCATCCTAAGGTCGCTTTTTATTATGCGAGACAGTGATCTGACAAAGATTCCCATTTCCCACTACATAATTTTCTGTTCACAGTGCTGGAACGACCCAGTCGAAATCTATAACATACAGAGTCCATTGTATCCATTTATAGTGCGGTATCCCAACATACAGCTGATAAGGTTTCGAAATGTTTAAAATTTCTGATCTACATACATTTTTCCACTTCCTGTAAGGCGACCATAGCTATTCAGTTTTCTCTACCACTCCAACCCATGTTAACTGAGGGAAAGAAAAATACAAACTAACTGGGTTTATTACCAAGAAAATAATCTGATAGAGGTGAGGGATTATCTGAGTAATAATCCTTTGGTAAAAGGATGTAAACAAAGTTCAACTTTTGTAAGAGTATCTATGGCAGAACTAGATATTATTTTTTTCTTTGGTCATTTGGGAGAGTTCAAAGAGAAATTCCCCCCACTTTTCTTTCTCATGAACTGCCACTATATTCTCTAATCAGATGGTGAATGATGATTTTGAGCATCTAAATGGTGGTGTGTCACCACATAAAATCAAACTATTTCCAAACAATCAATAAAATATGAATATTTTATTTTAATATATAATTTTACAAATATGCTATTTTATAGTCACAATTTAGTCTATCTGTTAGTTTATTCATTTAACATCTCTTTATGCTACTATGGTTAACCCGATGATGCTACAGTGGGAGTCCTAAATTTTGACTATCCAGGTTTAATTAGGATAGGGATCTTTAATGAGTATTGTACAGGCTCCAGACCACCTTTTTAGGTCCCCTCCGAATGACAGCATGACTAAGCATTTTTTACTCCTATGGCTATTGGTTAGTTCTCTTCCTTGCTTTATTGGAATATTTCACATCACTAAAATGTACAAAAGTCTTCTCAATCGGAGATCTTCTCGGCTTCATCATGGGTACATATTTCAAAAGGAACTCATTTCTTTATAATTAGGTAAATAATTAGAGTTAATGAAAAATGAAAATCTTAAATACAGTAATAATACTTATTAACTATATTATCTTTTAAACCATTAATACTGTTTAATTATTTTATGGTTTTGCTTTGTTAATTATTTTTAAGCATCATTTTGAAATAAATCATTTCTTTTTAGGTACTCAATCACAATAAATTATTAAGTTTTATGATATGAAACATTTGATGTATTGAAAGTATATAATATAAGAATGAACTATTGGTAAGACATGTTGGTTAGGGCTCAGTGAATAAAATGACAAAAACAAAGACGTAGACTATTTAATTGTTTTATTCTTCACTGGTCACACCCCAGGAAACTCCTGCTATTACTGCTGTAGACAGTAATACTTCCACCATCAACTATGAATTTTAGGTTAATCATTTCAGCGCCAATTAAAATAGCTACAAGATATACTACAATAAAATAACCCTACGGACTTGGAAAACTTTTTTTTACTTAGCTGTCATTGGAATTAACTTTGACCAACAAGTGGTTCAATTTTGAAATACATTCAGGAGCAGTATTTTTAACTAAAAAACTTCCAAGTTCAATCACTTGAGGGAAAATCAACTAGTTCTAGGTAGAGGGATAATTCCACACCAGGCCCATAAAAAAAAATAATGGTTTGTTCTATACTCTGATAGTAAAAGTAATTTATTATCTTACATATATAATGAATATACATAAAATTTTGTTAGTAATTATACATTAAATATTCTTTTAAGTGACTTTTTTTAGTTTGTTCTTCACCAGGTATCTTCAATGATGACAGAGATACTAAGTTGGAATTTGATTTAGTATCTTCATATATAAATGCGTATGTACATTATTTATATATTTAGTATCTTTTAAAAACTGTGGATTAAAAAAAAAATAAATAATAATAATATTTTCCGGAAACTGCATAACATATGTTCAGCTGTATTTAAATAGGTCAAAGAAGCTAATAAGATAGAGGAAAAAAAAAATACTCGGAAGCATTTAAATACAGGTAAAATATAAATACATTTATTGCAATCATTAATGGGGTAATAAATTACCTCATTAATCGATAGCTTAATATAAATGAAGAGTTTGGCCCTAGGAATCAATGCTAGCTGAGAAATACATGTTCATAACAAAAATACAGCAGTTAAATAAGCTCTTCTGAGCTCTTGCATATTTAAAGGTCTGAAATAGTTTTCAAATTTTAAAATTTTTCAGTCAGTCGAAGATTATTTCAGATTGAAATAAAAAAACTGACCAGTTATTAACATCCATTATAATAAGAGACAGGATTTTTATGAAATTGAATATATTTTTTTTTTGGCAGTGGTTCTAGTAACTTCCAGTGAGTGCAATTACGATTTAATTAAAAGTCCATTTAAATATTAGATGTTATACAGAATCAAGGTGATAAAAGTATATAACTGAACATTATGATATAAACAGTAATTTTTTTCATAGTACGAAAAACAATATTTAGGTTAATTTTATAATATAAAAATAAATTAATAAATACAAAAGTTACACAAAATTTAAAAAAAAATTGATTCAATAGTCAAATATTTTTCATGTAAACAGTAACATTAGCATTCCTTTTTAACAACTTATGAGTGATTATCAATTTTGAAAATAATTAATTTTTTCACTTTTCCATTGATATATTCTATAAATAAATGTCTGGTTGGATTATTTTGAAGCATAATTAAGAGTTTTTTACACTAAAAACCTTGTCTCTCATTACAATGCCAAACTTATAAATCATATTATTATTTATAAAGACTTCTTTCGGTGATATTTACAGTAAATTTATCTGATTATTTAAATTTAAATAATCGAAACCTCTTGAAAATACAAAGTTATATGAAAAATTTAGGATCAGTCGCTATATGCAGTGAGTTGAACTGCTTTCTACGATATTCATTTATGTACAGAGCTGTGTAAGAAAAAGATAGGTAGCTAAATGGTCCATTATAAGTAAAGATTTCACAACCAATTTTCATTGAATTCATGGAGAAAAAATGAATATCAGAAACATAGGATATAAAAGAAACATCAAATAAAATCATCAATAACATTAACTAACCAAACAATGAGGTGCTCAATATTAGAAAAATACTACATTAATGGAAAGATTCATTATTAAAACTTATCATACTTTAGTTCGATCAATAGGCTATTTGCCCCATAATGGTGTTTTAAGACAAGATCCATCTTATCATATCGAAACCACTTACTTGGATTGACAACATAAACATGAGACCAAACCAGGTAATTAATTATTTCTTGCTATTTTAAGTAATTCATCTTTTTATTTTAAATGCCAAAGAAAAAAAAAATCAGATTGTTATCAATATTATGTTTTTTAATTTATATTCTTTCTAGAAACATATTAAAAAATAAGCTCCTAGTAGCTTTGAGTCAATTAATCCCATTTAAATAAATTCACTGTGGTGACATTCTGTATATTTATACAAATATTCAGATATGCAAATTCATACCTCTGAAGATTACGTGTGATCTTGATAAATTAATTAATTGGTAAAATTGATCTTTGAATTATAAATATATTATAAAACCAAAATACAGGTGAATAAAATATGATAAGTTCTGAATACTAATGTAAATTTTAGAGAGATATTAGAAATGGTATCATTTTATGTTTCATCTTCTGATTAAACCTACCTTTACACAAATAAAAGACTACTTTCTAATAAACTGTATATTTTAGTTAAAAGACAACAAGTGTGTGACAAATGATCATTTTTCTCCAATTTATTATAGTTTTTTTTTTCATTTATTTATTTTTATTTATATATAACAAATTAGTTAATTAACAAATACTGCTTGTTTCCCAAACCTTAATTACTTAAATATTCACATTTTTCCTACATTTGACAGAAATGAATAATGAAGAACAGAAATCATAATAAAGAAGAGGTGATCAGCTAAAATCACAACTTTTTGTGTGAGGCAACTAAATACACGTATTTGGCACCAAACATTTATCAATTCATTTCTGATATATAAAAGCTTCTTCAAATATAGATTTTGCAGAATTAAAAAAAACATAAATAAAAATAAATAAATTAAGACATAATGTTTTGTTCAAAGCGAAATGACTAAAGTTTTAAATAGGCTTTTTTTAATATGATACATATATACCCAACACTTTATTGTCTAAATTGTTTAGCTATACAGAAATGTAATTGAAAAAACAAAACAAAAAAAAAATTAGTATACCAAGTTGAATGCAATAACTGAACCAATTTAGTCCCATTACATTAAACCTCAAGCTTTCACAGTTGTTTGTTTATTTTTTTTCATTTTTTTAACTATTTTTTTTTAATCAAATATTTGTATATATTTGTATAAACAGTTCATGAGAAAACAATATATTTCCTAATAGGCTGATGAAGAAATATAAAATTAGATTTAATGTGAATAGTATAATTTATATACATTACGACTAAACTCACTTTGCTTTTGTTGAAAGTGAACACAAAGGGCACTAGGGAAACAGTAAAATTAATTTGACTTACTTTATAACAATTTTTTTTTAAAGCTTTCTTTAAAATTGAAAATACAAAACAAAAAAAAAAGTTCATTAAACTTTAATTCATAGGTTTTTAATTTTTGTTCCTCCTTTACAAAAAAAAAAAAAGAAAGAAAAAAGAAAAAAAAGCTCGTGTAGAATATAATATGCGGAAGATTGCTTTTACCCGACCCTGAGAGCATTGGATCACACTTTTTCAAAAACAAAACATACAAATTCACTTTTATAGACAAAATACGTGCTATTCATTCTCACATTTTTTTTGTTGTTTTAAAAGATATACTTAAATATGTGCAAATTTACATATTAAACAAAGGTTACAGTATAATTAGCAATAGCATCATAATAAAAACAATAACTAATATTACACAGTTGAGGTGAGTTGATATAGTATGATATAATTTATTTTAACAGTAAAAATAAACTATGATACAGAACCCCCCCTCACACACTCTTTTTTCGTTCTTCTCACAATCATATAATTCCTGCCCTGGCTAATTAAGTACGATTGTAACTAAATAGTAATTGCAATTCAAAATTCGTTTACCAGAACATTCTTTTTGTTTAGGGGGGATAAGGGAACATTCCGCAGTCCTCGTTTTGGACCCGTTTATCCACAAGGAGAATAGCACAAGTGTACAAATACTGTAGTATCTAAGCGTATATACATTTATATGAATACACACACAAACATATAATATATACAAATACGTATATGCAGATATATATATGAGTATGTGTGTGTATATATCTATGAATATGTGTGTATTATATTATTAACTATCTTCACTCCAGCATTTACCTGTTCTTTGTTTCTGACCAAATTTCATATATAACTGCTAATTCTCCTTATATAAATACAGTTATTGAAAAGTAAGTAATACTCTTCTAAAAAGTGCACTTAATATACACTTTTTTTCATTTCCCAATCTCTCTCTTGGTTGAGTTTTTCGTTTCATACAAACCACTAATCTTATATACATGGTACGTAGAGAGATTCACCAATCATTTCGTGTCGTTTAGTTCCGTCGTCACAGTATACATATATGCCGATAAATGTATAATGTACCGAGGCTGATATCTCCTAGCGATGGCCAGAGTGCAGCAGCCGCCAAGGAGGGCTATATGACGGAGTGTAAGGACGGGGGGAAGGCTGAGAGTCATAGCTTCAGCTCATTTGCTATCTTCGATGCAATGTTCTTGAATCCTATCGACGTTCCTGAAATTCGTTTGAATCGGACACCGTTGAGAGACAGCCTAGGCAGCTTGCAAACTTCTATCTCCCACTGTACAAGGGAGTCAGTGTTAGGGTCTCCGTGAACACAAAGGAGAAGGAACCTCTCTCTCTGTTCATAATCACAATTGTTCGCGTCCAACACCTAAAACAAATAATTTCATACAATATAATAATATTTTATTTTTAATAGAAATTTCCAACATATGGTTCATAATGACCAAGGTGGCAAATTTGCTTTACTAGGTAATAAATGTCTAAGTTGAGTTTTTACTTTCACTTACCTATATATGAAATACATAGTAAGGAAAAATATTGCGATCATGAAAATTTTTGAATTCCAGTTTTCAACGGAAATACACCTTTTAGGAGATCCTGAGTACAAATGACCAAGACCCGCAAAAAGGTCTGAGTGTGTGTTTTATACAAGGAAATAGTCAAATAGCTCCATTTGTAGCAATTTTTTTTTTTTTTTAATGTTTATATTTGCAATTTCTTTAGAGCTTTAATTTCTTTTAATAATAAGTGCATACTTCCACAATACAACAATAAAAATATAACTTGAGTATTTTTCAGTTTTATTTCAGACCTCACAAAAATGTTCCCAGAATGATTGTTTTCACTGACAGCTCAATTTAAAAATAATATTACAAGAGTAGTATTCAATTCTGTGCTCTGCCAAGTTACATATTTTTTAAACACAAGTTTAGTGATCATTTAAGCTGATAATCAAATTAATAACTGCGAGGTATTTTTTATAAAAAAACATGACTTGGAATATGCCATCTTAGTGATTATATATACTATATGCAATAACTTAGGCTTATTAATCTAATTTATACATAAATAAAATATCATAAAATCACAGATAAAAGCTGAAAGAAAAGTGAAAGGCACAAAAGAAAACCATATTCGGGTAACAGTAAAGTTTCTGATCGTGCCGCATCACCCGTATTGGGGTGACGCTTATTTGACTACTTGCAAAGGGTGAGAATGTCCACAGTGAGAATATCCAGCAGAATACGCTTCGTACAGCGGTACGTGTGGCCTAAAAGAGATTTTACTGTAAACACACGTAGCAGTCAACGTATAAAAGAAATTTTTTTTTTTTAATATACTAAAGTTTCCTATCTATAACAAGTATTAATGTTAATCTTAATTATTTAAAAAAAATTAGCCCAAAGCCTTGGGGCCTAAACCTATAAAAATAAACATAAAAAGAAATTCATTGGTACTAATACAACAAAGTAAATCAAAACATATACTTCAAGAAATGAAATTTTGAACTTGCAATTTCGAAAGCCATTGCAGTAATTGAAAATACCTTACCATAATTTAAAATGGACTAAAATGAACAGAAAGCTAATATACTATGCTTTGTGTGAAATAGGGTAGTGTTAACTATTTTTTAATCTCGATATCCCGCGCGGTAATGCTGAGATGTCAAATTCATGTTATAGACAATGGCAACTCTCCAGATCATGGTAAAACAAAATCAAAACAGTGAAAATATTGTATTTCTTCCAGTCTCTACTAAGCTTCTCAGTTTATTTTATCCCAAATCTAAGGCATAATTTTTTCTGATATCACCTCAGGAAATGAAAAGATCTTAATACAAAACTCAGCATATTTGTCTAGTTATAGGCTTCATTTACAGAATAAAAAAAAAAATTGTCCATTACTGATATTTGCTTGGTTTAATTCAATTACCCTTTTTTTTTCCCCTCAGTACAACTAAATAGTTACCTTTCTGATTTCTGACATAATTTCAACTGGATCTCTTGAAGAAGTTGTTTTCATACTCCAAGTAAACCGGAGAGACCTTGGTTTTACCTGGTCATCATTCACTGCACTACTGCAACATAAATTTAAAGTTATTCCCAATATTACTTTTGGTTCTTTTCAAGAAGAGGCAATTGATTGTTACGTTTAAATAAAAAATGTAATAATTTTATATGTATAAAAAAAAAAAAAAAGCAACAAAGCAACTAAGAGTGGAGGAATATATCAAAAGCTAACACCTCTTATACCACAAGAAGAGTCTTGGTTAAAAAGTATTATTTCTTTACCAACATTTGCGCAAGAAGGTGATGCGGCGAAAAGCAAACTTAATTAACAGATTGTTCTCCAAATTAATAGTTAACACTTCTGAAGTCTACCCACATGAGGGTTTCGTTCAAGATAGACGGAGTCAACTGTCTTACCCACAAAGCCACACCTAATTCTCCACAATCAAGCAAAATAAAAAAAAAATCTGGTGCAGTGCATGCATCACACAGTTTTCACTTACCACATTTAAATAATTATTGTGAAGCATGTTAAAATTATAATGATAAGCATGATGTTACTAATGTCTCATATTACAATACACTGTATCTTTGCTAATGCTGGTCTGATTTGAATTTTTTTTTCAGAAAATTTAATTACTTTTCAAATGATTACATAGAAAGAAAGCATACAATTCATACTTTAAGCATGCAAGTAAAATTTTCTGTATACCATAACTTTTTTTTTCCATTTTATTAATATTATTTTATTTGGTTACAAATTAAACACATTTTTGAACACAGAAGACACTAGCATTCAGTTGAGTACAATAGATTAACAATGAAATAAATGACACATTATCTAGGAATTCATATGACTTTTAAAAACGCTGCAAATTATTACACAATGTTTTATTATTTCCAAATAACAATATTGGGGTATAATTGTTTATAAGGCTGTTGATAGGCAATTAAGTAATATGAAAAGCACTAATTCAAAACATTATATCATAACACAACCACTGATTTCAAAACAAAATATCTAAGCTAGTTGTAAACCAAACTCAATGATTCTTTTTTCATTTGGTCCAAAATTTTTTTGGATAATAGCACTGGGATCTCATGAAATCCTGATTTGCTATCTACTTATGAATGGCAAAGTTTAGTTTGTCGTTACCGAGTGTATAACATAAATCATTAGTTCAAGATAATTGTTTTAATGCTAATAAAGTTTCTATTTATTTTCACTGTATTACTGACATGTAATACTTTTTATTTTCTTTATCGTGCTTTACTGATTCTAAAACTCTATACACACTTCTCTTCTTCTTTCAGAGGCGCGACAGGCCGTGTAGGCCCTGGGCCTCGCGGTGTAAGCTCCTGTGAGTTTACACTCACGTTTCACGATACTATTTTTAGTATGGGGTCATCACTCCCTACGACACACTTCTCTCTATCTTCAAAAATAACTGAGTTTAAAGCGTATTTATGTGAAAAATATCAATTTTTTTCTCTTCTTTTTTGTCTTTTATATAATTATTAAAAAACAATAATGAATTTTTTATGTATCTTCGAAAATAACGTAGTTACAAGCGTATATAAGCGAGATTTCAATTTCTTTTTTATCGCACTTTGCTGATCCTAAAACTCAAACATACTTTTCTCTATCGTCAAAAATAACTGAGTTATGAGCGTATTTATGTAAATAATATCAATTTTTTTCTTTTCTTTTTTCTCTTTTATAGAATTATCCGCGTTTTGTTGGTTAAAAAAACACTAATAAATTTTTTTCTACCTTCAAAAATAACTGAGTTATTGAATAAAATCCTTTTAATTTTAAAACTAACCAGCTGATATCAACGTCTAGGTGTTAGGATCATCCTTGAATGGACTAGTATTTTTGTGGAGAATTTCAAAAAAATTGGTCCAGTAGTTTCGGAGGTATGCCGCGGGATGGCGGACAAGGATTTTTTTTTATTCGTTATTCGGATTCTACGCATCTTGAAACGCAAACACTCAAATTTTGAGCAGGGGTAGGTATTTTATTTTTTTTTTTTTATTTTTTTTTTTTGTCGATTACAAAGGTTGATTATTGAAAATAATAAACCAAAATTGATAATTTCACATAATCAGATTAGTTGAAGATGTTAACATTAAATCCTATTTAATGTCTTTATCTTCCCAACTAATTAGTGAAAGAGAGTGAGTAAAAAAATAAGCAAAGAGGTGTGAAGAATAAGCATGACAAAAAAAAAAAAAAAACCACAATAAATATTATCAGAAATTAAATGAAAATAGCTTTTGAAACATTAGTCTTCGCAATTTCGATTCAATATATTCAGTGTTTGAATTAATAAAACAAAAATAAAGATACTATATATCACAGAACTTTAAACACAACATTCAACATTATTCACTGAAAAACATTAATTTTATAATTTACTGCAATTTTCGGTGGCATGTTTTACTTGGATTGAACAAGCAATTAGTCACCAAAATAAGAAAAATATTGAATTAGAATAGATATAAGCAATTAATACTAGTGGTCATGATTTATTTTCAACTGGTTAAATTTTTTATAAAAGCAAGCAAATTTAGAACTCTTAAAGGAGAATCTAGTCAAAAATGGTAGTTCTCTTCCATTTTGAACCGTATTCTGGTTACAATAAATGTCAATTGTTACGAATCTTTTCAACGAGAATGGCGACTTTAACTTAAATTAAAAAAAAAAAAAAAAAAAAAAAATTAGAAGTCCTTAAAATATGAAAAGCGGGCATATCCTTTGAAATAGTAAAATTAGCCCTTTTCATGTATAAAATATTAAAGAATATTATGAATTTAAAGACAAGAAAAATATAATAGAACAGCATCTCAGAAAAACGATATCAAACATAGAGTAAATCCTGTACAAAATATAAATTGTGCCCACCTTAACTTCCTTTTGTTAATTATTTATTTTATTTCATAACTATTCACATCATCTATCAATATTTTACAATTACGTGTATTAGATAGTATTTTTTCTAAAATCTCTTTCCAATGGTATATTATATATCTATATTATTATTCTTATCTTCAAAAATACAAATATTGCATTAACAAATATTTCTGCACTTTTCTCTTTTAGTTGTGAATCAAATTCGCTCAACTTGCATATTTAGCATTTATCAATGCTGACAAGAATATTCTTTTTTTTTTTTTTTTTTTTTAAATCTACAAAGTTAAAGGTACTTTAGAGGAACGCAATTTAAAATATCGGCATTTAAGCCCTATGAGACCCTATGTTTCAATCAAAATGAAACATACTTCAAATTGAAGCCCATCAAACTTTACATTCATATAACGGGGGAGGTTTAGGCGCCACACAAATTAACTGAGAAAAACCTGGCCAATTGATATCAATATCAATATGAAAATCTCTTTTGAACCAGTTTGAAAAAGATCCATTTCTTAGAAGAACAGTGACAGGTAATGAAAAGGAGGCTGGACAACTGCTGACAATCCGCCTAATGCCATCCCGAAGGTTGGCCTACATCTGAAAAAGATTTTTCTCTCATTTGGCAGGATTATCGTGGTGTGCTGTTTTATGAGTAGCTTCCACAAGGTAAAACAATTGATTTTTTGATCTACTGCAAGTAGATAACGAAATCAGACCAAGCTTTGTGCCATAAACGCCCAGAACTAGTCAATGTCAAAGGTGTTTTATTCCACCATGACAACACCGGACCACACTATGCAATAATCAGGGAGCAAAAGTTAGTGCAACTCCTGAAGATGAAGGACTTTGAAAGATTGTTGGTGAAGAGAAGAAAGATTGAAAAATAAAGAATTTTTAGGAATTTATGCCTTTTTCACTAAATTTACTATTGCATTATAATTAATAAAAACTTCCAATATTAGTGTTATAAATAATTTAAAAACTAAATTCCTTTAAGCTAATAAACAAGAGTTATTTGTTAGATCAATACACGAATAGATTCATTGAATATTCGCAATGGAAAACAAAAATTATAAAGACCTTAGTCAGGAGAGGTTTGTTTCATACTTTTTTTTTTTTTTATTTGGTAAAGAGTTTTAAAATATACATTTTTTTAATATACAAAATTAATCACAGTAAAAGGAGATAGAGTGCGAAGGAAAGCAGTAAAGATCAATTAAGAAGTTTTTGCTAAAGCAAGATGCAGGCTGTATAAATGTAATGTATAAATACACTCGTACAGCACAAGAACCAAGAAACTTCAAGGGCAGTTTCTGAACTTCAAGTGAAACAAAACTGTTCTCAGATAGACCATCACTGAATTCCACACAGAAAAATAGGAAATTGAGTTTTTCATTTTCTGCAGTGACTCAATCATTTTTTAATTAGAAAGTCTCGGTCAGTCATGGGTTGTTTCATCAAAGCTTCAGCTTTCTTTCCATATTTGCCTGAATATTTTCTCAGTCTAAAGCCTTCCTCTCAAAAGCTTTCCATTGGGCTAACGTGGCCAGCCCAACATAGAAAGTTTCTATGTGTAAAACTTGAATAATATCAGATTTCCAATAGATGTCAAGAGCTCTTGACTACTCCTTACCTCTCATTTGTGATATATTCTCGTTTCTCCTAGTATATTACTGAGAACTTTTCTTTCTCATAATGGAATCGAGCAATGCATTAATATTAACTTTTTTTTCAGTAAACGCTCAAAAATTAGATAAAGTATCTTGGTTCTCATGATGTTAACTCTATATACATATAGGATAAATATAACTGTATAAATTTAAAATGAGTCTTGACAATTTTACTTGCATTTAAAATAGTTTTGATTCCAAAAGGCAGATGATGATTGTTATGAATTATGATAACCTTATAAGACACTTTACATCTAACACTAGTTATTTCATCATTAGAATCTGAAACTTAGATAATTTGACCACAATTTTTGAGCTGTTAAAACCTGGTTGATGCACCATTATAATTTATAATTATCTTGGTTCATAATTAATATCTAAGCTCATGCTTTAAGGAAAACAAAACCTCTCCTGCATCGACTAAAAATAATTTGTTAAAAAATAAAATACAAAAATAAAAAAAAAACCGCATGCTGAAAGATGTTAGAAAACATTAACTAAAAAAGCGTGATACACAAGAATAGCTAGCTCCATCACCCTGACAGTAATTATTTTCTTAAAATCTGATAATTAATCCATTTAACATACCTAACAACATGTTTTGGTACCGGGTCCATAGGTCTGAAAAAAAAGAAGAAATAGTAGAATAAAACAAAATACTTCATAAAAGAAAAAAATATTTAAAAAATTGTAATAAAAATGAAAAAGATTAAAATTGAAAAACAAAATGAGACAAAAAACAAAGTAATCCTTAAGAAAATAATATATCAAAACAGGTAAATAAATTTAAAAAACAAATGATTTCAGCTTTCAAATAAGAGTAAATAATTAAAAAAAAACGTAAAAGGGAATATAAAAGGATAAAACAAAGTATCTCATAATGCAAGAAAAAAAAAAAAAAATTATGAATTTTCCCCGTTTTAATAATAAAGAGTAAGACACATTTAGCATTCAAAATAATATTTGTAATTATGAATAAAAGTTTGTTAACAAAGCATAGTTTTATTTAATGTAAAACAGACTATACCAAATTAACTAGCATAACATACAATAATAGAAAGTCATTAATCCTTTCATACTAGTTTAGAATAAAATTAAGTATTGTGAGAAGTTTAAAGAAAATAAGATGTCTTTATAAATATTGATGAATTACTTATTAACAAGATAAGCCCTAATGGTTCGATTTCTACCACACATCACCTCCACCAGAATTAATTGATGATTTTCAGCTGAAATAAGTTGCAGTTCAATTGGAATAAAAAGTAAGGAATTACTTGCGGTTCATCCATTTAATCTGATATAAACAAATTGGCACTCAAGCACAAAATATCACTGGTTTTTTTGGGGGTCAAAGGATTCACCTTTTTGAGGATATTTTTCAAGCCCGTCATTCTCACTCGAACCTGGAATACATTTTTACTATCTTTGTTTGATAGCTCTCCAAGTTCAATATCTCCCTTTATTTCTACTACTTTATAAAATCTACAGGGACATTTTTATGAGACTGAACAGTTTATATCTTCCTTATCAGACCTAAATTCTATTAATTTATGAAATTCGAACTGAAACTGATAAATATATGACAGAAGATTTAAATATGCCTAGTAATACAATTGATTTCTAAAACTTTAACCAAAATATTCCCTCTCTCTATGATATATAAAAACATAATAAAACCTCAAAATGAACATTGTTCATATCTTGATGCTAATAACTATAGAACTTAGGAAACAAAAACAAGAGAAAAATGAAAGTTTCAAATAAGAAAACATTCACAAGTCCAACCTGGAATAGAATTTAATAGATCAACATAATTAATTAAGAGGTGCTCTCTTGTTATTATGAAATGTTTCACTATACTTCTTCATATAACCAATATTTTTTAATTTGTTAAAACAGTAATTGATGTCTAGCAAGCAGAAAAAATGACTCTTTTGCAGAAATAAAACGAAAAAAAAAAAAAAAAAAAAAAAAAAAAATTAAAGCTCAGTCATAAGATTAGAAGTGAAACCAATTATATATATCCATCTCAACTGACAAGGAAAAAACAGTAACAGAAGTTCTACATATTATGTATACAACATTTTGTTTAATCTTTAAATTAACATTAACATTTTAATCATTAAATAAAAATGACCCAATATTCAATTGGGCGAAAAAAAAATTATCCATTCCCTTTGAATTTATGTTTCATGATTTGGATCAACATTGCAATTTAAGCCTTTTAATAATTTTCAAGGAAATAATTAAGTCACAAATTTTTACTTTTTCTATTTTACAAAGAAATTATTTTTCACTTCCACTCAGTCAAACCTCAAAATCGGTAGTAGCAATTCTTTAGTTTCTTCATATGCACAGAAATGCTTATAACATATGTTAATGAGACCAAATAATAATTTAAAAAAAACTTTTAATGTATACTTTTTTTTTTTGCTTATTTTCTTTGTATTCAAATATATATATATTTGTTCTAAAAAAACTGACCCTCTGCTAATCACATTCTTCTCTCCCTCGAAAATGAGGACGACAGGAAAAAAAAAAAAAAAAAAAAAAAAAATTGAAATGCCTAAATCAAAGTAATGAATATATACTATTAATACTTCATTAAAGCTGGTAAGTACGGAAAACCTTCTTCAACTCTCCCTCCAAAACAAAAGTTTCTTCCAAAAGAACTGCCTAAGGATCAGCCTCAGAACTGATTAATATAAAAAGTAAAAAAAACCTAATTGTAAGTATACTAATAGAGATTTTTTTAGTTATCGAGAAATAACATTTTAATTTAAAGTATATCAAGATGGTGAATGCTTATTACAAGAAAAAAAGACTTATTCTGGGTTCGATTTAAATAGTATAAGCAAAAGCAGAAAATAAACCAAGCCAAAACATTTTGACTTAATTATTCCACTATAATTAATAATTAACAATAATCAATTGCTGATTTTTTTTTGTTCAATAATAAATCACTCATTTTTAAAAGTTAGAATGATAAAAATACAAGTTTTAAAGCTTTTTTGCCTCACCTGCAAAGTTGGAATTTGATAGGCAGTTTCCACGCTTTTGCCAACAATAAGTTATTTATTTTATCACTAAAATGTAAATAATAATAGTTCAAAGGTAATAGAGTCCTTAATCGAATGGATTTTTTAATAAAAATATTATTAGTGAACATTTTCATGCAGAGTATTAAAAAAGTAGAAGCTGAAGTAAATTCACTTTGAGTTGAATGAACGAATACCTAAATAAAAATATTATAATAAAAAAAAAAACTCTATTCTATCTAATCATTTTATTTAAACATAATAAACTTCTGTTGTTCCTAAAATACAAATTTACCAAACTAACAATACATTTAAACAATAATAATAAACCTAATATTTGTCTTAAAAGTGGAAGATTCATGAAATAATGTTTATAATAAACACATTACTTTGAACACATTAATAACATAGATTTTAATGTAAAAAAGACAATGATATTCTGACTAGTCGTTACGCATTCAATTCCTTCCTTATATGCGACAAACAAAAACCTTGCAGCCCTCAGACAAACATATTAAAATTATGATGATCTTAAATACAAATAATTACAATAAAAATATAAAAAAAATTTAATGAACTTGTACAAATTTGAATAAATATACAAAGAATATTAATAGAATTATCTAAGGCACAAGCGAATCTATATAATTAAAAATATACGACGTTTAAGGTCATTTGTGCAATTTTATTTAAATCAAGAATTACAAGATGGTAGTAAATTTGTACAAACTTATCACTCATGCTTCCACATTAATAAGAATATAAACATTGAAGTCTTCTTTTAAGATCAAATTGTCAAGAAGCACAGATTTTGAACAAATATAGCTCCTCACTCAAAAATACTCAATTAAAAATATTTGTGAATATTTAAAAAAAGAAAAAAAAAGTTTAAGTTTATCACATTTTCCATATACATTTCATGATTATCTCACTTTCATTTTTTTTAAAAGTCTAATTTCTAATTAATTACCATGACAAGTCTTTGGTATTAAAAAATACTCTTTGTAAACCCTCTCATTAATTTTATCACTATTTATTAATCAAAAAGAAATATTGAGCCTTGATAAATCCTGACAAGGTATTTTTAATACGATTCCATAAGACTTTTTTCGTAAGACGGAATTGATACCACTGTAATGAAATAAAGCCAAGTAGCAAGATATTGTTGTCCCATAGTTGATATTGCGAATTCTGAAATATTTCATTGTAACACCACTATGTATGACCTCATAAGGCACCATATCACAGTATAATTAAATGCCAAGGAGTTATGTACTTTATAAATGTAAAATATTTTTTTCCAATTTAATGAATCGGAACAAATTTATATGGAACAACAATGGTTCTAATTTTGCATACGTTAACAAATCCACAACCTCTTGCTAAATTCACTTTCAATGTAATCATATACTAATACAAATTTAAATTAAGTTGTACAAAATATGTTCTTAAAAATAAGAAAGAAAAAAAGAAAGAAAGAAAACGGGTAGAATAAAACAGAAATGTCTTATAATTATAATTACAATTACACTACAACTGGGTACTATAACAAAGTGCTTAAGACCTCAGTAAAGTGATTATAAATTATATTTCTTTATTAAAATTTTTTAAGCATTTCTTCAACACAAAACTTATTCTAATTATTACCGTATATTAAATACATAAAATTTGAAAAATAGAAAAAATATAATAAAAATAAATAAAGAGGGGAAATGCTGTAATACTTTTGTTTACAAGTTTTAAAATTATCATTTGACAGGAAGGAAGAGGGCGAGGCTCTCGATGGCTTATGAAGGAGCCCTCCTATATCCACTTATCGTTTTGAGGCCTAAAAGAGTAAAATCAAAATGAAAATACTTTAATCATTTAATAAGTTTTGTATAGCCAGTCCTAAAACCCAAGTAAGCAATAATTCTCCACAACAGTTTTTCATTCTTAGCGCAAATGATGCCTAAAATTTTTGTTTTATTTACTGCTGAGCAAACAATAATTTGATAAATTATAATGAAGTTAAACTGAGTGATATAATAAATAATATATGATTACCAAAGCATTTAGTATTTTTTTTGATTCGCTAGATAGTAATAATATTTGAATTATTTTCTCATCTTCTCATGATTAAGACAATCTTTTATCTTAGTAATAAAAGTTTGAGACATAATTAATGATAAAAATTTGGGACAGAATATAGTCTCTTATATTAACTGGGACCAGTAACAAAAACCAATTTAAAGTAGATACCAATTAAAAGAGTATATTTTAAAAAGGGCCATCATTGAGCAAAGTTTTATGTATATATCTATATGATATTTAATATTACTATGGACGTTTAATGGATTTCTCAGAGACTATAAAGATTATTGCTCACTTAGAGGTAGGATGGCTAAACAAAACCATAGATGACACCTCGCACTGACCCTGTGTGAAAGCCTCGCACCTCGATCCAAATTTCCCTTTTTTTAAAAAAAAATTAATTTAATTAAAACTGTTTCAACATTTACAATATACATATTATATAAATCTATTTCGCATGAACCACTATACATTTCTTGCCTAAGATTTATCCTATAATATGCATAATATATAAATGTAGACATATTAAATAAAAATAAATAAAGGATGCACAATGCCATCTTGTTTTTAACTGATCATTAGCTGTTCTTTGAAATGTTAAAATAACATTAAAATAAAAAAATTAAAATTAAAAAAAATAAAATCATACAAACACTTTGATTTCAACATAGACTACATCTAAATGGACCCTCATAAGGATAAAAAATCAAATAAAACAAAGAATCAAGTAGAAAAGCTTTCACAAATGGTCTTGGCTAAGTGTTTCAAAATGAAAAGAAAAAACAAAATTAAAAAATAAATAAAGGTATCCTGGATTTGGGACAGGACCAATATAAAGGAAGCAAATACATAGTACATTTGTGCACCCGCATTCAAACATGTATATCTATACGCGACTAATGCATGCATATAACAGTCGCAGATGCATTAGACCCCAAACAAAACCACACTTCATGCAATATTAACCACATAAAAAATAAAAATAAAATAAAAGAAAAGAAGAAAAGAAAGGACAAAATGAAAAGCTTAGTTAGTTATCACACAAAATACAGAAATTTCATAAATAATTACTTAAAATCAGTTTTAGTGCAAATTAAAAAAGAAAAAAAAAGTGCAGAATGAGATATGTAAATAAAAGGTTAATTTTTTTTTTTTTTTTTTTTAAATGTATACATCATATTCTTACTGTGTTAAAATGATAGACCATCTCTTACAAAATTAAAAATTATATTATAAATAAAGTGATCAGGTATTTTCCCATTTACACCATTTTGGGCATTTTCCAGTCATATAAAAGAATATTAATTTTTTAACATAAACATGGATATTATTATTCACATTTATCAATAAATTTGCACATCTTAGCAAATATAAAGTTATAGGAATAAATTTTCTTAGTAAAATCTAATTGTATTAATAACTAATCAAAACAGGTAGTACAATGGTTCCCAACTGAAAATTTTCACAGACCTCTTCAAGCAAGGATAAGCCAGTTTTATGGCTAGCTTGGAAGTATCACTAACTGAGTGATCTTACTGTTATGTGAAAGGTGTCCAATATCTTCCAAGACAAGCTTTCAGGAATCAAAACTAGCCCATGGAGACGATCTTCACCAAACAATCTCAGTTCCACGATTAAGATGATGTGCCCGGTATTATGATAAAACCATCCACATCCCTTTCCGATATATTCAAGTAATTATATATGCATCAAAGTTGTAAGTTTCTGAGACATTGCACGAAAAAGTGAAGAAAATAGAACTAGGTCACTTGGGATAGAATTCCTTAATTCATCTTTTAACTGTTAACTATGACCATAAAGCTATTTTCTTAATGTTGATATCAATAAAATAATTTCTGAGCACTATTATGAATAAAACAAAAGCTGAACAATGATATAATCTTAATAGGAAAAACTTCATCCACTTCAATAAACTATAAATGAAGCCCTGATGAAAAGGCACATTCACATAATAACATATTACAAAAACAAATATTAAAAAAGAAAAAAATCATAATTATAGAAAATCTGTCTATACTTTAGATAGATAGATTATAAATAACCTATAGTTAACTTTTATGATATTGATTTTTATATAATTGGTTGTTAAAAAATATGAACATCAGTAAAAAACAAACATTTAAAGTTTGCGATAGATTATGACTAATTAAAACCAAAGTGGTTTGGATTAGGAAATAATTTCAATTGACGTAAAGTGAAAAAAAAAAGTAACTTCACTAATAAAATTCTATTAAATTTCAAAATACTTCTACAATATTGGACCATCATTAGGAATTTATCAGCACTTATTCTTTTTAAGTAACAGTTTAAAAATTATGATGTGTTTTTATTTCAAAGCCTCTTTTTCAAGGTCTCTGAGTGCACCTACTTTTTCTAAAAATGGCAAATCACTCAATTTTATAGTTTGTATAGCACTTGGAGACAATTTGTCTAGGGAGAAGAAACTTTTTTTTTTCAATTCTATTATCAGAAATAGTGGAGTTACTAATACATAGTACCATAAGTAATTTATATGGGTTCTCACATGACAGTTTATTATTGCTTGTTTCTTCTTTGAAGTTAATCTATTAAATAAGGAATGCTGGAAACTAAGAATGATTGGTCCACTAATGGAATAGTTATGGATTACTTCCAAGTAACCAAATATGTGTAGAGACTGAAAAGATAAATACTTTTTTGACTTAATTATTGTAAATAAAAGGGATTGGTATTTTCAACTAGATTGTTATAGGTCTAATAGCATGTTGGGATGTTCATAAAGGATTTAATTAAATATATGTATACACTTCAAATCTATTTTAAATTTGTCTTTTGTTACGAATCAAATTTGTGAGAATCTACATACTTAATTAGTAATTTTTGACATTTTCACTAATTTTTTTGGTCAAGATATAATTATTAAATGTTCACATTATTCATGCAGCCCATTAAACTTTATCATATCTGATAATCAACTTGTTACATTCTCTTGAAAATAGGGATTACCAAAATTATCAATAAGTTATTGGGGCTTAGTAAAACATGAAACAATGCAGTAGAGTTATCATCAGCAGGATTCTTGAAGTCTTCTATAATACAATAACTTTATCAATAAAGCAGTGGAGAATAACACAGCCCAAGTTGATATCAAAATAATACTTACAATTACTCAATATATAATAACTAATAATAAGAAACTAAAAAAATGAAAGAACAAAACAAACATCAGAATTAATCACACATCATCCTATGATTAAATAGTAAATATATAAAAAATAATGTGAAGAAAAATCACAAAACTTCATAAATAGTTTGTAGAAAAAAGAATCTTCTTCAATGCTTGTACAAAATGTTGATGAAAATAATTATTAAAGAATATTAAAAATAAAAAAATTATAATAATTAAAATGAAAAACAATTGACCATGTTGCTGGGTTTCGATCAAGCACTAAATAAGATAGATATAAAACATAGTTCAACTGAACTTGATGGATACTGTTTGCTCAGGAATGATGACAAAACTTCACACGTCAAAAAAGTGTGGAGATGCTAATATATACTAAGAATAAATATAATTTTAACTGATGTGATTGGTAGTAATACAAGCTATATCTATCAAACAATATTATTCTTATAGCAAGAAATTAAATTCTTCACAGATATTAAAGATCATGGCAACATCAAATATAACACTATGCGCATTAGTTAAACAAAAATCAATTTAAATATTAGCACACCTTAACATTAATAATATCAGTTTCATAATTAGCCAGAAGCATGTGCTTTAATTTATCTGTAGTAGCTGATTCAGAAGAAATTTAAGCACATACAGTGTTCTGATAAAGTGGCCGATAAAGACGGTTGTGGACTACATTATTTAATGCATAAAGAAATGATATTATACAAACAATACTTCATAATAACAATAAATTTAAAGTGGTATAAAACTTATTAGAGAAAAATCAACATGTATATAAAATCAAAATGTAAGCTATCCATAATAATAGTATAAAAAATACTAACAGAAATTTTTTTATTAAAAATCTTAACAGAAAACAGATAAATAAATAAAATTAAACAATAGCACCTACCTTAAAACATTTTTTTTAATAAATAAAAGTAATTATAGTTTTATACAAAAGCCGAAAAATCCAGATCACAACAAACTCTTAAGTTATCGATCGATATGGGTCAATGGTTGATTTTAATAAATTTTAATACCATGATTAGGGCTAGGATTCAAATGTAAATACATATTGGCTCCTGACTTCAATATCACTTGTAACAATTCAAAGTATATGTTTTAACGCAATCAGGATCAAATTTACATATTTGACTAAATTTACATATTTCTTACATACTTTGCGAATGTTTACATATTTTACCCCATATTTGCTCATTTTTTAATTTTTATATTTCTTTGCAACAAATCTGAATTACGAGTGCCTGATAAAAAACTTCCACTATTACAGCTGTTAATTGCTTTTCAGAACCAAACCCTACAAAAGAATTATGAGATTTCACATCCCTTGATTTTGGCTCAGAATGAACAGAACAAAGCTATTTGTTATTTAGTGTTTATTTGTGTCGTAAAGTGTATGCTACTCTTGCTAAACACGATTTGAAAATCATATATTTTTATTTATTCCATATTCATTTTGTCAGAATGGGAAAAGTCGCAAAAAAAAAGCAACAACAAAGAACCAGTTTTAAAATATCTTTGCGAGTTTTAACACTCGATACATTCGAATTTCTAACACTTACACAGAATTTTGTTGAGTTCTTATTGCAGGCCAACATTCTGTTAAGCAAATTTAATAATCTGTCTCTTAAATTCTTTTTGGAAAAGTACATTGAAAAAAAAAAAAAGCCTGATGAATCCACCTTGAGAAAAACTACCTGCAACATATATATCAAAAACTCTTGCAAAAATACGAGAAAATATCAAAGAGGAGCCCAATTTGGTCGATACTAAGGCCCAATCGGTGAAGTTTTATGTTAGAAAATTTGAAAATACTTCAGTTTCAAACTGTTTTCCTTACAGCGATTATAAAGTTTGTTGTTTTTGTATTTTTTATGTTTATAATAAAACCATTTTTGTATTTTAAAAACAAAAATGAGAGTATAGACTGTTTTAGAAGGCTGTTTACTGTTTACATATTTCCCTAATTTTACATAATCATTTGTATTAAAATCAATACATATATATTTACATATTTGGCATTTTTAATCACATGAAAATCCTAGCCCTAGTTATAATAATAATAATAATACATCATTTTGATTGCAGAAAACTTCATCAACAGAGAATACTACAAGAGCTTCTCTATTGTTTTAGTGCGAGTCACTTACCTAATGTAAATAATTGATATAATGTTATTTTATAATATCGATGATTTTAGAACATTAGGCATTTGGCATATCATCGAATTTTTCTGGTGAACATAACATAATTGCTTATACTTTGATGTCAAAAACTTACTTCAATTAGAAAACTGAAAAGTATGCAAAGAATATTACTAGCGATTAACTAGGAGTGTAGAGAGTAGAAAACAATTAGAAGGTATAGGTTAGATTTTCAGCTATTTAAGAGGTTTGTTAATATTCAGATTTATTTGTTAACCATCATGAGTTAAGCAAAAATTCATAATAAATTATTATCGATGCGTATAATAGCATAATCTATACCTTTTAAATGATTCCGACTCAAAACTCTCTTAATTATTGCTTCCAATATAATCACCCCATATAATTATATGCATCATTAGTTTTTCATTTTCAATGACCATCATAATATAACCAATTTTAATAAAAACATTATGTTGTGATTAAATAGTGGCATTACAACACTGCATTAAAAAAATTAATAACTGCTTGAAGAAGGAAAAATACAGATATTTATGTATAATTTTTTTTTTTAAATTATTTAAAGCTCAATTTAAAAATGAGAAAAAATCAAAATTAATTTTTTTTAATTGCTTTGTTAAGACAAATTTTATTTTTAGAAAAGACGGTATTTAAAATATATATAAATACATATACCATAAAGACTAAAAATCAGGCCGTTGTTTTAATTTAACATCCATTTAACAAAAACTCAAAATGTCAACAATACACCTATTCCAAATTCATTAAATAGCTAGACATACATAATCAAAAACCTTTTCAGCAAAATTTAAAAATATTATAACTATTCATTATATTCAAGGTATAATTGATTTAAAAGCTAATGTGTGACAATAACCAACTAATATAAATAAGGTCGAAAGAATTAATTAAGAAAAGAAAAAGAATAGAGTAAAAAATAATAAATTCTAATAGCAATAAGATATAGCAAAACTAAAGACATTGAGATTAGTAATAAGGATGAGTAGAAAAAAATAAAAAGAAAAGAAAAATAGCATGCATAGTTAAAAGTATTAATAAAACAAAACAAAAATACAAAACAAAGAAAACTCAAAAACAAAAAAATAGTTATATAAATTAAAAAATACATTCATATATTAAATCAATAAAAGAGCACAACATGCTGTAAAGAAACATCCTTATCAAGATGAGTCTGAATATATCCAAAGGTTAATTATAGGAAAACCAACAAATGAAATTGTTATTGAGTACTGTTAATTTGTTGATGAAATATATACGAGTATAAAAAAATTGTTATATCAGTCAAAGAACTAGAAAGTGATCAGAGGGCTAAAAGATATAAATATAGACATATACCGATTCAAGATTGAGAGAGGAGTCAGCCATAAAAAAAAAAAAAAATAAAATAAAATAACCCTTTTAATTCTGGTTTTTAAAACTATACATATGACCCACGGTTTTTATTCAGGCACTAACAATAAACGATATTGTAGAACTATACACTATCAACTACTTGCAACTTAAAAAGGCTAACAGATATAAATGAATCAGCTATGTTGTAACAAAGCTATATAAATTAATACGTTTTTATAAGACGACAGGATTGAATTAATTCAATTTTCATGATCGTAAAATAAATAAAAGGCAATAAAAAAAAAATTAACTAAATGTATTATAAACATATCAAACTCAAAGAAACTTAATGACAAGGGTTAGTTATTGTAGTTTAATAATAAGTAAGATTTGATAGTTCATAGCAGATTAAATGGATTCATTGGGAAGAAGTTATTATAGATTCTTGATATGTTTTAAAAAAATAACATAAAATAAAATATATGTGTAGTGATTTCAAACAGATATTAACAAGGATGAAAAAATAAGAGAAGTTTGATAGCCTCAATTCTCAAAATAATTAAAAGAAATGAACCTTAAGAGGAAGTGAAGACAGAAAATGTTTGTTATTTTTAGTTGTGTATTTACACATATCATGTCTACATTAAAGAGAACTAAAAATAACTATTTAAAACATTACAATTCAAACTATTGTAAATGACTTAAGTGAACGGACTAGTGATGCCTGAAGTTTTTAAAAAATGAAATGATCCAAAGAATGTTTGTCCCAAAAAAAAAAAATAAATAAATAAAAAGGAAGAAGTTAGATGACTAGATAATATAGAACTGCATCAATTGTGAAGATACAAGTTTTCAAAGAAAATATCAGTGTTGCTAAAAATTTATTAAAATGTGGTGCACATGTTCTTATAATGTTATTTCTGAACCAAACATTATTAATCTACAGATTCTTTTGAAAACAAAAATAAAATTAAATATTTTTAATTGTTTGTGCTCTACGTTTAAGGGTGATGTGACATTTCCCCTGTCATTTAATACATATGTTAGTTTAAATATTCAATGGATGTACAATTCATAACAAAAATTACTTTTGCCCAAATGATATATATCGTGTCCGAATATTTAAAAAAATTAATACTATTGATTCTTAAACATGGAATAAAATGTGCATTTAATGACTTTCTACTGATTTACTAATTTTCATAAGTAGAAAAACACACTTTATACCTAAATACTCAAGAAAAATACAAGTTTAAGGTAAACTTATATAATAGAAAAGTTATCACTCTCACGAATTTTCACCTACCTCTTCCCTCACTGAGTAGCCCGGCCTTAATTTAAAAAGGGAGCAAGCTTGGAGCACCTAGTTATGAAAAAAGGCGCTAGATACAGCTTTACAATTTTTTACAGGTTTTAGACGCTAGTGCAAAATTTATGACAAGTAATAAACTCATTTATCTTAATTGAAGTCATAAATGTATATAAGTACAAAATGCTAGTTATTTGTTGATAATTTTAATAGCACAATTTAAAACTAATGATACTTTTAAAAAGTATAAGAAATCATTGAAATAAAAGGTTTTTTATATTTATATTATAGTTCAAATTATTTTATCAGTGATGAAATTAAAAGAATCCTAATGATGGAGTTTAGTTGACTGTTGAGAAATTATATAAGGAAGATGGTTGGGGGTGCGATCATCAGAGAGAAACATACATAAAACAAAGAGCTATTTTTATTGTGTGCCGACATTTCGGCCTACAATAAATATAAACAGGCCTTTTAGCCCTGATGAAAGCCCACAATGTACGCTAAAACGCCGGCACACAATAAAAATAGCACTTTGTTTTATGTGCGTTTCTCTCTAATGACCGCACCCCCAACCATCTTCCACATCTAAAAGAATCCTAATGTTATAAGAATGAACAATTTTAATAAATTATGGAAAGAAACTCTTACATTTGATACCAGAAAAAGAAGGATCCTAATTAAGTGAGCCTGGGATAATATTTTAGGCCACTATATCCATTTTTCAACAATTTAATATTGTTTTATATTTGTATTTATTATTATTATTTATTTATTTATCTTTTGGCTTAACTGATTACTGACATATAGATAACTATGTCCTAGACTAAATGTTACATTCTTTTACAAGATCACTAAGTCTGCTTTCATTCATAATATCCATTGTTCAAACTGATCTTCAAAAAAAGTAAGGAAACGTGAAATGGTACAAAATGGATTGGAATAGAACATTATGTAAATATAAATTTAGAGGTGACTTATGATTTTTATTTCCTGATTAAAATTCCATTGAAACTTTGATAAAAGAAAAGGTCTTGACAAAGGTCACTTTTCTTTATTTTCAAAGAACCAAGAATTAAAATTGAGGTTATGATGGCTGAAAGTGTTAAGAGCTCACCTTAACGACATCGAGTTTGAAATGGCAATGTTTCAAATCTGGCTTAAGTGAATTTAAAATGATTTTGCTCAACCATAAATATGGAGAGAGTTTTAAAGAGTTTAAAATAGGGTTTAATTATGAACAAAACTAAAAAAATTAAATTTGCTCTGAAGATTATCAATTAGTAGTAAAATGTTTCTTTTCATTCAAATCATAAAAATAGCAAAAAATATTCAACATTGGATCAGTATTTGCTTCATTTACAGGTCTCCTAAATAATTTTGAATTCCTCTAATACTAATACTAGTGTATGATAAGTAAAAGGCAGTAACACCGTCAGAATACCAACAAAAATTTATCTCTGGGACAACTTAGGTGAAATATAAGCATGATTGCTGTCAATAATAACATTAATGATAAAAGAAACTAATTATAAATAGCATGACAAATAAGATAATAAATACTCAATTAGGGATAAAATTATTATAAAATAATAAATGAAACAACCAAAACTATGATTCCTTTGAATAAGATTTATTTAAATCACTATAAAAGCATAACCAAGAATATTACTTTGGAGACTATAAGGTTAATCGATACTTTATATTAAATTAAAATTATCTCGAAAACAGAGAACTTCAATAAAATCATTTATTTAATCAACATTGTATGAAAAAATAGATTTTAAGGAGTGAATAATAAATTTAATAATTACACAAATCAAAAAAAACAAAAAAAAAAAAACATTTATAAGTGTAGATCATTATTCCTACTAATAAGGGGAATTTATTCGATGACAATGCAAAAGCAGATTAATAAGTGGAATAATTTTTTAAATTATTAAGTAAAAAAAAAAATGTTTTATTAAAATTAATAACATCAAATAAGTGCCATTAGACTTCTATCAGAGTATTTATTAATAAAAGCTGAATTAAGAAAAAAATGCTTAAGATATATCCAGTCCATGGCCACCTAGCATGCTGTGCTCTGTCTATCTGCTTTAAGGAACAGCTTTGAGACCCACCGTTTTGAAAACCTCGAAGACAACTTTGAGAAGAAGCTGGTCCGAGAAGCATCTGTAGGAGATGGAGCGCCTCCTGTATAAGGTCGTTGCCTGTTCTGACCAGAATGGAAGGTCGATCTCGAAGGAACGTTCCTCGGGAAGGGCTGAGCTGGCTGGCTGCTCTGAGTGCGGTTCGTCCCAGCACCAACAGCAGCACTAGGCACAACACTACCAGTGCGGCATGCACCACTAGGTTAAAACAAATAAAAAATTAGTAATTTTTAAATATATCTAAACTTCTCAATTTAACAGTTAATTATTTATCATTACAAGGATCACTACAGTAATCCCAACTAAATCTAGAATTTAAAAAAATATTATAAAAGACAAAACACTATCCATTAATCATGCAAAATAAATTAACATATTTACTGACTAAAATTAAATATAAATTAATTATTGTAAGTCGAGCATTAAGTTATTAACATGTTACTTTAAGATTCAAATTAAATTATGTGACAACACAAATAGAGATAAAATTAAACCTTGAGTAAATAACTGATTTTATTAATTTTGGCAACGAGAGAGTGACATAGCGACATGTTTAAATTAACTCACTTGAATTACCAGCATCAATTTAAAGGAACAGAAATATTTAAAAATTATTAATAAAATTTAGAGCTACAACAGTCATTCAGTAAGATTGTCAGAAGGAGTAGATGTAAATTAAAAAAATAAAATAAAATGTTTTAAAACTAAACATTATAAACAAAAAAAATTCACAAACATAAAAAATTTATTGATCTTATCAATCAATTAAGAAGTAATAAGAAATGCAATGGATACAGTAATCAGCAGAATGTTGAAAAATGAAGATAAGATAAAGCTATCTTTGTTTAACACATCTCAACAATCAGTCACCTCTTTGATCGCAGATGAACACAGTCTACAAGCACATAAAGGATGGCTAAAAGGTGGTTATTTAGTACAGTCAGCAAGAAAAAAAATTAATATCGTGAATCGGCATTGGTATAATATTTAACTACCAGCTACAAATTAGAAAATACATTTTCTTAAATAATGTTTTAATATAAGTGTATAAAAATATAAACACTAAACAAGTGTTTATCAGCTATTGAACAGAAGTAGTATTGTGATGGAAAATTTGAATGGTACTAGTCATAATTTTTACATGAAATTGATACTCTAGTAACATTATACCACAATTATAATTGTCATTTTAAATTTAATGAGAGATAATTGGAAGAGTGGCAACAGTTTAATTTTATTTTAACGGGCACTAATATGTGAAAAATAAAGTAAATTTACATGAATCAATATTGCTGGATTAAGGGGATAGCACAAATTGAATATTATGTTTGAAGATATAAAAGGCATGTTCAAAATATTCAAAAATTATGGTTTTAGAGATTATAAATGAATAAAATTGTTAAAAGAAACAATATGGACAAACATAACCAATGAGAAAACTCAGTATAGGAATTTCCTAACACCACCTGAAATTGGCGATCCACATTTTTTTTCTATTAATAGATTAATTAAATAGTAGTAAAATTTTAAAAGTAGATAAATTAAAAAAAAAATTAAAAGCTAAAAATCATCTTTAATGAGATGAAATGTTTATTTTAACTCAAAAAAAAACTTTTATTTTGAGGGATCATCCAGATATATATACACAGATACACACCCGTAGGTGGTTCTAGGATTAATTTTAATGGGAGAAAAAAATCCTTAGTTATGCCGTACTTCGGAGGGGACGTTAAAAGGTGGTCCCAAGCTTGTGTAATGTCAGGTACTCGTTAAAGATCCCTATCCTAATAAAACCTGAGTAGGCAAAATTTAGGACTCCCATTGCAGCATCGTCCTATTAGCCATAGTAGCATTAAGTGACGTTAATTAAATAAATAAACAATAAACTTTTATTTTGAAAATACTTGTTAAAATTTATAATATATTTTGCAGTTTAGATCAAAAACCTTTTATAAATTTTTTGATTGTATAGAGATAAGAAATAAACAAAAGTAATTATTAAAAGTATATTTAATCAAAATTATATACATCAACTAATATTTCACAGACTAAAGGTTTTTTACAAATGTTCATGCATAGACAAATCTCTAATATATCATGACTAATTTGAATTCTGTGAAGAAGGATTTGATTGGAATCAAACATGTCTTTACAAAAATCTCTAATTTAAATGTGAATTGGCTATAAAATTCTTCACTTCTTAAATGTTTGTTTCTGTTTCATTCCTCTATCTTTCCATTTCTACTGAAATAAATAAATTAAAAACAAAAATTATTTTTAAATTTGTTTTCTCACAAATATACCTAATTAAAATTCAATAATTTAATATCCTTTAAAACAAAAAGTAAATAGCTGATAAGAAAAGAGAATAATAAATTTGTGATGGTGAATTATCGTCAATATTACATCGATGATATGAATTGAAATTACAATTACAATTTAGTGCCATAGTTTAAATAAAATAATGACTGAATACGATGTAATTTACATACATATAAAATTTTAAATTACTAATAGTTCAACAGTAAAAATTTGATAATTATAGAATTGCATTACTTCAAAAAATAATTATTTTTTATTCTATGTCACTCTAGCCACTGACATAGCTTATTAGTAAAATACAGAGAGAAAAATGAAAAAACCTAGAGTAAACCAACAAAAAATAATATTCTATTACATATAACTAATTATTCAACTAAATACTAATTTTATTATCTTATGGTAATACCTATAAATACAACTCCAAGAATAAATAAAAAATTAATAAATTTGAATCTTCAAAGTAAGATTAGTGCATTAAAAGAGAAATAAAAACTAAAAAGAACTGAATTATAATATATATATATTATTAATATATATATATAATATAATATATATATATATATATTATTATATATTTTTTTTTTTTTTTTTACTGGAAGGAATTAGTCCGGGTGGCGGTCATTAAATGAAACAACTAAAAAATAGTTTCATTTAATGACCGCCACCCAGACTAATTCCTTTCAGTAATTCTCAACGGTCAACTAATTACATCCACAATATATATTTTTTGTTTTAAATAAATAAAGAAAAGATGGAAACATGGTTAATCTAGGTTTTAGCACACTCCATTCTCAAAATAAAATTAGTGAACTTAACTGTAAATAAATAATTAAGAAGTCTCATGACTAGTTAAAAACTATAACTAAGTCTAAAGATATACAGTAAATATAAAAGAGCAATATTTTAAAAGCATGCATAATTATTACTAAGGTTAAAAGTAAAATAGAATGGAATCCTTAGCCAGTTAAAGTTAGTGTAGGATGCTATTAGTATTTAATAAGAACTAATAATTAAATATCCCTCAAAGTTAAAAACTGAAATCTAATAGTAATCACATACTTATTACTTTAAGAATGTATTTATTTTTCAAAATAAGTAATAAATGATGAAGAGGGAAGATAAAGCATTCATCAAAATTAATGATAAAATAAACAGTCTAGAATACAAATTTATAACTGATCAGTGAAAGAGCAAATTAAAAAAAAAAAAAAAAAATTTTATATCGTCACAATACTGCTGAAATCAAAGCCACATACAAGGATGTGAACAGCACATGGACATGATGAGATGAATAAAAATAATGAAAAAAATATGTAAATTATAAAATTTATAAAAAAGTAATCGTGGAATAACAACAGAATAGCGATTGGGTGAAATTAAAAAAAAACAAAATAAGCACTGATATATCACGTAAGGCTCCATTTACAAAAACATATAACCGTTAAAACTATAATTTTACACTACTGATGTCAGGTTAGTTAACATTAGATTTATATTGTCTCATTCACTACTAGGATTTTTCAAGAAAACATCTTCCATACCACATTAAGAAATTATTTGCATGTTACAATAAAGCAAACAAACTAAATAATTAAAATTAACATTATTTATGAACAGGTTGAAATACCTATGTATGTCTATATACAAACATGTATCAATATGTCTACATACAAACACACAGAAACAGTGCTACACTTCCAGGAGTAGTTTTTGTTTGTTTATTTATTTAACGTCCCTTTATGCTGCTGTGGCTAATCGGACGATGCTAGAGTGGGAGTCCTAAATTTTGCCTATCCAGGTTTTATTAAGATAGGGATCTTTAACGAGTACCTGACATCGCATAGGCTCAGGACCACCTTTTAGCGTTCCCTCCGAAGGACGGCATAACTAAGGGTTTTTTACTCCCATTAAAAAATCCTAGGACCACCAGTGGGTTTGAACCCATGACCTTTGGCATAGGAGGCTGTTATGCTAGCCACCCTGCTACCGGTGAACCCTGGAGTAGTTTTTTAATTGCTTTATCCATTTTTTAAATTCATGCAGTGATCTATTACTTATTTAATTGTTTCTTTATTCATGGGATATTTTTTTAATTAGTTTTGACATCCTTCTTGATTAAAATTAATTAAAGAAAAACAGGCAATTACCGACCTATTGTAACCAAAGAGTGAAGGTCAAGATTCATTGCATGGGCTTGCCATAAAATAAATTTCAACCAATCTGCATAGGAGTAAAATGGTTGGCAAATTTTATATTTTAGATAGAGATAGGGAACTCTAGTCAGTAGTTTTAACTAGAGTAAAGAAGGAGCAACTAAAGAAAACAGGGGTCACCTGTGGTGTAGTGGTTCAAACCTGGTAGGTTGCCCTAGGATTTCTTTATGGGAATAAAAAATCCTTAGCTATGCCGTACTTCAGAAGGGACGTAAAAAGTTGGAGCATGTCTGATGCCAGGTACTCATTAAAGATCCACGTCCTAATTAAACCTGGATAGGCAAAATTTAAGATTTGCACTGTAGCATTTTCTGATTAGCCACAGCAGCATAAAAGTGAGGTTAAATGAATGAACAACCAACTAAAGAAAACAGTTAATAATGAGTAGTCTAACTTCGTCACTCGGATTAAATGGCACATTTTCGTTATAATACATTTTGCCTTATTCTAACATACTGCATTATCCAAGCACAACTGAAATTCTAGAGGAACCGTGTTCCTTGAAATGATTGAAGAGAGGATTACTGAATCGTAAGATAAATAAATGGGTTCAATTGATAGAAAATATAAAATAAAGCACATACTTCATAACCAAGTAAATTAAAGTAGCTCCAAATTATGCTGAGAGGGTATGCAACACAAAATATAAAATGTTAACAACATATTTAATTTAGGTACTTAAAATACATAATCACTTTCTTTTTCTTCAATCTCCACATTTGTCGAATAAACCATTTCCAATTCTAAATAGGGTTTTTAGATCTTAACTTTGTGAAGAAAAATGGATTCAGGCATAAGAATTAGCCAATATAAAAATCTGAGGTAAGCAACCTCATCTTTTCACATTCATACATGCAAGCATACATTTCAATCACAAAAAAACAGCCAACCACATAAAAAACAATCATAAACTATGTTTATCATATAAAATAAAAAATTAAAAACTATATGAGTTTGTAAAGGAGCCTTAAATGATATGTTTGGGGAACTATATCCATTTGTAGCTAGCTAAGGATACCACAAAGTGGCGTACCTCGGCCTCAGAGGGTCTATCATGGATGTTGGGAGACCGTCTGGGGTCCTCTGTGTCGATGTAGAGATGGAAGCAGACTTGACGTGACCTTTGGAACTGCCGCAACGACCAAGTGTGTCAGCACCTCCAAGGCTATAGGTTGGACAGCAACAACAACATTTACTAAGCCAAAATGGGCCAAGCATAGCGTAGACACGGAACATGAAATTAATGGAATGTAAAAAGGGAAAAATAATAATAATAAAAAAAGAAAAGAAAAGTGGAATCAATCCAAAATTATGAGAGGCGTGATAATACAAACAAAAACAAAAATAACAAGCGTGATAGGAAATAAAAATGAAAGTGCAGATGAACAGCCTTGCAATAAAATCTAACACAGAAAACTAAAGATAAGCTATATAAAAAAAGAAAAGTTTGCAGCCTTTAGACAATAAAAAAAAAAAAAAAAAAAGCATTATGACTTTCTATATATCAGAAAATAAAACTAACATAATTTCCATAAATGATGGAATAAATCACTAGATAGTAGTGTAGATCATCTCACATTTAAGTTATTACACAAAGACTACTTCATACAAAGACAAAATTTTAAATTTTGTCAAAGAAGTAAAGAAGAAGGAAGAGGGATCATGATGACTATTAGAGTATTGAAGCTAAAGAATTAAACTGAGAAATTTTGAAGGCAATAGTTGGTACCTTGGAAGTTCGCCAGCTGTATTTGTCTTTTCGTTTGATGACGCTTTTGCATCATAGCTTATTGTCGATCTCCTAGCAACTGAACCACCAACACCGGTAGTCGGAGCAAGCGATCTGTTACCTCCACTCATTGTGTTGGACTTAGTTACTCCCCTTGGTTTTCCTGGGCTAGCTGTATCTAAAAAAAATAATAATAAAAATAAAAAAATGATCTGTATGAATACTAAATTATAAGCAAAACAGAAAGTAAATACAAATTAATCTATAATCATAAATGTCAAAAAATCTGGTATGCTACTTTCTTTTTAATTGTTTATTTTTAAAAAGTTTTTAGACCATATAATAAAAAAAGACAGCCTGATATAATTGCAATCAGATATAAAGATATTGGGAGATAACAACTCCGCCTAAGCCGGTCCCAAGCCTGGTTGAAAAAGGAGGAGGAAGTCCCGCTGCAGCCTGAATGGGTGCAATGTGATTAGCATCATCACAGGTAAGTAGTGGCTGGTTGACATCAAAGCCATGAAGCAGCTGGAGAGCTGGCCTGGTAGTTTTGAGGAGGCAGCCCCTCTATCAGGCTTTGGATATGGCAGGTTCATAGCCTGTCTGTCCGAAAAAACACCAATGAAACAAAGCAAAAGTAGTAGAGCCGATCAGTATTTATGGAGTAAAACTCGGCGCGGAAAAAGGATTATATCAATAGGTACATGGAATGTGAAAGGAAAGGAAGAGGAACTGATAGATGAAATAAAAAAGGCAAACGTCCACATACTAAACCTAACAGAAACAAAAAGGAAGGGTAGAGGTGAGGAAATGATAGGAGACTATGTCCACATTTACTCTGGAGTGAACCACCTAGAACAAACATGCCAAAAGTGGAATTGGCTGTATTTTCCACGCTGACTTAAAGCCCCCACGTTATTGACGGAAATTGATCAGTGACCGAATTCTTGTCTTGAAACTAAAATTAGGAGTCAACATATTCACATTACATATTATTTATGGCCCAAATGAAAACACATGAAAGCCAGATAAAGATATATTATTCGAAGAGTTGCAATGAACCCTAGATGATTACAAGGATACCCCTATTATCATGGGAGATCTCTACGGGAGAGTAGGCAAAGACCATATTAGGTGGCATGGAGCCCTTAGTAGGTATGGTAAGGAACTTATAAATGACAATGGCGAACAAATATTAAACTTATGATTATCGAATACATTAGTGGTCGCCAACAGTATATTACCTCATAAGAAAATCCACCAATATACAAGAGTGGAGCCCACCCAAGATGAAAAATCTAATATAGATTATTTTCTGATCCCAAGAGAGATAATAAAACTAACGCTGGATGTCAGGGTCAAAAGGGGTTAAGAGATAGGATCTGACCATTTTCTCTTGAAGATGGATATGATTATTCATAGAGAGGTTAGGACAACCAGAAAAGATAAAATTAGGCGATCATACAAGATCAATAACTATAAACTTAATTCAGAAGAAATAAGACAGGCCTATGTAACAACAATTGAGGAGAAAGCTTAATATAACCGAAGCATTAGAACTACTAAAACTAGGGAAAGCAGCTGGTATAGATGAAATAACTCAGGAAATGATTAAGCACATGGGAACAAAAGGTGAAGAAATATTCCAGCATCTATTTAATCTAGTATGGAAAGAAGATTCCTAAAGATTGGGAAGCGTCCATCATTTTTTCTATATACAAAAGGGGTGATCAAAGAGAATTTAAACACCACAGAGGCATCTCCCTCTTAAGTGTTCCGAGTAAGGTCTATTCCACAATCCTTGAAAGAAGGCTAAGGAGACAAATTGAGAAAACCCTTGGAGAAGAACAATATGGATTCGGCCAAACAGAAGTACCCAAGATCTTATATTCACTATGCGGCAGGTCACTGAAAAAGTAATAGAAAAGGATAAGGGTGTTCTGGCATGCTTTATTGATCTGGCCAAAGCATTTGATCGGGTCAGGAAACAAGACATCGTAAGGGAGCTCAATGAAAGAAGAGTTAATAAAGGATTAGAAATGGCCATCTCAGGGCTTTATATGAACCAGAGAGGTATCATCAGAACATGCAACTATTTGTCAAAAGAATTTAAGATATCTCAAGGCATCAGACAAGGTTGCAGTCTCAGTCCACTGCTGTTCATAATGGTCCTAGATGGAGCTCTAAAGAAGGCCAAGTCGAGAATGAGACCCTACCTGCTTAGGAAACTTGAATCTATCGCCTACCCAGCTCACCAGCATATGCTGATGTTATTAGCCAATAATGGAAGGGATCTCCAGTTCAATCTTCGCGTCCACCAGGAAGCACTTAACCCCATAAACATGGAAATAAATGCCCGGAAAACGAAAATAACGAAGATAGGAAGAAGAGAGAACCGAATTGGACGAGTCATCAGGCTAGGGACAGAAAAGATTGAGCACGTAAAGATCTTCAAATATCTAGGCGCACATCTAAATGAGCAGGGCTGGGTGGACAAAGACATAAAGGAAATAATAAAGTCTACCAGAAGGTGTTTCCTATCTCTTAAGAAGGGCTTCATAGGCAAAAGAGAGGTCTCCAAACATACAAAAATAATAGTATACAAAACAACCTTCTTACCTATATTCACGTATGCCAGCGAATCCTGGGCCCTCACCACAAAACATAAAAGCCAACTACAGGCTATGGAGATGCGCTACTTGAGGAAAGTAAGACAAAGAGAGACAAAATAAGAAATACTATAATAAGATCTAACCTTGATGTCAGATCGGCCGAGGATATTGTTGAAGAAATCGAGCTAAGATGGTACGGCCATCTCTCAAGCATGTTGGAGGATCGCATGGCAAAAGCAACGTATGAGGTGAAAGTAGAGGGAAGAGACCAAGAGGAAGACCTAGAAAGACTTGGGAGGATGGGATCAGGAAGGCCTGCAGAAAAAGAGATATAGATTGGAGATCAACAAGAGAAATGGCGCAGAACAGGAATGCCTGGATCAGCCTCTACAAGCGACCCCCTCACACTGCTGTGCAGTAGAGAGGAAAGATGAAGAAGAAGATTATGTGGAATCATTTGAGAGCTATTAGATTACTTTTTAAGTTATTAGAACAACTGAAAACAAATTAAAGGTGTTAACAAAGGAACATAGGAAAAATACTATTTAGAGAATTATTTTTTTGTTTTGTTAGGAATTTTAAATTGATGAATATAAAATCAAATCAAAGAATTTATAGTTATTTATAGTTTCAGAATTTATTAACAACTGCTTGAGATGTAATTAACCAATTTTTGCTTTTTTTAGCGAAACAATGGTAGGAAAGACTAGTTTGTTTTTCTTCTTTTTAAATTGTTTGTAAGTATTCAAGTGTGGGTGGTATAGACTACAGTACAATAATTTGATGTAAAAAAAAAAATGCAGTTATAAAGTTTTGTACCATAAATCTAAAGCTCGACAAATTGAGGCACATCTTGAACAGGGAAGCTACGAAAACATTTCATTATGTTTAGATTTTAGCCAGCAATAGTATTGTTGAAAGATGCTAATAATTACTGTTCTTTAAAAAAAAGAAAAAAAAAGAAGAGCAATTCAGGCATATCAAATTTAAAATTAGAGAAAAATAATAATTAAGTAATAAAACATCAATCTACCAAGAAATGTCGAGTAAACAAATGCTTACTTGAAGGTTCAAGAACAGGAAGAGCACTGTTGGTATTCTTCGTGGGCCCGCGCGAATTCAAACGTGCCGTGTTCTCTTTTATTGTAGCAGTGTCGACTGTGTTCTGCCGCTTGAAGTTGCTACCTTGACTATTACCACCTCCAGCACCTGTATGATTGTGGTTAACTGTTGAATTTGTAGTGTTAGGTACTCCTCCTATGAAGGTGTTAAGAGACAAACAGAAAAGATTACTTTGTTATTAAAATGCTAAGAGCTTATGCATAATACCACAAGCAAATTGAAAGCAAACCAAACGAGGGAATAAAAAAAAAAAAACACTTATAAACTTTTAGACAAATAAAAACATTGATCAAATACAAAAGGAAAATTTGGACAAAACTGGAAACTTTTTTTTCACTATTACATTACTTTTTACTTTTTTTTTTTTTCACAGATATCACATATCAGAAATCAAGAAATAACAACTTTAAAAATGAAAGTCAGAGCCATAAGAGGTAAATATTAAATTAAAAACTAAAATAGTTGATCCTATGATTGATTAGGGAAAATTTTAATAAACAACAAATAATCTGTTATAAAATAAAAAACTGACAAACATATAAAAAGATATGATTAAAAAAAGGATTAATAAGTTAAATCTTCATCTAAAAGTTCAATTAAATAGAAGTTACTATACTGAATTACTAAAGTAGTCCAAAATAAATAAGTAGTTACAATTTTCTATATAATAAAGTTTAAATGCATTAAACATTTAGACATGCGGCATAAATATAACTTACTAACCTAAAGGAAGACAAATAAAAAAGTAAAAAGATTAAGGATAAAAAAATACATTCTACTCTTGGATAGGTACTTAAATTGTTTATCAAAGCATTAGCATAATTAATTATTTACTATAACAATTTTTTTTTTAATATTAAGGCCTCTGCACAAAGATCTGTTTCAAACTAACATTAGTAACTGTCATCATGAGCAATGAATTGCCGCAGATAACCAATATTATTGGTTATATTTATGTAAGTGTCGAAAGGAGAAATAGCTTACCAAATGCTAGTTACTTAAAACTATAAATAACCATAAAAGATTTGAATTTATAAAATAAGTACGTAATCACTTTAAAGATAGTGTTAATTATTGATGAAGAGGGAACGAACTTGAGCAGAGAAATATTAAAAGTTAATTCAATTAAAATCAATTATAAATAATATACAGTTTAATTTTGACATAGCTTGGAAATAAAACACTGTTCCATTATTAGATGGTCTTTAAATTAAACTGACAACATTTAGAATACACTTTTTACGACTAAAATGGTGTTTCAATTTCAATGTTGGACTAAAAAAAAAATTAATAAAAGAGGTCATAAATGCATTGATTGTCATGATCCTCATAGTTATTAAACAAAATAATTTAAGGTAAACAAATTATTTTTAAATTAAATCAAACTTACTAATAAGTATGAGAGACCAATTGGTTAACTGATATCCATTTGCTCATGAGTATTTCTTAGAGCGAAGGCCTTAAATATTATCAATCCTTATATTAATCTAAATTTTTTAATGTTATAAGCATTTACTTTATCCAAGTCTATTAAATTAAAAAATATATTTTAATCATAACTTTTTAACTAAAAGCGATAAAACCAAATCACTGAAAGAACTACTGAAAATATAAATATCAATGTTAATACTTAACTTTCCTATCAACTTATTATAATGATTAAATATAAAAGTTTGTGATGATTAAACCATCAACCAGTTTTATATTATACATAACAACCTTAAATCAAATAAAATATAATTATAGATATTAAAACAAGTTCACAGACCCATTAAATTAAATTATAAATTCATTAAAATAACAGCTTAATTAAAAACAAAACAAAAGAGCAAGCAGCATACAATAACATGCTACAAAATTAATCAAGACAGCACAAAATATAATCACTATGAAATCAAAGGAAGGAGAGATTACGGACAATCAGGAAAAAGCTGGACATAACACAACCAAAAACAAGCCACAAATAGATATAAATACAAAATTTGTGTTTTCGGGAATATGATGTTATTGATTGGCCCTTTGTTAACATTCCCACCGTGATTCACGAGAGACAATAATCCACTGTTAACAATATTAATTTTGCCACTTTATTCCTTCGAACATTAATAATAAATAAATTAGTACTCACCCTATTTTTTTTTCGACTATGATTAGAAGTATTAATATGAAGCCCTTCTATCAAAAAGACATTGTATAAATTAATAACCTTGATTAATAAATTTAAAAAATAGGAATTCCTTTATTCCAACTTAACTTCTCCAAAGCTTCACTCTTTAACTCTGTATTTAATGTGAAAATAAAAACGATGTTAAATATAAATATTTGTAGGGCCATCTTTGCTTATCTGGTTTATTCAACAAATGTAAGGCTCATATAGCCCTGAAAGTTTGATTCAAGTTAATACAGCTGAGCCTTAAAAAATTCATTTTACTTCTTGCTTTGGTATTTCAAGTACATACTAAAACCATTTTTTTTTTCTTTTTTTTTTTCTAGCTACTTGGAAGACCCCTTCAAATATGCCAGGAAACGCCAAAGAAACTGAATAAAAATTAAATCAGCTTTTTTACAGAAAACTGTTAGAATTCATTGTAGAACGCAAAGTGATCTAATTATGCCTGCGAATCTCAGCCAAGAATATTGCAGTAAGGAGGGCTTGAGGGTACCCAATACTACATATGTATATTTGAATAAACATAAACAATAAATTCTTTGTGTTATCTGAGAGAGGAACTGAAGAGAGATGAGATGGGTTCAGATGAAGAAAGGGATACAGCCCAAGCTGGTGAAATAAAATATGAAATCAACAGATACTTCCATCTATTCCAGAACAGGAAATCCATTTCTTACAATTACACAGAACTTGGTGTACTTCTTTTACAAAAATGTCCACCGAGTCCACAGTAACTTTCTGGAGAAAAAAGTTGAGTATAAACCTTATAATCAGCATTGAGAAATAAGTGTGCACATAAAAATTGCATGTTCATGAGCTTCTCGAGCCAGGTGATTTTATAATATTTAAGGGGAAACAGGTTCTGCAAGGTAACTTCTGAGTATCAATATTGTAACACATAATTGTAAAAGTTTGCAGAAGAGCCTGGATTCAACAGCAAAGGGCCAGAGCATCGGGTACAACATAATCCATCTCTCAACATTGTCATTCTCCCATGTTTTGACCATTCAAAAGGACTTTAGAAGAACTTTCTTATAGGTGTGGCATAAATACCACTATTTTGATGGGGAAAAGTTATTCCCATAATAGGGCATTATGTAAGATGAAAAAAAAAAATAATAATAATATATCCTTTTTTGTTTTCCATAAAAAACAAATTACTACTCATAATGCTATATATCTAAGAAATGTACATTTCTATATAAAAATATGTATGTATGTTATAGTTTATATATATATTTATATTATAAATTATAGATATATATAATATATATATATATATATTATTAAAGATGGCTCAATTACTGGAGTATATATATAGTCATGATTATCAACTATTAGTTCTATTATAGCCTAAGCAAATAATACTATTATAGTTACTATTAGTAAATATTATTTTATAGGCTTATTAAAATTAAAACATTTTAACTCTTTTTTACATTTTCAACCATATAAGGCCCATTTTATAACAAACCAAATGCTATGCCAAAGGTTTGGCAAAAATAAAATAAACTATAAAAAAATAAAAAAAAAATTTTAAAAACGCTTAAATTCAAAATCCAAATCAGATCAGGGCAAACAAAACAAAATTAAAATGCAAAAAAATGTATCAAACAAAATAAATAGTTAGAAAAGAAATGCCACACCAATCTAAATTAAACCATATAAATAAACATATACTACTGTATGTAGAATACAAATTAAATAATTAAATTAAATTAACTTCATTGTTAGATATTAAGAACTAAACAGAAATTTAATATACCATCAACTACACATGAATGTAGTTTCCAAAAACTATAAATTGGTTAATTTAATACAACAATGAACTGTATACTATCTTGTTAAAAGCTGTTCAATAACAGTGAAAGAAAAATTAGTAACTAACTACTGGCGAAAGCAACAATTATATATTATTATAGACATAATTTGAAAAGAAATAGATTTTTATTTTCTCAGTATAAGGCTTCAATTTAATATCAAATATTCACTGAAATTTGTATATATAAATAATCATTAATGATTAAACATTTAGGCTAAAGTAAATATAGTTTTTAAATAATAATTACTAACTTGTACATGGCGCAGAGCCTGATACTTAAAAAAATTATTTTTGTGAGATACCCTCTTGATACAATTCTTTCTTTAAGTAGTAAATAAAGTAATTATTTTATTATAACCAAAAAGGTTATAGCATTCAGATACATGCATATCCAAATTTGGAAACCATAAATGTGTAAGCACTTCTGAACGGAATCATAAGTCAGCAAAGAAACATGGAAGTTTCTTATTTTTAATTTGCAAAGAAAAGTAAGCTTGTAAAATGAGGCTTCCATACTAGAGCTTGGGAAACTTTAGCGACAAGCAATCATTCAAAGTTCAGGCCAGTAATTCATTTATATAATCTTGAGCAATAAAATAAAAATTTATTTAGGTCAAGTATCAGCAAGCATCATAGCAAAAGCGAAAAGATTAAGTTAGGGTCTGAAAGTTAATGATTTAAAAATAATTAGAAAGAGATTCTTTATACTTAATTCCACAAAATCTGGCCATTATTCTTTTGTTTACTGAAAACAGTGTTCTAAATAACTTAAGACAGATTATATTGATCATCAGCCCATTAAAATATTATGCTCATAAAAACACACACTTAATACTAAATTCTGTAAATTTTCAACCATATTGTGATTCTTTAGTAGGAGAAAAAACTCCCAGGTTGTAAAAAAAAAGATTATTTAAAGAATGAAAGAGCATTTGCCTAACGAAAATTATGTATGGTCAGGCAAATCAAGTCAATTCATTTAACTAAGTGACATTATTTCATCGTATACAAAAAAAAAATATCAGCAGCTATCAGGAGAAAATGTAACAACCTGGATATAAACCTGAGACTGTAAACAACTGAAATAAATATAATTTTCTGTCTTCTACATACATTGTATATGTAAATAACTTGAGGTTACATCAAAATTTCTACAAAAAAAAAAAACTTTTGTTAAAAGAACTGGAGAGTGAGCAACAGAGAAGAAAAGAGGAATACAAAAGAAATTGTAGTCCCGTTTAATTATCACCCGAAATGCAGTGAGGTAAAACCATACTCGAAAATAAATAAATAAAATCAGTAAAATAAATATTAAAATTAAAATAAAAATCAAATAAGAATGATTTACTACCGGTGGCGGATTGATTGGCGACTGAGGGGGGTATGAGTGTGTGATAGTGGAGTGCTAGGGCTAATGACTCACGGAGAGTGTCGGCTGCACCAGATGAGGCTCTGCGTGAAGGTTTAGCGGCTGTCGCGGACACTGAGCGGTGCACAGAGCGTGCTGGTGAGGAGGCACCTCCTGCTCCGCTTCCTGGCGCCACCCCGCTGTTCCCGCGCAATGAAAGTGATGATCCTGACCTCGAACCATCACTCTCAGGCTGCAAACAATTATCCTCTCAATAAAGGTTAACATTTCATTCTAAAACGATAGTTTATAGTTAAGCCAACCAACTTGATATTTTTAATTATCATCAATCAATTATTCAAAACACAGAAAATTGAGAAAACAGATAGTTGTATAATAATTATAAAATTACACTTCAAAACAGTTCCACAGAAGAAAGGCAGGATATCATTTGGAGTGCTTTCCGAGAAAATCGAGTTTTTAGGCTTGGATCTTTAATTACATAAGTATGTTTTATAATTTGTCTTCCTTTTTTTTATATGTCCTTTTCCTTTTTGTTTCGGGTGTCAAAATAATAAATTTGGCAGAAACAGACGTAAAAAACTCCCAAAAAAAAAATTGTTTTAGTAAAAAAAAACAAATTAAACATAAAAGAAAGGGGGATAGTCCAAGACGCTCCCCTTTCTTTCCAGTTTTATTGATGAAATGGTGATATTAATATACAATCCATTTAATATTTTGATATTCTATATTTAGATTTACACAATTGCCATAATTATTTTTTTGTCATGACCAATGGTCTTGATTGATTGAATTTTTTAACAAACAAGATAATAATAATTCAAACTTACATTAAATATAATAATAAATCTTATTAAGAATTAAATTTTTTTTACAAAAATAACATTTTCTCTCCCATTCTAGGTTTTTCCGTGTGGACAACTACAACTACAATTAAAAAAAAAATTGACTCTCCCCCTTTCTTCAGTGGACTCTTCAGTTGAAAACATTATTATAAGAATCAAATACTATATGATTTAAATCGAGGGACTTACATCAGTTGATTTCCTTCCTAATAGTAGATAAGTAGCAAAAACATCATCATATTTCGCTTGTGTTAAGCTGTCTTCTATTTCACTTCTGGTGTAGCCCATTCCTACGAGAGCCTCTGCAAAGAAAAATTAATACCATTATTAAAAAATTGTCACTTATATATTTATCTACTATATATTTATCACTTATATATTTATTATTAATCTATATATTTCATAATATGTCAACTACAAGAAAAAAAAAAAAAAAAATTGTTTTGATTTTGTTGTTTTATTATTAAATAAAATGAAAAAAAAAAGAGAGTAACAACAAAAGTTATACTAAGTAAATAAAAAAATAAATAAAAAATATTGCAAGGTAAAATCATTTTTCAAGGGGAATTTACTAAATTTGTAGAAATACTGAGACAGATTCTTCAACTGAAAGCTTACCTGTACCAACACCTTCACCAACGAGACAACCACGCATGGAAAAGAAAACACCAATTCAATTTCAAAATCTTATATAACATTTATAAATGTTTTATTAATTATTTTTTCACTAACGACAACATGCGCATAACAGGTAAGCTATCAGTGACAAAGTATGGAAATTATGTACTAGTTTACTCCATTTCTTGTTTATTTAGCGACAAATAGAGTACAATAGTACATAAAATTCCATCTTTGTACAGTAGCATGCTCCACATTCATTAAAAATATTCTGTACATCTAAAATAATTCTATTTAGAAACAGTCATGGATAATTTAAGGTAACATACAGGGAAAATTTTGAATGTAGAAAAACATGGCAAAGTATAAAACTCTCAGGCAATTTTATTTCATAAAAGGTATTCAAAGGTTTAAAAAAAAAAAAAAAAAAAAAAAAAAAAAAAAAAAAAAAAAAAAAAAAAAAATAAGGGAAGAGTTTAAAGAAATACACAATAATCCACGTTATCTAGCTCATATATTCTGCTTAAATATAATTCAAATAAACATCCATTCCCATTAAAAAAAAAAAAAAAATCAGGTTTTTAAAAAAACTACTAATTTTACTCACAATAGTAATTCATGCAGTCTTTACAATAAACATTCCATAACAAAACCTTTACAACTTGTTTCAAAAAAGTTATTAAACTTCAAGCTTTGCAACAAGTGCCGTATTTATATTTTAAATACGTCACATTCATCAGTAAATGATTAACTGTAATAATCTTAAATTAAATATAAATAATTTTTAATTAAATATTAGTTTTTAATAGATATGAAGCATTAAGGATTCTCCATTATATACAAGGTTATTCAAATGTAGGAAAAGTTCATGAGATGTAAACATATGTATTGATAAAGGAATCCTTATGAAAGAAGATTACATAATACAATCATTGCATAGTATTGATGATTAAGATGATAGTCTAAGAGCAAGTAAAAAAAATTAAAAAAGGAATATTAATTTAGGGGTAAAATTATTGACCAATCACCAACAAATTTTTCACAAGTTCAACTAGGAAAAAGAACATGCATAATTAAGAATTGGCTAAGGACACATACCTATCCTCTTGAGGTCCTTATAATCAGGTTCAGGTTCCAGATATGGTTTCAATTCCTCATCTTCATATCCCATGTTCATCCACTTATCCTTCATTATTGCCTGTAATATTTGAATTGTATTATAAACAACATCCATAATGAGTTTTATGAAACATAATTGAATAGTAGGTAAACTAAATAATACATCAAGAAGTAAAATTAATACGCATGGTTAAAAATAACTAATATTACTTAAGGTTTCCCAATAAAAATTGCAGTAGCTTTCTAGTCCTTTTTATTTATGTCTAGCTCACCCGACAGACGATATCCTGTATGAACTATGTCTTAGCGAAATCAGTCAAGCCGTTCAAACGTAATATGATGACCAAGGAAAAGGGGGATTCGTTTCTATGTATGTAGATAAATCGATTACCTTAGGAAATTAAAAAAAAAATACTATCTATCAAAGTAATTTTTCCCTTTTTTTTCTTTCATAAGATCCTTTTCCCGACTGATTTAAACATAACAAAAAAATAATTAGAGAAATCGGTCGATCCATTCACATGTGATGCAATGATAATTCATTTTTAAATATATAGATTTAGGGTGTTATAAGTGACACCAGTAAGGAGAAAAAATACTCTCCTAGAAAGTGATTTTAACCCTTACTATAAGGCATTATTAAGAACCTATCACTTCATGTTAAGTAATTCCAACATAAAAATTAGAAAAAGAGAAGTGACGTAGAGATAATTTAATGATTATCAACTAATAACAATCAAACTTTAAAAATTACCTCTTATAGAACCATTACCTCTAGAGACTATTACCTCTTATATAACCAACAGATAAAAATTAAAAATTTTAATGTTATGATAATTTAATGCCAGTGGGTTGGACCTTTTTTGCATAACTGAAATCATATGAAGGTTTAATTGTATGAGCTACTTTTAAGCTTACTTCTTGCTTTTTTATTTGGTTCTACTGAGTCTGAGGTTTATTCACCTCTACTATCTTTTCTAAATGAATGAGGATCGATTCAAAATTCATCCAGCTAAAGGTCAGTAAATACATAGAATAAGAGAAAGAAAAGAAGGAAGCAGAGTACTAAATTGTTACAAGACAATTCATTTTTTTACTAATTTTAAGACATCACTTTGATTGGTTTTTTGAAAAAAAAAACATGAGTTCAAAGATGATAATGGTTCTACAACAGACATTATAGAGATATGACACAAACACACACATATGTATGTCAGTTATCTACAATATAAACTAATGTCAACTAAAATAGTGAATTACTTTTTCATTTACGAATTCTCATTAATAATTAAAAACATAAAATATTATCTAATAACTACTTAAAAAGTTTTAGTAATTACCTCTAATGACGCTCGTTTAGCTGGATTGAGAACAAGGAACTTCTTTAACAGATTTTCACAGTCTGTAGACATGTAGAATGGAATTCGATACTTCCCTCGTAAAAACACGTTCCCGGAGTTCACGAAGTGTTGACCCGTCGAACGGGAGCGAGCCAGACACTAAAGTGTAGAGGATGACACCCAATGACCAAACATCAACCTCTGGGCCATCATATTTCTTTCCTGTAAATCATTAGTATTATTTCCTGAGAGAAAAATAAAATGATAAAAGTTTCAATAAAGATTATTTAGAAGAACACAAACTTAAATACAAGTAGAGGTTACATACAAATTAAAGAAGGTTTGAAGAAAAAAAAAAGAAAGGGGGTTAAAATAATAGCTCCTAGATAACCTTAAAGCCATCTCATTTTTAAGCTATACATCCAATTTTATTTTATTTTTTTAAAAAAAAAAAAAACTAGGAAAACTATTCACCTTGGAAAAGTTCAGGAGCGGCATAAGGTGGGCTTCCGCAAAAGGTATCCAATTTGTTCCCAGGAGTAAACTCATTACTAAAACCAAAGTCTGCTATCTTAATGTTCATCTCACTATCTAAGAGAAGATTTTCAGCCTATGGAACAATAAACAAATCATGAGATTGATGTTATTATTTTGAATATGTAGTGAAGTTATTTAAAGTTAATTAAGCAGAGGCAAATCGATAAAAAAGTAAAATTACCTTTAAGTCTCTATGGATTATTTTCTTTTGGTGACAATATTGAACAGCTGATACAATCTAAAAAGAAATAATAATTCATTAGCACAAAAAAAAAAAATATATATATATATATATATATATATATATATATATATATTACATATAAATATCATAAACGCATATTATCTGAGCCATCAACCTTTTTTCTACCATCAATAATGCGCCATTAAGATGGTGTCTATTATTTTATGAGTTAATAACATTTTTTTTTTAATTTTTTTTTTTTTTTTATTAACATGATCAGATTTTTAAGTAATAAAATAAATATAGTTGTTTATTCACATTATTATTATTTATTTTTTTAATAACATTAATTAGTTTTAAGGAGAAGTTAGTTCAGGGTGCTGTTAATAAACTTAATTGTGTGTTCTTTTGACTGCACCCTGAACTAACTTCTCCCTTATATAAACACAGTCAACCATTCTCACTTCACGTTAATTAGTTTTAGGTTTAAAAAAATAATCACTGAAAAAAATACATTTTTTCTGAAAGAAGGAATACTATTATAAAACATTTTTTTGATGTAAATGGCCAAAAGTTAAAATGAACCCTAGACATTGAATAACCAATAAATAAATAAAAAAAATTTAATTATACAAGTCTTAAAAACGTCAAAAAAGAAGGAATAAGTAATATTTAAACTTATTTGAGACATCCTATTAAAGTCAGAATTTAAACAAAAAAACAATTATAAAACAGAAGAAAATAAATTTTTGGAATGCTCAGAAGGTTTTGCAAATGTAGGTTTAGGCACAGCTGGTTTCAGAAAGGATGAGAAAAATTCCATGGCAGTAAAAATTAAAATTTTTTTCAGGTAAATGCAACTAAATAATAAAATTTCTTCTTTATTTATTTTTTTAAATAATACATAAATGGCACATTAAAACACTGAATTAAATAATGACATTAAACTTACTTGTCGAAACTTTGCCCTGGCTTCTTTTTCCTTCATTCGACCATGCAGTACAAGGTAATCAAATACTTCACCTCCACTGGCATACTCCATAACGAGGTAAAGTGTCTTTTCAGTCTCTATTACTTGAAATAGTTTTACTGCACAAACAAAAAGCACTCGTTAAATTTAAATAAACAAAAACTAAAATAAAAATATGTATAACTGTATAAAAAAATAAAATAATAATAAATAAATTTCACCATTTTAAAAATCTTTACAACAATTTTTAAGAGAAATATTAACAAAAGAAATGGCATAGGTGCTACTAGAGGCACTACTAAGTGCCTGTATCTGTTTTACTCTAGATTAGCACACTCAGTAGATATCTAAAGATAGACATCCATCAAAGGTGAAAAGTCCTGAATAATGATTCAAGTATCATTATTACTTACAACAATAATATTTTGCTTCAAGTAAACTGACGAGACAACATATGCCAATGGATCATACTTGAATACTCACAAACGCCTTAGAATTCAGTCAGAATAAGAGACTTTCCTCAATAATTTAGAAAGAAAGACAATTTGTGCAAGGAAGATGACCTAAATGCTATTTGCTCTTCTTTACTTGCAGCTTCTTAGTACCGTATGAGATTAATGGAATCTGAGAGAAGATAGTAATGGGCTGGATTGAAGAGACTCATGTACTTGGAAGCCAGCTGGATATGGAAATTTATAAAACGACGGGAAGAAAATTTAGAAAAAAAAAGACCCAGGATAGAGAAATGCTCGACCAGATAAATTGAAGAGCAACTACACTAAATTAAGCCATCAATTGTAACAAGTAACCTTTGGTTTTCGAAATTGAATACCTTCTTTCTTTAAAAAAAAAAATCGGATTACTTTTCCTACTTCATACAGATTCAACCCTAGCTAATCTGTAAGTTGTTGGTATTTCTTACGGCAAGAATTTCCTAAATAGTAGCTCTTGGATGAACCAACTTGGCATGAATGAGGCTATACTCAAAAATTAACACACTAGTACACATAAAGAACAAATTTGTCCGACTTTTCACAATTCACTTCTACAATAAAATGTGAAATGAAAAATTAAGAATGGATATAACAAAGAGGAAAAAAAACAAAAACATTTTATACCTTTTAAAATATTGGCGAAGAAATAATTACCTTAAAAAATATGGCAGGCATTTATGAAAAAAACTCACCTATATTCGGATGGTCTAACATCTTCATAATTCGAACTTCCCTAAAGAGCTAGAAAAAAATTGAAACATAGTATTAACAAAAATAATATATATATTAATGCACGAAAAGTAACTTTTATATGAAAGCATCCATACCTTTTGTAAACTTCCTGGATTTAACTGTGTTTTGTCTATTATCTTGATGGCCACCTGGAACAATAAATATTTAAAAAATGGATTAATTGTTTCTTCTCGGGCAGAATTAATGAAGAGATGTAGTGAATTATATTTTTGTTTTTTAAATTAAGATCATGCCGTTCCTTTTATTTTAAAACATGTGGTATTTATCATTGAGATCCTTAAGTCTGAAAAGGGCTCTTAAAGAGGTAAAACCATGTTTTGAGTAATAAATCAACCACCATAAAAGTAACCATTTTTCAGATAAGATTATTAGAAAACCATGTAGCTATTATCTGAGGATACACTGTTTAAATTGATATCTGGATGACCGATTAAGTAATCACTGTTTGCAGAAATATATATATCTTGATGGCTTGAACCATGTGACTTCTATGGGTAAGATGATATTCAATTACTAAACATAACGGTAAAAACTTACACTTTATTGATAATAAAGATAAATACTACTATTAAAAATATTATATTATACAACCTTAGAAATAAAAAAAAATCTCCCCCCCCCCTCTCAAAATTAGAGGACTTACTTTTAATGAAACGTGGAACCAGAATGAGGGAAAAAAAAATCCTGTACGGCGTTCACGGCCTCCCACTGAAATTAATATATCGATTTTTTCGAAATTTGGCAAACAAAAATACCAGGTTATCGACGATCATCTTATTCAGATATCAGCAGATTAGTTTTAAAATGGCGATCGATTTTTTTACGGCGAAATGTTTTAACTCGGTTATTTTTGAAGATAGAGAATAAATAAAATGATATTTAAAGAATAAATAAAATTCTAAAAATGGGATCACTTGTAGCTGGGTGGCTAGCGTAACAGCCTTCCATGCTAAAGGTCACGGGTTCAAACCCGCAGGTGGTCCTAGGATTTTTTAATGGGAGTAAAAAATCCTTAGTTACGCCGTCCTTCGGAGGGGACGTTAAAAGGTGGTCCCGAGCCTGTGCGATGTCAGGTACTCGTTAAAGATCCCTATCCTAATAAAATCTGGATAGGCAAAATTTAGGACTCCCACTGTAGCATCGTCCGATTAGCCATAGTAGCATAAAGTGACGTTAAATAAATAAACAAACAAACAAACAAACAAATTCTAAAAATAAATAAAATGATATTTAAAAATGATTACCTCCTTCCCTGTAGGTACATGCTTTGCCAACTTTACTTTGGCAAAGTTTCCTTTTCCGATGGTCTTGAGGAGTTTGTACTTGCCGATGTGGGGCTCGTCCGAGGCCCGCCCGCCGCGGCTGGAGGCGGACCGCCGCTCCGGACCTGCCCCGGAATTCTCGCTCCCCTGCAAAGGAAAGAAGATATAAATAAGTTAAATATAATAATCTAATATCAATAAAAATAATAATAATAATTAAAATCACAAAAACAAATTAGAATTAGATGCCATTTGTATCCAAACAATGAAATAAGTTTAATAAAGAGATGATTTATGGTCTACTTAGCAGTGTATCAGGATTAGACACTTCAAGCAGAATCTAACTTTTTCCATCTAAACATGAAGCTAAACATCAGGATTCCGACAGATCAGAAGAATATACATTTTTCATAATTGAGCACCGTTAAACTTCCTATATGTTTTTATTTAATTAAATATTTAAGGATGTACAGTCGACTGTAGAAATTAATTATTGATGAAAATAATCGGGAGTCAGTATTTTTTTTAATATTTAAATTTTGCCGACGTTGCAGTTCAATTTTGTAAGCCATCATCAGGGCATTACTGAGCCATGTCCAAACATAAACTGCTTTATGCTATAACGAGTTTATGCTTAGACATGGCTCAGTAATGCCCTGATGATGGCTCACAAGCTTGAGCCGAAACGTCGGCAAAATTTCGACTGACTCCCGATTATTTCCACCAATAACTTATTTTTCACAGAAATATATAAATCAATACCTTCAAGTAATAATTACCTTTTATTTATATTTCATGGTTAAAATAAATATAGCTATATTGCAACAAGTATTGACTATTAAACTTTAAGAATTGTCTTAATGTATAATATTGGCTCACTGTCACCAATTAATTCAAATTTTTGGGCTTATACTCTATGCTTATTATTAAATAATTTTATGGCTGGTTCTTAAATTAAATTTATTAATTAAATTGAATTAAAGGAAGGGGGTCTCCAAAAAATATTTGTTGAGAACACTGCTATATTGTTTTCAGATTTTATGAAACGTTCCATTAGAGATTTTTGGAAAAGTATTTTAATTTAATAAAAAAAATTGGAACTTATAAGGTTATTATCCATAAAAATACAAGAAATGCCCCAAAACTAACAGAATAGAGATTTATTTATTTATTTTTATTTTTTCAAGTTCACAGAATACATTTTTTTTTTAAATATGAAAAAAAAAGCAATTGTATAGAGCGAATAAATACATCACGCGCACCGGTCAGCATTTAAAATCACGAAAACCTGCCTGTTCTATTCTATTTTAATTTTTTAAATGTCCAATAATGTGCTTAATATCCGAATTATTTCTGCAGATAATATAGGTTTATATTGTAATAATAATAGTAATAGGTTTATAATATAGGATTATAGATTTGCCTTTGAGTTTTAAAGGCGGATAGAAAAAATAATATATATTGAAATAATTTATTCATCATCTTATGAAAGAGGCAAAGCATGTCGTTCTAAGCACACTCCATTAGGGATATACTAGTATTTGTCGGGGAGAATTGATTTCAAATGAAGTAAATGGAGATTGGGTTCGAAGAAGCCCCGCTGAAGGAGACAAATTGAATAACAGCACCAGGGGAGAGGAACTCTTCAAGGACACCTTTTATCATAACTTGGGAAATAAAATGCCTTTTATGCTATAAATAACTTCTGCCATTATTTAAAACTTTACTTTACTTGAACCACTATGTCATTGGAATAAGGAAATGGAGTATTAGCCGATTTCCTACAATTAGATTCAAGTATTTAAATAGAGAAGTAATAAAATAGGATTATGGCAGTTTACATCAAGCCAAGCACCTCAAGGAAACATCTTCGTAACAGTAGTCTCAAACTAATATACCATATGATAAGATAGAAACGGATCATAAAGACGAGGAGGAAATGAGAAAGATCCTTTCTACAGACAACGGCGCGGCGTGGCCTTTGGTAAGATTGCATCCTCTCAACTAAGACGGTTGCACACATACACCTCGTTGACTCAGCACCAGCCGACAGGTGACTCACCAGGTGTGGCAAATACGATCCTCTCGCGGTGACCACTCACGGATCACGAGTCGACAAATCGCAGGAAGTGCCTCGCCCACATTATATCCACAATACTGCTAAGTAGCTTACACTATTTTCATAGATGTGTGTTAATATTAGTTATGAGGAGGGGAACAGAAAATATTTTTATATCTCAACTACTGGAATATTTCGTTGTCCCCACCTCTAAATTATTATAAATTATTATTATTTTTTTTTTACTTAAGTTAAATCTATTTTCTTTTTTTCCTAATTAATTTTGTATCTAGGCCAGATGTGAATATTTTACTTTGTTAAATTTCATGCTATTCTTAGGGGACTTAGTCCCAGAATGAAGCTTTTTTTCTCTTCTTCTTCTAAATTAAATTATTTAACTCATGTTACATCGTATATATAACCGCACGAAAAGAATGACTTCTTTAAGAAACCAATTTCCATGATCCTGTCTAACTCTTTCGATATATCCATAAACCAACCGAAATCCTCAAAAAAATCGACGAAAATAGAAAAAAACAAAAAAAAAAAAACATAACCCAATGGCGCAAGATAAGGAGAAAGTGACAATGAAGACAAAGAGACGAGGGCTGTGGATTTGCCCCCATTTCAGCTCACTCCCGGCTGACTTACAACACCCTACCCTAACTGTAACATAACGCTGGAAAAGCGCTGTGCTTTCCCAAGCGCGGAGCACGTGAGGAAATCAGTAGCTAATGTGAGATATCAGATACGATCTCGATAACGCTGTTGCTGACCATTACCTTGCGACACCTTGCCCGCTCTTGTTGCCCGTTCTGCCAACTGATAACAAGAGAATTGCGCCCTTACTCACGGAATCAAGAACCGAAAACAATCACATTAGTGATGTGGAAACCCTAACAACTTTCTTTCTTTCTTATATTCTTGCAAAAAAGGCGGATTTCCAACATTCAGCACAGTAGCTAGTTTTCAACATTGATAAGATAACAGTGCCTCTGAGAGAGCTTTGAGTGGGCGCTGGTCAATGGAATGACATCGTCTTCGATTCCACCGGAGAAACCGCGTTTTCTCTTTTACTACTTCAAGTTTCTTCCTTTCTTGTCATAGGACTCATGACCACACCTTGGCAGTTGTGAGCCATGATGTTTCCGAGGCTAAGTATAGAATAGCTAACGTCGAATGTTCTCATAGATCATAGAATTTAATTTCTCCAAAACAAAGTATGAATTACCAAGCTATATTTAAAAAATTCTAATTCAATATAGGAAACAGGAAATAACATACTATTCACAAATAAATTATGGGAAAATCGAATTATTATTTCAAGCAACAAGTAGAAAGCTATCCTCCGAAGTCTATTCTAAAAAGGTATGCTTGACTACAAATTTAATGTTTTTTCAGAACAGAATTAACAATTTATTTGACTTGGAGGCAAGTATATTATATAAATTTATCATACAATAGTGTTTGTACCTCAACGATGGACCAATCTAACGCATCGAGAACCAATATTAGAACCACTGATTTAGGGAGTTAGATCTTAATTCAGAAAAACATTATAGGGGACAAGTTTCAAATAAAACAACACAGCAGTTCCTTCTTATTTTTGTGCTGAAGGGGGAAGTGTATAACAATAATGAAAAAATAAAGAGGAAATAATAAAATGCTCTTAAATAAGGCTTTATTAAAAGTAAATTACCGAACAGACGAAAACAATGGAAACGCTACGTCATGCTTCCATTTTAATTCGATGGAGATCGGAGGTTATTTAATAAACTTACTCTCAATAGACCTCTAATTGTAGCCTATTGGAGAAAATATCTTGCGGATAATATTGGAAAGTTTCGCCTCTCTGTTATGAAATAAGCACCTTACTTTCTCTCGGAGTCACTCTAGTTTGTCTTAAACACTTTCCCAACAGTCCAGGGGGCAGTTACGAGTCGCAGACGGTAAGCAATTTCCACGCCTTTCTTATAATCGGTAAGCACGGGAGCTTAGAAAACGGACAATGGAAAAGAAGTTTCTTAGGTCATCTTTCGAGTCTACAGAGCCTAAAGAACGTTTCACAAGGATCTCAAAAAATCCAAATGTAACAAGGCAAAAATAGGAACCAAACCCAATTAATAAATACTCAAATTGAAACAAGATCAGTCCATTATCGGGTGAACCTATTATCAACCATTGAAACATCATGATAACTTTTTTTTTTAATTATTTTATTTAAAACATAATGCAAAAAAACACAATAATGTACAGAAACTAAAAGAGTCGGCTCCATCGTTTTTAAGTACACCTTGTCATATTTAACGACCCTTGCAAGGACAGCAGGTTATGCAATTTAAAATGTGAAGGGACATGAAGGCCGGCTTCGGTTGTTATAATGAAAATTACTAACATTGGATTTTAAACACACGTTTCGGTAAAGTCATTAATTACACAACCACCTTCTGTTAACAGGAATAGAGAATACATTTAATAAATGAGAGATAATGAGGATCAAATACGCTTGAACGTTTAGAATACACCATTCCATAATAGGATATATTTCCACAAAGGGAGACACACAGAAGCTTTGGGAACAAAGGCAAATCTATGGATTATATCTAAATACACTAGCAGTTCTCGTAAGCTCGAATCACACCCGTGGCTCGAAATTTAGGTAGGTATCCTTGTCACTTATAAATATGCGTTAATTGCAAATAAATATTAAATAATTATTAAAAGGGTCGTTATAAGGATGCCTTGAGTGGTTCTAGGGATCGCTAGTTCTATTAATAATACCAGTAGATAAGATATGATGGCTCAAGGAGATTAATTAGCATAATAACTTTGTAAGTTACATCCTAGGAATAAATTGTGAATGGATGAAGGCATCGGAGTTAGTTGTAGAACACACGAAACAAGAATTACTACTCGAAAACTACATTATTATGAATGCAGGGCACCGCCACAAGGGAACAATCTCACACAGCACTTGACTAATTTTTTGTTAGCCGAGTTGTTACAAGATAGTAGCAATCGAAACGGCATATAGAACATTGGACAATTGTAGATTATATTTAGAGAACGAATGTGAGTCTCAAGGACGATTGAACATCTGAATCAATTGAATAATGACTATACATTCCTATACACAAAGAGGAGCGGTATTGAAATCACCCAGTAGCAATATCAAAGAGGATTTTTATCAAACCTATTCCGTAAATTAATTAAACAATAAAAACTTTCTAATACTGAAAAAAATATACTATAAATTAGACAAAAATGTTTAAAGACCAATCTTAAAGAATGAATATTAAATCTTCGAAGTTAAAAATAAAAAAGTTTTAGAGTTAAAATATTAATTAAAAATAACCTATAAAAGATATATAATTATAGTGATTCGTGATTTTTGCATTTAATAAACAAATACACTTAAAGGCAAAAATTGAATGTGTTATATGCCTATGAAATCTCAAAGATGATAGTCAATGTTATCCCCTCTTGATTTCAGAGAGGAATCGTCGCATTCGTAAGAGCAGTTCATCTACAAGTCCTGAGTATTTAGTAAAAAAATATTCATTCAAGCTTCAACAAGCACAGAATCATTTTGATAAAACATGAAACTTCACTTTCAAAACGGCTCAGCTTTCAGACGACAACCTTTAGAAACCTGTTACTAATATAACTAATGCAATCAGCAGGTCCTTCTTGTGAATGTTACGTGATTTGGGTAAAAACAGAATACAGAAAGGTTGCCATATCCAATCCACGGAATCGGTGACAAAATAAAAAAAATACAAACCATTCAAATATAATTGTAAACGTAGTATACAACGGTAATGGCATAATACCAACTAATAGTTTTGGTTTTTGGGACCCAAGTCATCAACTTGCGACACTGTTACGCAAGATCAATACGAAAGAACTGGAAGAGAATTACAAGAAGGAGCTCTCAAGTTTACAGCTAGCCCAAAGGCCAGGAGTCCCGGGCAATCCACTTCTCCCGGGACGTGCTCCCATTATCTTCCAGTTCAGGTAACACCCTTGACCACGGAGCAAATAACTTTCTCAGGGTAACACCTGGTAACTGGATAACCCAACAGTTTACTGACCAAATATATTAGTCTAACTGTTCGTGGTAAAGTAAAGAGGATGCGTGAGTAAACATGGCTGGATCAAGATCCGTCTAAATTATTCCATGTAACAAATTTGAAAGCAACGATGCATTCACAACTACATTTCGATACTTCCACGCAGCATTCTTAAATCAATCTTGTCCAATTCATAATTATCGAATTTCGTTTCCCAAATACCATTTGTCAAATTTAAATAAACACTTCCGATCATATTCCATCTACCTAAAGCATGCTTTAAGTATATCCTGGAATAATTCAATTTCATATTAAAAATATAAATAAAATTTGAAAGCCATTTTTAAAAAACTCACTCTGGAAACTGAACCTTTGAATGGTCTAATAATTGAAAGTGGACTTTTGGTTAAACATATCATTAGCTGCCCCAACACCACTCGAACTAGTGGTTAGGAGGAGATCAAGTAACGTGTTCGTCACGAACGGTTTTGATTAATTTATCGCTATATATGATAGTTAATTGTCTTAACAGTTATATAAATTGTTATATCCTGATATAATTAATTATTTGGAAATTATAAACAATAGTGTAATAAGATGTAAAGTTTTTTCCTCCATGCAGTCTTAATTAATTAATTTTATTTCACTTAGTTGACACCAAAAATCTGTGAATAAGGCTCTAAAAACATTCTTTCCTTAGTATCATCTTTCTCCACGGGAAATTAAAAATAACTAAAAATGCAAGAGAAAGTGGAAAATTTTAATAACTCTAACTAACAGTTTTATTTCATTTCTCCAGTGCTAATAACGAAATGGCGTCTTTCTCCGAATTACAGATTAAGCAAATTTGTCGCTATCTTTTAAAAACACATTAAAATAACTCCACCGGCTTACTAGAAGTACATATTAAGCTAAAAGCAGAGAAGAGGGGGACAAAGGGAGGAACAAGGTTAACGACTGGAGACAGCTGTTCACGGCTCCTTCACACTCCAATGCAGTTTCAACTTCTCAACCGTGTAATAACCACTTTGATATCAAGTCACTTACTATTTTTGCTTCTGCAGAAGTCAATAGGAGCTACGATTATAAAATAATACTACGTTATTGTAGTCGAAAGCAGTCCCGGTACGTAAGCATGATAGTAGTTCGTAGCTCATCTACCAAGTTTTAACATAGGAAATTCATCCTATCCTATTCTGGAAGAATCAATTAACTTCAAATGCGGAAAAAAAAAAATTAAACACAAACGATTAAATGACAAAAAATAAACCTGTGCTCTTTTGGCAAAATAGTATGCGTCACTTTTTCTATAAATGAGAGTTTTTCACATTCTGGAGTACGAGTTGAGTTATTATTACTCATAAACTGTATGAGAAACATTCATAACTTTCGCCACCTTCTGAACATGAACGAAGTGTCATTTTACCAAATGAGCACAGAAATATTGATAAAAATAAAACATACATCAAATCTTCAGTAACACAAAAAAAAGCGGAACGTTGAAGACGTAAAACCGAAAATTCAGATCACAAATTAAGGAAAGTTTAATAATAAAAAAAAAAAAGTTTCTTTTCTTAAATTGATATAAAAAGTTTAGAATTCGAGAATTTTTACCAGTACAAACTGAGGGATTCCAGGGATTCTCCCCATTTAAAGCAATAATTAATTTGATATTTGACATAGTAACCCTAAACATGAGAACGTTCGAAGTAAATCCCCATATTACAGTAAAAATGTGAAAATCTCAGAATGATATCATTTCACTGTTAAATTCAAAATATAATATCTCGATTCCATTATATACTTCATACAAGTATGTAATATTTCCTAACTAATACTTTAACTCCGATCATTTGATTGATTGGTTGTATTTTAAACAGAATAGCATTGTAATGAACGTGTTTAATAGTATAGGAAATTAATTTATCATGTATATTTACATAACATAGGGAGCGGCGTGGATGGATAGAGCACTAGTCTACTATCCTCTGCGTCCTGGGTTTGAATCCCGGCTATGGCAGAATATTATTTATTCTGTTAATTTAGCTGAGGGGCGACCCTAGGGTATGGAGATCCTTCTGGGGCAGACCCAGCCTCTATAAAGTGGGTACCAAAATTGGGGGAAAACCTTGCGGCCGAGTGTGATCAAGGCCTTATCACCTCATTCACAGCCGTTGGCCTAGAAACAGTACGAATCTCTATTTGTAATGAGCCCAAGACCCTTCATGGGTTGAGGAGGTACGGTTTTTTTTTTTTTTTTTTTTGTATATTTACAACGAAACTCCAGTAATAGTAATTATTACGAAACATAGAGTTTCATTCAATATTTAGATGGAAGAGGGAGAAGATTCACATTAGACCATTATTCAATGCATATAAGGCTCAGTCAATAATCTTCAAACAACTATGCATAGTCGTTCATTATTTTTATTAAAATTAAATGGTAGACTTACAGATATTTTAATCAGTAATGATAGTCAGGAAACTATCGAAAAATGAATAGGAGACAGGTTGATAATTTGTATTTACTTTATATTATAAACTAACATTATAAAACATAATAAAGTACCTTTTCAAATTTTAATACCAATTATGGTGGCGATAGTTATTGTTAGCAATGAAAGACGGACATTAAAGCCCTCTTTAATGAATATTGGTCATTTTAATTACGATATTTTAAAATATGAATCTTGATTTCAGTAATCCTAAAAAAAATGGAATTATAGAGATACTCAATTATTTTTCTGAATTGATAATGAAAAATTTAAACAAAACTTCATATAACAATTTTAATATGACATGCTAAATATAACAATGATTTGTTTTATATGACATCAAAATCAACTGTTCTGCTCCTGGATAAATAAGCAAAAGGAATCCTATGATTCCTGAAAGTGCATATAATCTCAATGCATATAATACATATACCACAATGTATATAACAAAGTTTAAAAAATATAAATAGGTGTTAGTATTGAGAAAAGTCATGTGCTTCAATACAAACAATAAAGTAATAACAAATTCATTACACGGGCGATCGGAACCCTGTAACGAGACATGGCCAGAACGTGGGCGCAGAAGGACACTCGAGAACACAAGATCCAGTCCCCCGTCCTTATCCTCACCAACCACTACTTCCCAAACACTAATTCTTTTCAATCCTAGCAACGACCACAACCTCAATTGTTTTGTTTTTCTATAAAAGTAATCAATTACTTTAAATAGTCTCCTTGACTTTCTTGCGAGAACCACAACACTGTTGAAGGGTACCTTCATTGCACAACTGTGGTGGAGAAACCAACTTCTTTCAATAAACAGAACAGATCAACTTTTAGAATGAGTTACAAACCATAATGAGAACAATAAATTATTTACCTTGATGTACATTAAATTTTTACAACAAAAAACATCTCTCCTCTTCTCAAGGTTTTATTAGTTTTATTTTTTTATTCCTAAACATGACTTATTTGTTTGCTTTCTCTTAAATCGTTTATATTTAATGAATTATTTTCAATTATACAATATTTATGGAAAAATAAGCCCAAATCCGATATGGTGAAGTATCAAAAGCGATTTACAAAAATTACATCTAACTAAGGAATATATTTTTAAAAAACTGTACCTCCACAACCCAAGAGGAGTCTTATTGTGATTCGTACTGTTTCTAGTCCAACGGCCGTTCTACGAGGAGATTAGAACGGAAGATTACACTTAGTCTTAAGTTTTTTTCGCCCATTTTTTGGGTACCAAATTTATAGATGCTGGTTTCGTCCCACGGTGGGTCTTCATACCCCAGGGTCACCCCACGCCTGAAGTAACAGAATAAATAATATTCTACCGCAGCCAGGATTCGAACCCGGGACCCAGAGAACAGTTGATAGTGCTCTATCCACTAGACCACACCGCTCTCCCAAGCAATAAATAATATATCATAAAAATGATTAAATTTATAATCATTTATATAACTAATACATTATATAAGCAAACGGTCATTTAAGGACATATAACATGTTCAGCTGGAAGAAAACAGGAAGCACGTAGGGTAAGATAAGGTTTGCTAAATCAGTTTGGTAATCTTAAACCAAGAATACGAGAAAGTTTATATTATGAAAACTTTCTAAATATGTAAAAGCATGAATCCGGAAAATTTCGGATATAATTATATAAATTAAATCATGAAGAAACAACTACAAATACTTTTTTTTTTCCAATTACCTGGTATGCTAAAAAGGAATTGGGATGATATACTTCGAACCCGAGTTTAAACAGATAAGGGTTTTTTTACATTCAGAGTAGTTTTTTTACATCCGTTTTGTGTCAAATCCATAACATAGAAAATCAGAAGATTTTTAAGAAAAGCGGCAAGGGGAAGATATGCAAGAATATTTCTTTCAATCCAAATTATTGACACTTAAAAATCTGTATCGATATCTGAACTTGAAATAATTGGAATTTCAACTACATAATTAGAATAATTACAAAATAATTTGAAAACAAAATTCAGCGGAACTGATCCTGTGGTGGTTGCTTGGTCTAGAGAAAATCGTAACATATCCTCAATGATATAAACCAGAATTCCTTGAACTTATACGAGCCAAGGTCAACTCGCATTAGAGCCAAAGGAAGTAAAGCACTATCAATAACTGAATGAAGATTATGTGATGATCGGGTTTATTTAATAAATATTTAACACTACCACAACATACCTGTAAATAATTATTATACATCATGATGGGGTAGTTGGTTGAGGATACGTTCATAAAGAAAACACTCAATTAAGAAACTTATTTTATTGTGCCGAAGTTTCGGTCTTCATTGTGGACCTTCACAAGGCTAAGAACAAAAAGATAACCAATACAATTAAAAAAAAAATAAAAGTTGAGAGTAATAAAATATGGAAACAAACAAAATTGTTCTTAAAACTTTAATTAGTTGCTTGGAATCACATTACAGTATTTTATATAACCTTTAAGTGGTGAGGTGAGGTCTACAGGTCCCCAGGGCCACTTTAAAATTTCGTGAATCCCAATGTCCCGATCCGATCGCCTTGTGAAAATCTGACATTTCCTGTCTCCACATGATTGTAATATAGCATCCTTTTTTAGTCAGTTTTTTTTCGGGTATTGCTTTAGGACAGTGTTATTGGGGTCCTATAGACCTCACCTCACTATTACTGTTCAGATTTATTAAAAGTGTTTTTAAATTTGTTGAAAGAAATGTTTCGCGATCGAGTTATTTTACGCAACTTTTTTATTTTATTAAGAAGCTGGGATCATCCTTGTTAAAGGATCACATGACCAGACGGTCAGAAAATCCCAGACTTCCCCGGGAGCTTCGGTTTAAAGCTCAATCATTCTCAGGGAAAAAACCCAGAAGAACCCAATACTTATAGTCAGGAGGTCCCTCCGAATAAAAGGAGATGCTATTTTTGTCCAAGGAGCAAGGATAGGAAGTCATCTATAGTTTATATTAAACGTGAACAAAATATTTGTGGACAATGTTCGGTTTCCTATTGCAAACACTACGCCTAATTTTAGCTGGGCATACTTTTTTTACAATATAAAAGTTTTATTTTTATTAATTAATAAACTTTAAGATAAGGACTTGTTTATACATTATTTTACAAATGTTTTCATTGCTTAGAATATAACACTAAAGAATAAATAAAAACTATTTAATATCATCAGGCATTTATTCAATTTTATAAGTATCCTTTCGTATGGTACCTATTGAAAATAGGTTGAATTAACGTATCTTAACAAGAATAAACAATTCTAGATGTTTTAGGATTAAAAAAAAAAAAAAAAAAAAAAAAGAGGTCTGGGGTCTAAGAGACCCCACCCCACCAATTTTTGACTACTAATTTCACCTCACCATGTTATATACTATACAAATACCTTTTTTCCCATATTTTAATTCAGTTATCTTATTGTTGTACATAATATTATTTTTTTTTTATCTTCTAATTGCATCTTTCTTAATTGTATTGGTTATCTTACCTTTTAAAGCCTTGATGTAGACCGAAACGTCGGCTTGCAATAAAATAAGTTTATCTTATTACCAACTTCTCCGTCATATATTCTCAACGGTCAACAATAACTCCATCATTATTATACATTATATTATGGATGTATTATACCGGGGTGAGAAGAAGCCTGTGATGGGAGGGAGGCGCCGGATGGTGGTGCGGCATGTAGCAGGGAGGTGGCCCGGCGGTGTGCGACACCCAGGTCATGTAGCTCACCATACCCGCCGTCATCCTCTGTCCCCGAGACCAGGGCCTGTATTGCAATCCTCTAGCTATATCTTCTCTTTTATTACACTACATATTATACCTTTCTCTCAGCAATTATAACGCTCTCACTGTTCCAACATCACTTTAATTATTTTTTAATGGGACACAAGACACGGTTTAAATATAACTTCAGCAATACTAATCTTGAAGAAGTAAGAACAAGGATGGAGCTAGTCCAATGGAAAGTTTTCAACACGCTGATTCAGAGAAACCTTCACTTCTAGTCTATGACTCACAAGTTGCAGTCTTAACAGGTTCGTAGTCAAGAGTATAATTTATCCAGGTATATAATCATGTTTATAGTCCTTAAATCCTATTTATATGTACTATGAACAATGTTAAGTTAATAGAATAATATAATTGAAACAGCATAAATGTCGTCACCTATCCCCGTATGAAACGCGAAAATTGCTCTTAACCTCCATATAAATGGGGAATAAAAAAAAGCTGAAAATTATTTCATAATGATTTCTTATTCCCAAATAACAATATTAAGGTATAACTGTTTAAATAGATGTTGATAGGCAAGTAAGTAATAGGAAAAGAAATAATTCAAAGGATCATATCATATCACTACCGCTGATTTCAGAATATCAAAATATCAACATTTTTGGTATTTATTTATTAATTAGAAAAAACGGATTTTTTTTTATTCGTTATTCGGATTCTACGCATCTTGAAACGTAAGTTCTGAAATTTTAGGAGGGATTATTATTATTTTTATTTTTTTTTTTTTTGGTCTATTACCAAGGGTCTCATTTCTCGGTTAAGAAAACACTGGTAAATTTTTTCGCTATCTTCAAAAATAACTGAGTTATTAAACTAATCACTTTTAATAGGCCGGTTTTTTTCCGTCGTATTTTTTGTTTTTTGGTCGATTTTAAAGGTTCATGATTGAAAATATACGATTGCATTCGGGATTAAAGGTTTTGTGAATACGAATGTATTCGCATTTTTTTTTTTTTTTAAATATATGAATTTTTGAATTCATATTAAAAAATACGAATACGAATATGGGTAACTTCCCTCCTTAGCAGGCGTGAATACGAATACGGTGGTATTTAATCTTGTATTAATAATACCATATTGTATTAGTAATACCATACAATTTAATAATTATGGATTTTTTTCTAATATGAATCGTATACGGTAGAAAAAACTCGTGCAATTACGAATATCACAACTCTCGATTTTTTAAATACTAATACTGTTTCACGGTATACGGTGGTGTTTCGATGGATACAATAAAACGCATACATAATTATTTTGTTCGATTCATCTTATGGGCACTCTGCTTCTCTCTAATTTTAGGGCAAGTTGAGGTAGATTTACCCTTCAATTTGTCGCAAACATTTCCTTGTATCATTCCTTTACCAAGTTATCCAATCCCACCGCCTATCTCGCATTTTCTACCTTCTGCAGTTCAAATCCTCTGTCTATCCCCGTTATACACGCTTCTGGCCTTCAGATTTGAACACAACGAACCACTGCACATTTCGACATAACTAACTTCCCTCATACCATCCTTTGGAATTCTTTTATTTTTATATCCGTCGCTTAAACTCTCCTCCTACCTTCAAATCCCACTTATTTAACATCTCATGATCATCCAGCCACAAAAGAACTGTAATTAAGATAAAATTTTCTTTTCTTTTTTTTATTTTACAAAAGTCGGTTTTCTATATTGTGTAAATGTTATTCTAAAGAGACTTGTCCCATCAAAATGATAAATTTATTTATTTAAATTCAGTAAAATGAAGACTAAACGAAGAGGTTCGTGCACCATACTATACTACTGAATAAAATTAAACCAGACTTTGCGAAGTGCAGCAAGATACGAAACCAAGGACAGTAATCAATGACGATATATTACAAGGGAACCGTTTCCATTTAGGAAATAGCTATGACGAAACAATGAGTTAACAAACTGGCCGGGAATCAACGTTTTACTATTTAATTATACCCTATGATGAAAAAATCTTTTTTTTCCATTTATCAAGAAGCACAATAGAATGATATACCTAAATCTCTATACGGACTGAAAGCAGGTTGCCAAATCGAAGGGGACAGTGAATGTACTGATGAAAGGAAGGAAAATATGACTACATAGGCAACAATAGTTCATGGATCTAGAGGATAGATAAAAGCTTCCTCAATTGACTTTGTAACAGCAAGGTTGTTGAACCATTTGTCGAGTCTGGGACCATTAGCATATCACGGTTATATTTGCAGGTCGATTGCAACAATTGTGCCATCTACAGAATAAATAAGGTGTATGGTTAAAACAGAAATAAAAAAACAGTGAAATGAAAACAGTCGGATGATACTAACTGACCAACACAAAATTTCCCTTTAAAGTGAACCTGACCAGTAACTCTACAACCCATGAAGGGTCTTGAACTCATGTATTCATATACATATTCGTAATGTTTCTAGGCCAGAGTGTGAGGTGATTCGGCGAGATCACGCTCAGCCGCCAGGTTTTTTCCCCATTTGTGGGTGCCCACTTAATAGACACTGGGTGTGACCCAGGAGGATCTCAATACCCCAGGAATCGCCCCCCGACCTGATAAAAATATCTATAACAACCGGATTCGAACCCAGGACCCGCAACACAGTAGACTAGCGCTCTATCCACTAGACACGGAATTTCCAAAATGAACCTGACACGTAAGTTTAAATACTTAAGCTGTTTTCATAAAAAGTATATTGTAAGATGCGATCGCAAATTCATTAGACTTTAATGACCATCATTACAGCCAATATTGAGCAACATTACCTATTGAACCAATTTCATCCAAAAATATCTGTTTATGATGGTCAAAGCAGTTAAATAATTTTCGTCAATTTTAAAATGTAACATTAAATGATAAAATTGTCGTTTAATTTACCTTCGTCATTAAATTTAGGATTATTTTTCAACTTTATATTTTATGTCTTAAGTAGGTAACTTTAATATTTTTAATTTACATAGCTATAATAATTTAAATCACATGAAATTCCGTTATATTTAATTAAAAATCTGTCAATTCCTGTATCATTATTCTTCTTATGTCAGATAAGGACTTAAAACTCGAACGAGGTCATAAATCAAACATTATATTTAATTGTTTTATCAATTTCACTTCTAATCTTCTTGGTTACTAAAATTTAATAAGGTTTATTTGAAATATAAATTATATAATTGCATTATTATAAATATGACTAAGAGTTAATTAATCAGCAAGAAAGAGATTAAACTGGAAATACCCTCACACTCAACCCCTATTGGTCCGGAACTAGTTCGACATATCCCACTCGACAGATACCCTTTTTTGCTTTTAAAAATATTCAGACAACAGGAAAAAGGAGGTAGAAACAGGAATAACGGGATCTTTGGCGACCGAGAGCTGAGAGTTCCCAACGTTTGCAAGACAATGAAGGCTATACAGTAAGTCGGAAAAAAAATATATATGTCTCACATTGTTCAGCACCTAATTATAATATGTTAATTACTGACAAAATACCCAAACAGAATAGCAATGCGTTTTTCTGAAGGAATATTATTCCGTTGTTAAGAAAAGCTAAGTCAAAATTTCATTATTGATCAGCAGTGGTATAAACATTTAATTTCATAAGACGTTCCTAAAGTATCGTTATGATCCCGACTTAGTATGCCCTAGCATGAAATTATGGGATTTGATCTTTTTTACTGACTTCTCAGCTCCTACTTATCACCATTATAAAGGCGAGTTTATCGACCTTACAATCCCTTCTGGATTGAAAGCATAGTTAATTTTAAATTGCTATAAAGGTTTGTTTAATAACGGGTAAAATTATATTTTTTTTCAACGTATACACCTATTATAGACCAGATAGAAGAAGTATTTATTGAGTAAAAATCTAACATAAGAAAAAGCTCGACTTTAAATTAGCTTTTATTCCTCTGGGACAAAAACAAATTAAATTTTTATAGGTGGAATAATCAGGAGTCGGTCTTTTTTCTAAATATTTTAATTTTGCTGACGTTTCGGCTCAAGCTTGTGAGCCATCATCAAAACTCCAAAATTTTAAGCATAACAAGTTTATGATTGGACATGGCTCAGTAATGCCCTGATGATGGCTCACAAGCTTGAGCAATAGTTTCTACAGTCGACCATACATCCTCAATTAAATTTTTCGTTATAATACAACAATGAATATTTGTATTTATTATACCCAAATCTAACTATTACGTTTTACCAATAGTTGATAATTAATTAAAGGTAAGGAGGCATTCTTAAAATTACAAGCACAAAATTAAAAGCGGCTGGTTCTTAATTTTTCCACTTGGATGGATAACTGAAGAAGCCCGAAAGGTGTATGAAATTATTTTTTTTTAATGATTTTTATCAAGATATCAACAATAGTTCTTTAATTTTTACATTTATCTATGATTAAGGCACTCTGAACTGTATATCCCATCCCAAAGACCTAAAGCCTTCGATCGATCCTTTCTTGCCCGCTCTACTGTATTCTAGAATTTCATTTCTTTCAATACACACCGTGTACCTCTTCCTTATCCGCATTCAAATATATCCGTTTCCAACACCTAACATCCCAAACAGACGATTGTTGATTGTAAATTAGATTTTTGATTGAAAGAGCTCAATCATTATATTGACCGAAAATCTTGTTCTTTTCTGGTTTAAAATTAATTGATCTTTTTAAAAATTATAAATAAATGTCTTTCTCTACCTCCTTTACCTATGTAAATAATTAAATATATTTAATGTATTATGGCCAAATATTAAATCTTCATTTGTAACATTTATGTTATTCTTAAGGAACTAAGTCCTTAAGTAAACATCGTTTTCTGTTCTATCGATACAAGATGAAAAATCCAGATATCGGAATTATTATTTGCTTGGTGGTCATATTTGCGGAGAAAGTTAATGTTTCCTCTTTTCAAACGTGGGTCCGCCAATGTCTCAAACGCGACCTTCAGACAGATCTATTCAACAATGTGTGTAGGTCAACGAATCTGAGTAATTAAGGTTTATCATCCACGAATTTCACAATAAAGTACCTTTTTTGGAATGAAAAGCGAAACGCCCAAAAATAAAACAAATCTGTGACGAGAAAGTATTTAGTTATGGAGGAGTGAAAGGGAACCAAACCGCTATCCAAACAAAATCCCTCCCCTGAATGAGAAATAAGGACAATCTGGGTCGCCCGATCTAGAAACCGATTCAGGGGCCCATCTTCGTTAGGGTGGAAAGTAACTCCTGAACATTACTAAGACTCCGGTGTAGCCAAAGCGTGCTTCGGAGCACTTTTCCTTATAGGGCTGAGAGAAGTAGAATAATTGCTACTAGGCCAATTGAAATAACCTACTATTTGAGAAAACGAAATAAAAATAAATTAATTAAAAAAAGTAAAAACAATACTAACTATTACTATTAAGAAAATAAACGGCTGAAATAAAGGCGTTGATGACACTCGGTATTACGCCACAAAAATTAACCATGAACAACTATTGAGAAAAGAAAAATAGTAAAAAGTATTTTAAAATAATTATGTTATAATTAAAGTATTTTGGTTGACAGGTTTGAATAAGGATTATAAGATAAAACAAAAAAAAAAAGATCTGCCGAGCTTTTACAGCAAATAAAATAAAAATATATACATTTTAAAACTTTACAATAACATTCATTTCTCATAGAACGGCATCTAATGAAAAATAACTTTAAAAAATCGCTTCAAACGCAAGTTAATATCAAAGACTTCGTTCTTAAAACCATCTAATAATTGTTAAATATTTAGATTTGAAACACTCAATGTACGACGAAAATGACCTACATGGTTAAAAATTCCAATAAATCTGGGTAATTTACACTATAAAACACCCCTTATATGCATATGCTAAATTTAAAATACTATAATTTCTTTTTCTTATATGATTTCATTTAAGCTGCAGATAAATCATGTCACTGAGTAAGAAAAGCCTTCCTCTGAAATGTTCTGGTTGGATTCCAAAAGTTAGCTGGAACATGATCATGGTCTGCTTTTCTTCTTTTCAGTTAAATATAATTTGGACACGGAGAACAGTAACTTCAGAGTTCTTTCTATCTATTTACATTGGCGGGATTTACGTTAACGGATCAAAACAAAACAAACGTAAAAAGACGTCAGAGGAAAAACCTTGGTCCGGGTGCTTTTTATAAGCCAGATAACACAGGGTGCAGAGCTGAATTAAGTAAAATAAGGGTTTTCGTAATTCTGAAAATTTTTTTCGTTTTCTGAAATCCGTGAAAGAATATTGATTAAATTATTTTTATTTTATTATCATTATTATCCATATAATGAACAATTCTTAATTTTTAGTTTTTATTACTAATTTGTTCCTTTTTATGTAACCTCTATACATTTTAAGGAACTGCGGAGTTAAAATTTTTAAACTGAAGAATATCTGCGACGGGACTCGCTTCTGGCAATTATTTTTATTTTTTTCATCAAAATTTTTATTCATATATATAACAATTTGTATCAACTGGATTAAAGAGTTTAGTAAGGAGCTACGATAAATAACCTTTTTAAAATAAACTTAGCTCATTTTTTACTTTCACTTACCTATACATGAAATATATAGTAAGGGAAAGTATTGCGATCGTGAAAATTTTCGAATTCTAGTTTTCAACGAAAATACACGTTTTAGGGTCCCCTGAGTCCAAATGACCAAGTCCTGCAAAAAGGTCAGTGTGTGTGTGTGTGTGGTAAGTCCAGCGCGAAAACGAAAAGTCCTATGAAAATGAAATTTCATATTTAAGACAACGATAGAGCTGAGATGTTACAACTTTTTCATCAAAATCGCCTTACCAAAAGACCTACTTTATACCATGCATTTTGCTCCTATTTACGATTTTCACAAAAACAGCTCTAACGATTTTGATTAAACTTCCTATATCAATGTGAAATTGGACAGGCTTTAATATCTTGTAGGTTTCATTCTGATTAAAATAGTCTGACAGGGCTTAAATGCCGATATTTCAATTTTCCCCCTCTTAAGTACCTTTAATTTTTTAGTTTTTATGAAATTTACAATATCATCAGATTAGCATTGCTAAAAAACAGGTAAATATATAAGTTGAACGAATTGATATCCAAATAAAGGAAAAAAGTGCAAAAATATTTGTTTAATTTCATATTTAAGACAACGATACAGCTGAGATGTTACAACTTTTTCATCAAAATCGCCTAACCAGAAGAGCCACTTTATACCATGCATTTTGCACCTTTTTACGTTTTTCTCAAAACGGCTCTAATGATTTTGAAAATTGGATGAAATTTAATATGATGTGGGTTTCATTCTGATTGAGATAGTATGACAGGGCTTAAATGCCGATATTTTAAAATTTCTTCCTCTTAAGTACCTTTAATTCTGTACATTCCAAAAGATTAGTAATATCATCTTAATGATATTGATGAAGGAAGGCTAAATATACAGGTTGGACGAATTTGATGACCAACGGAAGGATAAAGGAGTCGAATTATTTTTTTAATGGATTTTTTTTTTTTTTTTTACAGTAATACAGACGTATAATATATCGTTGGAAAGAGAATGATTTTAGAAAAAATATTATCTGATACAAAAAATAGTTAATGGTAATATAAAGTGACGAATAGGAAATAAACTAATTACTGATTAACAATTTAATATAGTTACATTGTTTAATCTGAATCATATGTTTCCAACAAAAATGAAATTACGTTTTATGAAAATCAACATAAAATATTTTAAAATTGAATTATATCTAATAGTTTATAAATTGATCTTAACAGTCGTGGTAAGTGAAAGTCGTGTGTTGCCCCCACTAGATTTTTTTTCTTTCTTTGAGTTCTGATAGCATGACATGCAAAGAAAGTCGAAACAATAAAATAATGGACCAACATTTATTCCTTGTTCACATCTTTAAATCCTCGACAGCCGTATCTTTTATTTAAGAGATCTGAAGAGTAAAGATACAGACGATTCCATTCATTACCCGACAGTAAATCTTCCAAATTATTCCGCTAGAGCTAAGACAAGCGAGTACTCGGAGCTCATCTGAATAGTTAATGACTTATTTCTAATCAGCGCAATTAATTTCCAAGAAGAGATGTAAATTAAGATTAGGATTAGGATTTAAAGGACTATATGCCAAATCCATTAATCACAAAAATGCTTTTAAAAATGACTGGAAAATTATACTTCGCTTTTTATCATTATTATTGCTTCTAAATTCGCAATTGTCGTCAGAAGACCGTTGTTATGTTAAAAAAAATATAGTGCAATGCAAACAGCTGATAAGATACGACTAATCTATATATAGATAATCTAACAAAGCGCTGAATACAGTCCCTAATACCTGCACAAGGATAAAAATAATTTAAGTTTTACATAATCATGAAAATCTGTTTACGCTCCTATAAAAGTGATATAATGAGTATAAAGAACCAAAGCCAAGGCGCCAGGAGCTCCTTTAGAAATATCTACGGTAAGGACCATCCCTTCCCATAATACAAGTGTATAAATATATTATCTTGTACATTCTTACAAGGCTGCAACAACCAATAAACTCCTGTACAAACGCTAGCCTTATAGCTCTTTCCTCTCCTGTATACCCTCCAGAACATGTACGTGTAACTTTACAGCTAGCTTCTTTAAGTCTAGACTTTTATAAAATTTATTTAATTGCAGATACATACTTTTTTTTTAAATTAGTGCTGGCAACACACGACTTTCACTTACCTTGACTGTTAAAATCAATTTAAAAACTATTAAATATACTACAATTTGAAAAATATTTGAAGTAGACTATAATAAAACGTGTATTTATTTTCGTTAGAAACATATAATTTAGATTAAATAATGAAACATTATTTAATTGTTAATCAGCAATACGTTTATTTCCAATTCGCCAAATTATATTACATTTTACAATCTTGTATCTGATATTATTTTTTTCTAAAAATATTTCTGTTTTTAACGGTATATTATGCATCTACATTACCGTCCTTAATATAAAAAAACCCAGAATTAAGTTAAAAAAAAAGTTCTTCTGTTTTATCCTTTGGTTGTTCATCAAATTCGTTCAACTTATTTATCAATGCTAACAAGATGATGTGCCTATTTTTTTTAATCTACAAAATTATAGGTAGTTTAGATTAAGAAAATTTAAAATATCACCATTTAAGCTCTGTCAGACTATTTAAATCTGAAAAAAACCTACATACATAATCATGAAATGGAGAAAGTATTTTAAATATATCAGAAAATAATAATAAATAAAATAAAATTTCAAAATCTCTCTGTAAATCAGAATAGAATTCTTGGTGTGCTTGTCCGAAAAGATGTAGATAATTTTTAAATGTACCAGATTCCATGAACCATTTTTGCCTAAAATATCAGCGTGAGTCATAAGCATAAGGGTTATGAACCTATCATTAATTTTAACAAAACAAATAAAATTGTATACCCCTTTATAATTTCAAGATGATTTAGATATAAATTTTAATATAATGAGAAATCGGTAGGAGCTATCGAATACCTTCTAAGAATATCCTGAGGTCGTGAATATACAACACGCGGCACTAGCCAGACCCCTAGCTTTATAAATTAAAGTGAGAAATAATATTACTCTTCAATAACTGTCCAAAAAATTTATTTATAAATGTGAAAGGAATTAATAAGACGAAAAACGCTGCAGTTTATTATTTTCAAATAACAATATTAGGATATAACTGTTTATATAGGTATAAATTAAGTAATATGAAAAGCAATAATTCAAACGATAATATAACATCACTACCGTGATTTCAAAACGCAATATCTCAGCTATTTCTTACCCAACGTCGATGATTCTTTTTTCATTTTGTCAAAAAGTTAATTCTCTATCAAACGGCACTTTTTTTATTAATTAATTAGAACAAACGGATTTTTTTTTATTCGTAATTCGGATTCTACGTATCTTAAAACGTAAGCTTTACCCATTTTTCTCTATCTTCAAAAATTAACATAATAATATCAAAAACAAGCGTATATATAAGTGAGATTTAATTTTTTTTTCCTTCTTTTTTTTTGATTAGCGCGCTCTACTGATTCTAAAACTCTATACATACTTTTCTCTATCGTAAAAAAAACTGAGTTATGAGCGTATTTATGTGTGAAATTTCAATTTTTTTCTCTTTTTTATAATTAATCGCGGTGTTTTTGTCGGAAAACCCTAATATTTTTTTTCTTTATCTTTAAAAATAAAGGAGTTATTGAATTAAATCACCTTTAATCGTCCGCCATTTCAAAACTAACCAGCTGAAATCAACATCTAGGTGTTAAGGTCATCGTTGCATGGACTAGAATTTTTGAGGATAATTTAAAAAAATTGGTCCAGTAGTTTCCGATAAATGCCGCGGACGGTGGACAAACGGATTTTTTTTTTTATCCGTTATTCGGATTTTACGCATCTTGAAACGTAAGCTTTCAAATTTTAAGTAGAGGTATTTTTTTTTTTTTTTTTTTTTTTGGTCGAATACAAAGGTTGATTATTGAAAATAATAAACCAAAATTATTATGTTTATCAACTATTCAGTCCACTCTGATTGCAAACATTCTGTCCTTCATTCACGCCGCTGCGTTCGATTGCATTTCGTAACAATGTCATATTCACCAGGGTTAGGAGACATATAGGACGGATAGGTACGCGATCAAGGATATGATTATCGAAACGAGATACAGAAGGCCTTGGCATACATATTATACGTAATAGGTCTCAGATATGGTAATCCAGGCACATCATACTTGAAGAGCAGGAAACGACAACATTTCGTCACATAAATAGGTTTTAAAATTTCACAATTTTCAAAAACCATTAAAAATAAAAATATTTAATAAACCGCAATGTTTCATATAGATTTCTTGGCGACAGGTCAGGTCACTAGGAAGAAAAGATGTTGCCAAAAATGAATCATATTTCGACGAAGTGAACAAATAATTTTTGACTTACCGTTTTCAGTAATAAGAACCTAACTATAATTTAGAAACCACACTTGATTGATAGAAGAAGTTTTTATTCCGTGGATAAAAATGACTAATTGAGTCTCAGAGCTATGTAAAAACAATAATGGCGCAGGTTTTTTAAATATTTTTTTATATCTAGTAAATATAATCAATAGTTTTTATATTGTTAGTATGTGGAGTAAAAATACAAGTACCACCATAAAAAAAATATTATACTTTGAGTTATATTATATAAAGACATATTGTATTTACATGAATTACAAGATTTTTTCTGGTTTACATTTTTTCTAACAATATGCATACACATTACAAACGAATAACGCGTATTAATTTATATTAATTTTAAATAATTATCTTCGTCTAGTTGAATATACATATTTTCATTCTAAATTATAATTTATGTGATAACAAATTTGATGTAGGGTTTCATAAAATTCCAAATTATTTTTAAATGCTCATATCTACAAGCATTTTTTAAGAAAATTAGTAACTAAAGTTTATATCTGCTATAACTGTAATTACAATTCTTGTATTACTGATTTAGTAATAATTATAAACACAAGTAGAACTTCGATATCAGATATAAAAATCGTCAAAAAACATCATTATGTTAAAATCATCATTCATTGAACCCAAACTTTTAAGACCATTTATACCCACTCTATAAATATAACTTATTCTTGTCCATATGCCAAATCTCAAAGTGGACCAAAACATCAACACTTTTGTTTCCAAACAGGTATTAGAAAGTATACTAACTAACTAGAGACACTAATAAAAAAAGTTAATAAAAGAGAAAACAAAACAGAATTCCAGTCGAGAGAACCTTGGTCCAGCTATTGATAGACTATTCGGACCCATAAACCAGGTCCAGTTTCCAGAACCCACTTGTTTAAAATAGGTAGAGCTTTTGTAATCAACTTAACAATAGAAATGAAAAACACAATAGAGGTATACTCGACCCAAATCCAAGATGATGAAATAAGTCAACATTTATAAGAGTCGCCCGAATTAATATGCTTTATTAAACAATAGCGATATCAGCAGCCAGAAGGTATTGAAATACTTCAAGGAACTTGCCATTCAGATACGAGAATCTCAAGCCTACGATACGATGGTGAGAGCCAATATTTACAATTTGAAGAGAAAATCAGGGAGTCAGAAACTTTCATAAAACTCTAATAAGTGAAAGTGCGCAGCAGTATTAATAATAGTTTTGAAACATTTTTCATCAAGAGATACTTTAGAATGAGATGGTTGGAAATTTTCATGGTCTCGTTAACTTTTAACTTAATTAACGGAAAAAGTAAATATTTTTAAGTAGCAAGTAACTTCTGAATATTAAAAAAAAATCTAATATTAGTCACATCAAATTTAAATATTAAATATTGTAATGATTAATGATAAATATTACTTATTTTTTTAAATAATATCTTAAATGATTCTTAGAGCCATATTTAAGTTTATATAAAATTTATAATAACATTAAACATTATTAGCAAGACGCGCATCGTTGTTTATTCTTTTAGCGTTACTACGTGTGTATGTGTATATACTGCTGTGGCTAATTGGGCGATGCTATAGCGGGAGCCCTAAATTTTGGCGTGAATCTGGCATCGCAGAGACTCGAGGCATTTTACAAATTTACATCCACTCCGAAGGTCAACATAACCCAGGATTTTTTACTCACTTAAAAAATAACAGAGCCATCTGCCAGATTCGGACTCGCGACCTTGACATATAAGGTTTATACTAGACACTACCCCATACTTGACACCTCCGCATTTCGTTTTAAGAGAGAAAATTGAAGTAATAGAATATAATCTCTAAGTGAGTAATTCTCAGAGCTTATACTTTCAGTTATTCAGTTAATTTTGAGAAAACCGTAAAAAATTTGAAATATGAGGTAAAAATAACGTTTATTAGACTCATAAATTAATATTTATAGCTATTGCAGATTTTATATGCCAGCTTAAAAATTATTATGAAAGACGATATAAAACTTAAATGCTTTTTGACGATAAAATATATTGTTCGAAATATTTAGTACATTTTATCTTTTGATTTAAATATAAAAGTATTAAACTGTGAGCTATCACTAGCTTTAATATAGCACTCACTATATTAAACCGACCCACCTCATAATGAAATACAATATTTATTTTAAAATAAATACATGTAAATGTACAATAAAAAAATAACGAATTTCAAAAGTGATTCAGAAACATAAACTAGTACCTCGGTCGAAAAGGATTAATTGGGAACAACTCATACATTTATTCAACACAGTAGCTATCGCGCTTTGATGGAACTGAATATTAATAGTATTAATATTAGTTTTTATAAAGATATTTACAACCATTTTTATCAGGATCCAGTGATGACCAAAAAAGTCTTCAAATAGACAATATTGAAAAACTGAACAACATTTTCTGGTTCACTAAGTCAGCATGTAATACCCTGGATAACTTGAACTGTGAAGGTCCACACACCAATTAAGTGTCTAGTTATCTAAGGTTAACTGTTTATTATTTTTCATTGTACAGCGAATGTTTTCAGTTTGTTTTTCAAGTTGTTAATTGTTTTTGTTTGTTTTTTTTATGTTTTATTTCAGTGTCGTTTTTCTATTATGTATTAATTAAATGATAAAATGTATTATTTAAATAGTTTACAATTATTATTTTTAAGTTTTTCTCAAGAGCCGAATAAATGGACATTTATTATTAACTAGACTCATGTTGGCAATTGAAGAGATTTATAATTTGAATTGATTTGTACAAGAATGTAAATCTTAAACAAATAAATTCTATTCTATTCTATTATATTATATTCTAATATTAGTTTTTATACTCATAATTAATAAAATTAAAATACAACGTCTATATATTTTTTTCAATAATAAATTATGTTCTAAATAATTATTTGATCAAGTTCAAAACTTGTCTTTTAGCAGAGAGAGAAAAATGCTTTATTAAATAAATAAAAATTATGCTGCCCGAATACATTGGGTTGCTTAATTATACACAGCATACTTCATCCATCTACATCAGACAATTGTAAAATATTCTTCCCTTTTTTTTTTTTTTTTTTTTTTTTTTTTTAACATTATTAATTTATCCACAATCATAATTTGTATTATTAACAATTATTTCAAACATTAATCCAACTTATTTATCAATGCCTAATCAATCTTATTTGTGGTTATTTAATATATCTTTCACTCCAAAAAAAAAAAAAAAATGAATTTGGATAAAAGACTCTAATTTCGTCAATCATTTATATTTTAAAAAATCCTGTAGCAACTCTCGATAAGGTGAAGTAGTATAAACTAACCATAAACTGGATTGGGAGTCATAAAATATAAAAAATACAAACAACTAAAGATAATTCAATCAGTTAAATTTAGAGAAGATTGAAATTAAGACCTGCCTTATCCGTTATTAATTATATTACAAGCACGAACTCAAGGTTTAAGAGTTGGCTCGGAGCCAGAAAATTATTCTTTCTTCCAAGACGCCAAGTCGATCCAGTTATTTCAACATCTAGATCCATCTCCTCTGATATCATTAAGTAAACTGAATCATCACTCCCTGGTGATTTATAATTTCAATAAGGTTGTTTTTCATCCTGGGGCAAAAGGGAGATTCAGAAGGAACGGGCAAAAACAACCCCATTAATAATGATAATATAAATAGTAAACAGGAAGGAACCGTTTGAAAGTTATATTTCTAGATGATAGCCAGGACTGTTGGGAAAATCGTTTTCTTCGTAGGATGACGAGTGAAATTCTTTTCGAATTTTCCGGAATCATCGCAGTACCCTCATGGGTTGCTCTAACTTATGTAAGTATATTTCTTAACCTTAGACGTATGTAAGTAAATCCTTACAATTTTGCTAGCCTTACAAATCTTCTGCGAACCATCACTACAGTGGCCATTACAGAGCGTCGTAGGAATAAACAACCGTATCCACGGACAATAAGACATCCCAGAGAAAGGAATAAAGCTGTGGGAAAGAAAACAAATCCTGGGAAAGCATTACAATATTTTCCATTTCCTTTGAGAAAAGATCGTGACGTAACCATTACAGGGAGGGTTTTGGAATCGAAGCGTGATGAATACCACACAATGGACTCCGGGCTTTGACACGGACCAAGCTCACCGCATTGCCTGATAACAATTCGCTGAGCCTCATTGGCCTTCACATATATCTCTAGCCAATGACTGAGGACAGTACGTTACAATATAAAATATTATTCTATGACATTTCCTGCTCTTCTTTGGTTTCAAAATGTTAAAAATCGTCACTGGATTAAATATCATTAAAATGCAGCTTTCCCTAGATCAAAAGTTTGAATCCGATACCTAAAAACACCCAATCCAATCCACTGAACATTGTTCAAGCCCAAATTCTCAAGACCTTATCTTTTTACCTACGAATCGGGGAACTCGTGGCGGGTACCAGCGCCAGATAACTTTTAAGGAATTCATTCCTAAAAAGTTGACAAAAAGAATTAAAAAAAAGACTTTCCTAATCTTTAAGCATAAGCATTTACAATTAAAAAAATTAATTATTTGACTGTTTAATAAATGGGATTGAAGATAGAATTTCCTAAACTAAACAGTTCAAACTAAATAGTGTCAATCAATGATGATGACCCACAATGGGGGTCGAAACGTTGGCAGACAATAAGTATTTAAAGCTATTTAATTGTTTTCTATAAGCAATGAAAATGTCTAGGTGGCGTGTTTAGAAATCGATAAAAATAGTTCATAAAAAATTAAAGATTCCTTCCGTCCACTTTCATCAGAATATTCTTTTAGCAATTCATTTGATTCTCCTCTCAAATCTCTCCCCGAATATCAACAATTTTTAATCACATAAATTATGTTGTATAGAACTGAAGTCTACTAATTTTATTAATATACAACATTGAATTTATAAAGACGTAGAAACTTCAAGGAAAAACTAAAACAAAGAAATGGTTAAAAAATCTTTACGTCAATTGTTTCATGAAATATTAAATAGGTAATTAATAAAATGAATAATTTTCAAAACGTTTCACACAAAATAAACTGAATTATGTAATCCTCATATTTAGCTCTTTAACATATTATAAATATGACTTGGAATCGAATTTATTTCCAATAAAGTTGCTTAAGACGTGTTAAATATAGTATTTAGGTTTATTAAAAAATAAATAAAATAATGCATTATGTGACGGCTTCAAACGTGCTATAAAGTGATTTCTCATGAATATAATCCTGTGCTTATCCTTCGCTATGAACAATATAGGCTAATTCGCAAGCAGCTGCATTAACAAACCTATTTCCTGTAATATACAAAAAAAAGGCGAGAACAAAAGCGAGTAGGAGGACAAGATGAAACGACGTCCTCCAAGCGCGGTCCTTGGGAGGCAAACTATTGCAAAATAGTCTTTGTTAAGGTACCTTGCTTTCAGTTAGCTTCAATATCTCCTGACGGATATATCCCCTCAGTCCTTCCCCTTCCTAGTCCGCCAGGGCAACGAAACAGAGAGATTGGAAACGAGAAGAAATTTATAACCGGGATATTATACAAAAAAAAAAATGGTACTTGCCAATTTGGAAATAAGTAAAAAAAATAACTTTTGAATATACTCTTATATCTACAAACGAAACGATGTATAAGAGCATCCATAACATGATAAACCATCTTAACAAATTAAGAGAAATTAAACTAAGCAAAGAAATAACGAATATTTCTTTATATTTAGAAATCAGTTAGCTGTTTTTGATGAGCAGAAAAAATTAAAAACCTAGTAATAATATTACTTTCACTTGCCTACAATATGTATTATATCATAAGGAAAGTATCGCGATTTTGAAAATTTTCAGATTAGACTTTTCGCAGTAAATACACGTTTTAGGGCCCCTTGAGTCCAAGTGACTAAGTTCCGAAAAAAAGGTGTGTTGCTCGACAACGATAAGTTTTATAAAACTGAAATATATTTTAGAAGCGTATATGCCTGTTATATTGCAGCAACTTTATCATCAAAATCGGCTAACCAGAAGAGCCACTTCGTACCATGCATCCAGCAGCTTTTTATGATATTCACAAAAATGGCTCTAACGATTTTGATTAAATTCGCTATATGGGTGTAAAATTTAATAGGCTTTAATATTATGTAGGATTTATTTTGATTGAATTGTATGACAGGGCTTAAATGCCGATATTTTAAATTTTCTTCCTCTAAAGTACCTTTAATAAGCTGAGCGAAGTTGATAAACAGCTAAAAAAGAAGAGTGCAAACATTTTTTTTTTTTGTTGTAATTTTTGTATTTTTGATAATTAGAACAGTAATATAGACATATAATATACCGTTGGAAAGAGAAAAATTTTAGAAAAAATATTATCTGATATACAAAGTTGTAAAAGTTAATATAAAGTGACGAATAGGGAATAAACTTATTACTGATTAACAATTAAAAATATTTATATTATTTAATCTAAATCATATGATTCCAACGAAAATGAATACACGTTTTATTAAAATCAACTTCAAATATTTTTCTAATTGAAGTATATTTAATAGTTTTTAAATTGATTTTAACAGTCGAGGTAAGTGAAAGTCGTGTGTTGCCTGCACCAGATTTTTTTCAACTTAACTTCAGTTATTAAATTGATTTTAAAAAGAGAGGTATATATAAATCGTGTGTTGCCCAAATCAGATTTTTTTACTTTAAATCTAGTAGATAAGCAATTAAGTACTTGAACAGACCGAGACCAAAGAGACGCTAGAATACAGGAAATGACATATATGTTCACGTCAAGGATATCTTCTACAGGAACTGTCTTTCAATGTATTTGACCTATTGCAGAAAAAAAACCTAAACTGATACGATAACTAATTTACAAAAAAACAAAACAACTAAAAGTCAAAAGTTCGATTGAAGCAATAAAAATGTCATGAGTTCAGGCAACTGACGTAAATTATCGTCTTGTGTATAAGTATCATCATGTAACCCTATTGACATACGTTTATAAAAATTGATCTGGATAAAAATTCCAACAAGTGGTTTGATTTTTGAATGTCACTAATTTTTATATGTAATTTGTTTCTTTATTATTTTTGTCATTAAGAAGTCAAAATTAAAACGTTAAATTCCTGCGAATAAAATAATTGTAATAAATTATTTTTAACGTATTAGGAATTTTATTGAAAAACTACACACAAATATAAAAATAACAACAGATTTACAAAAAGTTTTCAAAAGAGACAATATATTTTAGGCAAACGTTTACTCAATTTTTATCGCTAAATAGTGACGATGAAACGATATTATTTTTTTACTGTTTTGGTTCATTTAATATCTGAGAAAAATAGAGTAACAAAAGATACCGATAAGACCCCTTATGACCAACAGCTGATCTGATACGAATGGTATGCATAATCGTTTATGAAAAGAAAAAAAATCAGATAAACCTCTATTCTTATCTTGCATAACTATTTTTCAAATTTAATCCGAACTGATGTCAGAACAAAATACGTAATGTTTAGTATATCTATTGCTCAAACACTCAGATATATTTGTTTTTAATGCATATCCAGGCATAAAGAAATTTCTGGACCAAAGGTCCAAAAATCTGGTGAGGGCAACGCACGAATTTCTAAGCACTGTCAGACTATTTAAATCAGAACTAAACCTACATGATGTTAAAGTCCATTAAATTTTACATCAACAATAGTTAGAGCCGTTTTTGATCATAAAGTCTTTGTAACATCTCGGGCATATAGTTAAGTTATCTTTAATATGAAATTCCATTTTCATAAGACTTTTCCTCTACGCTTGGGAGTACCCACCCTCCCTCTCCACCACACACGCCTTTTTTTCGGAACTTGGTTATTTGGACTCAGGTGACCCTAAAATGAGTATTAAATGAGTAAAACTGGAATTCGAAAATTTTCACGATCGCAATACTTTCTCTTACTATAATGATGGAGTTTTGTTGACCGTAGAGAAATTAGATGAGGAAGATGGTTGGGGGTGCGGTCATAAATTAAAACCACACAATTAAAAATAAGAGTTATTTTTATTATGTGCCGACGTTTCGGCCTACAATGTGGGCCTTCATCAGGGCTAAAAGAAACAAGATAACAACCAATGTAATTAGACTTAATAATGCGTTAGGTATATAATAATAATATGACAGTAATAAATTATGGGAACATAAATAATATTAAATGTAAAATGATAATAAGATGACAATTATAAAGTATGGAAATAAGGTGACAGTTATAAAGTATGGAAATAAACAAAATTAAGATGATAGTTATAAAGTATGGAAGTAGACATAATTAAGATGATAATATTGTAATGAGAATATATAAATAGAGACTCAGTAAATGAAAAAAATGATAAAGGAAAAATATGTGAACAATTAAAATTTTAAATATTAACAATTATGAGTTGATATATGACGGTAATATATTAAAAACATAGTTAAGAGTATAGGTAATATATAAAAAAAATATAGTCATTACAAAAGAGAAACAGTATGAATAAAAAATAATAATTTAAATTTTAAAATAATGTAATATTAAACTAATAATTATATGTCAGGATATGTAATGGAGAAATATATGGGTATGGAAAGGGAATGGGCGATGAAAAAAGACCCTTATAAATAAGAAAAAAATATACATACATGACGTGCAAGCTTTGCCTACGAAGTGATGTTTCTCAGTTTAAAAAACGCTCATTGCGTGGAACGGAAAATATGAGAACTAGAATGTCCGTTAGGAAAATTCCAAGAAGCTAAGTTATGTTTACTGATTCGATTGTTAAAAAATAGCCAAAAGTCATTACTTGAGAGTACTTGAGTTATTACTTATGAGTATTTGATAAAATTGTAAGAAATAGTGACGAGGTAAAGATTAAAAGATTTTAAGTAATAACGGATGACGATAATAAATGATGAATGATGATAAGGTAATAACGAATGACGATAAGGAGCTGTCGAAGGAAATGATAAATAAACAGTAATCTAGTAGGTAAACAAATAAATAAATAAAAAAGGGAGTACGAAAATTAAATAAATATATAAATAAAAAATTGATAATAAATAAATAAAAATAAAATTATGAAGAGATGATGAGGTGGTTGTTTAAAAAATGAGCTAGGGATGCTTTATTAAATTTAATATTTGGGAATAAGCTAGTGACAAGTTATGTTTGTCAGTCTTTTGATTAACAGGAAGGGGTTCTAGTTGTATGTAAATGCATTCTGTAATGAGTCGTTTGTCATGGTTGGGAACAGTGGCAAGAATGGATGTTTTATCAAAATCAAAGGAATGGTTAAGGGTTAAGGAATGTTCTTCTTGCCACTGTTCCCAACCATGACAAACGACTCATTACAGAATGCATTTACATACAACTAGAACCCCTTCCTGTTAATCAAAAGACTGACAAACATAACTTGTCACTAGCTTATTCCCAAATATTAAATTTAATAAAGCATCCCTAGCTCATTTTTTAAACAACCACCTCATCATCTCTTCATAATTTTATTTTTATTTATTTATTATCAATTTTTTATTTATATATTTATTTAATTTTCGTACTCCCTTTTTTATTTATTTATTTGTTTACCTACTAGATTACTGTTTATTTATCATTTCCTTCGACAGCTCCTTATCGTCATTCGTTATTACCTTATCATCATTCATCATTTATTATCGTCATCCGTTATTACTTAAAATCTTTTAATCTTTACCTCGTCACTATTTCTTACAATTTTATCAAATACTCATAAGTAATAACTCAAGTACTCTCAAGTAATGACTTTTGGCTATTTTTTAACAATCGAATCAGTAAACATAACTTAGCTTCTTGGAATTTTCCTAACGGACATTCTAGTTCTCATATTTTCCGTTCCACGCAATGAGCGTTTTTTAAACTGAGAAACATCACTTCGTAGGCAAAGCTTGCACGTCATGTATGTATATTTTTTTCTTATTTATAAGGGTCTTTTTTCATCGCCCATTCCCTTTCCATACCCATATATTTCTCCATTACATATCCTGACATATAATTATTAGTTTAATATTACATTATTTTAAAATTTAAATTATTATTTTTTATTCATACTGTTTCTCTTTTGTAATGACTATATTTTTTTTATATATTACCTATACTCTTAACTATGTTTTTAATATATTACCGTCATATATCAACTCATAATTGTTAATATTTAAAATTTTAATTGTTCACATATTTTTCCTTTATCATTTTTTTCATTTACTGAGTCTCTATTTATATATTCTCATTACAATATTATCATCTTAATTATGTCTACTTCCATACTTTATAACTATCATCTTAATTTTGTTTATTTCCATACTTTATAACTGTCACCTTATTTCCATACTTTATAATTGTCATCTTATTATCATTTTACATTTAATATTATTTATGTTCCCATAATTTATTACTGTCATATTATTATTATATACCTAACGCATTATTAAGTCTAATTACATTGGTTGTTATCTTGTTTCTTTTAGCCCTGATGAAGGCCCACATTGTAGGCCGAAACGTCGGCACATAATAAAAATAACTCTTATTTTTAATTGTGTGGTTTTAATTTATGACCGCACCCCCAACCATCTTCCTCATCTAATCTCTTACTATATATTTCATATATAGGCGAGTGAAAGTAAAAATAGACTTCGTAATGCGTTAGGTCTTGAATGAGACCTATAAAAATAATGTGAAAAGTCGTATGTTTGGGAAAAATCGGGGTGAAACTGACAACAACCGTATCAAACACTTTCCATATTCTTGCACGTGTTCGTGAAGAAAATTTTCATAACATAGTTTTTTATAGTTATTTCTACAAGGAGGTAACGGGCGGAAGTGATCGTTGGTCTTCAGGCTTTTATCAGTAAGGAAGTGAACGATGTCTTCCTCGGAGTTATTTGTTACGCTACGTCCTCGCCTCTCGCGGATAACCTCATCCATGGCGAATCCATTTTCCGGAAAAACCGAGGAAAACAAAACGAAACGTAATCCTGCTAATTTCCAGAACGAGTCGGTAATCTTCCATAAAAGGTGATATTTTAAAAATAAATTTCTATGAGCACTGATACATTCTTCGATCAGTCTGAAACCGAAAGACCCCAACACTACACTTGATAATTTTGGGGCTAATTTGTACTGATTTTCTTTTGGTCTTCTTTTGACTGAAAGTTTTGTCAACCTCAATATTTAGCGAAAACTTAATATTAACAATAGAGCGAAAACGTAATATTAAAACAGAACATATTTTTAAAAGGTATTATTATGAAGAGTAAGCAAATATTTGTTATATAAATAAACTTAAAATAAATGAGTTTACATAAGGAATATATTTACCATATTTTTCATCTACTGATTGCATATATTATTTTTTTCTAACCTCCCAACTTTCGGTACTTTATAAGGCTTTTAATCTAATGCATATTACGTCAGCTCTTTCACTCTTTAACCGATGCCTAATCACCGGCAGGATATTAAGATCGATTAATTCGAAAGTGAAGTAACATTAAACTGGATAGAACTGTAACGGACCCGGTCTCGCTCCGGTAGTCTTATCACCTTCAGGAACACTTCCTATGTTATCTTATCCGCAGAGCTCATTTGGAATTGGTGTTGGGAAAAATGTTTCCTTTAATTTATATAATATTTCATTACAAGTTGCATGTACCTTATGTACAAATACTTCTATTATATTTTAATAGCATAAAATCATATCTTAATAATATAAGAGATCCAGTGAATGGTAAGTTATCCACGCAATTACGGTCAGGGACGTTGGTGCCACAATTTATTACGAGCGTGAAATTTTCAACAGATTTTACAACAGTAACTTGTTTTTATATTAATACGGAACATTGTATGAGGTCACCTGTAGTGTAGTGGCTAGCATAACAACCTTTAACACCCAAGGTCGCGGGTTCAAAACCGGCAGATGGGCCCGAGATTTTTCACAGGATTAAAAACGATGTAAAATGTGGTCCCAAACCATATTTTATATTCTCGTGGATACAATATTTAAGAAACCCCCAAATCAAACTAAAAGGTGAGCCCTATTAACGGATCTATAACATAAAAGTGAAAATCTTTAAAAATATTAACATGCAGAGAGATGACTCCTTAAATTGCAAATGAGCAGAAAAAGTAGAAACCTCAAGCTACCGTAAGGTGAGGTACTGCAAGGAAAATAAGGGTCTAGGAAAAAAAAAATAATCCATCGTTCGATTAGCAACAGTAACATAAAACGACGTAAATAAATAAACAAACAAAACATAATATAAAATGCCTTAATGACCTCTCAAATACATTTGGTACCAGTTCGAATCCAACCTAGGCCAGTTTAAATTTATTTTGTGACATACAGAATGAATATGGAATCTTCCTTCCTCTAGTTAGGATAGATTAATAACCTCTTGGATAATCCGTCCTGTTTGCCATTATTTGAATGGAAACAGACAATAAATATTTTTTTAAACTCTCGATTTCTAGTATTTACTACCAACTTTAGAAACTCTTTTGAGTAAAATGCATAATCACACACCTTACAAAATCTCTCAGACCATGGTACTTATTATTATTATTAATTTAATTCTGATGGTTTAAAATAGCTTAGGAATTTCAGAATCCAGAAATATAATAAAAGTTAAAATTTTACTAATTCATTTGTTGTGGAAGTGCAAGTGATATTTTTCTAAGATAAATAATAGTGGCCAGTCAAAATATAACGTACACCCCTGCAGCTCAACTATTTCCGAACCAGAAATGTCAGAACCAGAGTAATGGTAGAATTACCACTAACGATTTGTGTATTGGACACGAAACAATAGAGCTCCACAACGGAGGCCAGTACCCCACCGGAATAATAATGACTTAGACCGGACTACATTCGGGGTCAGCCCTTTCCCGTTAGCTCGGGCATATGACTAAGGATTTGCCCGGTGAAAGCAACTTGAGAAATGATTTTTCTGGTTTGATTATAAGAAAAAAATATAGAAGCGAAATGAATGATTATATATGCTTTAAGGATATTTTTTTTTTATTATTTAGACAAACCAATTACCACAAAGACAGCATATCACTCTATTTGTTCATTCGTTTTTCGTAGGCATTCTAAGATAAGGTTTGTTTCTGGGTTCTCTCCCACAATTTCCAAAAATGGCTGTATTTCAGGATTTTTAGCAAACAAGCTCCCAGACATTTCAAGTTCAACATTGTTTTATTTATTTTAATTTTGTTTCATGCTGTAATGATACTATAAATGTAATGAATGAATAAATATAATGATATTTATTAATCAGGTAAACAAAGTCCAAAATAAAGATTCATTAATAATAAAAACGCATCATTTCTTTCTTTGAAGTTTGCAGCAGTTATATATATCCCATTGCCTCGCCATTTGTGGAATACGGGTGAGGTAATATGCTTAGCAACCGTAGGTTTTTCGATTAGATTAGGTTATCCGTTTTAAGGATTAATTTCTGGACCTTTCCCTGACCATATCGCAGCAAGTATTATTCCTTTAAATCCTAATAATGTTTATTTCGAAGTAACTAAATGTAGAGAGACAAGTCATGAGGAATAATGCCAATTTTATAACTGGATGAAATCAATGACACGTTAAGACAGAAGAAGGAAGCTTAGTGGCCAAGATGTTGACAAATTGTAAAAATAAATTGAACTTTATTTAATTTGTCACTAAATAGAGCGATAAATGTGGAAATATATGTAAGATGGGCAAAGCCTTGAACGCTCGACTAAATTAAGATCTAGCAGACCTAACATGAGGAGCACACGTGAATATCAAATCAAATGATAGTTTCAGAGCTTTTAAGATAAATGACCAGAGACTAAAGATACTTTGACAAGTCAAAGCGATATCACCACGGGCTCCTTCAACACGTGCCTTTTCTCTTTATGCTTTGTGTTCTTTGTTATCTTATCTCCCCACTGGACGCTTTTATAGCCCTCTTAGGACTTTTATTTTCTATGTTGAAATCATCGGTGGCACGAAATTATCGAAGCGTTTCCAAGGAACAGAAAAATATTTTTATAAATAACAATGTCTTTTGTATTAAATGAAAAAAAAAGACGCTGTTCAACAACACAGTATTCCGGGTTCATATAAAAAATGAGAAAAAAAAGCGTTATTCGGATACTTTTCTACTCACTTCTAGGAGTATATTTACAACACAGTCAGGTCGATTTCATAACATCAAGTGACAATAAGAAGATATTTGTAACAGAGTTTAACAACAACAATTTTTATCAGTAAAATTACAATCTGTCCCAATTTGGACATTAATAGTAGTGCTGAAAGATATCATACATACTACACTACATTCATACAATATTTACACGGAATAAAATTACAATAAAATATATACACAATAATGAATCAATACAATAGTCAAGAATTCACTTATACCTATATACACATACACACACTCATACGTACATCACATTGAGTGGAGAGTCTAGCCAGTGCTAGAACTCCAATGTATATTTGTAACAAGTAACTAACAAAATATTATTTTTTTTTTTTTACTATAGGCCCAGATGATAATTATTGTAAAATATTTTATACACATGGTGTGGATGTAGTTTCTATTGAATGTGTGCTAACATCCAGTTATTTTACGTAATAAAAAAGTAGAATATTCTGACTATGAGAAAATAATATTTGGTTTAAATTAGGCAGCAAAAAATGAGGATTGAGATAGACGGAATTGTTGATAGCAAGAAGTAAGTCCTTTATATTTTCTAGATTTATCGACAAGTTATAGTTCAGTTGACTATTGCCTTCGTACAATTATGTCTAATTTCTGACTAATACTATTTAATAAAGTAGCATAAAATATTGTCTGAATTTCATTGTCAATTTCGTTTTATTCCCACCTCATACACTCGGAATTACCATAGGTGACGAAACTTGCTAGAACCAGGCCCTGACCCCCTTCTCAAGTCACTAACCTACCGTTTTCTTGGGCTGAGATAGGAGCTGGGATATTGTTTCGTGTTTTTTTTTTTTTTTTCTCCTTAAGAAATAAAACTCTTCCAGTATCAGGTATCATTCAAGACGAAAAAAATATAATGCAGGGACCACCAGGAAATATATGGAGAAATAAAAGCCGAGTTAGTGATTCATGAGTAATTTTGAAGAAAGCTTTTTTTTTTTTTGTGTGATCACAAATATTGATTAAGTAAAATAATTTTTAATTAAATTGAAAATTCAGGGCCATTCAGTAGTTTAAAGAAAAAAAAAACGATAAAAATTATTGTGATTTATCAATTTTTTTTTTATTACAATCAACAAATGTGCTAAAATCTAAGGACACATGGCATGGGCAGCATGAGGGAGACAGCACCCAGTGGTCAGTCAGTCCCTCATCCAACTCCTTTTCAGCCTACGCCGATTTATGGATGATATGTCAGTTGTAGTCATGTTTTGTACAAGTTTGTTTATGTGTCCATTTAGTTTGTCGTGAAATCGTTTGTAAGTCGATCGAATGTGGTATGTTGTAGCCGGAATACGTAAGTCAGTATGAAGAGTATCCTTTGAAACATATGGTGGTGAGTTCGTTGCCAATCTTAAAAATTGCGATTGAAAGGTTTGTATTTTTTGTATGAGTGTCTTTTTAGCAGGTCCGTAATAAGCGTAAGTTCATATTGGTTCTAATAATTAAGTGTATACGTTATGTTTCTGTCTGATGTGTAATTTAGAATGTCTACGAAGTATCGAATACAATAGTCTTAGTCAAAAATTTAGAGTTTTACGTTTTGTCTTGACGCGTGGGCCTCATGTTAATCTTTTGTCAAAAATTAGTCACAAGTACGTTACTGTGTTAGATTGTGGTATCTGGTGATTGTCCATGTCTATGTGTAAATGTAACATGTAGTGACTTGCCATGGTTAATTTTTAATTTCTATTTCTTACACCAGTTATCAAATTATTTTGATAAAAAGCATTTTAACTCAAAATACTCAAACAAAAGAAAATGTCAATATTATGAAACAAAGATTAGAAGAAGTTGTGAAACAGAACAAAAACAAAGGGAACTAGCAAAGAATCGGTTCATTGTGGCAGTAGATCCATCAACAAAGAGGAAACAATTTTTTTGATGTTGTAACAGCGTCAGCTACTCCATTTCACAGTTAAAGATAAAAAGAAAGATCATTATTTATGGCGGAAACGAACTGGTTTTCTCGCTCCATTGCGTAAAGTTTTACAAATTATTTTCAAGGAAAACTTGGAAATTGCGCTCGAGAACTCAGGTTTTATTTGTGACGGCGAAGGGACAGATTTCTTTCTCCCGTTAATTGGTATCTACTTATCTTCCAAATGTAGAAAAAAAATATTTTAAAGACAGTTTGAACCATTTTCCTTCCAAGAGAGATAAGGTCACAGGAGAATTTAGAAGGAATTACAGGGCTTATATCCTTTCAATATAATTGAGTTGATAGCGTCGCGGCGAATCAATTGTGCATGCAAAGTTGATGTGCTCGTTAAGGAACAAATACCAAAGTATGCGCTGGGCCGACTGGTAGTTGTCCGGAGAGGTAGGCCGAGAATAATTCAACAATTATTGTTTTTAGTCTGATTTCTGGGGCTTGGGCTTGGACACCGATCATTGGACGAATCTGTGTAGGCGGTATTTGGTGGTGTCGGCAACGAAACTTAGGGTTCCTTAAGTCTTCTATTATTATTAAACCATTATACTAAATAAATTAAAAAAATTAATACTTATAAAGACAAACCAAAACATTTTTTTTTTTTTTTCCCATATACGGATAAGTAAAACCGTGAAAATGTTTAGTTAGGATGTTATTTTTTTAGTTAACCGAAGAGAGATAGTGTACCCACTCTTTTCTGAAATTTTCGTGATGACTGAATAACTAATTGATCGTGAACCGCAATTTCGGAGATTAAAAGTTCTGTTTTCAGGTATGTCTTCTGATAATAATAATAATAAGAAAATAATAATAAATAAGAACAGTTCAATATTAATAAATTCAAAAATAAAAGACGGTATACATTTAAGCTCCTTTATAACATGAGAAAATAGAAATATCAATCAAGAGCAATAAATATTATTCATATACTGACCTGTATATTTAATTACATTTCATGTTTAACAATTTATATTAGTAATGAATATATATTATTGAAGAAAGAAAAAAAAAAAAAAAGGTTTATTCTGGGACTAAGTTCCCTAAAAATAAGGTTATATTTGCCTGAATATAGGATATATAACTGGCCATGAAAATGAACTTTGTTTTGCAACATTGGTTTCTTTGTTTTGGAGTTTTTCATCAGAAAAAATAAAAAGAAGCAAAGTAAACGTTAGTTTCTACATTAATACCTCCAACGGCCCCAATATGGTGGCAAAACACTATTTCATTAGATTAAGTTATAATAGAATAATATAGGCTTAAGACGTAATTTTAAGGACACCTTACAGCCAGAAGTGAGCCCCGTCGCAGATATACTTCATTTTGAAAATCATTTTAAAAATTTTAAGAACTCCGCAATTCCTTAAAATGTATACATACAGGTTATAAAAAAAAAGGAATAAGTCAGTAATGAAAACGATAAATTAAGAATTATACATTAAGGGGATAAGGAAAAAAAAAAATGAACATATGACATGGTCAAGATTGAAGTGATCCCCACCACCAAGAGGAATAGAAAATAGATGATAGTAATTTAAAAACACAATCTATTAACAGAAAAATACTTAAAATGTACCTAGATACAGTAAAAGGAAATTATTCAGAAAATATTTTGGGAAAAAATATAACTAAATTAGGGTTACGAAAAAAAGAAAAAAAAAAAAAAAGAACAAATTTATCATATTTTATTAATTTAAATTGATATTAAATAAATGAACAGTTATATATCTTGTATTTTGGCATATCTAATCTTATGTTTAGGGAACCTAGTCCCAGAATAAAGAATAGAATAATTAAATAGATTCCAGATTCCTTCCTTTATTTTACCGAATTTCAATCCCAAATCCTATGGGGCTTAGGGGGAAAAAGAATTAATGAAAAAATAAAACAATTTAACATAAATTATTAATAAGAAAAGTGTGCTCCTGCAAAAGAGGGAAAGTAAATGATGGCTCGACGATCCGGTATTACTGCCATACTGGACAATGACCCCATTTTACGTAACGCGTCGCTTCTGAAAACTCTTCTACAGTTCGGAAAAACTGACGAATCGTTGATTCGTCACGCTTTCGTAAATCTTTAAAACAAATTATCACAGTTTAAAACAAATTACCAGGTAGAACCGTCTGGATCCATGGCCGTTTCAAAACCGAACATTATATCACAAGTTGCATACCATGATAAGCTGAACTCCAGGCCAAGTTGTGCAAATTGAAATAAAAAAATCTCTAAGCCAGGAAATATAGTAGAATTATTTATATATTAATCGGTTTCGACACGAATTAATTTATGAATTAATAAACTGAGAAAGTTTTTAAACGCATGAGTATAAAAATAAAGAATAAAATATTCATTCACAGAACCAGAATCGTTGTTTTGTATAAATCAGCTTTCTTCCGGAGAAATTCTACGGACTGGAGCCAGTGGAGAAAGGTGAAACTTGGCCCATCTTTAACACCATTTCCAGCCGATACTGCCGATGGCTTCGTATTCTGATTTTCAAAGTAATAATTTCAAGTCCACGTCAAACCGAGTGCATAAATTTGATTAATATCAAGGTATTTGCATAAACCACTAAAATAAAATAAAAAATCATATCTAGTGCGGTGAGGAAATGACACTTTCACTCAAGATCAAACTTCATTTGAATTTTTAAAGTTTCTAAAGATATTCTATTTTATTTTATCCCATTTAACGATATAAATGAAATAGCAACAACATAATAAATAGAAACAATTAGTACAGCGCATTTTTCGTTCTTCTTCTTACAAACTACTACTTTTTAAGTTGGATATAAATTTTTCGAAAATTTTAAGCTATCCTTCAACAGGAGTCTAAATTAAAAGTAAGTTTATTCCAAATAAGAAAAATAATGGAATATTAGAGAAATAATAGGTAGAAATAGTGAAGAGTGCAGTTTAGTCTATATGGACTCCTGATAACTTCTACCAATTAAATTTCAACATTCAACCATATATCCTCAATATTTTAAAGGGAAATCGTTATGAAAATTAAAATATAGTTGGTACTAAAGATCATTTACAATGTTTGGTAGAAACAGAAAATGTTAAAGAAAATAATTAAAAAATTGTAAAATTAAGTATTGAATTAAAATCAACAGAATATTTTATATGCATCAAATAAATAATTTGGTAAGATTTCAGGCATACAAAGGTTCCTTAAATAAGTAATTTCAGTTCCACACATATTTATTCCTAATGTCTATCGTTCGCAGAAATCTTAATTTTAATCATAAAAATCTGGTGATCACACGACTTTCACTTACCTCCGTTGTTAAAATCAAGTTAAGAATTTTTAAATACATTTACAGATGAAAATAAATTATTAAAGAACAAATTAAATTAAATTTCAATGGAAACATTAAATAATAATCTATTATATTATTAAGTACAAGAATCAGTTAACAATTAAAATATATAATATTTTTTCTAAAATATTTACCTTTTTAACGGTATACTATACATCTGTATTGCTGTTTGAATGTACAAAAACGCAAAAAATTGCATTAAAAAATATTTTTGGTCTTTTCTCTTTTAGTAACATATCGAATTCGTTCAAGTTATAAATGTATCTTCTTTTTTATCAATATTTATAAGTTAATATGGTCATTTTATTAGAATCTATAAAATTGAAGGTACTTTAGAGGAAGAAATTTTAAAATATCGGCATTTAAGCCCTGTCAGACTATCTCAATCAGAATGAAACCCACATCATATTAAATGTCATTCAATTTTACATCGATATAGCGAGTTTAATCAGAATCGTTAAAGCCGTTTTTGAGAAAATTGTAAAAAAGAGCTTAATGCATAGTATAAAGTGGCTCTGCTGGTTAGCTGATTTTGATTAAAATTTTGCTGTAACATCTCGGGCTATTAGCTGTCTTAAAATACGAAATTTCAGTTTTATACGACTTTTCGTTTTCTCGCTGGATTTACCACACACGGACACACATACACACAGACCTTTTGGCGGGACTTGGTCATTTAGACTCAGTGGACTATAAAACTTGTCTTTCCGGTAAAAGCTCGAATCCGAAAATTTTCGCAATACTTTCTTAACTGTATATTTCATATATAGGTAAGTTGAAAACCTTGATTTTCAAAAAATTATCTTCTTTTTTTTCAGAATGAAAATTCAAAGAGTTACCAAGAATATTAAATGGATAAGGGGAAAATCCAGCGATAAAAGGTTAAAAGGATTTTCTGGGAATTTAAAATGCAATACACAAAAAGGCTTCGAGTCGTAATAATTCTTTCTCTAATTTATGATCTCAGGCACAAAAGGTAGGGTACTTAATAAAACGACTTATTTCCTAATAGCGGAATATTCCATCACTAAATACAAGGTTGTACCTTTAGCGGAAGCTATTGTAAGAATTCTTAGTATATAAAATATTACCTGTTCTGAATGATATCGAACAAAATGTATCTATAACAACCTGCAATAATCAATCGAAATAAAAAGCAAAATACCCAATAACAGTACTGGGAATGAAAAATCGAAGTTAGACGAAATCATTTATTTAAATATTACTATTATTACTATCAATTGTACTATAAAAGAGAGACCGCAATAAAAACGACATTTTTATTAAGACATGAAATATTGAAGATAAATTTCGTACATTCAAATATGAACATATTCAACCGAACTTCTGACATACAAGTTGAGTTAAAAGCAAAAAGTTCATGACTATTGATCACATGTCTAGTAATCCATCATATTTTTTTATTTAATAATTAATGTGGGGAAGGATGCAGATTAAAGATAACACCTTTAACCTTGTTCTAATTATTTCATACGTTTATATTAACATAATGTTTTTTTAATAGCATACTAACGGAATAATGCTGCTGGAAAAAATAAAGCATTGACTTTAAAATATATTTTATCAATATATTATAGGTGGAATAGTCAGGAATCAGTCATTTTGAAAAGTTTTTAATTTTGCCAACGTTTCGGCTCAAGCTTGTGAGCCATCATCAGGGCATTACTGAGCCATGTCGAAGCATAAACTCGTTATAGCATAAAGCAGTTTATGTTTGGACATGGCTCAGTAATGCCCTAATGATGGCTCACAAGCTTGAGCCGAAACGTTGGCAAAATTAAAAACTTTTCAAAAATGACTGATTCCTGACTATTCCACCTATAATAGTTTCTACAGTCGACTATACATACACCCTCAATATAATTTATCAATATATATTTACACACATTATCTCATAAGTATGAAATTATTAACAAAAACACAGGATAAGTGTGAATCATTGAAAACTAACAATGTACATTGCATAATAATTTAAAATGTTATTTAAAAGTAAATATTATTGTAATCGTTCTTATAATTTCACCAAATATTTTATGCACCAATAGATAGTTCACAAGACTATCATGAGTTTTATTCGTGTATTTATGTTATTTACTTGCTATATTGAATCAATATAGTCGTCATTTTGATTAATAATACATAAAGCTTAATATGGTGTATAATTTTTATCATTTAATACAAATATTTACGGTCATAAAACTTAGCAATTGGAAACTTTGCCAATAATTGGTATAAAAAGACGGAGATTTTTATTATTATTTTTTTTTCTCCAACATATTTTTGGAACATTTCTTATCTCATTATAGAAATGGATTTACTATACATACATTACATTTAATAATCATGTTTTATGATTCCGGAGTAAGCCTTTTTAGTTTCGAGCATATAGACTAGTGATATCACAGGTAATAAAAAAAAAATATATTATTTATTTTTTTCTCACGAAATTGACTTAATAACAGTCCTGCCAGTAATTTACAAATTCATAAAAGTAAAATCGTAAAACGACTGTAAGGCAATAACCGTCCAATAATTGTTATAATGAAAACGTATTATAATACAAACTTAATCAGATTAAATAAACATAGTCTTATAACGAGCTAGAAATCTTAAGACACCGCAAGCAGCTGGTTGAGGTTAGCAGGTGCCATACTAACGAATGGCAGGTGATCTCGACGTGGCAACCAACACCATCAACCGTGTAATCATATACGTGAATAATAAACAGGTCAGCATGTTCTATGGAATAAGTAGATTATAGTTTTTATCAGTAACCGTTAGCAATAAAGCCGTCTGACAGACGAAATTCTTATGTAAACATTAAAAAACATTGGCCCATATAACACACTGAAGTGTGCGTTTTATATATATACTATTTTTTTTTTTGTTCATAGTTGTTTGAAGTATGAAGTTATCATGTATGTACCCAAAATGCATTAAAATACCTCAAAAGTTTATTGCATTAATTACAGACGTGATGAATTATCATTGTTTAAGATTATAAGTATGAACACATTAATATCCAATACCATTATTAAATATTTCGCAATAAATTTAGAAAAACAAACCAAAACTCATCCGAAAAATAACAACAATAAAATGAAGATTTGTTTCTCAGACCTTTTTCGCCAACCATCTGAAATCGCGGTTTTTCCGGTTGGATTCCCTCAGTTACGCTTTACTGTTTTAGGCGGTTTTGAGTCATCCTGAGAAATCTAACTCAAATCTAGATTTCGAAAAGAAAGATATTGTCATTCTAATTTCTTAAAACTTTTTCCTCTATTAACTAAAAATCAACGAACGTATAAATGCACTAAAACTGTAACTCACAATTTGGACGACGTAAGCTGTGTTTATCTTAAGAATGTTGCATACCTTTCGAATATAACACCTGATGGTAAGGTCAGTGGTGAGGTGATGCACATTTTTCTCTACTTAAGTGAAACAACTTCGTGAAGGCATAGGTTAGTTAAAATGTCGTTAAATATTTAACGCAATATAATAAAAAAAAAAAAAAAAAAACTATACAACCTGAGAACAGTTTTTTTTTAACGTACTTCGGATTAAGCTATTTTGTAGGCTTAAAAATCAGACTCTCAAAAAATTACTCAAGCGTATTTAATATGTGTTTTAATTCATAGACAGAAACTAAGAAACTCATTTAAATTATTTCTGAATTTATTTATTTCACTTCGTAAGGTTACAATATATTTAAGGTAAACACATTAATGGAGATGAAATTAACACATCAATTCAGCTTTGAAATAATAACGTAAAAGCCCCCCTCCTCTCTCTCCACATCAGAGGCTAATTATTATTACGATATGCTTCTCATTAAAGATAACAACAAAAACATAAGTTATTAAAATAAAAATATTCTTAATCACAAAAAATCTTGTAATATGCGTGACTTCGGTAGATAATTGTGTGGTAAAGGTCACAGGCGGGAATAAGAGAAGAAACCACAAAAACACATGCCTACACCGCATCCCCATTTTCCAATCCTCCAGTAATTACTTTCAAGGATAATTAACCATATGTCAGTCTGTATCCAGATTCCCAGATTACATCGGATTAACATTTATGAGTATATAGAAGTCAGTAAAGAGTGAAATTCATCGTAAATTTTAAATAGTTCCGCGATAAAATAATAAAAGACTCAGGCAGATTTAAAAAGAAAAAAATAACATCCCACTAATTATTTTCTGTTAAAATTACAATTATCTTTGCTATTTAAAATTTAAAAACACCTAAATCTCCTCCACTCAAAAATATTATATTAATCACACATGATATGTGTTTCTGGACTAAAAAAAATATTTAAAAAATCACACTCAAACAAATAAAATGAGAGAAATTCAAGAGCTATACAAATTTAAAAATTTGACTAAACGTTTACAATAGTAATATTTCGGTTTGTCCTATTATTCGAGCAAGAATGCGTCATAAGAAAAAAAGGAATTTATTCCACAACAAAGTTGAGTAATAAAAACGTCAATAGTCTACCATTGACGCCATCAAAATAAATCAGCCGTGGATCAACAATTGGGTTGGGAAATGTCGCCCGATCGTTTCTTTCAGTTCTGACGTTAAGTGTATCTTGTATTTTAGCCGAATGTCATAAACAAGCTAGCTATGCTTCTAATGCATAAAGGTTGTAGAAGAAAATATTTTATTTTTTATTTTATAAAGATCAAATTTAAAAACACAATTTAATCCGTCTCGAAACATTTGGCGGAAGACAGAAATACACAGAGCATATAATTCACAACGCTCTGACAGCTTGAGTGTAACAAATCCCCGACTTAACTTCTAGTTGGAGACTTAATGCCTGAGAACACGAAAATCCCAAGTTGGAAGTTTGTTCGAGACATTTGGGAGTTATGAAGGAACATGCTAACTTTTAAACCTGTTAGTGTTAAGCGCATTAACATGGAACTAAAACACTTTGACTTTAAGCTGAGTAGCAGGATTCGATGTGTACCGAATCATTACTTTGTAAAACATGTAATAACAATCGATGCTGTAGAGTTATAGGTTTTCGATAGCGCGTAATGGCGCCAAAAGAACCTCAGAATCTGGAAGTTGAGGATCATAAGATCTATGAGGTTAAACTTCGTTTGATTATAATTTTAATAGGGTCGAAGGGCACAACAATGTTAAACATAAATTAAAACGATGTTTTTTATTAAACTTCGTTTAACTGCCTGATCCTCACGGTTAAATAGCCCAGGAGCCAGTTAAGTCCTTGGCCTCTGTAAAGAGACAGTACGAGTGTCCCCGTTAGCTTTACCAGGAACTGGGAAACGGCAACCACAGCTCAATGGAAGGATGTGGAAGTCTTTTTCCTACTTCCACAGTACTCGAGACTAGAAATAATTAAAAAAAAAAAGATAATTTGCATTAATTTAATATAATAGGTCGAAAAATGCCAATATTAAATATAATGAGACCATTATTCAATTTTGTAAATTTTATAAGTTCTTAAATATGTATTTTGTGATATTAAATATTTTACATTAGATTCCTTTTCCTAATTATGAATCGTAAAAATTAAACTGATGAAAAGTTACTTTTTTAAGGCTTACGTATTAAATAAACTAACATAATCATGCCGTATCAGTATAGGAATACAGAGTGTATATAAGAAAAATAATGGAATCATATTCCCCTAAATACAATATGGGCCATGAAATATGTAAGTAAACATATACGAAGGTAACAGCAAATGTTTACACAAGAAACAGACTAAACACAATTATTGCGCAGCGGATGAATCCCACATTTGTTCCTGTCGAGTATACCCATGAGCAATGTTTCCGCAAAGTCGAGTAAGAAGAAAAGTAAAAACAAATAATATTTATTGATACATAAAATAATATTTGAACAGAAAATTACCAAGAAAGAACTAATTAACGATGCGCCATGAAATTTTTTAATTTAAACAATTGAGAGACCTACGAAATTTGCCTTAAAAAAATAAAATAAAATGTTTAAAGCAGTAACTATTTGAAAAGAATTCTATCATTCTTTGATTTCAAATAGCCCTATATTCAGAGTGTAGCCAAAAATGCCTCACTTAAAAAAAAAAAAATAATTAAAAAAAAGATTTAACCTACTTTTGTTAAAAGTTTAAAAAAAAATGTTAAACCATTTTCATGTCTCCAAACCGTTTTTCCTTCCATACCCAATAGCTAAAACTTTTTCTGGCACCAAGGACTAAATTCGAACCCAGTAAAACGGATGCTGGAACCCGATTCGGACACTTTTTGCCAACAGGAACACAATCCGGACTTCCCTTCCCTGACTAACAGCTAACAACTTAGAATGGACATGCTATTGCTTATTTGATATTCGAAAATAAGAACGGAATGAAAACAAATGAAAATCTTATAGGAATAAAAGTCCACACAAGAAAATACAACAGGTTGGAACAAAATATAAAAATGATAACTAAAAAATTAATCTATCGATGATATTTAAAAGTTGTAATAGTTTACCTCCATTCCTTACATTCTATTCATAAAATGTCTTAAGTTAACAAAGAAAAGAGAGATTAATAAACACGAACTGATAAGAACACTTCATAAAATCGAAATAACTAATATTTTTTTTTAGGCTTATGAGATCTCTTTTTAATGGAAGTATACTAGGCCTGAGAAAATCGGATATATTTAATGGCCTGATTCTTGCTTATTGATTTTGATTATAAAAATATATAAACAAAAATACATTTTATGAATTAGTTTCAAGGACAAAATACAACCGAACTCAATAATAATTAGGTCTTAAAAACAAACTAAATATATTAGATAGTAGTTTTATTCCATAGATAACAGAGTATTGATAAAATGAGCCTTGAAAATAGGTGATTCACCGATAAGAACGACGTTAGGCGTCAAAATTGTGAGCAATAATCATAAACATTGTCTTTATGGAGCGAGACGGTTTTAAACTATTAAGGAATTGACAAGACACTTTATCAGGTAATTTGAGGATATATATATATTTTTAAAGTGCAATGTACAAAGCTAAGATAGTAAGTGATATTAATCGTAGCACGGATAGTAATAAAAAAATAAGTAGTTTCCCCTAGAGAATGACAATTGTCTTTAAGAGATAAAGCTTTAGGGCTTTAGTATTTGATACAGATAGTATTTAGTCGATAAGATAGCACGGTTAATTTATTAACGTGAAAACCGTGATAGTTAAATTACGATTTCAGAATAAATGTGTAAAAATGATAATGGCAAGACATTTTTGACGCATAAACGTGTTAAGATGAACAACAAATTTAAAATTCAAAGATATCTATAAAAATTGGCGTAAATAAAAACCTGACAGAATAATAAAATTTTCTTTTGTCCATAATCCTCTTTTTGTGCTTTCATAAAACGTATTTATTATATTTTCTGAATGCTAATCAAATACTAAGTTTCTCACAATTATTTAGCTTTTTAAAATTTTGCTTGCAAAGTGAGTTTTAAAAAAGAAACCACTATTATTACAAAAACAATAAAATTAATATAAAAGAGAAAAAAAGAACAGTTTAATTAATACGAAATTCGTATAATTTTTATTATTATCAGAAAAGCTAATAAATTCAAGTTTCTCACAATAATTGTTTTTTAATGTAAAATTCAGTAATTAGAATTTTAGAAATGAAAAAAAATAATGAATATAAAAGGAATAAAATAATTTAAAATTCTGACAAAAAACTCGAAGGCCAATATTTCGCTAGTTCAAGTATCATTAGAAGAATGCAAGCAAAATTACGTACATTTCACGATAATATTTCAAAAGAGTATATCTATACATTAACAAATTACAAGACGTACAAAAACATTACTCAAATTTAAATAAAATTATTTTACAGTTTCAAACATACAAAGTTATTATGGTTGCGACATAGTACAATTATGAGCTCTTACATCTTATAACTTAAATATTGCTATAAACGTTATTAAAAGTTTTGAATTAAAGTTTTAGAATGTAACCTATTTACGAGTATATCTTTGTTAATACCCATTCGCCGGTATCTTAGACAATCAAGATTAATGAATTTTAGGTTATCATCTCCGCAAGCATTAATGTTATTTATGACATGGAGTAAAAAGTTTGTAATAAAAAGTGAGGCATAGAAAACTAAAAATTAGTGAGTAAACGGACTTATAAAAACAGTATTATAATGATATTGTTGTTTTTGAAATAAAATAATAATTTTAAAACAATCACGATAAGAAAACAAAGCAAATTTTTAAACATTGAATTAATCATATAAAAATGTTTATGAAAAACATCCTCATAATCACGGCAGTTGTAATGCAGGCACGTGAACAATGAGTGCTCAATAAAGCGAGGAAACCAAGAGGTTGGGTAATTACAATTATGACGGTCATAAAATGCCACCAGAGGCTCAGGGGGAAAACAAAGAAGGACCATATAAGATTATACAATGTACAAACTTGTTCGCTGAGAACATAATCAGGAGAACAATAAAACCATTTAAGGATATAAAAGAATATCTCAACAAATCCAATAAAAGTGATGATTGGACATTAAAAAATTAATAACATTGAACCAATTGCCAGAAAAATATAAATCGAATATATTTTTATCACAAGGTTTGAAAACAAATAACTCTAGCATCACCTCCATCTATCTCAGAAAGAAAATATGACTGAGTAAGGAATTTTAACCTCTACTTAAAGCAACGTATCCAATATTTACCTTAGGAAATACGAATGGAAATAGTATTCTATACATAAATACATAATATTTTGTAAATATTATTATTTTCGAAATGAGCTAACTACGTAAACATTTTTTTTTTACTTTTGTTTACCTATATATGGAATATATAGTAAAGGAAAGTATTGCGATCATGAAAATTTTTAGAATCTATTTTTCAACAGAAATACACGTTTTAGGGGCTCCTGAGTCCAAATGAACAAGTTCCGCAAAAAGGTGTGGTTAGTCAGCACGAAAACGAAAAGTCCTGTGAAAATGAAATTTCATATTTAAGACAACTATACACCCAAGATGTCCCAGCAACTTTTTCATCAAAATCAGCTAACCAGAAGAGCCACTTTATAATGTGCATTTTTACCTATTTACGATTTCCTCAAAACCGGCTCTAAAGATTTTAATTAAACTCGCTATATCGGTGTAAAATTTGACGGGCTTTAATACATGTAGGTTTCATTCTGATTGAAATATTATGACAAGCCTTAAATGCCGATATTTGAAAAAAAAAATCCTATAAAGTTCCTTTAATTATGTAGATTTTATGGAATTGACCATATCATCTGATTAGCATTGCTAAAAAAAATAGGTAAAAATATAAGTTGAACGAATTGGATATCCAAGTGAAGGAAATAACTGCAAAAATATTTGTTTAATGAAATTTTCTGTTTTTGTACTTAAGAACAGTAATATACGTGTATAATATACCTTTGTAATTCTAGGGATATTAGAAAAAATACAGTGATACATACTATTGCAAAATTTAACGGAGAGTGATGAAAAGCCGAGAAAATAAACTGATTGTCGTAGATAATAATATAATAGACTATTTAGTAAAACACGTGCTTTTAAAATCCAATGTAAGTAATTCTTTAACAATTTATTTTCGTTTCTATTTCGCTTCAGTACTATCAACAGATTCCTGTTTTTTTTTGTTTTTTTTTTACAAATATTCAGTAATGTTTTGTTAAATGTTAAAATGATAAGAATACAATTGCAATCAGTTACCTTCGGATTATGAAAGAACAGAGCAACCATTGCATTATGAGAATATAGACACTAAGTACGGAAACGATTGATGTATTGATGAGCAGCTTACAATCATGTTAACACCTTTTTTTCTGATTCCTTGTTCTTGTTTTGTGACTTATTCTAAATTTATAGTTAAAAAAAATATCTCATTCAGAACAATGTATCTTCTGCATGTAGGGGTGAGAGGAAATAGCTCGTTGCATGCGCATTCAAGAGACAGGTACAGACAATGGAAATACCCAACCTTCCCTCAACTAATCCTGATAACATCCTCATTAAGACGGGCCGATTATTTTTAATCCTCTAACGTCGTTTATAAAAAGGATTAAATACTTTTTTTTATGATAAAATGATAAGAAGAAAGTTAAAATCTACAAAATTAGAAGCTAATTTTTACACATATACCTGGATATTTCATAGTTTCCCTAACTGGACAATGACTGCACAATGTTATATAAACAAATTGACACAATTATTTTCTTCAAAATAATAGAATAAACAATGCACTTATTCGTTATTTGAACAAGTTCGGACGAGAGAACGTATGCTGAGAGAAAGATATGAATGAGCTATAGTACACAGATAAATCACGGCATTACAGCCTGATGTATAATATCATAACAATTACCTGTAGGCTTGGGTAAATCCAAAAAAAAAAAATGTTACTGGACAGAGGAACACACCGACCTAAACAGAGGCGAGCACTGCACTAGAGGAGATTACACCCACGAGAGAGTGGGGAGGGAACCCCCACCAAGGCCCAAGGGAAAGGTGGAGTCGCTACTCTCTTAGCTCCTGCCTACTTAATGCAACCAGGTACTTCACAACAAGTAGAACTGATGGTAAAAAGGTATACTCAAGATACATCCGAAGAAGTGAATGGAACGACAAAAAATCTGGTGCGGGCAACACACGACTTTCACTTACCTCCGTTTTTAAAATCGATTAAAGAATTTTCAAATACAGTTAGAGATAAAAATTGAAGAAACCATTAAAGAACTAATAAAATTGAATTATTATAGAAACATGAGTTTTATAAAAACTCTATTATATTATTATCTAAAATAATCAGTCATTTTTATCGACTTTTTATCAATCTTTATTAACTTTTACAAGCTTGTGTATAAATAATATTTTTTATAAAATCTTTCTCTTTCCAAGGGTTATTATACTGTTCTTATGTTCAAAAACAAAAAATTGCAATAAAAAAATATTTTTTTCAGTTTTCTCCTTAAGTTGTTTATCAAACTCGCTCAACTTGATTATGTAGCTGTTAATTATCAATGGTAACAAGATAATATAGTTATTTTCATAGAATCTACAGAATTAATGGTACTTCAGATGAAGACAATTTTCAATATCGGCATTTAAGCCCTGTCATACTATTTCAATCAGGATGAAACCTACATCATATTAAAGCCCAATAAATTTTACATCGATACAGGGAGTTTAATCAAAATCGTTAGAGCCGTCTTTGAGAAAATCGTAAAAAGGTGCAAAATGCATGGTAGAAAGTGGCTCTTCTGGTTAGCCGATTTAGATGAAAATATTCGTTGTCTGGGTCATTTGGACTCAAGAGACCCTAAAACGTGTATTTCCGGTGAAAACTGGAATTCGAAAATTTTCACGATCGCAATTCTTTTCCTTAGTATATATTTCATATATAGGTAAGTGAAAGTAAAAAAGAGATTTATTCGGAAGATAACAGAAACTGATATAACAAAGTCACGAGTACAAACCGGCAGGTGGCACAAGGTATTTTTAAATGGGAGTTAATAATCCTTAGTTATGGCATCCTTCGGAGCGGAAGCAAAAACGTAGCCCAGAGCCTCTGCGATGTCAGGTACTCATTAAACATCCCTATTATGATTAAACCCGGATATGCAAAATTTAGATTTCTCACTGCAGCATCGCCTTACTAGCCAGAGCACCATGTGGCGTAAAATGTATATAGAAACTATGTATAAACAATGTAATATAAAACATTAAATATAATATATATAATATATATATATATATATATATAATTTATATATATATATATATATATATATATACATATATACATATATATATATATATATATATATATATATATATATATATATATATATTATATATATGTTTATATATATACCACGTCCAATAAAATAGCTTGAAAAATATCACACGTGTCAATATTAATGTTATAATAATATATCTCTTGAAAGGTCAATAGCCAACAGTCAACAGTAGAAATATATTAAATTATTGACCGAACTAATATCTCAAAACAGAGGGGATTTATGTTAGATTAATAAACAAAAAATAATTATGAGTGTGTAAAAAAAAAAAATTAAGAGATCTTGGCTAATCAACAGTGACTTTAGTAAAAGGTGTCGAAAACTATGGTTACACAACAAATATGAATCTTAGAAGATGTCATTATATAATGGAAAAGTTTTCTATACCTTGAGATAATGCTGAAGGATCCGACTAGATTGTGTTATCAGCTTGGATAGCCATTAAATTAGTGTTAATAAAAAAAAATAATGAAGGTTACATAAACGACTAAAAGGAAAAATGACATGAACAAATTGGATTTATGTATAATGTTCGGATTCACAAACGTAACAACAGATCATGGAACATTCTCCATTCGAGTTTTTTCTGGGTAACCTCATTTCTACACTCCAGCGATTGTTACAGCGCTTTGGTCATCTTCCTTCTTCCTCATTGCATATCTCGAATATATCTTCTTATGCTACCGAAGAATTCGATGGTTAAATGTAGGGGCTCAAAAAAAGTAGATCAAAATAGCTTTAGGGCAAGGCGTTCCAAATCCGTTGTTATAGTTTCTGAGATGAAGAAATTTCTTGAGCAGATCTTCGCGCTATTCAAATTTTAAAGCACACCTCAGATGCTCTATGAATCCATAAAAATCGTAAGGCTGCCACCAAATATGAAAAGAATTTTCAACCACAAATACTGTTCCAAGTATTACCAAAATGTCACAGAATTTGATAGCATTATCAAAATATCATTCATCTCTCTCGATTTTCCACATAATAACAAGTAAAAATTATTTAAATTTTAAAACTTTCAGCTACAACGTCCTCAAACCTTATTATTTCTTAAACATAACAACTAATTCAATAAATAAAATAAATTATGGATTCATAGCATTAACATTTTAAAACTAAAATAAAATAAAAAGATATAACTGATTCTATTTATAGCATAGAAAAAAGTTATTTATTAACAACATATACGATTCATATTTTTTTTCTCTCTTTTTTTTTTTTTATAAATAAAAGGTATCCAATCCAAAATAAACAAAGTAGCAGTTCCTCTGACTCACCATCTAAATGATTTAACTAGTCCGCCATGTTTTTCTTACCTATAAACAAAACAAAAAGAGGAATTAATTAAGAGAAAAACTATCTATATTAAAATATTAAATAGTATCTTTATTAAATTTATTATCTATGTTAAATTATATAATGAAAATTGATAAGGAACATTGAATTTCAAACGGGGTTCATTAGTATTATGTCAAAAAAAAAATCTGAAAACCAACTCCAGAAGGGTCTTGGGCTCTAGGCCAACGGTCATGTGCTATCAGATGTTTAAGCCGATAACACACTCAGCTGTTAGTTTTTCCCCTATTTGGGTACCCACTTTATAGAGATTGGGTCAGCCTTAGGATTGACCCACGGCTCAAATAACAGAATAAAAAATATTCTGCCACTTCGGCATAATAAATAATATTCGGAATTCGAACCTGGCACCAAGAGATCAGTTGACATACTCAGTTACTGCTGTGATCAAGTACTGTTTCGGGTTCCAGAAAAGGAAAAGTCATGTTGACCGTGCTGCCACCTGGCGGCTTGTCAAAGAAGCAGAGCGTTTTTTGCACATAAGAACAGTAATATATATGTATAATATACCGTTGGAAAGAGAAAGATTTTAGAAAATATATTATCTTACACATAAGCTTGTAAAATTGAATGAATTTTGATAAAAAGCCGTTAAAAATAACTGATTACTTTAGATAATAATATAATAGTTTTTAATAAAACACATGTTTCTATACTAATTCAATTTAATTAATTCTTTAATGGTTTCACTTATTTTTATCTCTAACTGTATTTGGAAATTCTTTAATCGATTTTAAAAACGGAGGTAAGTGAAAGTCGTGTGTTGCCCGCACCAGATTTTTTCGTACGGCCAACAGTCTGGCTGTAATACTACAATATCCAATAATCTGGCGTTTCGCCCCAGTGTGCGCTGCCCTCCTACAATACAATGTAAGAAGAACCAATTAGAGGAAAAACTAATTTATGTGTCCTTAACAAGGACTTAAAAAAAATTAACTAATCATCATTAAAAATGACTGTTAAATAAAACGTCCAAGCAACAATGGCTTCACATAATAACAATAAAATGCCATTTCTGCATAAGCATTTCATCAATAATATTTATTTTTTTCTCTTACAACTATTGAGAAAACCTAGAATAATTTAAAAAGATAAACATATAAAATTATAGGTCTAACACAACAGAACAAATAGCAACCATATTTTGTATATGAATTATACCTAAAGCCTTAAGGAAAGTCCTCTGAATGGACAAACCAAAAATTCAATTTATATAATTGTTAGGAAAAAGTAACGAACCACTGTGTGATTGATTAACAGCAGTTTTTGGTTAAGATAGTAATAAAAGCAAGCAGGATAGTTAATGATTTAAATTTTAATTCATCCGTATGCTTTTATCTAAATGTGAACACCGGAGACCAACGTTGTGAAATAACATAAAACACATTTAATGGTACTTTAAATATAACCGGAAACTAAATAAGCTATGAAGAATGGATAAGTTTACAAACAATTAATGAATTACAAACAGAGTATACGAACTGTAAACTTCAACACAGAATAAATACAATCAATTAATAATTTGTTTGTATGTCACTATAATTAATGATGAAACGTTTTTAAAAATTAAACTTAATAAAAGAAAACTAATTAAAACCCAAATCGGATCAACGAAAAACTTTCTAATGGTGGTACTTGATCTCTAACATGATCAAAACAAGAAAAGAAAGAGGTCTTAGATCAGGTCAAGGAGATCTTGGGTAGGTACAGTTCTCTTACAGTTGATATTCTAATATTATGTCTATGCAATCTTAGCATTCGACGTGTATAACAATATACATACATTAACAGGGTGTCTAGCAAATCAGCTCAAAGAGATTCCTTGACTTTTCCAAATCCTAGCCAAATCTCGGTGAAAACCGGCCAGACAAAGAATAATTATAAATTATATGGTATACTAGATTAAAAAACACACACACACACACATATATATATATATATATATATATATATATATATATATATATATATATATATATATATATATGACTAATTACTTTACGATAAGATTCAACTATATCTTCCCGACACCAGCTGAAATTGTAGTTATTTAAGTTTACTTAGCAATGAATTATGATGAACTTTAATATTACTGTTACTAATATTCAATATTTACAAAACTGACTACAAATTTATTTACAATCAATATATCTATATAAACTTTAAGAGCTTTTCTTTAATATTTGAATCTCTTCCAAATCTACAGTTTTCTGAAGAGCTTCTTGGAGCAGTTTTTGCCTCCAATTGACTTTTCCCCACAGCCCACTTTGTCCTTTTACGATATTAAATATTAAACTCGCTTTATGATATTTGCAACATCACAACAAGTAGGCATATAGAAACTTTTGTCCGAGTGAAAAAGAAACGGGACCATTTCTCTGACCATTGAACAAATTTCTTGACTTTTTGATATGTTTTTAAAATCCCTGACTTTCCCCGATTTTCCCTGTTGCTAGACACCCTGATTAAAAATAACAAGACACATAACTACTTAATTTGAAAACTTTAAAGTATGACTACACCAAAGAAGACTACAAAATCCGATCCTTCCTGTCTTATATATTTAAAATAAAATATGTATATCTTTACGCACACACGCGAATATTGTTTGAATATGAATTAAATCAATCGTGTAATTAAGCAGTTACGGGAGCATAAATAGGCTTATTACATGAAAATTAATTATCTCAAATACAATGCTAAACACCGCATTGAAGCTAATATGGTCCGGTCCTAAAGGGGTCGCTGAAGGTTCCCGAATATAGCGAGAGGAGGAAGGAAAATTTAGAATATTTAAAAAAAATAATAATACATTTTTTTTAAAATCAATCAATTTATGAGGATTGTTCTGAATGTGCTCTACGGCATTTCATGGCAACAACATAGCACTGTCCTTGTTTAACCCCTTGCTGTCTGGGATGTTGATGAAGTAAAGAGACGATTGAAGTAAATTATTTTTATTTTTTAACACACTTACAGACACTCTATTTAGCTGTAAACAAAGATTTTTATTATTTTGCAAAATCAAGACAATTAATTAAAGCTTGCGAATCACTGACACCTCTGTCTTTTTTTGGTTTTTGGAAATAATAATGTCACTATTGAATTTTGCAAAATTCATACTATACATAAGAATCATAGAAAACATTTCAATAGATGTTGGTAATAGAATTTTTCAAAAACATTTTATAATCAAGTGATATATATACACACATATATATATATATATATATATATATATATATATATATATATATATATATATATATATATATTATTATCGGGGTTTTTGCTCAATTTTAAATAATTATGATACATACATTTTCATGGCTTTTAATTTATGTGCCATGATATATTACAAATGTGGCAAAATCTCGAAACGTTCGATTTTCATTCAAATAAAATCTCCTGATTCAAGAACACCTAACACTTTATCATTATCAGCAATAATAACCGAGTTAGTAGGAAATCAAATATTTTATAAGTTGTGGCTTGACCATATAAGATGATTTTTTTTTTGTCACTTCGTTTATTGCGTTGTCTAAGATTCTACGCAACTTGAAATGTAAGCTCTCAAATTTGAAGGGGGAGGGAGGGGTTATTTTATTCTATTTTTTTATTCGTTGATTACAAAGTTACATTATTGAAAATAATAAACCAAAAACAGAACTGAAACTTCCTCAAGTTAAGAAAATGGAAAAAAAACTAAACAAGATTTTGAGTTTATACCGTTAACACTATTAATATAACTATGTTTACGGTTAACATCAGCACATATTTAATCAATAATATTTGTCGTGACGTTTCGGCTTCTTGCCTGGTAAAACGGAGAATAAATGATATTCTAACTAGTCTGTTATTTTGTCGCATTCTGTGTTCATAATCAATTGCTATTTAATGTTCTACTCATTCTTCTCTTTTCTTATATTATTATTGAGTCTTGTTTTCTTAGTTTTGGTAATTCGGTACTAATTAATTAGTGAATCGACAGAGCTGCTTTATTTTCCACTATAGCCAAACCATCACCCTTTTAAATCAACTTTTTATTATTTTTCTTTTTTTTTGGTCACGTCTCCTTTATTATATCTTAGACAAACAGCTACACATTTTCTAAGGTTACATTGAAAATAACCATCCTATGAGTAAGATGTCTCGATAAATAAAACAAAAAGGAAACCATATCGAGCCCACTCAACTATTTAATTAAATTAATTAGCGATCACTATACAAAAGATAATTAACTTCAATTATTGAATAAACATGTATTGTGGACATTGGGTGAGATAATCTGAAAACAGAAGAAAAACAAGTCAATCCAGTAGACGATTATATAAAAGGGAGGTTTGGGGCAAAAACAAGTCGAGACAAAAACAAGTAAACCAACCTGAACTAACAACCCAACAACCTGATTGGTAAACATTTCATTTAGGATTCTAGGGTGAAAATATCGTATTATTTATGATCTTATTGAAAAATTTCGTAAATCAATTAAGAATGTATACGAAGCGTAAAATTAACTGGGACTTCGAACGCTCTTAATAACATAATGAAAGTCTGGTAAAGTCACGATTGCAATAGCCCTAACATAAAAGGTTAAAAATTAACATTTCTGGCATGAAACCTCATATTTCAAACATATATATTAGAAGTCAATCCTCTAGTTATTAGAATAAACGGACAATAAAAATACATGACCTTCTCCTTGAGAAACGATGGTCGAAATTTCAGAGTAATACCGAAAATAAACTTCCAAAAATATCCTAAAACAATGGCAGAATGTCAAAAGAAAGCTGAATGAGTAAGAAGCTAAGCGTACGTTGTGATAGGACAATAGTCATCATTACCTAATAGAGAGAAAACTGGTAAAATTGATCTTAGTAATCAAAGGAGTTGATCCAAATTGAATGAAGGCCTCAGTATAATATTCAAACTTTTCTAATGTGTTTTTAAACGAGAAATCTGAATTAACGATTTTTTTTATTTTTTATCCACTCACGAAACGAAAATAAAAAAAACATTTTTTTAGATAGTGAGATCAACACAGGCTTTTTTTTTTTTTTTTTTATAACACTAGCCTTCCAAGTTATAGAATGTTTATTTAAGAAAAAAAAAAAAAAAAAAAAAAAAAAAAAAAAAAAAAAAAAAAAAAAAAAAAAAAAAAACTGGACCACTACAACCCATGATGGGTCTTGGGCTCAGTACATATAGAGATTCGTACTGTTTCTAGGCCAACGGCAGTGCAATGAGGTGATTAGGCCTTAATCACGCTCAGCCGCCAGGTTTTCCCCAATTAATTTGGGTACCCACTTTATAGAGGCTGGGTCTGCCCTAGGAGGGTCTCCATACCCTAGGGTCGCCCCCCGACTGAATTAACAGAATAAATAATATTTCTGCCACAGCTGGGATTCGAACCCAGGACCCGGAGCACAGCAGACTAGTGCTCTATCCACTAGACCACGCCGCTCCCTATTTAATTTAAGCTCCCTATTTAAGTTTATTTAAAAAAAAGTAAAATTTTTGAATGTCGAAATTATTTATTGAATACTCACTAACATTTATTCAATCAAATATCTTCTGAAATAAATCATACGGGTAAAAAAAAATAAATATATATACAAGGGATAAGAAATATTGGGCATTGACAACGGTTCAATAACTTTGGTTATATTTAGATGATACGAATACAACATAAAATTATTAATCATTACTCATTAAACAATCATGGCTTATCCGATTTTAAACTATGATCGGAAACTAATTTTGTAATAATAAAGAAATGCATATATAAATTATTCTTTGGCAGGAAGTAAAGGAAAGATATTCAACAATACCGCAAGGCGAAATTGATGTATTACTATAATAAAGTAATAAAGAGTAATCAAGCAAATAATATGTTTTATATCCGCAAATTCGAGAAGGCAATAAAATTAGTTATTCCATTATACAGCAGCTATTAATCTAGCTGAGCAATGAATAATCAAGGAATATTCTTAATTATAGCATAATAATATATATGCAATTCACTGTATATAAAAATATTTTCATAAAATCTGATTGCATCGAGATTAAAAAAAATAAACAGTGATTTATTAGAAAATGTTAGGTATTCTAATAATACACCAGCTGACCCGGCAAACATTGTTTTGCCATATAATTTATTTCTTGGAAATTTCTAGTGTAGAAAAAAACAAACTAACTTATTGTAAGTGTGTGAGGATGTGTTATATGATTGAAAGCCCATGGCGCTGTCAACGATGAGGGAATATAAAAATAACATAACACCCAAAATTGATTTTTTTTATTTAATCCTTAAAATTATATATATGATGATGATTTAAAATTATAGATATGATGCTACAGTGGGGGTCCTGAATCCAGGTTAAAGATACATTACCTATTCAAAAGATATTACGAAAACAGGAGAATGCAGTTAGCATTAATAGCACAAGAGATCGCTAGAGGGAACACCGTATTTTTTTTTTTTTTTTTAATTTATTATAGAGATATTACAACTGTATCAACAAAACATACATCAAGTAAATGTGAACATTGAAATAAGGGCCATGATAAGCGTGAGAAGAATCAACCCAGTGGTAGGTCTCGAGGCCATCGTCTTTTCAGCCGCCTTGGAGATAATAGATTGCGATTAAGTGGGTTTGGGTGGACTGGTAATTTGGAGTGAAAGGAATTATTCAGGTATTTATGGATTATTTTATTAGTAATAAAGTTAGGGGAAGGGGGATTTAGGATCTTTCGGAGGATTTTGGATTGCAAGGATTCGATGCGAGATGAATTTGATGGCTTGGTGGATCCAAATTCATACCTATTATTCAACTCCATAAGTCCAAATAGGCCTAAGTATGGTAATATAAATTAGTTTGTTGTAATAAACGATATCTGCGAGCTGTTTCTTGTCGTTTCAGTCTGGTCTGAGGATTCCAAGTAATTTGTCTATCAAGATGCATTCCAAGGTATCGGATCTGTTCAACCGAGGTGAGTGAAATATTGCCAAAAGATATAGTAGGACAGGCAGACATAGGTTTGCGGCGAAGGGTAAAGGTAATTTGCTGGAATTTATTTTGATCCTCCACTTTTGACACCATTCTTTTATGGAAGCAATGTGAGACTGAAGGGTTTAGGAAGCAATAGTTGGGTAATTGTTTACAGATAACACATATGGGTCATCGGCGTATGTAGTGTGGACAGTGCAAGGACAACAGTAATTTCATCTCTTTCAATTTTTCATGGGAGATATAACCAAACCTATATTCCAGAAAATAAGAAATTCATAGAATCATCAGGTCTTATAATTTCACTTTCAATGCGTGTTATTTTTTCAACTTAATTTTTTTTTTCAAGGCGCCAACCACAAATATCATTTCTGTAATACTTGTTTCAATACCTGATAAGCAAGAAACAACTTATGATCATAGAACCTTATTCTAACAAGGGAAATCCAAGAAGAAAAGCGACCAATGGACAAAGAGGAAGCGATGACCTTGAATTACGAAGCCCGAAAAGATGTTTGCGACCGGAATGCTACCACCAATAATCGATTGGATTCGCACGATTTCCACCGACGCCTCGCGGCTATCTCGTAGATGGTCATTCGACAAGCATCATCTCCACCAGATATTTTCTAAATGGACCTCCGAGAAAAAAGAAATATAGGTATGATCGATAATAAAAATTATTAATATATAAAAACATAAAATTAGAAGAATTCAGGCAGTACTATTCCTAAACAAACTTCACTGAGCTATCATCTAACGCAGGGTCACGACTGACTTGACTTGGAGCAATTGAAATAGAGAAAAAACTCTAATGAAGTGAAAGTAAATTTTCAACTTGGTCGTTCTTAACGATTGGAAATTGCGGTGTGGAATCATTTGCATAAAATTGTCCAGTCGTGAAAAAAGGGATAGATTCTGGTCGTCCTGGTTTAATTAAATTTCACGTAAGTGCATTGCAGTGTTATGTAAGTATAATGCACTTACGGAATTAAAAAGTTTATAGAAATTATTTTTTTATGTAGTTTATACGTAAGAAAGTTTGCTTGCGTACACCAACCTCCATAGTAATAGAATGTGTCTGATAAATTACATTTCTTTTATTTCTTTTTACTTTTTTATAAGTTTAATCTCCGAAATACAAGATGATATTTAATTAATTAAAATTAATGGCTAGCTAGGTTTTTAACCACTAAGGTCTTCGTATTTTTTTTTTCTTTCCTCTTCGTTTCATATTTTGAGTAGTGCCCTTGAAGATATTGTAGGTTCGAGACCTTAATGGTATTGTTCTGCCAAGAAAACAATATTACAAATAGATATTTAATTTTAACACTTTCGAGTTTAAAAAATCGCTAGAAGCAGTGGCGAATCTTTAGAAGAAGAAAAATGGGCGTCTTTCCTTCTACCGACCCTAAAAATATTTACAAAGAAAACAATGCTTGAAAACTACGTGACAACGTACAATAATAAATTAATTTTAAGTGCAGACAGGATATATTTGTGGTCAGTCCAAAAAAATAATTTAATTTCAAAATTCATAACGTTTCGGTTTGTTTATAAAAAAAAAGAAAAAAAAGTATGATATCAAAATACATGTTATCACCCTCCCCCCTCCCGATTTCATGTAAATTAATTGATTTATAGAATTTTTATGTTAAAGAGGTTTACCTATCATTTATTAACTATAAGATCGTCCCTTTTTAGCCAGCAAAGATAGGTAACTACTGGGAAAACCAATCACGTTTGGCCTGATGGAGTTGATAAAGTCTTTAATATAAAAATAGTTTGAAATATGGTAAAAAATAAATACGAGTAAATAATCTTTTAGAAGATATGACTCAAGCCTCGACAGAGAAATAAGACTTGACATGGAGATCAGAGAGGAGTGGTGCAGCACTCGGTCACGTTCTGTTAAACCAACCAACTTCCCATTCACCCGGTTAATGCGTTCATTTCCTATCCTATATGGAGGAAGTCATCATGCCGCCTTTAATAGCGAAACGAGGTACATCATCATAACTTTAATGTAGCAGTAAACGCTAGGGGGGCAAAAAAATGGTTTACAGTTTCGGGCTATATGAATGAAGCTAATGTTAATTTTTACACTACTATTCATCTTTAACAAAGAGAGCGGCGTGGTCTAGTGGGTAGAGCACTAGTCTACTGTGCTCCGTGTCCTGGGTTCGAATCCCGGCTGTGGTGGAATATTATTCGGGGGACGACCCTGGGACATGGAGACACTCCTGGGGCAGACCCAGCCTTGATAAAGTGGGTACCCAAATTGGGAAAAACCTGGCGGCTGAGCGTGGTCTCAGCCTAATATCCTTACTGCACGGGCGTTGGCCTTGAAACAGTACGCATCTCTATATGTACTAAACCTAAGACCCTTCATGGGTTGTAGTGGTACAGTTTTTTTTTTTTATTTATTCATCTTTAAGGGCTACCTCTTAACACCAAGAGGCACGACATTACCAGTGAACCATGGCTTTCCCTTTTGATTAGACTAGGTAGGCTGAACACAGTATACAAGAGGCAGAGATATATTCACAAGAGCTCTTGGAAACACTCAAACGGTTATTATGATCACAGAAGATCTTTATTTATTCTGCAAATGATCGTTGCAATATGTAAACTGACATTCTAGTAACGAATTTTTAATAAATCAAAACATATTTAAATATATCAGTTGACTTTAAAATGCCATCGTTAATTTAAGAAGTCATCACGATCGCCTGTTAATTATTAATTAATTCAGAATTCTGCGAGTTTCCACGACGAAGGAATGGAAAGTAGTGCCATTTCTTACAATTGTATCGTTTTAAAAATACGACAAAATAAAAACTTTATAAATTTATTTATAAGACTATTTTGCGTTTTAAGGGGTTAATAATCTTAACAACCTTGGAAAAAATAACAATTATTATCACAGCATTTATACTTATGGAGCTATTGTTCCCAGCTATCAGTTTCCTATCTTATTAACATATTACAAGCGGATAATATAAACAAATATTATAATTGTATTTTTTTTGTTAATGAATCTTGCCACCCCTAGTATAATGTAAGTTCTAATAATAAGTCACGAATAAGAAAATTGACTATCATAAGCGGCTTTTGGAATAAGTTATCACGACACTTATTAAAGTCAGCTATTACTATGATTTTGTTCATTATCGGTAATTCTTACCAGATATTTGCGAAAAACAAAGAAATTTCAATATATTTAGTTAATCACCTTACCTTCCCGTAGGGTTTATTTTAATTTTTTTCTCATTCTGATTCAATTATTCTGATACCCGAAATGAATGGGTTAAAAGTCACTTTAATTTTAGTACGAAAGGTTCATTTAGCATATGCTAAGCACTGATTGTTTAGATAGCAAAATAAATATCCATTCGTTGAATGTTAAATTCTTATATATATGTAACTTATGTTTTTTAAAAACATCTCTTAAAAATATAATGAACAATCCGTGAATGAGGGAACATCGAATACACATAACAGAGCCTGAAAAAGAGGAGCACGCAGCGGTAACCACTCCTGGGTTCACCGTGAGTTATTTAAGAAGATATCTCATCTCTCAACTCCTTTTCAGTATTATGTTTACATTACCTGGCAAGAGTTTTGTCGCCATGCTGTTGATAAGAACATTTGGATGTCCTTGTAATTTGTCGTAGAATAGTTTGTAGTGGGTCAGTATGTGTTCATTGACAGTTGGCATGTGAAGGTCAGTGAGTAAATTTGCATACTAACCTTGATGATTTTGACATTGTTCTCAAAATTGAAGCCCGAAAAGTTTGTTTATGTGAGTATTTTTTGCTGTCCCGAATATCTGTGATGCGTAAGTCCAAATATGTTTTAGTTAGTAAGTGTATGTGTTTAATTTCTTTTCAAGTTTTAGTAACGTAAATATTTCGATTTTTGTTTATTAGTCCCATGTGTCTATCTAACTGCAAATGGAGAGAATTAAAAATCATTCGAAATTCGAAAACTACTCCGACAGCAAGATTTCTCGAAGAGAAACTGATACTCACCCATAATTATTCCATCTGCCCTGGAACGAACCGAAGGTGGAAGGAAAGCAAGAGGATTTCGTCGTAGTCTAGTTGCAATGCCCCGCAGATGCGTTGGCGACTTTCGCCGGAAACAGTTTTTTAAAAAATCATACGCCGGACCGGTTGTAAACTCTTTAATGGTGGGAACTCCGGAGTCTTGCTCAATACTACAGGAACTACGGACCGGGGAGCTCCTCTTGTTCTAGATTTATCTCTCGCCTTTCTCAATCCATTAACCGACATTTTCTCTATTTTTTATTATTCCCGCAAGTTAATCATTATTATTATTTTTTTTGTTTTATATCTTCTCCAATAATTAAAAAAATCTCAAATAGATAATTTTTTGTTATTTATTTGCTAAGCCAATGTTTCTTTGTTGATTTATTTAACGTCACTATATGTTACTGTGACTAATCGGACGGTTTATAAGTGGAAATCTTAAATTTTGCCTGTCCAGGTTTAATTAGTATAGTGTATCTGTAACGAGTACCTGACAACGCAGGCTCGGGACCACCTTTTTACGTCCCCAACGAAGGACGGCATAACTAAGGATTTTTACTCCTATTAAAAAATCATAGAGGCACCTGCAGGTTTGAACCCGTGACACCTTGGGCATTGAAGGCTATTAAGCTAGCCACTATACTACAGGTGAACCCAATACACGCAAGTTATTTATGGCCTCTCGACTTGAGAACAAGCTGAAGCGAATCATGAACATTTCTTAAAGATTTGTCTTCAGTACTTCTAAGAGGTGTCATGTTACCCACTTATCTCTACCTACACAAATCCACCATGCTGCTTCTCCAACCTCATTCAATTTCCAACTTTCTTCTCAACTCCTATCATCCCAAACTGACGCTCAACAATTACGATATTATAATTCTAGATATTGAACTTTGGATGAAGAAAATAATTGTCTACAGCCTTAATGTAAATATTGTTTATCAATTTATTATTTTTCATTTTGTTCAAGACGATTGTCTCCAGATTTATGTTTTATTTCTAGTTGTAAAATATTATCTTATACAGAAAGCAGTTCTTTCTTATCCCATTATCTTAGATAATAACTAATTAATTTTGTCTGAAGGCCACACGTATTTTATTATTTAATATTTATATTTTATTACATACCTGTTATTATTAAGAGACCCACCCACCCAGTCACAGAATAAAATAATATCGGAAAGGAAAAAATACAAATGTTTTGTCTTGACACTGATGGTTCAAAAAGATTTGTGGACATCTTGGCATTTAGTGTCACAGAAAAGGAAGCACTGATAGTAGATCACACTACCGTGACCGGGAACAAGGCGAAAAAATTCAAGAGAAAGAAATTATTTATACGAAATGTATTCCATGCCTTTAAGAAAAAAATCGTGATGAGTAAGGCGAAAAAGAATTTACAGTCACGGGACTTAGGTTCGGAAGGAGGAGGGACCATCCCAGTAGATACTGGATCATTTTAGGAGAAGTATGGACTGGAAAGCAAACAGTTGCAAAACCTAGCGGAGACCATAATCCTGGACTCACCGGGAATCCTGCATCACCATACATATTGATGTTAGGCTGGATTTATATATGTCTATGAGCAATTTCAAAATGAGTAATGTCTATGTATTTCTAATTGGCAGTATCTCCCTCAATTTTTTCATTGAAATTGATCTGGTATGCTGTGTACTCATAGCAACTCAGCGAAGTTGAGCAGCAGATCCAAATAGGAATTTCTTCTATATTAACAATAAGAGTGATATATAATTGTTTTTAAGTAACTCATTAATACTCTGAGCATCTTCAATTCGTTTCGGTCTTGTATGATTCGAAGTTAGAAGTATTTTAAGATATAGCTAATTACTCCATTTAATGGAGATAAGTGGAAAATAAATATAGAATATGGCATAGGACAAGAATTTATAGGTTTACAGCGGAGGTAATTTTCTTGTATAATCGGAATTACACTTCTATGTAGAAAATTACTTTTTAAAAAGATACAAATCTTTGATACAGGGCCAATAAAACGAGCCGCTATCGTTCAAATAAAAGCCCTAACACTCGAAATAGAATCACAGTCAATTCTGACTCATAGAATCTAATACGGACATGAAAAATGAGGCAACTTATCACAAATAAGATGACAGATGATGTCAGATGTTAAAAGAGATAACTAACAATGGGCTAGAGGTGAGCAACGCTTGCTTTTGTCATATTTTTTCTATGAATAATTTAAGAATTACAGGACGCTTTCTAATGCCTAACACAGCAAATTAAAGAAGGTAGTGTAAATATGAGGTGTTAAAACTAAAAAAAAAAATTTCGTAACTAAGCGGGAATCCTTCAACCAATAGTGAAATTCATCCAAAATTGTAAGGCATTTCCGTTAATAATAATAATAGGCTTACCGAACCCGAATGTTCGATGACGATACCACCAAACTTAATCTGCACAGACTCGTCCAATATTTACCGGTCAAGCCCAAGCCCCCAAGATCAGCTTTTATGCAATCCTCCCATCGACGCTTCGGCCTACCTTTCGGACGCCTACCAGTCGGTTCAGCGAATACCAACTTTCTCGGAATCCGTTGCTGACTGAGTCCAACAACTTTACTCGCCCATTTGAGTCACCGCGATGCTATCAACTCAATTATATTCACAGGGTACAAACTTCGCAATTCCGCGTTGTGCAACCTTCTAAACTCCCCAGTGGCCTCGTCTCTCTTCGGACCAAATATTTTACGCAGTACCTTATTTTCGAAAACCCAAAGCCGTTGTCCATCCTTCAAAGTAAGCGGCCACGTTTCACATCCGTAAAGAACCGTCGGAAGAATAATAGTTTTATAAATTCTAACCTTTAAGTTTTTAGACAGAAGCCGCGAGCTAAGTAATTTAGCAACTGAATAAAAACACGCATTTCCCACCTTTAACCGGCACTTTATTTCTTCCTGGATTTCATTTTTTCTTGTTATCATTGAACCTAAATTCTTGAATTTCTCTACGTGTTCAAAAGTATGACCTGAAATATTAATATCATCAAGATCGCCACCATTTCTGCTACTAATCATATATTTCGTCTTATCGGTATTTAATTCGAGACCTATTTGTTTACCGGTTTTTATTAACACACTTGTATTTAGTTGTATGGTTTTCGTATTTCCGTTAAAATACAAATAAATAAATAAATGTGCAGTAAAAGTAACCTTGATTTTTTTTCTAGTTTGTTTGGTTTAACGCCCTTCCTTGTGTGCTTAAACTAGAACCGGGAAGACGGGTTATCCTACAGGTTATCAACCTATTCTAGCCAGAGTGGGAAAGTATAGTTTCATTCATCCACGAAATAAACGTCAGGATGGATACGATCAGGAGCCTGTCCAGCACCAAAACATTCTTATTAACCATTTATAAATAAATACCTACATAACGATAAATGAAATTAAGTACAATCGCGAGCAGCTACGAAAATTCCATCACGTAAGAAAAACTACTAAAACTTTTTTTTAAATCGTAAAAACTAAGAAACAAGGAGGGAAACAGTTAACATAAAATAATGAAAAGCTGAAATGAACTATATCATTCTTTAAGAATAGTTTTTGTGAACAAATGGACGAACATTTTTTACATGGATTTTATTAATTAATTTTACAAAATTTTAGGTCTCATCAACGTACAATATAAAGAAGGTTGAGTTAAAGTAAGAGTAGTAGTAATAACTGCATAACATAAACAAAAGGTACTACAATAACTAGAGTGGGGTCACTTGTGGTTTAGTGGCTAGCATATCAGCCTTCTATGCCCAAGTTCGCAGGTTAAAACTGGGGAGATGGCCTTAAAGAGAGTAATAAACCTTTGGTTATGCCGTCCTTGGGAGGAAACGTAAAATATAGGTATCTAGCCTGTGCGCCGTTAAGCATACCTATCCTAATTGGACCTGGATAGGCAAAATTTAAGACTCTCACTGAAGCATTGTTCGATTAGCTAAATAACAACAAAGTGGCGATAAATGAAAAAACAAACAAACACTAGATTTAACCATATTTTGAAGGTAAGTTTTTATTTATGTTATAATAAATAAAAATATAAAGAAAGAGAAGAGATAGTTCCAATTATTGAACTCATAAAAACAGCCTTATTTCTATGATTCAAATGCATAAATGCTTAAAAAGATAGTGTGTCATTAGAAGATTCAATGAAGGAAGACTAATTTGTAGTTGTTTTTTTTCAAGATTTTGATTTTTTAATATGAACTTTTTCCAACCACATATTATATAACACTAATATATTTAGAAACTTTAATTAACCATAATAAGTAATCGTTTAAGTTACCAAACTAATCTCGCTATATTGGGAAGGTTGAGACTTAATTCAACATTTCGCGAGACTGCCATGAAATTAATTAAAACTTGATGTAGTCAGATATGGACAGACTCTAAGATTTAAATAAAAAAAAAAATATGAGGCCTTATAAAGTACAGTAACTCACGAATATAGTTAGTAGGAAGAATTTAGTATATATTCAAGTATTCAGAATAACCTATTATTTATTTATCAGTGGCAATTGCCGGGAGGAGTGTAATTTTTCCTCAGTGGATCCGGAACCTTTATGGCGAATAATGATTACTTTGCTTTCTACAAAAAATCATCCTTAGCATCTACCATAGCCACTCAATCGCCTGAGACATCCTCGACATGTACCACCTCTGGAGAGAAAGGTCGCGGACGGCGAAGACATTGCGGAAGCGGTCAAAGCCGGACAGATGGCCTCTAGATCCGGCAGGTAAGGTACCTCCTAGAAGTTGATACCGTTATCCCGTCCCGCAACACCGGTAGCTTCAGCTCCCTATAAGGGCTTGTAATCCCCTTCTGTCGCTTTTCCCTATCTTGTTTATATATCATTAATCGGCAAGCAGTTGTTTTTATTTTTTCTCCAGGAGTTCCAAGTCAGCTTAAGCGACCGACTGTTTAGTCAAGGATTAGACCAAGCACGTTTAAAAACAGAACTTGAATTATAATGAAAGGAAATGGAAGAACCTTTACAATACCGATTAGGACTGAATTTGTTTCAAATATTTCCAGTTTTCCAATAATAATAAAATATAATATATATATAATATATATATATATATATGAACAAACAAGTCATAAAACATATTTAATAATTGCCTCCAAAAAAAAAAATAATAAAATGATGAATTACATTACACATTTTGATAGAACAGAAATAAAAATAACACGGAGACTCATTATGGAGAAAATGTCAAAAGTCGTGGAGAGAAAGTAAGACTGGTTCTATGAATCACTAAATGAAGAACAGGCTCTTCTGCATTTATCTCTACAGCTTTGAGACCGTATTTATGTGAAAACATATGCTCTGTTTACTTAAACTGTTAAAATACTTGCTTATGGAAGGGACATTAAAATGGTAGTACCGAGCATGTGCGATATTGAGTACTTGTTAAGAAAAATAGAAAACAGGTCCGATTATTAACACACAACTGACGTTAAATAAGTAAGCAAACTATGTCTTAGGTCAAATAAATGGTTAACATTTTCAATTTATTTATCAAGTATTCAATACTTCCAAGAAAAATTATTCTATCAAAATATTTTTAACAGCATAGTATTTGTACGCCCGAACCGATTTCTAATCCTGTTTTCTACAATAAAAAAACAACAAAAAAAACCGACTAACATCTTTTAGAAACATACAAACATCTTGTTAGTTTTTATTGTTGTTAGTTATAATCATATCTTGTTGTATTTATTTATTTTTTAAGGAAAAATAATAAATCCAGCTAGACGTTTTCTCATGATTTTAGTTACTGGCGTCCATTAAATTTTCAGGTTCTCTGTTGTGTACATCGAACAAATGAACATTTTATGGTACTCGTAAATTGTTTTGTTTTTTAGGACTAAGCCCAAAGGATTCTTGTTGTTTCAGGTCAGGGAAACAGGAATAAATCTTTAAATTCACAAGAATTATATTGAAATGTTGTGAATAGGAAACGATATTAAATTTAGGAAGGGAAAGATATCTATGTAAAACATTAGTTCAAGAATTTTGGGTTTACGCTTTCTTTTATTAAGAATAGGTATAGGTATAGTTTATGTTTAGCCTCAGTGTAAGTGTAACAATTAAGGGAGCCCGTGGCTGAGTGGCGAGCGCGCTAGTCTCTCAAGCATTTAACAAATGAGGACTCACTCACAGCCTCTACCCCGGGTATGCGAGACCCGTCAGCCAAATGGTGGCCACTCACAAAATTAGGCATAGGGAGTGATGACCGAACTCTACAAAATACATCGCGAAACGTTGGTGTAATCTCCCGGAAGGTTAACCTACACGGCCTGTCGGGTCACTGAAAGTAAATATAACAACATAACTTCATGAAAAAAGAAAAGTTATAAAACTTTTTTTATAGACTTTGCTTCAAGCAACCCATAATTTTTTTAACACATCATTTTTTTCTAATTAAATTTAACTTAATACCGAGGATAATTTTTCACTAAATCATAATATCTTTGTAGCAAACATTAAAAATTCTATGAAAGCAAAATTCTTTAAATTATCTTCTTTTCTCCGACTTCTGTGAATTTTCTATTAAAAACATATATAAATACAAATATATCTAATCACGCCACAGAAGGAAAATATACAGTATATGAAATCCTTGAAGAATATCTCGAAGATGAGATTAATAAACATAATTAACATATTTTTTCTAATGGAAACTAACAATACATCTACAGATAGAGGAAATTAATCGATGAATGGAGCGATAATAAATTAAGATTATTGCGAAAGCATAGTCCAGAGGCTAATTATTCTAATGATGACTCAACTACAACGGTTGCGAAAGCAACACAACCAATCTATCACAAGTGATTATAGTATCCAGCAATACACTACTGTTAAAAAGGGAAATGTTTAATTAATAAAGAAACATGGTCTTTTTTTTTTCTTCTTTTCACTAATTTAAACAAGGAAACAGACTGAAAAGTCAGTAAATACAGAGACAGCCAATGCATTATATTAGATAACTTCAATACAAAACCACATAACGGAACCCAATGCCATCTGATGAAAAACGCGGACTTTTTACCGAGCAAAACCTGTTCAACAACTTAGTAACCTTCTTCAACTCAAACCGTTTACGGACCATGCCATGATCCAATTAAAAAATACAGGCCCCTCTCTCTGGATAAATTTGTATAACAACAGGGTTATAACTGCATAATATAGGGTTTGCCAGTTATGCAATTCACGGTCATTATAAGACACTTTCGTTCTTAGCGATTAGAAACGGAGTCCTTTTTCGGTCGAAACGAAATTCGAAGTTGTCTTGAACTTTCCTTCACCATAACAGATATCTTGTAGTATCGAAAAGTGAAATGATATGTTCCGGCGGAAATCAAATTATAGAGAGATCTGTTATTAACGGTATAACAACAGATCGATCTGCAGTTCACACATATTTACTTTCAAAAACTACGAAAAAGCGTACCCTCAAACTATACAAACGCAAAGAAAAAAAAGAAGCGGAATTTCACTTTCTAGTCACATCGCAGGTAAATAAGGCACTTAAAATAAAACAGAAGCCAAGAAATCAAAGGGATAAAATCATGTTTGGATATTTTTATATAACTAATGTAACCGGTATCCTCGCTAGTGTCAGCACATTTACTGTCTATAATGAAGGTGTCAAAAATAATTAATACAAATTATTACTTTCACTTACCTATATATAAAATATGTGATAAAGGAAAGTATAGCGATCTTGAAAATTTTTGAATTCCAGTTTTCAACGGAAATAAACGTCTCAGTCCAAATAACCAAGTCCCCAAAAAAGGTCCGTGTGTGTAACTCCAGCGCGTAAACGGAAAGTCCTATGAAAATGAAATTTCATATTTAAGAGTAATATACGCCCGAGACGTTACAAATCTTTTTTATCAAAATCAGCTTACCAGAAAAGCCACTCTTATACCATGCTTTTTGCACCATTTTTCGATTTTCTCGAAAACGACTCTAACGATTTTGATTAAACTCGCTATATATTGATATAGCATTACATTGGTAAAATATAATAGGGTTTAACATTATGTGTGTTTTATTTTTATTAAAATAGTCTGACAGGGCTTAAATGCCGATATTTTAAATTTTTTTCCTCTAAAGTACGTTTAATTTTGTAGATTCTATAAAAAAAATAACCATATTATCTCGTTAGCAGTGATAAATAACAGCTAAATATATAAGTTTTTGTTTTTTTTGTTGCTTTTTTTTGTTTTTGATCATAAAAACAGTAATATACATGTATGATATACCGTTTAAAAGCTAAATATTTTAGAAAAAAATATTATCTTATACACAAACTATTAAAAGTTAATAGGGAGTGATGAAAAGCCGATAAAACTAACTGATTATTTTAGATAATAATATAATAGATTTTTTAATAAAACACACGTTTCTATAGAAATTCTATTTAATTAATTCATTAATGGTTTCACCCATTTTTATCTCTTACTGTACTTGAAAAGTTACTGTCTGAAATGAAGGTATCAAAAATAATTAATACGAATTATTTCACTACCAAGTTTGGGGTAAATACTTGCTTTTTACATATTTTGGGTTCAAATCTACTAATTAGAATTAAACTTCTTTTAAACAATTTTATAATTCTAAAATTCAATAAATCGAAAACTCTTTGGCACAATACCATGAGTACAGAAACTATGATGAGTACAGTATTTATAAACGTTCCTTTGAGCAATTAACTTTCACAATTAGTCATGTCTGATCTATTAAGAAAAGTCACTAAGGTCCACGAAATTGGCGAAGCACTGAAATATATTTCTTTTTCCAGGAAATCCGATTTAACCATTATTTATCATTGCGAAAAACTAATTAATGTTTATTCTAGTTGAATTTGAGTTTCATTCCACGATTTTCAGATTTTAAACACAGAACTTAAATACACGAAACTTACCATACTACTCGTACTAGACAAACGTTAGAACATATTGGATGATAAGAGACAAGATCCTAGGATTTACTAGGTTTTTTAGGCGAAGTCTGCCTAAGGGGTATATACTTATCTCTAATGTAAAAACGTAACATACTAGACATGTTACTTCGGTAAAGTTAATATAATATGAAATCGAAAATTCGTTCAACGTTAGGTAAGCACTGTGAGGAAAGATGTAGAATGTATATTTTAAAAAACCTTTAATACTTTGCAGCAGAAGTTACGAGATAAGTCCAGCATAGTCAATAAGTATTATTCATGACCAAATTAAAAGATAAGAAGGTGATATCGAGACATCACTTTGAAGGATTGATGATAAACCAGTAACTGTTAAGAACTCTGCGACACGAACCTATTACTAATGTTGCTTCGCGGTTTTATTGTTTGGTCACGTTCTTCTGATCGTTAAAGATGACTTTCTCGACCTTGGCTCAAATAGAGATTTTAATTACAAATAATGCTAGTTAAAATGTTACATATTAATGTGTATTTAAGGAGCTAAGGTGAGCCGAGAACGAAATCGAGATCCGTTGTAACGGGCTAACCGTTAACAGTCAAGGACTGTAACTGTTTCCACTTAAACAAACAGGAAGACTTAATTCACTATCGTAGTTTAACTGAACAGATCCTACTGCTGTTATTCTAATCGTCCGATGTTCAGGTTTTCATTCCCTTAATCAGGACGTAATCATCTCAATCCGATAGTCAGAGATCAGACAAGAGGCAGTTGCTTATGTCTGAAAAGATGCGAGAAAAATTATCATATTCACAGCAGGAAAAAAACATAAATAATTCTAAACTGAAATATTTCCAGATAAAGGTCATCAAGAGGACAAAAAAATAAAATAAATTAACAAACATGTAACTATAATTACAAAAAATGACCAATTGTGATGTTATGCTATTCAAGATATGAATTATAAATTCAGGATATAATTTACTAATTCAGCAAAATAAATTCCAGCCATTTTATTCTTTCCATAACAACCCCAAATATATCTGTGGCGGTCGTGAAAAACTGGATAACTCGAGTTATATCAAAAATGAGTTAACTCCACGTATCGCTCCCCCAGACCGTCTCCCACGTCGTGTAAAATCGCAGTCTGGCTTTAACCTTTCATGTGTCCACATCGTTCTCCGCTCGCTTCGAATTCAATCTGTTCTTACTTTTCGTCAGTTACCACTATCTGCTATAGTAAGTAGTTATTAATCTTATAGTTACTCTTATAACTAAGTGGTAAGACATATAGTCAAGAAACACTATCAGTTTAGGAATTTATTTCCGAGATAGAATTATTAATAGAAGTATAGCATTAGGACAGGCAGTGCGCTGGTGAAGATTATACCTTATCAGTCCCCACTTCTCCTGGAGCTCCCCACCACCGTCTTCACCTCTCATTCACGTAGAATACTTCGTAATGGCCGTATGCCCAGTATGCAATACGTCGATCGCCAGAGACGAAAAATCGGGCATCACGTGCTGCCAATGTAAAATTTTATTTCACTTGAAATGCATCAATATCACGGACCAATCACAAATAAATAAAAAAACATATAAATGCATTTCTTGTGAAAATAAAAAATATAGTGTACCCATTAGTAAAAATATGGAGGAAAACATAACTGCAATTTTGGTCGAAATCTCAAAAATAACGGATGACGTCAAGGAAATAAAAAATACGATGAATGGCCAAGGAGACATAATATTCGAAAATGCAGAGAGATTGAAATCAATGGAGGAACGAAATAGAAAACAAGATGAACTTATCGAAAGGCTCCTCGCCGAAAACAAAAATTTAAAATCTCAAATAAAAACAATGGAAGCGAGAATGAATCAAGTGGAACAAGCCCAGCTTTCACACTCGATTGAAATAAGAGGTGTTCCGTTGAGGACGGGAGAATCAACGGAGGGTGTGGTCTGTTCTGTCGGGGCTGCCCTGGGCGTCAAGCTCAAAGCTGAGGACTTTGACCTCGTGGAGAGAAAAAGGCCGAAAGGAGAGGACCCTCGTCCGCCTTCGATTGTCGTGCGCTTTGTTCGCCAGGCGGTCCGGGACGAGATGATCCGCCTCCGGAAGGTGAAAAGGGACTTCACCACGAGGCATCTCAACTGGGACAGCGACGACAGGATTTACATCAGCGAGGAGATGACTGCGGGCAACAGGCGTTTATACTGGCTGGCTAGGCAGAAGAAGGCCGCCGGCAAAGTGAAGTACGTCTGGTTCGCCCGAGGTCGCGTCCGTTGTCGACGAGAAGATGGTTCACCCGTAATGATCATCAACCAACCCGATGATCTGGAGGGCTTCCAATGACAGTTATGTTTTCGTTATTACACTTTAGAATACTTTATTTATTCATTGTTTTCTTTTCTCCAAATTTGTTTATTATTTTTTTTTTATTTCAAAAGAATACTATTATTTTTCTCCAAAGGCTCTTTTGTATATTTTTATTATCATCAACTACTTTATATTAATTTTCACTTATATTTCTATTATGTCTTTAGCGTCTTCCTCTCATACTCGGTTTTTTTTTTCATCTCCTTTCCTAAATGGCTAATGTTTTAACCTCCTGTCATGTTAACGCCCAGTCTCTACCTGCCCACTTCGACGAATTCCTTCACTATTTCTCCCATAACTTTTATCACATTATCGCAGTCTCCGAAACATGGCTAAAACCCAATATTCCTTCCTCTTTCGTCTCCCTTCCTGACTATTCCTTTATCCGCCATGACCGGATTGGCCGGACTGGCGGTGGTGTAGGACTTTATGTCCACAATAGCCTTAAATCCTGTGTCCTAGATCTGTCATCCCAATCCGATTCTTCCCATATTGAATTCCTTTTCGTTGAAATATCCTGTAACACACAATCTCTCCTTTATGCAGTGGTGTATCGCCCTCCTCTGGTCCCATTTGACCCGTCCTTTGAATCAATCCTCTACACATTTGTCCCTCTATTTAATAATATCATAATCTGTGGTGATTTTAACACCAACTTCCTTTCCGACTCCAAAGAAAAACTCTACCTGGATAACCTCTTCTTCTCTCTCAACCTATTCATCGTTCCATATGCTCCAACTCACCACACTCATCACTCCGACACTTGGTTGGACCTCCATATTATCGATTCAGCTCATAACCTTCTTTCCGCTTCACAACTGCCTGTTCCATTCCTATCATCTCACGACCTTATTCAATTATCATATAATTTCCAAACCTCAGCATTCCTTCCTAAAACCCTAACTTTCCGAAACTTAAATTTCCTTACCCGTGATATTATTGCACCAAATATTGAAACCCTAAATTGGGATTCACTTTATACCTGTTCTTCCATCGATTCAATGGTCCACATTCTCACCTCTAATCTTCTAAGTATCCTCGACATCCATGCTCCGCTCAAAACCCGCACCTTCCGTCGCCGCCCCGCTCCTTGGATGAGTCCAGAAATAAAAGACTTACAAAAGAGGCGTGAGGCAGCCCGTAGACGCTTTAGACGTACTAGACTGACAGATGACTATCAAGCGTACAGGGCACTCCGCAATCTGACTCAGGCGACAATCAGACAAGCGAAAACCAACTACTTTCATGCAGCCTTCTCTTCCACTCCCGATTCCAAGTCAAAATGGCAGCTCCTCCGTAAACTCTCACTCTGCAAATCCTCTTCCTCACTGGCCTTTCAAGTCTCACCCGATGAATTAAACTCCTACTTTTCATCTCCCATCTCGGACAATTCTTCACCGTCTTCTTCCAACTTCTCTTCTATCCCATCATTCAACCCACATAATTTTTATTTTTCCGACATTTCACCAACTGACCTTCTCTCCTCTCTACTGAAATCTCATACCAATTCTATAGGATTTGATGGAATTCCTGTAAAACTGTTAAAATTATGCCTTCCTGAAATCCTACCAATTCTTTTATTTATATATAACTTTTCCCTCCAAAATTCCGTATTTCCCACTACTTGGAAAAAAGCAATAGTCCATCCTATTAGTAAAACTTCCAACCCTACTTCCCCTAAAGACTATCGCCCTATTTCCATCCTCTCGAACCTCTCTAAGCCTTTAGAAAGAATAGTTCAGACACAATTATCAAATTTCCTTGAAAATTCTAAACTTCTTGATCCTTTCCAATCTGGCTTCCGACCCGGCTTTTCCACACAATCCGCTCTCCTCAAAATCACTAATGACATACACACTGCTATGGACGAAACGAAACTGACCGTGCTAATACTACTGGACTTCTCGAAAGCATTTGACTCCCTAGACCACTCCATCCTTTTCTCCAAACTAAAGTCTCTATCCTTTTCAAACAGCACTATCAGGTGGTTTCAATCATTTCTTTCTGATAGAACCCAAGCTGTCACTATTCCTAACCATCCTCTATCTTCCTTTCGAGCCCTCTCGGCAGGTGTGGCCCAAGGCTCAAGCATCTCTCCGCTTCTTTTCAATTGTTATATCAATGACCTTCCCAATTCTATCCATCACTGTTCCCACCATCTATACGCTGACGATTTCCAGATATATTTATCCTTCTCTCCCTCCGAATCACTAGTAGCATTTGCAAATATTCAAGAAGACCTTGATAGAATCTGTGCCTGGGCAAACCTTAATAAACTGATGCTAAACCCTGTGAAAACCCAGGCCATTCTAATTGGTTCCAATTCCCTCCTCAGATCCTATACCACATTTCCAAGTCTCACCCTTAATGATCACCCTATTACCTTCACCTCCTCAGTCAAAAACCTGGGTATTACTATTGACCAAACCCTTTCCTGGAAACCCCATATTGCCCAAATTTCCCGAAGAACAATAAGTACCCTCAAATATTTCCATCGTTCCCGCCATCTTCTTCCACTATCCATCCGTAACCTCCTTATATCCGCACTTGTTTTCCCCCACTTTGACTATTGCTGCTTAGTATATGGTGGCCTCCCGACGGGGCTTGAGGACAGACTAAAACGAATTATGAACATATTGTTAAGATTTGTCCTCAGTACTCCGAAGAGGTCTCATGTAACCCATTTTTACGGCGAGTTGAAGTGGCTCCTTCCCCCAATCCGCAGACAATATTTCCTAGGAGCATACCTTTACCAAATCATTAACTCCCAACACCCTCCATACATTTACAGTCTCCTCCAATTTAAATCTTCAGTCCATTCACTTGAAACAAGATCCCGCCATTCCGACCTTTACTTTCCTACCCATAGAACTAAAACATTTGATCGTTCCTTCCTTGTCCGCTCCTCTACTTTCTGGAATTCTCTACCTACTCTTATCCGCCATGCTGCTTCTCTCTCCTCATTCAAATCCCAACTTTTCCAATACCTTTTATTATCCCAAAAAGACGCTTAAAAACTGTGATATTTATATTACTTACATCACACTTTGAAAGTGATATTTGTTTATAGTATATATTTAAACGATGCTATCTATTCATTTATATTTAAGTTTGTTCAACACAATATTTTCTAGGAATTGTTTTTATTTTATGTTATCATTGTATATATTTTTTTTCTTGTATATATGTGTGTATATGCGTGAGTAATATACACACATAAATTAACCCATAAATGTAATTAGTAGAAATTATGTTCCTTCGGTCTGTTGGCCAGACATGCTGAATACTTAAACTGTACAAAGCTGTTATTCTTAGGGGACCCAGTCCCAGAATAAAAATTATTTTCTATTCTATTCTATTCTATTCTAAAATTGGTTTATGACATTTCTTGGTGGAAGTAATTTCAGATGGAAAGAAAGCTGTATGTTATAACTCTATTTTGGGTATTACGTAAAGTTTAAGTCGCTCATCTGTAAAATGAAAGATTTTGACTTAACCACTTATTCACGACCACCACAGATATATAATAACAATATATCTTATGTTTTCTTGAGTTTTTTATCCTACTATTTCACGACAGACTGATTCGTTTATAATTATATTTTGTATATGGACATTAACGTCTTCAGCAACAGAACATTTATTGTAGTAATTATTTTTGAGGAAGTTCATTGAAAAAGGTAAAAATAAACTATAGGGTAGCTTAATTTTATTAGACATTTAACTCCTAAAGGTGAAGGACGCCCACTTGTTTTTTACTCCTTAATACCTACTTATGCCCTTGAAGTGTTTCCCTCTAAATTATTTTAATATAATACTTCCTAAAATTGTACACCAGACAACTAGCCTATTATTTTGTTCGATTGTCAATGTAGAACCGATTATTAACCTAGCTTTCTTCCTTTCTACTGCTAAACAGCGACTTATCCCTCAACTCATATTAGATTATTTTATCTATGAGGCATGTTTTTTAAGTAAGTACCGTTTTGGAATTAAAAAAAGACGTGCAAAGATATCGCAATAATTTTATTTTTACATGAAAGCATGTAGCTTAAATCTACTTTTCTACATAATTTCCATGAATTTTGAGGCACTTGTCATAACGCGGCACCAGTTTTTGAATACCCTCCCCAAAAATTCTGCCGCCTGACTTGCCAGATCAGGGCTGTATGGAGGATGATCTAGAGTTTCCCATTTTTCCATACAGCTCTGATCTGGCTCCCAGCGACTACCATTTCTTCCTGCACTTCAAGAAACATCTTCAAGACGATAACGAAGTCAAAACATTTGTGGTGCAGTGGTTAATAAGTCAGGCGGCAGAATTTTTCGAGGAGAGTATTCAAAAACTGTTGCCGCGTTATGACAAGCGCCTCGAAATTCATGGAAATTGTGTAGAAAAGTAGATTAAGGTACAGGCTTTCATGTAAAAAAAAATTATTGCGATATCTTTGCACGTCTTTTTTTAATTCCAAAACGGTACTTACTTAAAAAACATGCCTCGTACTGTAATACTGATTATAGTAGTACTTGAACATCATTGCATTAGTGAGCTCTTTTCAAACAAAATATAATAAATAAACTTGTTCTAGAAACCTTATTAAAACTTTTTAAATCAGATGGCTCATATCGTAAGTCAGCTTCATTAATTATGATAGAATAGGGTTACTAAGATTTAGCAATTTCAGAAATAAATCATCTTTTAGTTCTGTTTATTGCGTTTTTGTAAACAAATTACATTTTGGTCATATTTTTATTTTCACTTAACTATATATGAAATATGTATCGTGAAAATTTTGGAAATCCAGTTTTCAACGGAAATGCAAGTTTCAGGGTCCCTTGAGTCCAAATAACCAAGTCCCGTTAAAAAGTCTGTGTGTCCCTGTGTTTGTGGTAAGTCTAGCATGAAAACGAAAAGGTGTAAGAAACTGAAATTTTATATTTTAGACAACTATGCATCTGAGATATTACAGCGGCTTTTTTAATAAAATTAGGAGACCGTTAGTAGTACTTCATAACATGAATGCATTTTGGGTCTTTTGCGCCTTACTCAAAAACGAGTCAAACAATTTTTATTAAACTTTCTATATCGATGTAAAATTTGATGGGTTTTAATACCATGTAGGTTTTATTCTGATTGAAACAGTCTAACAGGGCTTAAATACAGGGCCGATATTTTAAATTTTCTTCTTCTAAAATACCTTTAATTTTGTACCTTCTAAAAATGTATGCTTTTCATCTTGTCAGCATTGATAATTAACGGCTCAATATTCTAGTTGCACGAATTTGATGACCGATGAAAGGATAAAAGAGCAAAACTACTTTTTTTATGTAATTTTTTTTATTTTTTTTTTTATATTATTTCATAATTCGAAAGAGAAATATTTTAGAAACATATTATCTTATACACAAACTTGTACAAAGTAATTTAAAGTGACGAATGGAGAATAAATTTATTACTGATTACCAATGTAATACAGTTACATTATTTAATCTAAATCATATGTTTAAAAAGTATATGTATACAAGTTTTATTAAAGTGAAAGTCGATTGTTGCCCGCACCAGATTTTTCATTATAGGATTTTTTTCTTTAATATCGGCGTTATATTTTCCTGATATGTTATCTGCGAATATAGAACAACCATGACAGTAGGTTTTATCAGGTGCAGAGATGCAGTCACGTACCGAATATATCACATTGCTGTGAGTCATCACAAGTCTTGTTCCTTTGTCGGATCCCATTATTACATCTATATTGCGTTCTGAGCTAGTTTTTTTTTTTTTTTTTTTCCTCTATGACTGGATGACAATGGCAGAATTATAGTTTAGCTATCTAATTAGATGTATTATGTTTATAAAATAAAGATCCTCTTGAATTCAATCAATTAAGTTGTTCGATGGATGGAACCATTGTTTATTCCCGATACGCTTTACAATTCAATGATTTACATTATTTCATTGTACTAATATTTATTTTATATAATAATAGTTATTGATCGTTTCCTCTGAAGATCTAAAATAGGTATATTATTTCTGTAATTACATGAATAAAATTTAAGCCATAGAAATGGTCCTCTGTCATTATGTTTATTGCAGTCAATCGTTACTAAATTCATCAAAATGTGTAGGGGTTCTCATGAATTATCCCGAAATAGATATAACTTAAAATAAAATAATAAAATAAAATAAAAAATGAGATCCATATTAACTGTTTTGACTAGAACATTTTCAGCTTATACATCCTCAATCTTCAATCAGTAAATTTTAAACCATTTTTGCAAACACAGAGATTATTCGAATAGGAAATGACAAGAGGATAACCTTATGATTTTCCTGTCCAGGTGGTGTCTAAATTGGGTCATAATGTACTGATATTTGAGAAAGTTAGGCTCTGACTCTTACTTATGATACATTATATTTTTTCTTTAATATATTAAAACTGAGAAGGAACATAATGTTGATAAATTCAACCAGGTCCCGTATTGATGGAATGGTTCATTTCTCATTACTAATAACTTATTTTGAATATCATGGACTTAGGAAGAAACAGTTGAATCAAAAAAAGCATAACATATATAACATTAAGCCTCCAACCCTACAAATGTTCTTGGGTTCAGAACTTAGTTATGACCTGACACTGTACGTAGGGCAGCATCCAAGATTATTTGTCGAAGATCACGCTCAACAACCAAATTATCTTCCTATTAAAGGTACCCACTTTATAGATGTTGGATAAACCATTATTAGGATCATTTAACGGCTGATATAATAAAATAAATAATTATTCTATTAACTGAAAATAATCAGCACGAAAAATATGTTTAGATTAATTATCGTAGTGTTTAAAGATCCGTATGTTTCCTGACCAAACTCTATTGTTAAGAAGAACTGAAGACAATAATATTTAAATAAGGACTACTAATGTTCCCTTTAAAAATAATAATCCTGAAATAAATTACAATAAAAACCTGTACCACTACAAGCCAAAGAGATGGTTTGACCTTGATCACACTCAGCCGGCAGGGTTTTCTCCAATTTTTGGGTGCCTACTTTATAGTGGCTGGTTGTGTCAACGGAGGGTCTCCACAGCCGAACATAATACATAATTCTGCCTTAGCCGAGGTTCGAACCGGGAACCTGAAAATAGTAGGCTAGTGCTTTATACACTAGACCACGCCGCCGCACAGTGGGGCGAGCCTATGCATTCGGTGGACATAGGACCAATATCTGAAACATCGAATTTCCCATATTTTTTGGTAAGCTGTTCTTCTTAGTTTCTATTATCACTGTCCATCGTCAGTTTTTTTTTTTTTTAATTAAAAATTTCCACCTAAGATATCTTATTAAAACGGCCGTCCATGAAAAATGTCCTTTTTTTAAGAAATTACCACAACTAATTTGAACCAAAATTAATGAATTATACTTACTCCGATAATTTAACTTTATTATCATAATTTAAAATTATGCAGCTTACCTTTTTTAGATTCTTACAGTTTTATTAATGAAAAAAAAAAAATAATAAAACATTCATAACAAAAATCGCCCAGAAATCATCAAAAAATTGTTTCCCCTTACCTCATGCTTTTTTTTTAAATTTTGTCTCCATAAATTCCAGTTTCTTTGATTTAAATGTTTGTTTATCCTTTATGAACGTATTATTCCCTTTAATTTTCATGAGTCGTAAAAATAAATTATCACCCGAAGCTACATATTTGTTAATAAATTATTTTTTCTACTTTTTTTCTTTTTTTTACATTTTACTAAAGGAACATACCTATAGATAATTAAGTTTTCTATTATTCTTTTTTTGTATTACATAATTTCGCTCGTTTTTTTATTGTTAATTGAATGGTATCTACTCCTCTTAGATGGAAAAGGGAGGTTTCGGTCTGCCCAAAAACTCCGTAATCTTTTTATACGGTTGCCCCTATCAAAAAAAGTTACTGGAAATAGGGTGTGGAATCAATTACGACGTCAAATCAACAATTAAAAAAAAAAAAAAAAAAAAGTAATCGGTTTTCTGGGACACCAGTACACCAAAATTAAATACTGAATACAGAAATCGATTTCTCGTAAAAAAATAATGGGGGTCTACGTATAACCTTTTTTTCGGACGGTCAAAAGTGTGGCCGTAATACTACAATGTCCAATAATTTGGTGTTTCGCCCCAGTGTGCGCCCTTAAAAATAATAATGATAATATAATAAGACGTTAATAATAAATAAATCAACCTCTTATATTTGGCCTTAATTATTTTATAATATTTAACAATCAAGAATAAAAACGTATTAAAAAAATTAAACTCTGCAAATGAAGAGGGAGAAGTTACTAGCTTCATTTTTAAGTATTATATTTATTTTTCAAAGAGTGCTGCCAATGGGCAGTTTCTCTTCATGTTCATTCCATGTGTTATAACATTACAGCATATTTACTTGATGTATTTTTTGTACAGTTGTAAATTTCAATAAAAAATATATTAAAAAAAAAATACTTATTTTTGAAATATACACGATCCTGTTCTTGCCCCAGACTTCTAGATTATAAAAGAACACTTGGCCAAGAGGTTGGGCAAGGAGCCGCGGGAGAGGTGTGACGGATCGGTGGATGGGAACCTCCGCCCAGCAACAAAGACAATATGATATAGGGAAGGAGCATGTCGTTGGCCTCGCCAATAGTGTACTCACAATGGTTCACCGGCTACACAATCCTTACATATTAGTGTTAGTGTACCCAACTTCTTCTGGCTGGAATACTTCAAAGGACGCCTATTCATGACTCTGTTATAGGGGCGTTTGTAACTCCTATTGGGTAACCTGAAGGTCCATATCAGCATGCAATACAAGGCTTCGTTTTGCAAGTAGAATTATCGTAGATAACATATAAATCAACAAAGTGTTCTGTTTTACAGAAAATAAAGACAAAAACAAACACCAATTACCATAGTAAGATTATAAATCAAAGACGTAAGTTTCTCAAATAAAAGTTCCTAACCAGTCAGGAAAATATAAGATAGTATTTTAAGGACATTGATATTGAGACATATTTGTATTCTAATATATTTACTGTATGGAACTGTTTCATCCCATGCAATCTTAAAAACTTCCAAGTCCTTTCAAAAACAGGTTCAAGAAATCCAATACCTAATTTTTAAGTGTACGAAGTCCACATTAAATCATACAATGACTTTTTTTCCGTGACATAAAACTAATTTTATTAATGCAGTAAAAAGGCAACTATATTTTTTAATGCAAAACGAATCAAATAAATTTTGTTTCGTTCCTGTGGGGTAGTGGCTAGTAGCATAACAGCCTCTATGCTAAAGGTCGCGGTTGTAGTGCAAACCTGGCATGTAGTCATAGAATCGTTTAATGGGAGTAAAAAATCATGTTATACCGTCCTTCTGATGGGTTAATAGTGGTCAAGAGCCTGATTGATGTCCGGAACTCCCTACAGATCCCAAGCCTAATTAAATCTGGATTGGCAAAATTTAGGACTCTCGTTACAGCATCTTCCGATTAGCCATAGCAGAATGAAGTACGTTAAATGAATGAACAATTGGTTTGGTAGGAAATGAATGAGGGATTTTCGCGCTTTCTGAAGAAAAATAAGAAGAAGTGTGAAGGATAAGAAGATTTGGGTGGCGATCAAAAAATATTGGAAAATAGTATAAAAAAAAAACCTTCGCGAAGACGCGCAACGTGGGTCTTCATCAGTGCTTCAGGCCAAGAATCAAGAAGCAACGACAATTGCCTGATCTTATTTTGATCGCAAACCGAATTATCCTATCCTTCAAATTTAAAATAGGGTCAACCATTTCATTGTTCCTAAAATGGATATCTTTCGGTAATCGTCGTCTCAATTGTCTTATAATGATGTAATAAGTACATGGCACGTTCCCTTATACACTGTCATAGTGAGATGTGCTCTTTTTTGCTGACGATGACTGAATTTCGAAACATGGAAACTGTATACAAATATAATTTAATATTGTTTTAAGAATTAATACATAATAATATTATTGTATATATATTTTATTGTAATTTTATGCCGTGTAAATATTGTATGAATGTAGCATGTTTGATATCTTTCACCACTACTATTGATGTCCAAATTGGGACAGATTGTAATTTTACTCAATAAAAATCGCTGTTGAATGAATTAAAAATACTTAATAGAAGATGCAGTAATCTCACTATTCCTACCCGCATTATATGAGGCAGTGCATCAGAGGATTAATCTCTAGACGTTCCATCGCAATCGACTTCCGTCCTGACAGAGGCTGGGGCTGGAAGATAAGGTACGGATGTCATTCCTCTGATGTAAGAGGAAAACCGGGAGCTTTTCCTGTTTGCTGACAGTTCTAGGTCGTCCTTCCCAATCTCTAATTGCTAGCAGAGAACCTCCTACAGTTCTGATCGAGGGCCGAAGGAAAACTAACTTGGGAGGGACATTTTTCTTTTCAATGAAGAGCAACTTAAGGCCAAAATTATTGGTTTAGAACTAAACTAGGTATAAAATACTTCTTTTGTAAAATATTTGGAACAAAAATCACATGACATAGGCAGAGAATATCCCACTATATTACTATATAACCAGATTACCAGAAAGAGAAAACTATTTTTATCCACATAGAAACAACGATTGAAATATTAAACAAGATTGTCTAGCTGGATTAGAGATATTTTTTCTTAATTTCCATCATATGGAACATTATTGGCGCAATAAAATTTTAGTGCATTAAAAATGTTATGGATGTTGTTTGAAATAATGCAAATGAACAAAAAATCAAATAACAGTTATTCTAAACGTGATTTATAATTTATTTATTACGAAATTAAAATAGGTTTTTGTTGTAGTATAAAAAAATACTGTAGCCGAATTTGTAGTACATATTGATGTAGGTCTTTATGATTAAAGGTAAAAGGGAATATATATATATATATATATATATATATATATATATATATATATATATAATTATTTTCAACGTGAGTTTCAAATATCATGCCCAACAGTTCCACGGGTTCAAACCCCCTAGCTAGCTGGACAGGGCTATATCAAAAAATTCCTAACTTATTTTTTGTCAAACAAATATATTGATCAAAGTCGATATGGCTTCGTGGTTGTTACGAGCTTGTAAACCAGTGATCACTATATTATGTCTTTTTTTACGTTGCTTGGCACGGCTTTTGATAAGAAATTTCCCTTTTGACATTTTCTATTTCTGTGCTAATTTATCTTTGAAGATTATCAACTTTAGCTCCTATTGTCGGAATAGCTGTCACCATATCTGGGATTCGATTAATTTTTTCTTCCATTTCTATATATTTTTAAACTTAACATACCTTTATTACTTTTAGATCAGTGGGAGCTACGAAGTAAATAAAAGTAATGTTTATGTTAGGATTTATATGCTATGTTATTAGAGATAAGGCTTTGCAGTGGGCGGAGCTTCCCCTTCCCCTGGCTGTCTCTTACTCGATCCGCCAAATATTTTTAATTTATTTTACCTTAATTAAACGCTTAATTCCTGGAATACCCCAATGAAACTTTGTGAGTGAGATGTTTAATATGAGAACTACAAACCTTTACAATCTTAACCTTTAAAAATCAAGATAACTACTTATAAAAATTTAATATTCACAGAGACGATCTTTACGGTGTCACTAACTCGAACCACCTTGCTGGACAGGGCTATCACAATATTCCTTACTTATTTCTTGTCAGGCGTTGAAAATTATCTTTAATACCAAAACAATCCGTAAGAAGTTAAGTTAAAACCAATAAGAAGTACTGAATTTAAATTTGTGGTTTTTGCAGAAACCTCTAATATACAGAAGTATTGCTTAAAATTATTGAAGCGGTAAAGAGGTATTACACACAATATTTTAGACATTCCAACGAAAGAAAGTTACAACTTACATCTAATAAAAACTTAAAAGACTTGAAAAGTAATTACACCAGGAAAAACAATAAAATATTTTTACGGCCAATTATTCCTTTGAAGAGAAGAAGCTTAAAAGTGCGAAAGCGTTCTCTACTTTTCCATACCGACGACAGAGACCGCATACCGTAACCGGCGCCATATACCTGGTAGCCGGTGAACGGTGGACAATGAAAGAGATGTGCAGAGTTGACTTTCACTACTGAGATGAGACATGGCTCACTTTACAACGAACTGCGTCATTATGAAGAAATTCTGAAATTACTTATTTAAAGCCAAAGTTCACTTTACTACGTATTACTATTCTTTTGGTCTCGAATTTCAATCCGACTATGGTAGGAATTGGCTCTATAATTCGGGTTATTATATTATTATCTAAAATAATCAGTTAGTTTAATTGGCTTTTCATCACTCTTTATTAAATTTTACAAGCTTGTGTATAAGATTAAAAAAAATTATAAAATCTTAAGTTTTCGAACGGTATATTATACACCTATATTACTGTTCTTATGTTCAAAAAACGGAAAATTCCAATAAAAAAATATATTTGCAATTTCCTCCCTTAGTTAAATATTGAATTCATTCAACTTATGTATTTAGCTGTTTTTTTATCGATTATAACAAGATTATATCGTTATTTTTTTAGTATCTACAAAATTAAAGGTACTTTAGAGGAAGAAAACTTCAAATATCGGCATTTAAGCCCATCAAATTTTACATCGATATATAGAGTTCAGTCAAAATCGTTAGACCTGTTTTTGAATAAAATCGTAAAAAGGTGCAAATTGCATGGTATAAAGTGGCTCTTCTGGTTAGCTAATGAAAAACGTTTCTTGTAACATCTCGGGCGTATATTTGTCTTAAAAATTAAATTTCAGTCTCATAGGAATTTTCGTATTCGCCCCAGAGAACACACACACACAGACCTTTTTGCGGAACTTGGTTACTTGGACTCAGAGGACCCTAAAACGTGGAACGAAAATGTTCACGATCGCAATACTCTCCCTTACTATATATTTCATAAAAAAGTGAAAGTAAAAAATTACATATTTTAGGCAAATTTATAACCATTAAACACAGAAACAATAATACTGATAACTAATTTAAAATATATACAAATAAACAAAGCCTTCATTTATAATTTGTTTTAATATGCTATAGTACAAGCTCGTAATATATTTAATGTAAACTAAATAAGATTGGGCCTGATGGTGGTTAGGGTTGCCTAATTCGGGCTAAATGCTTGTTAAGGCTAATTTCCCGGAGCTTCTTCATGTTGAACACGACGGAATTTCCCCCGCCTCCCCAATTTAACATCCAGCGGCACGAAAGGCATTCAAATTATGTCATTTAAATTTCTTTGTTATATTGACGCACAATGACTTCAACTTGAAATTACACAAATTAAAAATGGTGTACACTAATAAAAAATCGCAAAACAAGAAGTACATTTTGCGAAAATTCCTAATGGTAACATACTTCAGGGGAGCAAAAGGCAAATTAGCTTTGTCACATAGACTGGTATGTTTAGTTGTTCGTGACAATTTTAATATGATGAAAAAATATGTAATGAAAATTAAACAATTTGGACTTCAATAAATACAAATAAATTCTTAAAGAAGTATAGATAACTCCTAGCGACTTTTATTACCGATACGCCACTAATAAAACCTTAAGATATTAATTTATTAACGTCATTTAAAAAAACAGATACTTTCTTGCGGTATCAATATTTTATGTTATATTCGTTAACACCCTTTCCAAATGTTCAAATGCGGGATACTGAGGAAAATAACATGTTTAAAATATTAAGTGAATTCGTGGACATTTGTATTATTTTCATTGTGTGAAAAAGTAAAACGATTCAGGTAGAACAATGAAAAACTCACCATAAAGGCTTTCTTCAACTAGGTTCCTCCATGATCTTACCTGTAAAATAAAAATGATATTAGTAAAATCAAAAATAAAAAAATATAGATATTTCAACATTAAAAAAAACAAACTTAATATTAAGAGCTGTCGGTTGACTCCTAGCATAATATTCATCATGTGTAATAAACACTTTTTAATCATCCATTTGCAAACAATGTATGTTTTTTTCTAATTTGGCATACAGATTAATACAATTTAAATTAAAAAAATGATGGGAAAGTTAAAAAAGATCGATTCCTGGTTCCCACACGATCTTAAATAACGTGTATGAAGGAACTACTCAAGATTACCCCAGCAATAAAAAAAGAAATGTTCATGCCTTTCCTGCTATAGATTAACAAATCAGAACACTGACATGAATTCGGACCTTAAAAGGAAAGTTTTCATATGTCTTTAGTTCATGATGATCCAAAAAAAACAAAAAAAAAAACAATATGTCTGTAAACAAAAAAATAAAATAAATAAACAAAGGTTCTGTATTACATCCATAATTACTGCAATGACCAAAATGAATTATACCTCATAATAACCATGATACGTATTAATATTATTATTTAAATGTTTATTATTCAAATATTTATTTAACTAACAAGTATATAAAAATGTCGTATTTTATAAGAAATTTAATAATAATATATAATGTTCAACAGGTAATGATATAAATGGAGTGAAGTAGCTACAGCAACTGCAGCGCTATCTTTTCAAGCGGACGTGAAGTAAAAGCATCGTGCTAGTACGGGGATTGTTCGCCTAGAGAGCGCCACTACGCAGCTCAAATGGAGGGAAACTTTTAAAACTGGTTATTTCAAGTGTTGTTTTTTTTTTTAACATTTTGCAAAAAGATTAATAGATATTGTAATCACATCTAATTAAAGCATTTTTCATAGCTCAAAAACGTTAAATAAAAACTTCCAATTAATTTTTTGACAGCAAAATGTAGATTGGATAAAAGAACATGCTTTGAAAACTTTCCAAATAGTAATTACCGATCGAAAACATAAGTAACTAAAGCTTTTAAAATTTAAAAGTTTTAAGTGACTAATAAAGTCGTTTTATGTATTTTATTTAATAACTGACATATCCAAACAACATGGGATTAATTAAGAATCTAGAGTTATGCATGTAATTATTAGACTGTAAAAGGTTCTTAAAATTTGTTTGTTTATGTATTTAAAGTCACTTAATACAAATGTGGCTAATCGGACGATGCTACAGTGGGAGTCCTAAACTTTGCCTATCCAGGTTTAATTAGGATAGGGATCTATAAGGAGTAACTGACATCTCACAAGTTCAGTTCGGGACCACCTTTTAAGGTACCCTTCGAAGGACAGCAGAACTAAGGATTTTTTACTCTCATTAAAAAATTCTAGGGCCACCTGAGGGTTTGAACCCGAGACCTTAAGCATAGGAGGCTGTTGCTATAAGTAACTTCTAATCTGAAATTTAATAAATATTGTATCGAGGTGCATAAGTAATTTCTATGAAAATTATATAATCCATACAAACACTCTACGAGTTCGTTTTAATTTTAGTGTTAAATTATCAACAATTAACTTTGTTGTAAAATAAACACCTGATTAAAGGGTTGTAAAGAAAGAAGAAAATTAGATGCACTAATAAGAATATCAGGAGGAAAAAATACTAATTGCCTTCATTAATTATAACGCTTAATACCTCAGCTCTAAACGAACAAAAACTTGCAGGAAAAATGGACTTTATCACGAAAATGGGTTATTCTTCATTAAATAACTTTAGCTTTTATAAAAATTTTCCTCAGCGGCTTTCCTTCTCCCACCTGGTAAATAACTAGAGGAAGTTTTTATGAATAATGAGTTAGACTTAAGACATTGTGAGAGGTTATTAAAAACTTAAGCTTTAATGGTATTTTTGAGATTCTTTCGCCTCAAGTTAAACTTGAAGAACACCTACAATAGTGTCAACTTAATTATATACACTATTTTCATTTCCTTTCCCTCCTTATCAGCTTCGTTAATATAATAATACATCGCTTCTTAATCTCCAACAACTTATCACACGACTTTTCTCGAATTACAGGCAGTAATAGGACTTTAAATAAATACTAGCCGTCAAGTATAGATGAAAAAAAAAGAATTATTAGGTTTTTAATTATAATTTGATATTTTTCTTGAAGCGAGAAATTCAAGCAAGGTTCCAGATCTTAAAGGAATTCAAAGACTCAGGGTAAATATACGTTCAAATGGGACTTGGTAATTTTTTGAAGACTACAATGTTTTGAGTCAAGCCTAGTTCTCAAATTACTCCAAAATTACATTAAGAGCAAAATCTATTAAACTATTTAATCTGATTTTTCTTTAATCAGTAAAGATGGAACTGATACAAATATTCGGACCGGAGAGTGATTGTGAATTCTTTAAAAACTGAAACTTGGAATGTTTGATGTCATAGTGAGAAAAAAAAAGAGTCAAGCGAAATGACAAGCTCACAAATTGCTTAGGAGGTGGATGATAGCTACGCACAACTAAATAAAAAATAAAATCCTGAATTTTCAGCATATACCTTACTAAAATTAAAATACAACACGTGTAAATTAATCTTTCCTATAATGAATTTAGATTTATCTTTTTATTATACACTATTACTAGAAAGATAATAATTTATAAACATATTTTTGTGCTAAGCTTTTTGCCACTAGTTTTAATACGGTTGGCAGACTAGTACTAGTAACTTAAGGAAGACTGAGCGGTAAAGTTGCTAAGGTTTCAAGGTAAGTAATATGTTTAGCCATTTAAAATGTGATAGTAAATTGAGCCATAAATCACTAAAATTGAGCCACTCAAACATAAACTAGGAAGACCTAAATATATAACAGGAAGATATAACAATCATATATACACATAAAGAATAGCACTAGATGTGATTCTTACATAATAATAATGAAACATTTATTACTTTCACTTACTTACATGTGAAATATATATTATGGGAAAGTATTGCGATCGAGGAACTTTTCGAATTACAGTTTTCAAAGAAATACAAGTTTTGGGTAACTCCAGGGCAAAAACGAAAAGTCCTATGAAACTGAAGGTCATATTTAAGACAACGATAAGCTCGAGGGTTTACAGCAACTTTTTTTTAAAATCAAAATCCGCCAACCAGGAGGGAAACTTTATAACAAGTAGTTAGCACTTTTTACTACGATTTTCTCAAAAACGGCTCAAAAGATTTTGATTAAACTCACTAAATCAATGTGAAATTTAATGGACTTTAATATCATGTAGATTTCATTTGATTGACATAGCCTGACAGGACTTAAATAAAGATATTTTAAATTTTCTGCCTCTAAAGTACGTATAAATTTGTAGATTTTAGAAATTAAACATATTATTCTATTAGCATTGATTAAGAACGGATAAATATACAAGTTGAACGAATCTTATGACCAACTAAAGGATAAAAGAGCTAACATATTTTTATAGCAATTTTGTTTTTTATAAGAAGAAAAGCAATATAGACGTATAATATACCGTTGAAAAGAGTAAGATTTTCGAAAAAATATTATCTTCTAAACAAAGTTGTAAAGTGACAAGGGCAACAACTTATTACTGATGATTATAAATAACAATTTAATAAAGTTATATTATTTTATCTAAATCACATGTTTCCAACGAAACTCAATATACTTTTTATTTAAATTAACTTAAAATCTTTTATCAACTTGAAGTTTATTTAATAGTTCTTAAATTTATTTTAACAGCCAAGGTAAGTGAATGACGTGTGTTACCCGCTCCAGATTTTTAAAAATTTATTTATTTTGAACATCAAATATTTAATTGCGGACCCGTAAAATATTAATATATTTAAATAATAAAATGGGAGATATAAAGAAGCCACACAGCTGACAACGTATTTCTATAAATAAACGGACTGCACACCATTATTGGTAAAGGTCAACTAAGCAAGTCCTTGAAACGACTCTTAACTGTTTAATTTTACTGATATCTATCTGAAATATGACATTGTCTAAGTAAAACCAATTAAATACAGCTTTATTTTTTCTATTGAATTGCACCCGCCGCACAGTGGAAAATATGAACGATTTAGGTGGACAAAATTCTGAAACTTGTCAATTACAGAAAAAAATATATAAAAAATTATAAAAATAATTAATTTTTTGACACGATTGGCGAGCGCACAGTGGTCAAACATCAAACTTATTTGCTAAAATCTAAAACTTCCCTACATTTTACGTTTGAAGTCCCAGAATACGGGAAAAATAATACAAAAAATCTAACCATGGCTAGGAGTTGCTAAAACCTACTAATAGATGTATTTTAAATTATTTAGGAAATTCTTGAAATTATATATGATGAAACTTCAGATTCGGAGTGTTGTGTCTAAAAAAAATTAATTATCACCTAAAAAAATCTTTGTAATATCTAAAGACTAGATGGATTGATGAAACAAATCAGTGGGGTAACTTCGGGGTTATATATTTTTTTGTGGTTAAATAGGGGCATACATTTACAAATTGCTAAATTAACTCTACAGGTGAGATTGTAATGTATATTCAATAACGAGTTTGAAAATATAATGTTTTCTCTGTCTCAGCAATGTCCATTGTTAAATAAAAGGAAAACTACTTTGCTCTAAATACACCTCAAACACAATAAATGACCATCGAATAAAGATAATCCTACTGCCGGTTATTAGGCACTTGTGTGAACAGGAATGATTCACTCATTTACTATTTATTTGTAAACAGGTATGGCGGGAAATATTAGTATTAAGGGTCTTGCCAACTAATAATAAAAAAGTGAAGCACTGGAAAATTCTAATTTTTTGACTTGACTTTTGTCCACTGTACTCCGTGAATATATAGAAAGAAAAATCATACATCAAGTATACACTTTACTAATACCACCCTAAATAAAAAACAACATTTACAATACCCTTAACTAATCGTTTTCTATATCATTACTCAAACATGATATGGTAAGTGGTTTTATTTATGACCCACGCTGGAGATTATAAATATATATATTTTCTTTTTAATATTAATAATGTGATATTTCACCCTTCCAGTTAACTTTTCTATAACACGTAAGATACATAATCAAAGAAAAAGATAATGAATGAATGAATGAATGAATGAATGGAAAGTAATTTTATTCTGGGACGAGTAGTCCCCTAAGAATGACAAGAAAAGTACAATATAAATAATAATTGTCTGGTCGTTTAAGACTTCAGTTTAACAATAAAAGACAGGTTCTGTGGCAATGAATAGTTATCATCTATAGCTTTTAAATATTACATATGTTGGGAAGATTGATGCTTTAGGAGATGTAGAAATAGTTGGTGTTTAAAAGTGGATAATGATAAGGATTTACGAATGGATACAGGCAAGGAATTCCAAAATAGGGTAGCACGAATAATAAAGGATTTTTTTAAAGAAGCAGATCTGTGAGAAGGTATATACAAGTTTATAGGTTGGGATCTAGGTGTTTACTGAATGGACAGAGGAACAAGTGGTAAGCATATCAAGAATATAAGGAGGTTTTTTTGTATGGAAAAATCGGAAGAGACAGGCACCAAGGAGGTACTGCCGACGGAAAGAGAGATGGATAGAGCCAATTCAACTCTGTATACCTTCTAGAAACATGGGAGCGCATGGGGATTCCACATGTGAATCTAATAAAACAATTCATAAGTCTTTTGAGTCTCATATCGAATTTCTCAGACAGTCCGCCATATACGAGGCAACCGTAGTGAAACTGGAGGAAAATGAGCGAAGGGACGAGTAGCTGGAGTATTGGATAGTATGGAGATAGGTCTGAAATCGGAGAATGCGGCGGGATTAGAAACTTGATAATGAAAATTTTAAAAGCGAATTCCACTTAGAGTATTTCATATTTTTTTTGAAATTCCATTAATGACTTGTTTTTAAAATACGTGTACTATCAAAGCATAAATCATTACTACAATAACTGTTCAATAAATTATAAAAGTAATGCAGTGTTTAACATTATTGCAGTCTCATAAAATAATGAACGTCAGTTTTGGGAATCATAATCCATATATTATTCGATTAGACCATTTGGAGATCACGATAGTAGACTAATTTAAGGCACATTTCAATTTTTTATTCGTTCTTCTTCTTTCCCAAGAAGCCTTCATCTGCTCAGAAAACCGCTGTTTTCGCTCTTCCGCCCACTTGTTTCCCGTTCTTACCCTGTTGTGTTCGACTTGCCAACAACCCTTCATGACTTTTTCTCCGAATATTTTTCTGTTCGTTATTTCTTCAATTCTGATTCCAGCTCCTTCATCATCTTGTTTTCCTTCCTTAATCCAGGTGATAGCCGTTCTCATTTCAAACAGTTTGTAGACTAATCATAATCCATATATATATATATATATATTATATATATATATATATATATAGAGAGAGAGAGAGAGAGAGAGAGAGAAGAAGAGAGAGAAAGATAAATAAACTATAAAATATCATAACACCTTCTTGATCACAAAACTTATCTATAAAAGCTGAACCTCCACTACCCATAAAGGGACGTGGGATCAGTAAATTAGAGATTCGTACTGCTTCTAGGACAATGGCCGTGCAATGAGATGATTGGACCAATACCACACTTAGCCGCCAGGTTTCCCCCATTTTTGGGGAACCACTTTTTAAAGATTTCAAAGGTTGGATCTACCCCCAGGAGGGTCTCCATATCCCAGGTCGCGCTTCCTCTCGTCCTCTTCCACTCCCCGACTAAAAAATCAGTATAAACTATGTTCTGCCTATGGGTTTCGAATCAAGGACCCGGAGAACACTAACTAGTGCTTTATCCACTAGACCACGCCCCTCCCTTGAGTTTTCTATAAACTGAAAAAAAAAATTATATCACCAATTTTTTTTATAATCCATTATTACGAAAAAATAATAATAATAAAAACCTTAATAAACCGAAATCAACAAAAAATCAATATTCAAGAAACTTAAAGACTTCAAATTTAAGTGCATTTATTATCAGACAAATATACGTTATTTTTTCTAGTTTGTCTATAACGTAAGATTCTTTTCGAGCAAGGAAAAACTTAGCTTTAAAGATATATTGCGACATATTAATATACAAATATCCAATTTAAATTATAAAATAAATTACTTTTTTCTAAAGTTATCCCGACTTGCATGAATATGATATTCGATATCAGTGTCTAAGAGTTATATTAAATCTTGAGATTAAAATGATTTATAATGTAAATTTTAAAGATATATGACACAAATTTAATTCACTTGTTTATAGATTTTATATAAAAATTAAAAAAATGTAACTTTGTTTTGAAAATAAATATAACCCGTCCGCACGGCAACTAAAACCGTTTTTTACTTTACATCCTGTGACCTTTATTTCAAAAACAAGGGGGAAAAAAGGCTTGACATCTGACAAGGTTAGTAGAGAAATGAACCAGACGAAATGAATGAAATTCCCATCACAAAAGGAACTTTAATCAAACCGGACCTTGAATGAGAGTTCGAACAGCCAACAAACAATGTCATCAAATTCATCCTTGGAAAAATATAAAATAAAGTAATAGTATCACTACTGCAACTGACACACGATTTATTTCAAAAAAAGATATTCAAAATAATTTTAAAATATATTATAATACGATTATTTACGATCTCTCAGTATCTTTGTCACTTCTCTTATTTAACAGTTAACAGTGCTTTATAGAGTAGAAAAAAAAAAAAAAATATATATATATATACATTTTTTTTTTTTTTTTTTTTTTTTTTTTTTTTTTTTTTTTTGTGAGCTCTTGGAATAATTATAATTGTATTTTCGTTCAGTAAAAAAGTTTAGGAAAATTTGAATTCGCTATTTTCATATTGTTTTTATCCCTTTATATAGTTAATTTTCTTAACTTAATTTTTTTTAAATGTCTACGCTGGTTTACATAAATACATACAAAAAAACATCAGGAAAAAAGTCGGTAAGCAATAATAATAGATCTTACTTTCTTTCTTTATTTCCAGATAGGCTGCGTGAGCCACACAAGGGTTTATATATAAACAGTCATTACAATTTCTAGCAATTGACAAAGGAGGGGTATAGTCTCAATAAAACTAAATTTGAAGGTTTTATTATACAAATCGAAGAGGAGTAACCATAAATATACAAACACACACCTTAAAATATTCAATTGAAAAATATACATATATACATACAAAAATTTTCATAAGGAAAGTGTCAAAACTGTATGGAACGCATAACCTTTTGCTCAACATAGCTATTCAGGAAACACCTGGACGCAACAAGAATACTAAACCCACAGAGCGGCCTGGAACGCGGGTTAGTATTGGACAGTTTGAAGGCGTAATGGGAGAAAATATGGAATCACACCAGGCTTCCGTTTCATTCAAATTAAGGGGGGAATAAATATATTAATCGGAGCTATATTCAAGCTTGAAAATTATACTGGCATAGTACTAAAATTATTTATTTATTTTGTAACATAAACGCTTTTCAATCATGGGGTTATTTTAGCCCTAAATTAATATTACGAAATACAAACAATTAATACAATTCAAACAAAGCCCAGATAATTTAATATCAAAAGAGACTAAAATTAACATACAAATGAAAATATTAAAAATAAAAACATGAACTTTTTTTTTTTTTTTTTGTAACCATATAAATTTCGTTTGACTACCAACCCCATCCAATGTCTTAAATTGTATTAAGGTATCTATCACAAGGTCCAGCTGCGTAAATAATGGTTTGTTTAATCATATCATATTGAGTATCTAAAATTGTTTTCATGAAACTGGAGGGCGGGAAACTCTGCTAAAGGTAAGAAAATCAGTAGCAGGAGGTTAGATATATACAACATATAGTCATAGGAAGAGGTGGCAAGATCCGTACAGCTACAGCTTGTAGGCTAGATCTTAATGGGAGAAGGAAGCAGGGGACATCATGACCCGCCATATAGCCACTCCACCGCATCGCATGCTTTTTGCCCTTCTGTGTAGTATTTTTGTTACACTTAAAAATTTTCTAAATTTCGCAATATGTTTAGGTAGTAAGTGAGTTTCTTGCAAACAAATTATTATAGTTTTTACATTCCCAAATCTTAAGATTTTCAAATCATCTTTGTGATGAAGAAACTCTCGTATACTCCAATGGAGTATTATTTCTAACTAAGCGAGGAAAAATATACACAATTTGTCAACATATTTCTTACTACTGGTGGGTAATTTTTATTAAATAAATGAGTGAATTTTTTATTTTATATTTAATACTAACTTTTATGACTAATTATTTTTTCGGTGTAGTTTTCTCTCGTGTTCGCTGTTTTTGCGGTGGCAAGGCTTTGTTTCCCAGAGCTGATTTAGAAATTTCTTTTGTAATTGAGTAGAATATCAAATTTTGCAACGAAGAATCTGTATTTATTTATATCTATCAGAAACACTTAAGCAAAAAAAAAAAAAAATAAAAAAAAAAAAAAACTTTATGGCTGGTTAGTAAAATATCCGAGCTGGAATATGCTATACTGTTGATCTAGTACTCTTAAAACATATAAAGAAAATAAAGAGGAGGACTAGGGCTCGATCGAACATTTATACGTAAATATTACTATGGATTATTTCGATGATAGGAATATCAGAATAAGTAATTAAAATAATAAAAGTAAAGATTACACAAAAAAAAATAATAATAAATAAATGTAATCCAAGGGAATTATTAGGAAGGTTAAAGAAAAGCAATATTCTTGTTGCTTTTCTTCAACGCCAATGTTTGGCCTTCTGCCTAAGAACTTAAGTTAGAACCAAGAAAACTAATATCCTAGCAACTGTTACCCAGGAAGGAGAAGTTAGCCATTAATTTTAAGAAAAGAACTAATCCCATAAGGTCATCAAGAATAAGATACTTCGTAGCACATATAATCGGAGAGAAGAATAATTAATAAAATGTATATTTTAATCTATAAACTATGTGCGATGGTTGATAGCAGATTAGAATGCTAACATTAACTAAAAATCTGGTGCGACTATGACATACCTCCATTTTAAAATTGATTAGAGAATTTTCTAATACAGTTAAGAGATAAAAATGAGTGAAACTAATTAATTCAATTAATTTTCTGTATAAACATGTTTTATTAAAAATATATCATATTATTATTAAAAAATAATGAGTTATTTTATGGCTTTTCATCACTCTTAATTAACCTTTATAAGCTTATGTGTGAGATAATATTTTTTCTAATGCTGACAAGATAATATAGTTAATTTTTATAGAATCTACAAAATTAAAGGTAATTTAGAAGAATATTTAACTATCTGCATTCAAGCCCTGCCAGACTATTTAATTTAGAATGAAACCTACATGATGTAAAAGCCCATTAAATTTTACATCGATATAGCGAGTTTAATCAAAATCGTGAAGCTGTTTACGAAAAAATCGGAAAAAGATGCAAAATGCTTGGTATAAAGAGGCTCTACAGGTAAGCTGATTTTGATGAAAAAGGTTTTGTAACGTATCGAGCGTATATTTGTCTAACATTTGAAATTTACGTTTCGTAGGACTTTTCGTTTACGCGCTGAAGTTACCACACATATACACACAGACCTTTTTTTCGGACTTGGTTATTTGGACTCATGGGACCCTGAAACGTGAATTTACGTTGAAAACTGGAAGTCGAAAATTTTCACGATCTCATTACTTTCCCTTACTATATATTTCATATTTAGGTAAGCGACAGTAAAAATGATCTTGCAGTTTAGTCTTGTTATATCTGTGGCAGTCGTGAAAAACCGGATAACTCGTTATATCAAAAATGAGTTAACTCCATATATCGCTCCTCAGACCGTATCCCACGTCGTGTTAAATTGGATAAAGAAATTTCTTGGTGGGAGAAATTTCATTGAAAAAAAAAACTTTATGTTATTACTCTAATTTGGGTATTACGTAAAGTTTAAGTTTCCCCCCTGTAAAATGAAAGATTTTGACGACCACTTATTCACGACCGTCACAGATATCAAATGTGTGACAATTGGAAGTTCTGTGTATTTAAAATATATCTCCATTTTTTTTTTAAATCCCGCTCCGAAATCAATCTCATACTTCTTAAACGTTGTCATTAAAATAACTAGTACGATCATTGGATTTTTTGAGGATAGTTTTTTTTTTTTTTTAGGTTCACCAGTCAATGTTCAAATCTAAATGTCAGTTTGAACGTTTTAACGTTTTTTTTCTCCCTCCTCTAGGCACCGTTTAAAAATTCAAATTTCCAAAAATATAAGATAGATATCTTCTAACAAAACAAATAATTTCAATCGAAATACTGTTAATATAGTTTTAGTACACTAACAAATAGTTTTATGTCTTATGCCTCAAAGCATTTTATGCATTGATCCCTGAATAACAGGTTTTAAGCAACAAAAAAAAAAATATCAAAAATTAAACTGAACAGAAAGTGGTTACTGAATTCTTATTGATTAGTTAGTGCTTAAGCATTAAATACAATTCACAACAAGGAAACCTGAGGGACAGAAACGCTTAGGTAGCAACAGTTGAAACAATTAAGACGGTCTAACAAAAATAAAGGAACTTTTGAGTTTCTCGAGTATTAATTGATTTTTAACTAAGTAGCTCATAAATAAAAAACAGAAATGTAGCTTATGAAAATGTATGCAAAAGGAAGTTACAATACAACTAGCTTTTAAATAATAAACTCAAATAATATACTTTATTAAATACAACATTGTAAATCAATAATATAAGTAGTTCATACTAAAAATGCCTATATTTTTGAACAAATGAAAAAAAGGACAAAATAGTCGATAAATACGTAAAAAATTATAAAAAACACAAAAGCACTTCAAATCCAGGCTTCTACTTCCACAGGTACCAAGTAACTAAAGTTAAACAGTAAAATCTTGGGTTAACTAAAAGATATTCATAATTATATAAGATAATAAATAAAAAACTCAAAAAATACAACTTTTGATAATATGGTGCTTAGTAGAGAAATGATTACAAGTTTAAATCAGGGGACAAGAATACTCCATAACATAAAATAATTAACAAATTCCAATTATTTAATTAAACAATTTTCATAAGCAACCCATTTAGTAAAAAAATAGCTGAAATTTATAAGAACATTAAACATACTACTGATAATTTAAGAATAGTAAATATAGGCAGATATTTAATATCATAATATCATGATAGGTTCGTATCAGCTTTAATACTCGTTTTAATACTTGCAAAGAAAAATTATTAAATATTATGTATTTTTAGAAAATCTCTAATAGTCAATAACTGACAATGGTCTTGGTTATGCAACTTTGCGAAATCATAAAACACAGTAAGGTTATGTTATGAAAAAAAAAATAGATATAAATCAATGTCATTCATTTTTCATAGTTTTAATTTACTAGTAAAATAAGGAACTGTCTTTAACAACGTAATATTCTTAGTTTTAACATTCATCAATAAGATATATCTCTTTTTTCATAGCTTGACCCATATTTATATTAAGCTATATTTCATCATTTTATATAGGAGTTGATTGGATTATCAATCAATATATAATAGGGATAAATATATAATAAAATAAAAATTAACCAATGTGATGGGTATATTTCTAGACAGTAAAATATTTGAATATGTTTTTAAAATAATGATCATTAACATGATACAATAATGTACATGGTATTTTCATTCAATATAGAAAGGGTCTTTTAAGGATTTTTTTAAGTAGTTATGATTTACAAAGATCAAGTTTATGCAACACTATAATATAATACATTACACATAAGTTTATGAGAAAATTAATCTATTTTTTTATTTTCATAAAATATTATACATTATCAAATATCACATTCCTTGATAAAAAATATCTATTTTCTATCATTTATATATAAGTTAACAGAGCTTAGCTAAATACACTTTCATGTTTCATATTGACGTTAATGGGTTTACTTACTTATCAGTAATGCAAAAGATAAATTAGAGGTAATGTCACAGTAGATACTTAAAAGATTTTTAAATGATTTTGACTATGACTTTATTTAGATTAAAATAAAGGCTGAATTTTATTATGTCCATAAATAATATTTTATTTTAATCCAGAGATGAATCATATAGAGAGAGATTCTGTTAAGGTTTCGGAAATACCCTACGACATGTAAATACTATTTCAATTTTTACCATAAAACTAATATTATTTACGGATTACTGTGTAGGACGACGAAGACTACTAGCCCTGCCTCCCGCCAAGAGCCAGCAATTACCACCCCAGCACTAGCACGTGGACGGAACTCCACCCACCCCCGGGCCTCGAGACTGCCGCTCCATTCGGACCGCTACCCACCACACAAACGGCAAAAAGGTGTTGGATACATAGACATATATATGCAATGGCGAACATAGACATAGACATCTGATGGATACTCACAAGCGGAGCGACGGAGCGACGGCCGCACGGAAGGCTACATGACAACAGAGACGAAAGATGGGCCCTGATCAATACCGGAGCCTTACCCCCACCCCTCGCCCCTACACCACCCGGATCAGGTGCTACAACCTCACCCTTGGCGCTTCCGCCCTTCTGAATTTACCAAAAATCATAAAGGGCCTCTAAATATAGACCTTCGTCTCGAGGAATTATATTTTCGGCCTTTCCTTTATACCTAGCAATCTCCTATATCCAAAATAATTTTATAGGACGTATCAAGCAGCGCTCGAACCCATTATTGACTAGTAAGTGCAGAATTCTTTCATATATCAAACTACACATTTTGAATAAACTACCGTGTAATAAATTAGTACTTATTTTTAAATCTCACATTTCTTATGTTTACATCACATAATTATTTTTTTCTCTTATTTTATTTTTTTACATGTATGTCTTTCGGATTGGTGTCTGTAGCTCTCATCGTGTAACGTTTTATTTACTTTAACTAACCTTTATATAGAGTATATAATAATGGAAAGCATTCCGATCGTGAAAATTCTTAGAATTTCAGTTTTAAACGGAAATATACGATTTAGGATTCATTGAGTCCTAATGGCCAAGTCCACTAAAATATCTGCGTGTATGTGATAAGTCCAGCTCGAGTTATGTACAACTAAAATTTCATATTTTAAAAGAGTAAATGCCTGAGATGTTACAGAAACGTTTTCATCAAGAAAAAAAAGAAAATACTAAAGGAGCCTCGTATAAATGCTTTTGCTTCATTAATACTCTTTGTAATCGACCAAAAAAAAAACACGTGTGTTTGTGTAAGTCCAGCGCAAAAACGAAAAGTCCTATAAAACTGAAACTACATATTTAAGATGACAATACGCCCGAGATGTTACAGCAACTTTTTCATGAAAATCAGCTTACTAGAAGAGCCACTTTTTACGCATTTTGCACCTTTTTGAAATAAAGGTTTAAGGTTCTTACCAACTTTAACCACAAGTATCGGTACTAGTATGTATGTATTATGTATATACTTAGTAAATATGTATATACTTCAAAATAGCGATCATCTATTTATATTTTCCCGAGGGGAATTGGGAGGTAGAGAGAGAATTTTCTATTTCCCTCCACCTCCCTCTGTGAATCCGCCGCTGATGAGGTAATTAGGCCAAGATTACGCTCAACACGATTTTCCTCCTAATTTTGGTCACCCACTTTATGAAGGGTCGAGTATTCCGGAGGGATCCCGGAGTCGGAGGGTCGGCCCACGGCTGAACGACAGATTGAATAATCATTCTACCACTGCCAGATTCCCAGGACCCAAGGCCTAGAAATTATTAGCATAGTGCTGTTTTGACTTCAAGTGTAAATATAAAATTATTTTATTTATAATGATGGAGTGATTGGTGGGGGTGCGGTTATCAAGATATCACATTATAAGAGAAACTTTTTTTATTTGTCGTGGGCCTTCATCAGGGCTAATGAAAAACAACCAATAGAATTTAAAGGGAAAAAATATATAAGTTAACAGTATAATTAAACATTAAGTAAACATTAAAATTCTCTAAATTCCATCAGAACCTTATCCATCACCCTAATCCCCTAGCTCAATCCTTATCCAGCTCCACACATCCTTACCATCCTCCTAGAAGGTTGAAACGGCAGTGGCCTCGAGACCTCTTGTAAAATGTATATTGGAGTTCTAGCATTGGCAAGATTGTCCACTCACGTGCTGTATGCTTGTGAATTGTATATAGGTATGAGTGACTTTTGTATATATTTTTATTGACTTTGTTTTGTATTTATTTATATTGTATTATTATTATATAAATGTATTGTTTTGTATATATCGTGTGAATGCAGTATGAATGTTGTACTTTATCCCTATTAAAAATGTCCTAAATTGGACAGATTGTAATATTGTTCAATAAAGAATTGTTTCTAAAAAAAAAAAAAAAAAAAAAAAAAAAAAAAAAAAAAAAAAAAAAAAAAAAAAAAAAAAAAAAAAAAAACAGTATAATAAATAAACATTAATAAGTATGAACAAATTAATACAATGATATATATTTTAGTATTGATTGTTATCTTGTCTTTCCTTAGCCCTGATAAAGGCCCACGACGTTGGGCGAAATGTCGGCACACATGTAAAATGAGTTTGTCTCATAGGTGTGTTTTGTTTTGTTTTTTCTTTTGTTTTGGTAAGACTTTTTTTTTTTTGAAAGATTTATCTTGCAGGTTATTTGTTCAGATTTGTTTTTAATTCAGAAATCATAGTCTATACAAGTGAAAAATAAGAACGTTTTAGGACCGATTAAGGCTCAACAATTTACAGATCAAATAAAATGATTAACAAACTTTCTTACTATACTATTCTTGCAATACTATTTCTAGTTTTTATCCTAATTTAAGTTTCTCAAACTTCATGAATAGACATTCCTTACAGTTACGACAGTTATCGTATTTAAAATCAAATGTACTAATGAAAGTACACTTTTTTGTCCTAACAACACAAAAAGTTTGTGGAAACATATCACCGACGTTTGGACAAAAGGCTTTAAGTCTTGGAAAGTGATGTTTACTGGAAGATTTTACAAAGTTTCAAAAAATCATTTTAAATAATTCTTCATTCATAAATCACTAATTATCTATGAGAAGCTATTCTTCATTGTAAAATACAAACTAATTTTTTTTTTGTATTTATTTGAAAACATAGAAATCTAATTTTCTTAAAAATAATGACTTAAGCTCTTTTGCCCAAAGACATGATAAACTGCATTTTTTTATTAAATGTCGATAAAGTCATAATTTGGGAAAATGCAAAACCAAAACCATTGCTCAGTTAATAATATTATATGTTCTTTTCTGCAAATGTATTAACTTTTGCAACGTCCTTTATCTTAATTTTCTTGTCATTTCAAGATCCACTACAGGAGTAGAGGTGGAAATTCGTTTACCGAGAGGAGTAGAAAGAATACTTGATTGTGAAGCTTTAATATTTTATTTTTTTATGGTAGGTATAGAATAATTTGAAACAAATAATAAAATCATCCAAAATTAATATTAACTGAATTAATGTCAATTTAATTTAAAAATATCAAGTAAATTTACTTAACTTACAAATAAACTTTCTGCTATTAAATTTAGTTTTTAACCAACACTGCTAACATTTTTCAACTGAAGATCATATAATTCATTTCTGATACACATATTAGCAACTATTCACAATGATTATTGGATATATTTAATCAAATATTATTCAAAATAGAGAACTTACTTCTACACCAAACCAAGAGTTAACAGTACATATCCTTACCTGAAACAGAGAAAATATAAATTAAAAGAAGAAAACAAAAATCAAACATAAACAATTTCATATTAATAAACAATGTCATAGCTATACTACTAAATAAGACAAAAGGTCAATATCATTCTTTTCTAATATTTTTTTTTTTACTTTTATACATTTTGAATTATTCGTAAATAAACTATTTTAATTGGATAGATAGCGGCGTAAAAACAAAATAAATAATAAAACTGATCCAGGCGATAAATAAGATTAATTGATAGTTTCAATTAATTAGTTGTTCGTAATGTAATGATTATAGAAGAACCATCAACTGCTTGCTATCACGCAATAAAACAATGTGATGGGATTGGGAAATGCCCTCAAAGTAATCAATCTGTGGTCGAATCGAATTAAAACAAGATAGTATTTTAACCATATAAATTAAAAGAACATAATAATTATCATTAATTATAAGCAAAATAATGAGAGTGGTCGATATTATATTAATTGCGAATTTTCTTGGCTTTGCCAGAATATTTGCCTACCCGGACCAAGTCAAGGGCAACAAGAGCTTTCTGCTCTTCTTAAAGTACTTTTTGAGCCAGCCTTAAGTTCTTAATTGCGAGAATAATTATTATCATTTATAGAGCAGATTTTAAACTTACGGGTAAGTGTTTCATATATATATATATATATATACTTTCAAAACTACTGATTTTATATTATTTTCCTGAGAAAATTTAAAGGATTTTGACATTTTCATTCCATACACGCTTCATATATAAAACTTAATAGGGCAAGTTAACTTTGGGCCATTAACCTTTAAATTGTATACATCCTTCTATATGAATAAAAATTCCAGTGAGGATTTTAAATTTTTGCCATCTCTTAATATTCTTTTTTTTTTTATTTTCTTATCCGCCTCTACCCTTGAGGGTCATTGGCGTGATCGAAATAATTATACTCTATGGTAGAATCCTATCATTTTCGTGAATTCTATTAATTTGTTTTTACTTTCTTCCTCATCTTTAAGTATTTCTCTCATGTCTTTCTTTAGATTCAATTTTTTTCTTGACTACTCATAAAGCGGGCACTCAATTAGAAAGTGTTCTACAGTTAGAGGAGTATTGTTGCATTTTTCGCAGGTTGGCGCTTCCAGGCGTCTCAAGAGGTTATTATTTTTTTTATAAATTGCTTTCAGATGTCTTCTTGTGCATACTTTCGTTATTTTATAAAAATGAGTTCCTTAATTAATAGTTCAGTGAAAAATCCAAGTTTTCAAGTAGCAACTCGGGCTCATCATTTATAACAGCTCTATTATTTAAATTGTTTACAGTAATAATTATATATATATGTTCGCGATTACGCGAATTAAAAATAATAATATTTATTTTGATTTATTTTAATTTAAATTTAAATAGGTCGCGCCGTGGATACGGCACAGATGTTTAATTCGACTAGCTTTTGTTTTTTTATATAGAGTCAGTGTGAATTGAGATTCTGTCCCGATTGCATGTTTTTGTAGTCCGTGACGATATTTGTGGTGATATTCGATTCCCGGTCACGATAGAGGGACTCAATTTTAAGAATTTAGGTTCCCCTAAGTTTTACAAGATAAATCTAGGAGCAGCTGGAGGATACTGCCGAGCCTGAGCGGGCCCGTTCTAGAAGACACAAGAAGGCGATTAGGTAAGCTGTTGTCTATCTTAAATTTATTTGTAAAACGACTTGGAGATCCCTTATTCTGGGCAGAATCTAAATTTAAAGTTTTTTATTATTATTTTTTATCATACAGTCCACAACCAGAAAATTTTAATTAGTACAATTAGTACCATATAAGTAAATGTGTAAAATATATATATATATATATATATATATATATATATATATATATATATATATATATATATATATATGTAGTATTTGAAAAGGATTCTCATTAATCTTTAATTAAGATCTCTCAATCATCTATTTTTAAGGCAGCGCTACACGGTGAGAAATAGAGTAAGTGTTGGTGAGGTGAAATTCGTGATATTGGGTGAGAGTGAATATCACACTCTCATATACTTTCAACATATAATAATAAATATTCAATTACCGAATTTACCCATATTACGTATTTTTTTTACCTTTAATTATAAATAATGTTTAATTTCTTAAAATCGAATTTCTAAATTAAAAAAAACTTTTTTTCATGATGTGTATATTACACACTTGTTTGTTTCGATATAACTTTATCATTCAGTTATTTTTTTATTTTATTTTTTTAAATTATATTTAATGATATGATAGGATTTTTCTAAAAGTAATACTTGATGCCATTATCCAAATTTTTTTTTTTTTAATAAGCCTTCCCCTCCTGCTATTTTCGTGAACCCTCACAAGACTTGCTTTCACCTCACCTACACACAACCTATTGCCATGTCTTTAGTGTTTTAAAGCGTGAACTGTAACGTAATTTAAAGTTATAAAGAAAAATGAATAATAAAGATGAGAGGGATTTAAGAAGATGGATACTATATTGTTTTAATCAACAGAAGTACAAAAAACAATTATGCTAACCACTATTATCATTGATTAATTAATTAATCATAATTTTATTATTTAAAAAAAAAAAATCAACGATTTAGTTTGAAATAGTCCGGATAAAAATGCTTGATTCCTTTCCTCCCCTCATTTTCTAAGACTAAGTAAATATGTAAGGATTTAAAACCGTTAGTTTGTATATAAAAGAGCCCTCCCTCTAAACCAACACAAACTAAGCCTAAAGGCAAACTAAATATTTATACATGAGGAGTTTATAGCACGGCTAATTTTCATACTGGTTTTAAACAATTATTTTAAATTTAAATGTTTTGATTATTTAATTTTTAATTCTGTTAATTAATTGTTTAATAATTCAAATTAAACTAAGCTAAAACATTAGGAGAGGCATTTTTAAATAAGATAATGAACTATTATATTAATTACTAACTATTATTTTCTATGATTAGTTCAACTCGAGGAAGTTCTTCTTATTTTTACATATTAGATTAAGAATGATTTTTTTCCATAATCTCTTTGTTAGTATAATCAACTATATAACTCGACACTATTCTTCGACGTTTCGAAGCTTTGTCCCTATTATGAAGACATTATATGTTGGTCCAAAAGTTCATCTATTTTTTCTTTTAGATGTGAAGAATTATTCCTCATATGGTTAATACCATTATCCATATTTTGTTGTAGTTTCTATGATTAGTTCAACTTGAGGGACAAAGCCCCGAAACGTCGAAGAATAGTGACGAGTTATATAGTTGATTATACTAACAAAGAGATGATGGAAAAAATCATTCTTAATCTAATGCTTATTAATATTATTCTTTAAGGGCTAATAAATACAGACGAATAGTATAAGGATGAAAGTCGGAAAGGAAAAATCAAGAGGACACTTGAGAAAGAAGTGGGTCCTTAAGGAATAGGAAGAAAAGAAAAAGGAGAACGAATTTCTTCAACTTCAGCAAGAAATTGTCCACCAGATAAAAGATATTGGAACTTTATAAAAGAATTAATCCTTTAATTTATGATTGTATATTTGTTTTTATATGAAATTTTTTTTTAACAAATTAGCATAATAAAAATCATTGATTAAAAAAAGAAGAATTAATCGGAGAAACATCGTAATGGAAATTCCGATAATCAACAGAAGAAACATTTATAATTTCTACATTATCATGGCAGTGATGAAGATGAGAAAAACTTGGATATTGTTTAATTTTATAAAATAATTTTAGCTGTTTTTGGTAAATTCCCTAGTTCTAACTGGTTATGAGCAAGTTATTTAAATTCACCGCAACCAGATAATTTAAATAATTACAAGGCTTTAACCGCACGAACCAGAGCAACTGATATGTTTATATCTATAATAAAGTACGAGTTGCCTCACAGATAGCTTAAGTTTGCGTTACTCACTGTAATAAACAGAAATGGCTGTATGTAATGTACTTTACAATAAATATATATTATAACAACATATAAATAATAAACCTATCAAATACTACAATAATAAAATATTTAAATACATAAATAAACATGTGAAAAACATAAAATATGATACTATATTTATAAAGAACATTTTTTATATTTGATTTTCCCTCAAGTAAAAGTAAAAACTGCCTTTGTAAGTAAAATCTGTTTTCCAACATAATTAACACTTTGCATATTCCTTTTTTTTTTTTTTTTTTTCCTCCCGATCTATTTCTACATCTCTTATACATCCCATAATATTACTTTGAAATGTACTAATATTATTTATTAAAACTAAAGACAACTAATGCATATGTTTTTCAACATAAATACGAAATAATATTATGTAAAAACCGTAGGTTGAAAAAGACAAAACTACATGTGATAATACAACTGATAAAGTTAATTTCAGGAGGAAAGCTTAAATTGCATTAAAAAAAAAAATAAAAAAGGTTTCCAGCTTAAGAGAGAGACATGTAATATGTATTCACATAATAAATATACGAGGCTGCATTATATCAATCGAAAGAGGCCTATTTTGTTGAATGACAACGATCGGCTACATGGTTCACGTGTATGTTCACTCACAGAGAGCTTGGAATTGAAACTCTGCCACATCCGCCCCACTCCGATTATTAGAAATCTAGACCACTAATTACGCGACAAAAAAATTAACAGACAGAAAATAATTAGATAACGCTTTTTACTTTTTTTTTTTTTTTTTTTTTCCAATGCTAAAAAAGTGAAATTCTATTCCGAGGTAAAGGAATGTATTACAGAAATGTATTGATAACAGTGAAGTTGATTAAATAAAACCAAAATCCTAAATTATTTTTTGGACTACTCAATAATAGTGAATACGCTTAAAAATTAACATGAAAACCCTTAACACACATATCTTGCAAATGACAAACCTGAAGGAGATGCTTCTTTTTCCTCATCTCAGAGAATATAGATCATCGATTTGCGAGAAGGAAATAGAAAGAGAGAGAGACGATATTACCTTTCATTGCAACTCGATAGGATCGGAATGAGATTGAGCCAAGGCGTTCATGTTCTTGAAGGAAATGGAAAACACTTGGAATTTTATTACAGCAATCCTTTACAATGCGTACCGCAGAAAAACGAAATCATCTTATTAAAAATATTTTAAATGTAACAAAAAGATTAGAAGAGAACAGTATTGCATATGTTATTTCGAGCTATATTCAATATAAAAAAAAATATGCTTCGTATTTAAAGTATCATTCAAAAAATTAAATTTATTCTGCATAAATAAACTAATCAGGTAAAAAGTGGAAAAAGGATATCCAGAAATGTCACAAAATCACCATAGAAGTTTACATTAATCTAACTGTTTATAAAGTAGATCAAAAAATTTTTTGAGAAATATTTTTGGTCTGAACAACCATAAATATATAGGTCACCTTTGGTGTAGTGACTAGCATAACAGCCTTCTCTGCCCAAGGTCGCGGGTTCAAACCTGCAGGTAGCCCTAGGATTTTCTAATAGTAGTACAAAACCTTAGTTATACCGTCCCTCGGATGGGACGTAAAAAGGTGGTCCCGAGCCTGTGCGATGTCAGGTACTCCTCAAAGTTTCCTATCCTAATAAAACCTGGTTAGGCACAATGTAGGACTCCCATTGTAGCATCGTCCAATTAGCCACAGTAGCATAAAATCGACGTCAAAGGATAAACAAACAATCAAAAAACAACCATAAATAGATGTAACATGTACTCAACGGGGTGCATTGGCTATCATGGCAGTCTCCTATGCCCATGTTCGCGGGCTCGAACACGGCTGATGGTACTGGAATTCTTTAAATTGGGTAAAACATCCTTGGTGATGCTGACCTTTCGGGGGAAACGTAAAATGTATTCGTTTAAATATCCGTATCCAAATTAAACCTGAATAGGCAGAATTAAAGACCACTGCAGCATCGTCCGATTAGCCACAAAAGTATGAAGTTACGTTAAAGAAGTATCACAAACGACGTGCTAAGTATCTAACAATACTCAACTCTTTCGTACGTGAAGCGTGTATAAGAGACAGATTTACCCAACTACTAAAACAAATACGATAATGCGAAATATGTTTAAATAAAATAGCCAAAATGTAGAATATTAAAACCAAACTAAAAAACTTAAACGTATGGGCTGCCTACATCTCATTCGCACTAATTCAAAGATAATATGGGAGATTGTGTAGAAAACCGAAGTGGGCGTTAACATCAAGATTTAATGGACGGAAGACGTTATCAGGAACAATTTAACGATACCACGATGTTAAAAAAAGTTCAAGGGCTGATAGTAAAAAATGAAAAATAACTAAACATTAATTCATTTTTTATCTTTCTTCACCAAAGTATTAAACAATATAAATTAGTAATTTATTATTTATTAGGCTGTAATACAATTGACTTAAACAAGAAAGTATTTTTTTTTTTTTTAACTGCTTTTTACTGAGCAATTGAATACTTTTTGTCTGGCCTCTGGAATGAAGCCTTGGTCTTAAAGTAAGTTGGATTAAAGTATGTTGCGGATTAAAATGCTCCTAGAACTGTTACACTTCAAGGCTAAACGGGAACCGGCTACTAATTTTTTTTAGTTGCAGAATATATTTTTTTTTTTACCTTAACAACCTTTGGTTATAGATGGTTGAACTACGTGTTATTTGACGTTTTATAAAACAGAGATTTTCTTTAAGAAGTATCCTTTAAGATTATTTTCTACCAAGCACCTTCAGTTTAATTTTATATAACTTTTCCTATTACGTCTTCATTGTAAATTTATCTATATAAAATTTGTTATTCTATTACAAATGTGATTCTAAATTTAAAATAAAATAAAGAATGTAAATAAATAAGTCATTGAAAGAAGGAAGTCATGTAAATGTGAGCGATAGTGCATTATAATTATATAGAAAAAGTGGTTAACCTCGCTTTATAAATATACACAAATAAATCTACACATCAGAAAAATGCGAAAATCACACTATTTTAAACTCACTCTATTCCATAACTAGAAGCAAATTATCAACAGGAATGTATCTGCGATAAACAACATATAGGAAAGAAGCACTTAAAGCTGCCAACCAGATCAGTAACAGATTCTGTCCACCTACGAATTCTAACAATAACAACAAACCTGGAGAGCAGAAATACCACGGACGCCGTTGGGATAATATGTGGAGTATTAATAGAAACGGTCAAACTCGATTCGGATCAACTCAAGCAATTGAAGAAGAGCCAAGTGTGGAGAAGGGGGAGTTAAAAGAAAACAGAAGAACTCAAACAGATCAATAGAAACATTTAGCTAACTTATCAACTATTTTAAATCATTTTAAGAGGTAGTCAACTTTACGCAGAAATATCAAACAAAATGCCTAAATTAATACTTTTTAACAGAAAAAGAATAAGAATACTTAACTACATAGAATTAATGCATCGTGAATGTAATATATTCTCCAGAGGCACGACAGGCAGTGCAGGCTCACGTTTCTCGATGCAATTTGTAGTGTAGGGATCATCACTCCCTACGCCTAATTTTGTGAGTGGCCACCATTTGGCTGACGGGTCTCACATACCCGGTGGAAAGGCTGTGAGTGAATCGCCATTTAATTACATCCATATAAAATCCCCGCCGGTCTGGGATTCGAACTCACAACCTGTAGCATGAGAGACTAGCGCGCTAGGCACTCAACCACGGGCTTCCTAATGTAATATATGATATACATTAACTACCTAAGAAGTGCTCATAGATTTTTTTTTTTTACTTTCACTTACCTATATAAGGGAAAGTATTGCGATCGTGAAATTTTCGAATTTGAGTTTCCAACGGAAATAAACGTTATAGGGTCTCCCCTCCCCGGATCGAAAAAACCAAGTTAAGCAAAAAGGTCTGTGTAAGTCCAGCGTGAAAATGAAAAGTCCTATGAAACTGGAATTTCATATTCAAGAAAATTATACGCCAAGATTTTAACAGCAACTTTTCTTCAAAATCGGCTGGCCGGTAGATCTACTTTAGCATCCATTTTACACCTTTTTGCATTTTCTCAAAAACGGCTATAACGATTTTGATGAAATCGCTATGTTGATGTAGAATATAATATGATGTAGGTTTCATTCTGACTGAAATAGTCTGACAGGGCTTAGATGCCGATAGTTTAAATGGTCTTCTCTAAAGTACCTTTAATTTTGAAGACTTGTATAAATTTATCATATGATCTTGTTAGAATTGATAATAAATGATAAAATGTATACTTTGAATTAATTCGATAACCAATGAAATGAGAAAAAAGGAAAAATAATTTTAAATACCATTTTTGTGTTTTTGAACAGTAATATAGATGTATAATATATAGGTGGAAAGCTGAACATTTTAGAAAAAATATTTTCTTATACTAAAATTTTAAAAAATAACAGAGATATGAAAAGTCGAAAAAACTACCTGATTGTCGTAGATAAAACACATGTTTCTATTAAAATTCATCTCTAAATGTATTTAAAAATTCTTAAATTTATTATAACAAAGGAAGTAAGTGAAAGTCGTGTGTAGCGGGCACCACATTTTTTCAGTTACTAAACGAATATTTGTGAAAGGTTGTGGTATCGAACTCAACTGTTTTTTTAAAGCCGTCGAATAAAACCTATTTCAGGATGCTACGAACCATGTTTTCCAAGGTGCAGTAGCTGGCCATACTTTAAATCCATAACCATTCAATATAGTGTCCTTACTAATTTGGGTTTAAGATAAAAATGACGAATCGGACGAAATCCAGGTGTTATGGCTGTTGAGGGTAGGAGGCGCATGTGGTTTAGATCCTGACATGTTTCAAGACATGATGAGGTAATGGATTAGTTCTATACCTCGGATAACTAACTTTAAGTGCTAACAGAACAGCCATGTGAGGTTGTAATTTATAAAAAAAGATCAATGAACGAACCATAATCCTGTGTTCATCAAGTCTCATGGGAAATAATTTAATGTAGGGCCTGGAACTTATTAAACATTAAAAGAATTATTCTGTTTAAAAATTCAGAGCTTTGTATTCATATTTTCTATATTTGTTCATTTTTTTAATAATTAATTAATTTTAAAATGTTAATTGTTTCGATAATTATAGCTTTGTTTCATGTTTTTTTTTTTTTTTTTTATGTATTCTATTTTGTTTATCTGTTTTCTATAAATAAGTAAGTTATTTGTTTAACACCTTGTTAGTAGAAATGTATAAAATAATAATTAATATTCTCCTTTATGAGAGGGACACGATTGAAGAAAAATAAATATTGATGAAAAAGATAAGAAAATGAATTATGTTTAATGTAATCATAGATCACTTAACAATAGGAATATATATAATATATATTATATATATTATAATATATATATATATATATATATATTCACAGATCAATAACAAGCCAGATGCGTGACAGAACAGACACGCACAACTTTTTTTTATTGGTATCGTTGTTATCAGGGAGGGTCTGATAATCAGAAATGTGTCAGGAAACTACCAGACTTGTTTTCTTTCAATATTAGTCTAGTTTAAATAAAAAGTTTCTACTCAGCAGCATAAATCGGAATGATGGTAATGAAGCAATAAAACTAGATTAATATATGATGTAACTAATACATTCACTTACCTGTATATGGAATATATTGTAGGGAAAACACTGCGATCGTGAAAATTTTGAAATTCGAGTTTTCACTCGAAATAGACATTTTAGAGACTTCTAATACAAATGCCCAGGTCCCGCAAAAAAGGCCTGTGTGTAAGTGGTCAGAATGGACCGAAAATGAAAAGTTGCATACAATTGAAATTACATATTTTTGAAGTTTCTAAGCCTGAGATACTACAGCAACTCTTTTAACGGAATCGGTGAACTATAACAGCCACTTTATACCATGCATTTTGCATATGTTTACGATTTTCTAAAAAAACAAAACAGCTCAAACGATTTTGATTAAAGTCGCTATATTCATGTAAAATGGAATGAACTTAATATCATGTAGGTTTAATTTTAATTAAAATATTCTAACAGCGCTTAAGTGGCGATATTTTAAATTATCTACCTCTAAAGGGCCTTTAATTTTGTATATTTAAAAAAAATGATCATTTCAACTTGTTAGCATTGATAAAAAACGAATAAATATTCAATTTGAAAGAATTTGATAACCACCTAAAGGAGAAAAGAACAGAAATATTTTTTATGTAATTTTAGGTTTTTGAACATAAGAATAGTAATATAGACTTTAAATATACCGTTGGGAAACGATATAGTACACAGTACCGATGGGTGACGAATAGTACATAAACTTAAATAAGCTTTCTACAATACAATTTTATATTGCTATATTATTTTACCTAAAACGGATCAATCTAGTCAAAAAACTGAATTTAATCCTTTAAAAAAATTTCAACTGTAACTCTATTTAACAATTATTAAATTGTTTTTAACAACCGAGATAAAAGAAAGTCCTTTGTTTCCCGCACCGAATTTTATATTGGCAGATTAATATTGACTTCACATCATACATGATGGCATGAGAGAAGTATAAATATTCGTTTATTAATAACTTATTATTTGTTATATACAACAATAACTTAACCAATAAGAATAACTTAATAACGGTAGGTATGAGATATCAAGTCTTATTGAATAAAAAGTAATCTTTTTCCCGAATCGAGCCAAACCTCAGGATTTAAATCGTATTCTAAATAGAAACATACTAGTTAACACCATAATTAATTGTCCTCGATTATTTTTGATTGAGTGAGTACAAATCGAACCACTTTTGCCAAATGTCAGTCTAAGGTCATGCCAACAGAAGTGGTCTCAGTTTATAAGCATTGGGTATTACTAACTGCATTGGCATTGTCTATGATAGCTGGCTACACCAACCTCTCCAAAAAAAGGCTGGTACGAGAACAACATAAAAGTATTTTCAATTTACATCTGTCACTTTTATAATTTATATTGTATTATACAATTTTTCTTAATAACATTAATTTTTAGAGATGTAAGGTTACATTTTTTGCAACAAGAATGGAGAACAGAACGTGAAACCGGATAAAATAAAGAAAACATATAGAGACGTCTAGAAGATGACGAATCCAGTCAAAAATTAGCCGTATAGATCTATATTAAGCTGAGAAGTGTGATGTATCGGGAAAATAAAACTTGTCGAAATGTAGAGACTCCAGAGCTGGAGGTCATACAAAGCCGGTAACAGCACCAACACTAACTGGAATGGAGCCAAATAATATAAAAGTCACTCGGATCCCGGTAGAAATCTTCGAAACCTGGAACCCAGTGGCCTGGAATTTGTGAGGAATCATAATACTTAATAAAGACAAGATTGGTAAAAAAAAAAAAAAAAAAAAAAAATTCAACATTAAAAAAAATACTAGGTCACTAATGATTCTATATTTCCAAAATATGAATCTAGATATCCCCACTTAAGATAGAAAAGGTTGGTAATCAGTTTGCATTAATTGGAATTGGAAGGGAAAGTCCTTTAATTTTTTTTTTTTTTCAATTTCATGTTAAAATAAGTAAATGTGACCCAGGAGTAACTGCAGATCCGAGACAGCACATCTCAAGTCAGCAGTTCAAAGAAATTATTTGAAAAACAGATGTGGTGCATCATTTTAACAGTAACATGTATATTACAATACGCTGTAATATGTAAGAACTTTTTCCTTCTTGGATGGATGACATCTGCAGGCATTTGGTATTTGGTTGATAGTTTAACTGTTAATGTGAGGAGTTCGAGGCCTCATTTTTTTGTGATGAGTCAATTGATAATTCGATAAATACCATCTAATTCAAATGATATGTCGGATAGCAGTGGTTTTTTATACCTGATTAAAGTCTTTAATTAAAGCCAGTAACATTTTTTCCTCAATCAATTACCAGGATAAATTATTGGGTGGGTTGAAGAATGACTTTGAGCCGATTAACACTATTTATATATCCCAACTTTTACATCAGATTTATTTATTACCTTCTGCCTATAATTTTAGGATGCATATAATTAATTACTTATAAACATTAAGACCATTCAAATACTAGGTTGCTATATCACGAAATATAGTATTGCAAGAAAAGCGTTCGATCAAGGAACATGACTGACTAGGTTTATATAATAAAATTTAAGAACAATGTAATTTAACGAATTTTTTTTTTTTTTTAAACTGAAGAATAAAGGGTCTTTAAAAAATTATTGATTTACTAATCTCCAATGAATTACAATTAAATATTTTTATTTACGGACTTTTTCTGTAGAGAAAACATTTAAAATTACTTTCAATTACATGATTTATGAATGGTTTTGAGCCAATTGACACTATTTACAGATCCTAACTTTCACATCACTTTTATGCATTAGGTTTTGCTACAATACAAATAATTTTATAATGCATAATTTATATACAAACATTAATGCCCTTCAACCACTACGATTAGATATAGTAGCCCTGAATTAAAAAAAAAATTCATTATATCTTCTTACAAAAAAAATATCATGGGAATTAAAGTTACAAAAACATTTTTATTTTTTTCTATTAAGTTTTGTAATAAATGAAAAATGTCTCAGTGGTTAGCCAGTAATTTGTAGGCGACTTCGTCGTTACATCAGAGTCGATGCCTTTTTTTTTTCTCTATCTACAAAAAAATGTATTTAAACAAAAACAAAACTCATGCAGAAGAGCGAATGAGGCCTCTTATAAGAGTCCTATTGATACAAGTTGACTGATGACATCCGTTTATTAAACATTTTTCAAGAGGACTAAAAACATTATAGGTTTTTTTTTTTTATGGTCATCAGTCAAGTGTGGTGAGAAATATATCGACGAGGCTACGAGATACTTAAGATGATAAATGTTAGGAATGGGAAGAAGCGAGGATGCTAAGGGTATCGAGCGAGGGATCACAAACCAAACAAGCCCTCACCGACCTTGACTCCCTACCCACCCTCACAAACATCCCCTATAGCCTAATCGTGATTGAAATACCAAACCTACCCTTTGGAATGGTGAGCAGAAAGGGGTGATCTAAGACTACAAGGCTTCGAGGATCAAACAAACATTTAATGTGAAAAGGTTCAACAAAATCCTGGAAAAACAAATTACAGCCTATCAAAAAAAAAACCCTAAGCGGAAAATAATGAAGATTAGTACAGCTCTTTAAATTTTCATTTAGTAAAACACATGCCATAAAGATACTATAAAAATCTGGTGCTGCCAACACAAGACTTTCACTTACCATGACTGTTAAAATTAATTTAAAAACTATTTTAAGTTGATTTTAATAAAACGTGTATTCATTTTCGTTGGAAACATTTTAGAATAAATGTATATATATTAGATTTTTAAGCAGTAATAAATTTATTCCCTATTTGTCACATTAAAATTATCTTTTACAACTATTTAATGAGATAACATTTTTTTTTTTTTTAATCTCTCTCTTTCCAATGGTACATTATACGTCTATATTACTGTTCTTACTATCAAAAAAACGAAAATTACATAAAAAAAATAATTTTCATCTTTTATACTTTCTTTGGTCATCAAATTCGTCTAACTTGTATATTTAGCCGTCCTTCATCAATTTTATGGTTAATCTTTTCGAATGTACAAAATTAAAGGTAAAGGGAAGAAAATTTAAAATATAGGCATTTAAGCCCTGTCAGAATATTTCAATCAAAATGAAAGCCTATTAAATTTTACATCCTTATAGCGAGTTTAATGGTCAAAACCATTTTTGAGGAAATCGTAAACAGGTGCAAAATGCATATTATGAATGACCCTTCTGGTTAGCCGATTTTGATGAAAAAGCTGCTGGAACATCTCGGGCGTATATATGTCTCAAATATGAAATTTAATTTTCGAACACCTTTCGTTTTCGTGCTGAACATACCACAAACACAAAGACACACAGGCCTTTTTATAGAACTTATTTGGACTCAGGGTACCCTAAAACGTGTATTTCCGTCGACAACTGGAATTCGAAAATTTTCACGATCGCAATACATTCTCTTACTATATATTTCATTCATAGGTAAGTGAAAGTAAAAAGAAATGAATTTATGAAATCTTTTAATTGTCTTATGTATTACATATAATTAATAACAGAGTATTATGTTGAATAAATTATAATAATTATACTGAAATAGTAAATAGTGCTGAGATACAAAAAAATTAACACATTAGTGTTAACTATAAAAATCAAAAACATAAGCAATTAAAAATAATTTAATATTATACAAACATAAAATGTATTACATGTAATTTAAAATGATACGACAAATGTTCTGAAAATCATTGATGAGTTATATTACATTCCATATATCATTCGACTATGTCATTCAAAATAAAAAAAAAAAAAGCCTAAATTTATTTTTAATAAAAGTATCACTACTCTTCAGAAATGTCCCGAAAAAATATATTATTTTTTGGTAAGTTACATTAAACAATTCCATGCGTAAACAAAAAAAATATTATTTCTTATAAAGAAATAAATCGCTTTTTACAATTTACACCTTTTAATGCATTCTTGATGTTTCAAAACTGCTCAATTAACTTTGAAATAACGAAACACTGAAGAAAAAAAATTTACAAAATCTTCACATATGCTGGAAATTAAACATGGTATGGTAAAGACTAATAATATTTGTGTGAGTCACCGAGTTAGGGTCATTAACCACCCCAGGTTCTTTCCAAAAGAAAAAAAAAAAAAAAAAAGGAGTAAAGATAATTAAATTGAACAATAGTATAAATCATCATGATATGACTAATAAACGAATATCATAATTCTACCCCCTTACGTTAATTATTACTCTAATTAGGACTTTTATTATTTTTATTTATTATTATTTTACTTGTGTTTATACAGAACTCGTCTTCCCCAAAATTTCAAAAATGTCTTAACTATTTTTACATAACACAACAAAATATATAAAATATCTACGCTCATTCAATTTATTTAGGCAATAAATGGAGGAATCATGTTGATATTTAATACAAATGCGTCAATGAAGAACGAAACACGGTTATGAATGAACCAACGGTATTATGAATGAATTTTTGAGGCTATTGTAGGACGATGACGTTATTAGGAGTAGATAAAATTTGCTATGAGATGAGACCTTATAGTAAAGAATGAGATAAGGTCTAAGATAAAAAGCTATATCCAGATAATTTACTTTATTTGTTTATTTTTTACATAAAATTTTTTTTTTCTCACAAAATATAGGTCTTAAGGTCCATTCTAACATTATAAATTATAGGTTTAATATTGCTGACGTTATTGTTAGGCTCTCACTCCTACAATCGCCCTGTAGAAGGCCTAAAATTTAAGCCGAAACGTCAGCACTATTAAATTAAGTTTCTACTTAATTGTGTGTTAATTTGAATGCATCCTCAACTAACTTCTCTATATACATACAAGTCAACCATTCTCACTTTATTATAAAGTATATTTGTACGAGCTACTGTTCTATTATTAATTCAAAACAAAGTGACTTACCTATATCTTCAACTTCTTAAACACAGCTTTTTAAACATTATGAAATTTAGAACTATTTTAAACAACTTATTATTCTCTAAAACTACTTCCTCTGCAGTTATAGGTTTGCTGAATTTCAGTTCAGTAAAACACAAACAAGAGAATTCTCTCCGAAGAATGTGTTTTCTTTCACTGAACTGTGTGGTTTATTAGGGCTTCAAGGCACAAAACCAACAACAGTGCCCTATTAACTTAACAGTGTAAATTGAACTTAGGGGAGAGATAAATTATTAATACTTTCCCAAATAAGAAAAAAACTATTATCATCAATTGTTTTAAATTTATTTATTGTTTTTATTATTATATTTTTAACATTCAAAACAAGACTTACCCATACATCTAGAGGCTACAAAAATAAGTCTTGAATTCTTACCTGAAACATAATAAAAAAAAAACATTATTAGGCATAAAAAAATATAGACTGAATAAAATAGTTTAGAATAAGATATTACATTCAACTATTAAATATTAACACCCAGAACTGTTTTGTCATGCAATAAAATCTTTTTATCCAGAAGGAAAAAAATAATTATGGAAGTATAAATAATGATATGAAAATTGGCACAATAAACTAAAGAATATTACCAACAAAGTAAACACTTTATCGTAGTATATATTTCATATATAGGTAAGTGGAAGTAAAAAAAAAAAAAAAGTAAATTGGGTGGCCATAAAAGTTTTAATATTTTAGTTGAATACACTTTTCCTAAGTTTTATAAAACTTCATTACTTATTTTTATCACTTTATCTATTTCATTTATTTTTATTTATTTATTTTTTTATTTTTTTGTATGAAATGATTCCCATCCTCGTATCTCATCATGGTAGCTATGAAGAGAATTTATAAGGTGAGCAGAAACGTCTTTCTGCATTATAAATAAGATATAATTTATTGTTACACCACTCTCCTCTCTACTGTTACCTACTAACTAGCAAATTATTTTTTTTTTTTAATTAGCCTTCTCTCATTAGTTACAATTTATTTTATTTGAGGATTAACCGTTGAGGATTACTAGAAGGAATTAGTCCGGGTGGCGGTCGATGAATGAAACAATTAGGTGGTTTCAACCATTTATTTTCTGCTAACGTTTCAACCCCCATTGTGGTTGATCATCAGGCGTATTTTAGGCGAATGGAAACTAGTTTTTATTCGTTAGTGTAGAGTTTCCTTTCGCCTACAATACGCCTGATGATGAACCACAATGGGGGTCGAAACGTTAGCAGAAAATAAATGGTTGAACCTACCTAATTGTTTCATTCATCGACCGCCGCCCGGAATAATTCCTTCTAGCAGTTTCAATTTATTTAATTTAAACTATTATCCGCTATAATCAATTTAAACTACAAGACGATTAAAACAATTAATTATAGTAATATATCATATGATATTTGAAACATTTAATCAAGATAATTACATGACTGATTAGGTTTATACAATGATAAATCAAAGAACAATTGAATTAAAAACAAATAAAAAAAAAAAAAATAAACTGAAGAGTAAACAGTACTTATTAAAAAAATATTAAAAAATTGATTGATTAACCTTCAATGAATGACAATTATATTAGCTAACAAGCAATCTAAACATCTGCTGATATTCCAATAAAAAATAATTTGATTAGATTAATCAGCATAATTTGGTGGCATGTATCTAAACTTTAATTCTCATTGTATGACTAAAGATGATCTCTTATGTATATAAACACTAATATATCAGTAAAAAATTAAATAATATATAAGTTTTAGCAGATGTAGATAGGAAAAAGTTATAGGTATTTTTTCAAAATACAACTGTAATCTAATAAAACTCTTAAGATTCGAATTTATACTCAACTCGACCCAGGAACCTAGTATGAAATACTAACCTTCCAGTACTATTGTACTATTATGTTAATTGCGTGCATCTTGAATGAAAAAGAGAAAGTCAAGATAAGATTGTTGCACATTACTGTTCTATTGTTAACACATACGAAATACCTAAGGATAGGATGCGTCTATGATTTCGAAATCATAGTCATCTCTTAACATTTTTGTGTCCAATCTTGGTTAGTCAGGTTATGAATTGCGTGTTTTATTTATTTTACTTCTTTCACTTTCCATTGGCTTACAATACGCCCTGATGATGACCCACGATGGGGGTCGAAACGTTGGCAGAAAATAAATGGTTGAAACTACTTAAATGTTTCATTCACTGACCGTCACCCGGACTAATTCCTTCCAGTATTTGAGTTCTCCTTATTCTTCGAACGAGTAAGAAATGGAAATTTATACACATCTTACTAAAGAAGAGGATATATATATAATTTCGTAAAACGAGAATTCACGAAGAAGAAAGATGTAATTTAGTGGAAGTTCAAATTGCCATAAATATCTAATGTTAAAAATCTGTGCAATAAAATAACAAAACCAATATTTATGATTAGTTATGTTAACTCAATATAAAAATAATCCGCTTCGAAATTCAAATTAAGCATACGATAAATAAGAGAAAAAGGAGACATACGGTTTTAATTTACTTTTTATATGAAGGAACTTAATAGAAAAATAATTTATTGGTTTCATTAATATAAATTTCGTTATTTATTTATTTTTTACATTTGTTACTATTATTTAAGATTCACTGGAAGGAATTAGTCCGGGTGGCGGTCATTAAATGAAACAACTAAATAGTTTCAACTATTTTATTGTTTGCCAACGTTTCGACCCCCTTTGTGGGTCATCATCAGGGCTAAAAAGATACAAAAGAATATAATTTCAATGACATTACATACAATATTATATAACCTATTTAGCTAGAGAACGTCGGTATTGGAAAAATAACAGAAGAACTGTATATGTAAAAAAAAAAAAAAAAAAAAAAAAAAAAAACTTAATTAAAATACAATGACCATATTACAATAATGAAAGTGTTATACAGAAAAAATAAAAATGTTCACTAAACAAAATTTACACAGGTATCAATACTTTACATGAAATATGATATATAAAAATATGAAGTAGAGTGGAGATACGTACCGCATGGTGGGAGAATGGAAACTAGGTACTGTTTGGTAGATGGGGGGTAGGTAGGATGGAAAATACGTAGGAAAAGGTAGAATGGAAAATACGTACTGATTTATGGACAGGGTCTGACAACAATGACTAAAATTCTTAATACTACCATACAAAGAATCAATGAAATTTAACTTATGATTATAATAATGATACAGGATAAAAAATTATAATTTAATTCTTGAAATATCACCTATATAATAGTAAGAACAGTGATGGAAGATGTATATGGAGAAAAACTGACTGTACCTCCCAACTTAATTATCCCTAATTCTGTTTTAGGTATCCAAAGATAACAGGGTGGAAAAAAAAATAATGGAACATTGTAAAATACATTAATTGACAAATCTTACAGGTTGATAAAAAAGTTAAATAAACATAAATACAAGTTGGGATAAATTGAATAGTGAAGACATTTAGAAAATTTTAAATACATAAAAAAAACAAAATCAATACATATATAGAATTATATGGATACCTAAAATAGATTTGAAAATATAAATAAAAACCAACAAACAGTATTATCAAGACTGAAAGCTTCGGCTCTTTACAAAATTCTACGGGTCAAACCACTTGTGGCTTTGTTTGACTACTTAAGGGGCATACCGAAATCTGAATGGCAGATGTATTTGAGCCCATGCCTCCTGACATCTTCAAAAATTACAAGCCAAAAAATAAGCTATGGGTGAAGAAGTATTTAGAAATGGAATTTCTTGAAGACGGCAGATCTTTTAAAGAGTTCAGTCCCTTCAAAGTTTACAGATATGTAAAAAGTTATGCTCCGCATACGAATGTAAAATTTACTAAAGCTGGTAAACTCCTTTTAGAAGTTATAAATGAAAAAGATTTTATAAACCTCTCCAATGCTAAAAATTTTAAAAGTTTTCCAATAAAATTCTCATACCACAGATATTTGAATCATACAAGGGGGATTATCTCATGCGCTGAATTGAACGGCTGTTCAGAATCTGAATTAAAAGAAGAACTCAGCCACGAGAGTGTTATTGAAGTGAAACGGATCTACCGTAAACATGGTGAATACAAAGTGCCTACATCATCTTTAATACTGACTTTTGAAAAGCCTGAACTTCCTGGTAACATTAAGCTAGAATTCGTCAACCTGAAAGTAAGACCATTTATTCCGCATCCAATTCAATGCTTTAAATGCTTTGGTTTCAATCATACCTCTAATAAATGTAAACAAAGTATTTGTGGACAGTGTAGCCTCCCCAAACATGACGGAACCTGTAGCAGTGCGACCAAATGTGTTAACTGTTCAGAATCACATCCTGCATGGTCTAGATCCTGCCCAATATTCTTAAGGGAAAAGGAAATTCAAAAAATAAAAGTAATCGACCGAGTCCCATTTACAGTTGCGCGAAAGATGGTAGAAGGAAACAGACCGGACACATTTAAACAACCAGTAACAGTTCCGAATTCTCGAGAAACTTATTCTGATATTGTAAATCACTCGAATACAAAATCTCTAAATTCTCAAATCGACAAATTATCTGCTATCATAGAAAAATTAATAACTAAAATTAATATTCTTGAAGAAAACATGATCACAACCCCCAAAACGCCTATTATAGATAATCCAAGGCATCCAATGTTCTTTACCGCAGAAAACTCTTGATCCTCCCAATTCTAAGCCAACCACTTCTAACAGTGCTAACACAAGTGATGAATTGCAACGCAATAATAACCTTCCTCATCCTCTAAACAACAAGTAACCTTTTCAATCCCTCATCAGGAATATAACTATGACTTGGATAAACCAGATGTCCCATGTAATAGCTCTCCCGAATCAAATAAAATATTACATTCTTCTTTTAAAAAAACTGTTAGAAAAACGCCTATTAAGACCGAAACCGTAGCTTCCACTCCCCAACAACAACGTAAGAGAGGAAAACAACTCAAATCACTTAAGTAAAACTAAGACGTGTAATGTAATTTATGTGTACGCGTGTAGTTTATATTTAAATGTCTCTATCTGTATTACTATTTTTGTATGTGTGTGCGTACGTCCGTACGTTAATGTATGTGTGTAAGTATATGTACCTGAATTTGTGTGTGTATAGGTTTGTATATATGTCTATGCGCGCGTGTTTGAATGCACATGTCTTTATGACTATTTCTGTATATGCGAATCATTCCTGTTTTAAAAAGAGGAAAATCTAAAGAACTAGTTTCTAGCTATCGACCTATTGCTTTGACCAGCTGTTTATGCAAACTTTTTGAAAAAATGGTTGCTCTTCGATTAAAATGGCATCTCGAAAATCACAATCTACTGAATGTTTGGCAGAGTGGATTTCGTACAGGTAGGAGTACCATAGACAATATTATACACTTGGAAACAGAAATACTTGAGGCACTGAATTCAAAGCACCATGTGCTAGCAATATTTTTGGACATCAAAAATGCATTTAATTCAGTGAAGAAATGTGACATTATTGAGTCTCTACACCATATGGGAATCAATGGGCAAATTCTAAGATTCATTCAAAATTTCTTATCTAATCGAAAATTCTACGTTATATGCGGAGCAACCACTTCCGCAGAGTACGACCAACAGAACGGAGCCACAAGGCAGTGTTCTTAGTCCAACACTCTTCAACATAGCCATAAATAAAGTTGCCGAAGAAGTAAAACTGCCGGTGAAATTGCTGCTGTATGCTGATGACCTAGTCATCTATATGAGAGGGAAAAACCTGACCACAACCCAATGTACAGTGCAGAATACAGTTAATAAAGTAGTTGCTTGGTTAGCAGGAAGAAATCTTGTGATATCCAATGCGAAATCCCAGGCAATTTTATTTACTAGAGCCAGAAATCGTACTGTGAACAATATTGAGATTAACGGAGAACCCATCGTCTTTTCCCAAAGTGTCCTTTATCTAGGAGTTATATTTGATAGAAAACTCACTTGGGCTCCTTATATTAAAAAATCAGGACCGAATGTCTACAGTCAATTAACCTGTTAAAAACAGTAAGCTGCCATTCTTGGGGTGGTGATAACACAACCTTAATAATGCTCTATAAAACCCTCTTCTTAAGCAAGCTTGAATATGGTTGTATAGCATTTAACTCCGCTAGTGAGGGGACAAAAAAGTTGCTAGAACCTATCCAAAATGCAGCGCTTAGAGCAGCTCTAGGCGCCTTTCGTTCAAGTCCCGCGATAAGCTTACAAGTGGAAGCGGGAGTACTGCCATTGAATTTAAGAAGAAAAGCACTTTCACTATCATATTTTGTCCAGTGCACCCTCTTAATCTAAGGTTTAGTACAAATATACGCCTTCTCCCGCCAAACAATAGAAAGCATCGTCTAACATTTCAGGAAAGATGTCAAACTTACATCGCAGACTTAGGTCTGACATACCCTTCCCCTCCACAGCTCAGTACTTCTAAAACAGAACCGTGGTTACTTCGTGCTCCTAGGGTCCACAGAATTAAGAGAAAAAACAGTTCCCCAATCACAGCTCTGTCAGAATTTACACGGTTCAAAAGTAATCATGAAGATTGGGAATTCATCTACACCGATGGTTCTAAAAGAAAAGATGGGGTAGGTGCTGCCGTGGTGTATAGGGACAAGCATTACATGTTCTCATTTCCTGAGTACACAACGGTATATAATGCTGAATTATCAGCTATATATCGGGCTCTCCTATCAATAGACGCTAAAATAGTACGGCGTGTAGTAATTTGCTCAGATTCAGAGTCTGCTATCACAGCACTGCAGAACACCTTTTCTCAAAACTGGTTGGTGAATGAAACCATAGAAACCATGAAATCATTGGAAATGGCTGGATGTGTGATTCATCTGTTATGGTTGCCAAGCCATATCGGTATAAAGGGTAATGAGCTAGCTGACAGTGTTGCTAAAAGAGCTATTACCGACGGCCAATTGATCAACACCACCCAGCCAAGTGAAGTGATCTCTTTAATAAAGGAAAAGACGTGGCAGGTATGGCAACAGATCTGGACGGCAACGAGGGACAATAAGCTCAGAATAGTAGAGCCCTATGTTCGCAGGGCAAAGTCGAACATACAGCTGACGCGAAAGGAAGAAGTCGTTTTGGCTCGTTTAAGGATTGGGCGTACTCGTCTCACCCATCAATATTTAATGGAAAAAAAAACCCGCGCCTCAGTGTATTTCGTGTGGAGTAGCTCTTACAGTCAATCATATAATCACTGAATGCTATGCATACGAGAATGAGCGACAAAATCATTTATCAGGAAATGGACATGAGGAAATATTCCAGGCAGAAGAGCAAATTAAGAAGTTGATATTATTTTTGAAATCAACAAAAATATTTCAAAAAATTTAAATTGCAACTTTTAATTAGCAATGCATGAACTGAAATTGTAAAATTGGGTGCAAATGACCCTTGTGGTTGAAAAACCCTAAGAAATAAATAAATAAATTATCTTAAACTGTATTTGAAAATTCTTTCATTGATTTTAAAAATGGAGGTAAGTGAAAGTCGTGTGTTGCCCGCACCAGAATTTTTATTTAATATATTCGTATGGTTTTCATGAGAGCAGTACATTTAGTTGTAATCCCACGATTATCAAGATGTAATTGCGCTACCACGAAATACTACTGGAGCATCTGTCATTTAACAAGGCAACGAAGAACAGCTGTAACTCAATGAGCTCTTCACATCTGACGCAATTTGTTTTGATGGCAGCAAATATGGCCCCTGGAGTCCTTGAAATCCTCTCACTATTTCCTTGTGTCTCCGCCAGGATTTTTTATGTCCTTTAGAAGGTCCTGGTATTTTTCCTATGGAAACCGGTAGATCGGAGGAATGCCGCTTGGTTTTGTCATTGTAGCAGATCACAATTCGGAAAAGGGAAACAACAAAACAAACAAAAAAAATTTGTGTATTTTATAGATATATAAACCATTTTTATTGCGAAATCGTTATCGTTAACAGCTTAAACTGACAAGGAAAAGAGCATTCATATGTCTCGACGATTTTATAAACAATTTTCAAGCTAAAACTAGTCATTAAACCACTGGGCTGAGGAAAATATTAGAGATATTTTTTCTTCCCAGGAGTCTCGTAAAAAGATAAGGAAGTTTGCGTGCTAAAGACACATTTTATTTATTCTGATGAAGGAAGAAAAACAATTTTAGCGTTAAAATTACTTTAGTTCCAAGTAAAGTTATCCTTTATTTAAAAGTCGACGGCAGGGAGGAAAGGATTAGAATTCTTTAACGAGCACCCGACATCGCACTCCTCAAAAGAAAAATAAATAAGTTAGTGATTATAAAATACCATGTAAAAACATAATAATTAAAATTAATACCATACCTTTTTATAGCAAATAGGTAATTATAGAAGGAATCGGCATAAGGAACGAATGACATCGCAGAGACTCGGGACCACAGATTTTATGTCCCCTTAAAAGAACGACAAAACCAAGGATTTCTTATACTACCTTTAAAAAATCCTAGTACCATCTGGGATTTAGTAGGTTTCCACGACTTTGGGCATAGAAAGCTGTTATACTAGTCACTACACTACAGGTGACCCCAATTACTGTTTTATTCATACCTTTGTGCAACTATGGAGTTTTTCTTTTCTTTTATTATTATTTATTTTAATTGATTTTTATCATTAATCCTCTTAATATCATTATGACATATTTAAAAAACAAATAAATGAAAAGAAAACATATAAGCTATAACAACATAAAATATCAATTCTGAGAACAAGCTAAAGTCTAATAAAATAGCTTAAGCTGTTAAGTTATATATATATATATATATATATATATATATATATATATATATATATATATATAATATTATAAAGCATTAAGTTCATATTATTTATAATATATATTGAGCAACCTAAAAGAAAACTGAAGATATTATCGACAAAATTATTCTATTCAGTTTTTACGGATTTAGATACTCGATTTAATTAAGAAGAAACAAATATCAAACGTAAAAATTACAATCGTTTACCTTTAACATGACAATTTTTTATTTATTTATATTTTATTGAATTTTACAACTGTATATTACATAAATACAATAAGTAAAAGTGATGAATCATAATAAAAGGCGTATAAGGCTTGTGAAGAAACTACCCAGCGGTAGTACTTCGATGTTTATTTAAGTAAGTAGATCTCGAGGCCACCTTCTTTTCAATCGCCTCGGAGGGTTGTCAGGAATATGTGAGGTTGATAGGTTGCGGACAAGAGGGTTTATATGAGTTGGGAGTTTGGAATTAAAAGTGGTATATCTGGTTCGAGAAAGGTCTGCCACAAATGGGATATTATGGATGATTTTATTTGTGACGAAATAAGGAGCATTTAGGATTTTGGATTGTAAGGATTGGATGCGGGAGGAATTAGATGGCTTAGTAGAGCCCCAAAAATCGATTCCAAATGTCCAGATGGGTCTGATGACAGTGATATAAATGAGCTTTTTGTAGTGAATCGGAAGTTTTGAACGTTTGTCTAGTAAGTGTTGTAGTAATCGGTATCTACGGACAGTTGCATGACAAGTTTAAAATATCAATTTTGGTTTCACTCACATTTATTAAAATATATATTAGTAAGGAGTTAAAAAATTGCATAGTATAGTTACAATTATAAAATACAAGGACGCGTAGATTTCTCAATTCAAATTATATTCAAAACAAAAAAATAGGTCATAAAATTAAAAGGAATTAGTTTTAATAGTCAAATTTGGCCACTTTCTTAAATAAAATTACGACAATTATTTTTTGGAAGGAAGATAGCCCTGACCTATAAACCCTACAGAGTAGAACGTTAAAAAACTAAAATAGTAAGAACATTACAGGCAAAGGAGAGAAATCTGTTCCTACACTTCATTCATTGGCCAATGAAAAAGTGAGAGTAGCCAAAAATTCGTTCCGGGAAAGTGTAACATTATTAGAAATTAACTAACTGGAACAACTAGGAAACAGTAGCGTTACAAGCAACTTGTTAGCAATAGAGATGTTAATATTTAAATAAATAAAATTATGCATCTTTTTTTATTGTTTTTTAACTGAAGAAATAATATCTTACAGAGATATTCTACTTTTTATGAAATCCTCATTAAAAGGTAACGAATAAGAACGAAGGAATAGTGTCATACATACATAACATAACATACTACGAAAATTGTAAACTACTTATACAAATCGTACAAGTTTTTATATATAACTTTTACTAGTGCATAGTTTGTACAGAGGAAAACACAATAATAAAATGAAGCATCCTGGTATTTTAACTTCTAAGAATAGAAAATTATTTCCTTAAAGCATATGATGTACTGTGATAAAAATATTTAAAACAAGCCGAATTAAATCCTCGGAAAGATTATAATGCTAAAAATCATTCAAGCTGTGAACATTGAAGGAACATTGCATCACACCAACTAACAATTGCAGATAATATGAAAAAATAACAGAAAAAGAACCGCATAACACTGCAGCGTGACAATGCAATAATCAACGGACGCGCAATAGCAGCTAAAAATAAGTCAACTTCTGATAATTATTAAAACAATGAACAATTAAAGTCACCACTAAACTCGGTCAATGATAGCCTCCAATATCTATAAAATTACAAAATAATAAAAAAAAACAGTAAATAATCACAATATCTTTATAAGATTAATACCTCAAGAACCCATTAAGGGTCTTGGGTTCAGTACATAAAGAAATTCGTACTGTTTCTAGGCCAACGGCCATGTTAAGAGGTGATAAGGCATTTGATCACGCTCAGCAACAAGGTTTCACCTCAATTTTTCGGGTACACACTTTATAGATGCGGGGTGTGCCTCTAGAGGACCTGTATACCTCGGGGCTCCGGACAGTAGACTAGTGCTCTATTAGACAACGTCGCTCCCTAATATCTTCAAGTATACACATTTTTCCCGCTATATCTTTATCTTTAAAATCCTCGAAGATCCTGGGTTGAGAGCATGAAGGGGTAGATAATGTTTCTAGATAATCGTGTCAAGATATAATTTTCGGGTAGACAATTTATAGAAGCTAGATTTGCTATGGAACACCCAGCGTTGCGCACCTGCTGAAATAACAGTATAAGAAATATCCTGTCACAAGCGTGTCCGAACTCGGGACTCATAAAACAATTATTTTCAGCTCTTCCTCTGGACGACGCTACTTCCTTCGAAGAAAAAAATATTTTTTATTTATTTATTTTTTTTTTAAACATATTTATTGATGTTTACAACTGTACAAAGATCTACATCAAGTAAATGTAATGAACATTAAGGAAATGGCATAAAATACATGTAGAGACACTACCCATTAGCAGCACTCTAAGAGTCTAAACAAGGTCTCGGGGGCATCTTTTTTTTTTTAGACATCTGGGAGGATTATCAGGAATCAAAAAGGAAGCAAGGATATTGAAACTAGAGGGTCAGAGGAATGAAGTTTGTCATGGAAGGATTGGTATCTATTTCGGGCAACATACGGAGATTAAGGTCTTTATGGATGAGTTTATTCGTGACAAAGTAAAGAGCATTGAGGATTTTCCGAAGGATTTTAGATTGTAAGGATTGGATACGAGAAGAGTTCGATGGTTTAGTAGAACCCCCAAACACTATTCCGTATGTCCTAATTCGTAGAAAGGAAATTGTTAAGATGGTTTGGGATATTGGCTGTAGGTATAGACTGTGTAAAGAATGGGTCCTAGGATGCTTACAAAAAAAATATCTTAGGATGCAAATTTCAAGGTCGCGAGAAACGCATAATAAACGAAACCATATACGGATAAATATATCAGATAACGTTGTTTAAAAGGTGTAACGTTGCTACTTTAGTTATTAAGGGAAACATTAATTTGTCTATGGTTCAACTATTCATGCCAAACATTGGTGAGATATCAAGATTATCCAAACGACCCAACAAAGCCTAAGGCAATATACAGTCTGGCACTATGTATGAAAACAATCAGCCTTGTTACGATAAGTTATTGAGAGATTATAATACAAAAAAAAAAATAAAACGATCAAATAAAGATGATCAGTAACCCTCGTTACATATTTCTGTCAATAATTTTTATGTTTCGTTAATGAAGACAATGTAGTCAGTAAAACATTTTCTACAATATAAGACAAGAAATAACACTACGTAAAGTATAATTTATAGCATTGTAAATAAATGTAACAAAACAAAGAATAAGTATATATTTCCAAAATACTCTAGTTTTTCTTTCTAGGATAACCATTTTTGGATCCTGCAGTTTTTTTTGAGAGATTAGGGAATGGGGAAAGGTATATAAGGTATTAGTTCCTCTGTGCTATTCCTGATGACCCACTAAACAACGATCAGCTCTATATATAATCCAGCAATGGTTTGACGTAGATATGAACGTCATAACCGCATAAATACTAGATCAATTATAATTAGCCATGGATCTTCCTGGTGTCGATATAAAAAACACCTTAGTAACAACCATGCAGACATTCATATTCAGACCACAACATAATAAATATTAGGTACGCTGCTTTCCTGAATATAACTAACAATTTTCACGGATAATTTCCATAAAGGTGATGATTCTATTTGCAGTTCTAATTCATCCACTGTTAAAATCACCTTTAAAAAATTACTATTTTTTTTTAGGATTAACACAATATTTTATTTTACTTAGCAATAAACTCCATTTGGAAAAAAATACTACTAAACAATAGTATACCCCATAAATCTAAAATTCAAGTATTCAATCCTGTTTTTAAATCATTCATAGGATACGGTACCAAAGCATGGGGAAATAAAGAATATATTTAATGTGAAAAAATTCTGTATTACTTCATTAAGAAATTATTTAGCTTACCACAAGCCACCCCGTCCTACTTAATACATTTAGAAACCAAAATAGTCCCAATTTTCATAGAAACCTTAACAATACAGCATAGTTATATTATAAAAGTTAAAAACATGACAAACAATAGGTTACCATATTTATTAAATAATGAAGTTGCTAAACAAAAGGTATACTGGATAAGGGATTTAAGAGAAATAGCTGAAAAACATAATATTGTCATAGGCATTAAAATCGACAATAAAAATAAATGGGATTTAATCCTACAGGAATTTAGAAAATCGTTAACAGAAATTTACAGATTAAAATATGTACAAAAGGCTTCAATTTCGGAAAAAATGTATGTGTATAAAATAAATAACTTAAATTATGATTATGGAACACATTACCTTGATGATAATAAAATAAACTTTAATGGGGTTAAATGGATATTCAAAGTTAGATGTAAAACTTCTTTATCTCAACTATAACAAATTTTATTCAAATAGTAGCGTGATGTATTCTTTGTGCAAGAAAAAAGAAACAGAAAATACATTTCATTTTCTGGATGCATGTCCGATTCTGTCTGAAATTAAAAAAAAATTGTTTTGGAAAGAGTTCCCTAAAAGTTGATGATGTGATAAAAAGTCTCAATGGTGATAACTGGTTGTCCCAAAACAATTTTTGTAATATAGCATGGCCCAACAGATATAGGTTTATTAAGGAATTTAATTATAATTTAAAAAAAAAATTTCTAATGTGTAAAATTGATTGAATATTGTTATTTTTTTACTGTTGTTTTATTTATAAGTTAATACAGTTAGAAGTTTAATAGAATCCGTGAGTGACCAGTTTCACTATTATATAATTTGTAAAACTTTACAGATCGGCTCCGGATTGACGGTCTAAAAGACTATAATTCTACAAATGTTTTTAATATTTGTAATATTTGTTTTGTTGTTGTTGTATGCTTAAAGAAATAAAAAACAGTTATCTATCTATCTATCTACTTAAATTAAAACCGTACATTCAATATTAAAGGCTTACAAAATCGTTTTCACACTCATATTCTCTAAAGGAACGATGCAAACCAAAATAAAACAACGATTTTAACAATACCCGATTATTTAAGATCGAAAAATATTACTTAATAATATTTTCTTCTTTAAGGCAAGATAAATATTTCTAGTACTTATTGTACCATTCAACAGTTGATTATAGTCGGGTATGAGTTATACGTACAACATTAAGACATCTACACAGGAACGCGAAGGCTGAAATGAATTCCTGACATGCATATAAATATCATTTAATATTCTAAGAGGATTAACAACCGATAGTAGGCGACAACGTTATATACAATATGGTCGAAGAAAAATTCTAATGAAGTGTAATTTCATTTTTAAAAAATCTGGTGCACGCAACACACGACTTTCACTTACCTCAGTTGTTAAAATCAATTTAGAATTTTGAAATATATTTAAAGATACAAAAAAAAATCCGTTATTTATATCAAATTAAGAATTTTCAAACAAATTTAGAAACGAAATAAACTGTTAAAGAATTATTTACATTAAAAAAAAAAAAAAAACTTTATTCACATAATTACATTTTGACAAAATGTTAACAATGATTTTGGATGAGTCATCCTTACAATCAGAAAATATTTCTGTTTTTTTGTGATTATTATTTACATTAGATTTTAATAGAAACATGTGATCTATTATATTATTATCTACGACAATCAGTTAGTTTTATCGGCTTTTCGTCACTCTCCGTTAACTTTTACAACAGTATGTATAATAATTTTTCTAAAACCTATAGCATTGCAACGGTATATTATACATGTATGTTACTGTTCTTAAGTTTAAAAATAAAAATTGCATTAAAAAATATTTTTGCAGTTTTCTCCTTTAGTTGGATATCGAATTCATTCAACTCCTACATTGTGTATTGTACGACACATCTAGCAAATAGGCTAAAAGAAAATAAACATGAACTAGACAAGTACAGAAGCTACACAGCGGCAGCATGAATAAAATTTTTAATTCATTAAGGTCGATAAAATAATTCTAAATACATGTAATGGCACTGAAACATTTTTTTCCCTTCTTTTATGAAGCATAAAAAAAATACTTAGATGAGGTTGATTCTTCAAATAATAATCGAAGTTTTCTTTTGATGAATAACATGAATATATGAGAAAGTAAAAATATTATACATAATAATTTTTAGCCTATCATATTTGTTTAAAATATTGATTTTGATAACAATTATTAAACTAACCAGTTCTATCTTATCAACATGTTATCTCTCAAGCAGACAAACACTTGAGACAATTGCGGTGGATTCAACCTGAATACATAACTGTCTAAAACAGAATATCACAGTTTATATAACTTGCTAGATCCTAAAAATCTTTTAAATAATTTCTATTACAAAGTCTACACCGCAGCAAGTAGAGTTTAACATATGTTAAGTCCGAATGTTATATGTTACATTTTGATACTTAACAGATATTTAAGTTTCATGACTCAAATCAGTGACTCCCGGGATTTTGACCTGAAAATGTTGAGAAAATATTAATAATAATAGGCTTACCGAACCCGAAGGTTCAATGCCGATACCACCAAACTTCGCCTGCACAGACTCGTCTAATGTTCGCCGGTCAAGCCCAAGCCCCCGAGATCAGCTTTAACGCAATCCTCCCATCGCCGCTTCGGCCTACCTTTCGGACGCCTACCAGTCGGATCAGCAAATATCAACTTTTTCGGAATCCGTTCCTCATCTAGCCCAACAATTTTACTCGCGGATTTGAGTCTCCGCGACGCTATTAACTCAATTATATTCACAGGATACAAGTTCCGCAATTCCGCGTTGTGCAACCTTCTAATCTCCCCAGTGCCCTCATCTCTATTCGGACCAAATATTTTACGTAGTACCTTATTTTCGAAAACGCGCGAGATCCACGCGCGGTGAGAAAATATTAAATTAAATTATTTTAATCTCCTAGTTTCTGGTTTAGTGGTGATTTCTGGAGCGAACATTATAACAGATTTTTAAGTTTGAGCTATCCAATTAATCACAATCAGTTTATTACCTTAAATGATTTACAGAAAACTAAACTGAAAACAAAAATGCTTGATTTTTTGTGACTTTTTTAGGGTTCGTTCCAACACAAAGTTTTAACTAAGATAAAACTATGGGGTGGACAGGCACGCAAGCTGGTACAGGTTTCGGAAACTTAATTTTCTTTTAAGTAGTACTACCTGAGTCTTATGAATTAATAAATAAAAGTTTGTTTCTAAAAATTTTAACTATCGCCAAAACTCAACATTTCTGTCTAGTAAGCACTATGCGATTACGAATGATTCTATTAACTTAGGAACTATTATAGTAACTATTTTGGGAATTATTACAAACGAATTTGAAAACAATTAGAAAAAATATTAATTCAGATAGTTAACTATTTTATTGATGAACGTGCAAGAACTTTGCGTTCCAAGACCTTGATAGTTTAATTAAATATATAATCTTAACATTCACTATCTGACTTATAAACCATTATACTGCATTTCAATCTCTGTAATACTGCCATTAACCTGTAATTACCTTTGTCATATCAACAAAGGTACGCACAATTAAGAAATATATTCATAAGCCTAAGGGTCAAGGTGTGAGAAAAAAGCAAACAAGATTTCTTTGTGGTGCTAAAACAACATTTTGTCACGTAAGGTTACAACAAAACGTTTAATCAGTAGAAAACACAAAACCGTTACGTATTTTCTGTCGATATTAATTATTGATAAATTAATATAATAAAATTATAAGAACATGTAAACTTTATTAATGGATAAATGAATTATTGCCAACAAATTAAAGTTTTACTTACATAAGAATTGAAGTATTAAAAACAAACGATTTGAAAATGCAAAAAATGAAATGCTACCCAACCTGGTTTATAATGAATATAATAATGAATGAAATTTAATAATTTTAATATCGATTATTAATGTAATAGGAAGGTAAGAGAGATTAAAAAAATCTGGTGCGGGCAACACACGACTTTCATTACCTCCATTTTTAAAATCAATGAAAGAATTTTCAAATACAGTTAGAGTTAAAAATACGTGAAACTATTAAAGAATTAATTAAATTGAATTTATATAGAAAGATGTGTTTTATTAAAAAATCTATTATATTATTATCTAAAATAATCAGTTAGTTTTATCTTCTTTTCATCAATCTCTATTAACTTTTAAAAGCTTGAGTATGAGATAATATTTTTTTCTAAAATCTTTAGCTTTCCAACGGTATATCATACCTTAAAATTGCATTAAAAAAATGTTTTTTTTTCAGTTGTCTCCTTTAGTTGGGTATCGAATTCAATCAATTTATATATTTACCTGTTTTTCATCAGTGGTAACAAGATAATATAGTTATTTTTATAGAATCAACAAAATTAAAGGTACGTTAGAGAAAGCAAATTTCAAATATCGGCATTTAAGCCCTGTCAGACCATTTTAATCCGAATGAAACCTAAATGATATTAAAGCCCATTAAATTTTACATCGATATAGCGAGTTCAATCAAAATCGTCAGAACTGTTTTCGAGAAAATCGAAAAAAGGTGGCAAATGCATGGTATAAAGTAGCTCTTCTGGTAAGCTCATTTTGATAAAAAAGGTTTTGTAGGGTCTCGGGCATATATTTGTCTTAAATATGAAATTTCAGTTTCATAGGACTTACCGTTTGCGCCCGGGAGTTACCACACACACACCTTTTTGCGGGACTTGGTTATTTGGACTCAGGAGACCCTAAAACGCGTATTTCCGTTGAAAACTAAAATATACTTCTATAACATAAACTGAATTTAGAATTATTGATTTTAAATTTAAATACATTTGTGTACCCCTAGAGGAGTGTGAATACGATGGGGTTTCCCAAAAATAATGCAGGATTTTGAGTTTTCTTTAAAATGCTTCACTTTTTTGCTAAAACGAAAAATATCGTTTTCTGTCGACAATTGTCACTAGCGATGAAAAGTAAATATTTTATGACAGCAGTTGACTTCTGAACAGTGACTCAATAAAGGAGAAGCAGCACATTTTCCAAAATCCCCAACTCATTATGAAAATGGTTAATATTTGATAGATTTAATTTCATTTGATACACTACAGCTGCTTAAATCCTGTACAAACCATCAATGCAGAATTGTATTGTAACCATATTAATGTAATGTATTAGGAATTGGCAATAATGAAGTCATCTTTGGTCAATCGGATATATCTCATTATGACGTCATGAAAACTATTGGGCCTTGGTTTAGACCTCTGCCACATCTGCCCTACTCTCCGAAACTCTCCCCTACAGATTATTATTTTTTAGACACTTCTATGATGACTTATATGACAGAAAATTTAATGTGCAAAAGGAATTTTAAAAAACGGATTTGAAGTTTATCAATTCTTAAGACGAAAATGTATTCAAAGACAATGGAAAAGGTGTTAACACGTCATAAATTTATTGATAGTAGGGGAGACTTTTTAGATTAATAAAACAGCTGTAAATGTTTCTTTCAAACCAAAATTCTCCATTATTTTCGGACAACCCAATAAACGGGTGAGAAAAACTATCAAAATGCCATAACTTTGATTGATCTTTTAAGAAAACATCCTCACAATTAATCAATTTTCAGGTCAACTGATTACAGGCATCCCGGAAACTACCAAAACCTTCAAGAGATTACGGTATAGATTCATTTCAATTCCAACTCCAGAAGTTGGGCTTCGAAAAAGCACAGATGCTTATTGTTTTCAGGGGAAAAAAAAACTAATAAATTAAAGGCAAGCAATGCCCGCTACGTGAGACGAGAGTTCCATAAAACAGCAGATATAGAAAACGGTGCAGATGGGAAGCCTTGAGCGTTATCTCCTTCAACAAATGTCGGGCAGATAAGTCTTTATTTGTTTGCTATGAAAAAAAAGGGCAACATTTTATTTGTTCAAGCTTTTTCAAATGAATAAGAAAAAAATTAATAATAAAAAATTATCTTTCCAAGGACATTCATTGAGAGATAAGTTTTTAATTTATTATTTCCATCTTATTCAATTCTTGTTAAATTATATAAGTGTTATTAAAGAAGTATTACAATAGCTATTCATTAAAAATTCGATCCTACTTAATTTAATCTTTTTTTTTTTTTTTTTTTTTTTTTGGTAAAAAGTTTAAGGTTCTTATTTTCATAACATAATCATTTATTAACTACCTATTTCGTCATAACCAAAGCATTAAAACACTTTAATGCACCCTCAGATAGCGATTCATGCTATTTATCTCTTTTATGTTTTTTTATTCCTTTATCTCATTCTAAGACTTATTCCGAAACGTTGAATATCAATCTTCAATAAATCTTTCATTGTAAGGGTATGTAAGATATTAAATACAAAAATGAATTTAAATATCTCACTTAAAATTAGAGCACGAATAACAGAGGAATAAGTTTGAGTTTAAAAGCATTATATTATTACTTAGAATGGTTTACTAATATTTGTAATTACAGTCCTTTAAATCTTATGTTATTAAAATCTTTGATGTGTTTAAAATCTATAGTGTAAAAAAGAGAATAGAAGTGTTTGTGGGCTTAGAATAACGAAGAGTTAAATTTCCTTTTATGTTTAATTATTTTTACTGTTGACATTTTAAATCTTAATTGATGTTTTATTTTATTCTGATAAGCATGTGATTACGTAAACTACATACCGTATTATTATTAAATTATAAATATATATATATATATATATATATATATATATATATATATAATAATTATAATAATAATGGGCTTAGCGAACCCGAAGGTTCGATGCCGATACCACCAAATTCCGCCTATACAGACTCGTCCAATGTTCACCATTCAAGCACAAGCTCCCAAGATCAGCCTTAACGCAATCCTCCCATCTACGCTTCGACCTACCTTTCGGACGCCTACCAGCCGGATTAGCAAATACCAACTTTCTCGGAATCCGCTCGTCATCGAGCCCAACTACTTTACTCGCCCATTTGAGTCTCCGCGATCCAATCAGCTCAATTATATTCACAGGATATAAGTTCCGCAATTCCGCGTTGTGCAACCTTCTAAACTCCCCAGTGGCCTCATCTCTCTTCGGACCAAATATTTTACGTAATACCTTATTTTCGAAAACCTTAAGCCGTTGTTCATCCTTTAAAGTAAGCGGCCACGTTTCACATCCGTAAAGAACCGTTGGAAGAATAATAGTTTTATAAATTCTAACATTTAAGTTTTTAGATAGAAGCCGCGAACTAAGTAACTTAGCAACTGAATAATAACACGCATTTCCCACCTTTAACCGGGACTTTATTTCTTCCTGGATTTCATTTTTTCTAGTTATAATTGAACCTAAATACTTGAATTTCTCTATGTGTTCAAAAGTATGCCCTGATACATCAATATCACCAAGATCGACACCGTTTCTGCTACTAATCATATATTTCGTCTTATCGGTATTTAATTCGAGTCCTATTTCTTTACCGGTTTTTATTAACACACTTGTGTTTAGTTGTACGGTTTTATATATTATATATATTATATATATATATATATATATATATATATATATTAATTATAGATGTAAAAAAAGACCTGACTCGGTGTAAATTATGAATGTATATACAATTCCTCTTCATTGTATGAGAGGGCCAGTTGGTCCTAAAAGTAACAGATCATTAATAAACTTAATTATATTGGTAATTCTCAAAGAGAAAATATATCAATAGCTTACTTCTGAATTAAAAAAAAATAAGCAGTTAAACCTATGTTTTATGAAAGCGGCTAGAACAAAACAGCCGTACCAGAAAACATTTGATCTGTTTACAGCACAGACAGAAACAGATCTTGTTACAATGCTGGGTCAGCAACTCGAGGCATTCTTCGACTGCATTCTATCATACCAGTTATTCACTTCACATATCCTTCCCATTAACTATAAATTATAAAACTAGTTTCCAACTTTTGCTTTTACACATTAATAAAATGGTTGATAAAGATAATTTATACTGCGGCAGCAAAGGAGATCATTGACAATTAGGTTCAATTAGCTATTCCTAATTGAACTTCCGACACTAAAAACATGTTGGAACCAAATATTGGTATAACTTTAAAATTTTAATTGTTACATGTTTTTTACCGGCATCATAATATATAAATCAGACCTGAATTTCTTGTAATACTTGTAATTTTCTAATTATCTTTACGATTTTTTTTTGTTAATCCAACACGCTATTAAGTCTTCACTATAATAATAATAATAATGGGCTTAGCGAACCCGAAGGTTCGATGCCGATACCACCAAATTCCGCCTACACAGACTCGTCCAATGCTCACCATTCAAGCCCAAGCTCCCGAGATCAGCCTTAACGCAATCCTCCCATCTCCGCTTCGGCCTACCTTTCGGACGCCTACCAGTCGGATCAGCAAATACCAACTTTCTCGGAATCCGTTCGTCATCGAGCCCAACAACTTTACTCGCCCATTTGAGTCTCCGCGATGCAATCAGCTCAATTATATTCACAGGATGCAAGTTCCGCAATTCCGCGTTATGCAACCTTCTAAACTCCCCAGTGACCTCATCTCTCTTTGGACCAAATATTTTACGCAATACTTTATTTTCGAAAACCTTAAGCCGCTGTTCATCCTTTAAAGTAAGCGGCCACGTTTCACATCCGTAAAGAACCGTTGGAAGAATAATAGTTTTATAAATTCTAATCTTTAAGTTTTTAGATAGAAGCCGCGAACTAAGTAACTTAGCAACTGAATAATAACACGCATTTCCCACCTTTAACCGGGACTTTATTTCTTCCTGGATTTCATTTTTTCTAGTTATAATTGAACCTAAATACTTGAATTTCTCTACGTGTTCAAAAGTATGACCTGATACATCAATATCTCCAAGATCGACACCGTTTCTGCTACTAATCATATACTTCGTTTTATCGGTATTTAATTCGAGTCCTATTTCTTTACCGGTTTTTATTAACACACTTGTATTTAGTTGTATGGTTTCCGTGTCTTCACCTAGCAGTACCAGATCATCGGCATACCCCAAAACCGGAATCTTGTCACCCATATTTAAGCCTTTCTCGGTACACATCACCTTTTCTATGACATATTCTAAAGCTATATTAAATAACACAGGTGAAAGAGAGTCACCCTGTTTTAAACCCGATCGCACCTCAAATCTCTCGGAGTAATTATGACCGATTCTAACTTTATGGAATGTTTCCGACAAACACATCTCTACTAGGTTTACTAACTTTCTAGGTATTCCCTGTTCAATCATGATGTTATATAGCTTCTGACGGTCTATTGAATCATAAGCCTTTTTAAAATCGATATAAAGTTGATGGACTACACCGTTGTATTCCAATTTTTTCTCTAATATTTGACGTAGGGAAAATATTTGGTCAATAGTCGAGCGATTCCGCCTAAAACCACATTGGTAATCTCCGATAATTTCCTCAGCGTATTCCGTGATTCGACTAGTTAGAATTGACGAGAATATTTTATAGCATACTGGGAGAAGAGAGATCCCACGATAGTTGTTACAATCCGACCTCGGTCCTTTTTTGTGAATCGGAATAAGTATTGATTCTTTCCATTCCTCGGGCATTTTTTCAGTTTCCCAGATCTTTTTAACTAAAAAATGTATTTTGGAAACGCCCGCTTCTCCACACGCCTTGATTAATTCACTCGTGATATTATCATTTCCTGCAGCCTTATAACGTTTTAATTTTCCTATCGCCATTTCGACTTCCTCTTTACTCGGTGCGTCTATCTTCACTATAGAATGTATTTATAAAAGTCTTCACTATAGAATGTATTTATAAAAAGGAAAAAAAGGACACAATATATTTTTTATTCGCCATAGCTCCGCTACCCTAAGAAGACTATAGTGCCTTCGATAATAAGACATGCCAACAGCCTTAGAAAACTTCTAACCAACATCCTTTGCAGAATTCAAGATACAAAATATGCAGGCTCCACATCCAGTGAGCATCTCGTTATGACCATGAAGGTAGCAGCACGCTTGAGGTGCAACCATGCATAAAAACTACTCCATCATGTTGCGCGCCCAGTACAATCAATGATGACGTGATAAGAGTTTATTTAACATGGAGTTCGGCTATACATTGAAGCCACGGCTGAGTTCATGAGATTATAAGCAATATCCCAAACATTATGTATTTAGATTTTCTGTTATTTCCCTATCCTTAATGTAGCCATTTTGGTATCACTCAAGTTATTTAAAATATTTTCCTTTTTAATAAAAAAAAATTTATTTCCAGCAATTTTTTAAAATTTATTTAGAATGTCACAATTATAATATGAGGTATAGATTTAGAATTTTTTTTTGTTTGCAAATATTCAAATATCTGAATGATAAACAATAGAACAACTTAATTACTCTAAACATGGCTTATTCTTGAACAATTACAACTTTTTTTATTTCATAAAATTATATATGAAATATATAGTAAGAGAAAGTAATGTGATCTTAAAAAAACTTCGAATCCCAGTTCTCAACGGATATACACGTTTTAGGGTCTCCGGAGTCCAAATAACCAAGTCGGTGTGTGTGGTGGTAAGTCTATCATGAAAACGAAAAATCGCAAGAAACTGAAATTTCATGTTTAAGACAACTTTACGCTCGAGTTGTTCCAGCAACTTTTTCATTAAAATCTGCGGACCGGAAGTGGTACTTTATACCATGCATTTTGCAAATTTTTACGATTTACTCAAAAACGGCTCTAACGATTTTGATTAAACTCACTATATCGATGTAAAATGTAATAAGTTTTATTATGATATCAGTTTCATTCTGATTGAAATAGCCTGACATAGCTTAAATGGCGTATTTTTGTATTATCTTCTTCTAAAATACGTTTAATTTGGTACATTCTAAAAGATTAACCATATCATTTTATTAGTATTCAAAAATAACGGCTTAATATACAAATTGAACGAATTTTATGACCAAATAAAGGATAAAAGACCAAAAAAAATTGTTTAGTGTAATTTTTGTATTTTAAATATTAAGAACAGTAATATAGACGTATAATATACCGTTGAAAAGAGAAAGATTTTAAAACATAAGAAAAGAATAAAACATGAACTTATACATAAAGTTGTAAAAAGTAATGTTAAGTGACGAACAGAGCATAAACTTATTACTGATTATTATAAGTAACAATTTAATATGGTTATATTAGTTAATATAAATCATATGTTTCCAATAAAACTGAATACAATTTTTATTTAAATTAATTTAAAACTGTTTTCATATACTTTAAGTCTAAGTTTTAATTCTTAAATTGATTTTAACAACTTAGGTAAGTGAAAGTCGTGTTTGTTTTTTTCAAGACCCATTGTTTGATACAGTATCAGTATTAATTTATTAAAACATACCGCATATGAATAAAAACTATTGTGTACACTAAATATCTATTTAAGTACACAGAAAAACATGATTTAGTACGAAGATCAAGTTTCTTCTTCAGAACCTATCAATAATGTGACCTTCAATTCATATTTGAAGTATAGATGAAGCATGATTCTTACTGGCGCCCAATTAGATTATCAAACATTGTCAAGTAAGATCAGAATAATTAGCAAAAAAAGTTATCTGTTTTTCGATACTAAAGGAATTATAACTGCTGATAAATATGATTTCGGAATCGTAAGAAGCATTTACAATATTAAGAGAGATTTTCCATTGGAGAGATTAGAATGCAACTATGATTTATTGTTCCCTAAAGACTAAACTGCAAATTATAAGGGATCACTTGTAGCTGGGTGGTTAGCATAACAGCCTCCTATGCCAAAGGTCACGGGTTCAAATCCGCAGGTGGTCCTAGGATTTTTTAATGGGAGTAAAAATCCTTAGTTATGCCGTCCTTCGGAGGGGACGTTTAAAAGGAGGTCCCGAGCCTGTACGATGTCAGGTAGTCGTTAAAAGATCCCTATCCTAATAAAACCTGGATAGGCAAAATTTTGGACTCCCACTGAAGCATCGTCCGATTAGCCATAGTAGCATAAAGTGACGTTAAATAAATAAACAAAAAAACAACTTAAATTATATGTAGAACTAGGGAACCATCCTTTTTTAACCGAGTGAAATTTAAATATGGTGTCATTTATGTTAAAAAAGTTTAGTTCAGTTAATCACATTGTTAGTTCATCAATAAAGCACTAAGGAAGAAAATATTTTGTTAATTATATAAAATCTATTCATTATTTTATTTAATCATTCGCAAAAATTAGAAATATAAATTGGTAAAAAAATCAAAATGGTTTAAATTTATTAGTTTCTTATGTTAAACGGTTCCTATTTTATTCGATTTATTATTATTTCATATTTTATATTTATGAGCTTGTAACAGTTCCTATCAACGTGTACAACTTATTTAATTGCAAATTACATTAAAAAATCTTGTGCTTTCTAACGGTATATTATACGTCTATATAATTACTCATAATTCAGGAATAATTTTTTTATGATTTGATTATAGAGGTCAATGTTTCCTTCCAAAAAAAAAAAAAAAAAAAACTTAATAGCAATGTACTTAACTTATAAACTTTCAGGAAGAATGTCCTAACTTACAAGTGAAAACCGTATCAAATCTGTCGGGTGGTTTGAAGGAGAATCGAAAAACAAGAATCGCAGAATTTTATGTATCTTGCTTGCCCCGATTTTGTTAAATTATGTTTTGGTTTAAAACAAAATTTAATTTTAAAAATCTGATACGCGCAACACTGACTTACCTCCTTGTTTAATTAGTTGTTAAAATTAATTTAAGAATTTCTAAATACAGTTAGAGATGAAAATAAATTGTTAAAAATAACTTAAGATTAAATATCCATGCTGCCATGCTAAAATTACAGCAAAAGACGTAGTAATAAAACGATAAAAATGTTTTAACAAATTACATCAAGATAAAAAGACATAATAAATTTTAGTTTATAAAGAAAAATATATATTTAATTTTAAAATTTTCAACACAAGAGTCAAGAGCTACGCCTGTTTTATTATCCTCCGTGATTCACCTAAGAAGCAGGTTAAGTGTTCTAATTTTGGCACAAGGAGTTGGGAGTGGATTATTTTTGAATTAGCAAGTCCTAGAGCTATGTCATGGTCTATATGTGTAAGAGCTAGGGAATCGTATGGGAGGAAATAAATCGCTACTCAATAACTATATCAAAATGGTATTTAAAAAAAAAAAATCATGTCAGATATAACCGGTAAGAAGTTTTTTGGTTATTGCAAATATGAACACAACTAACGAATTTCATATAATATACAATACTCTAATAATACCGGAATAACCTTACAAGATCCTCATCATAAATCTCTGAAGAATTCCCAAGTTCAATTTATTAATTTTTCAACACTTCACATTTACCCAAGCGGTTCATAGTGATTTTATTAATGATATAAATATGAAATACATCCCTATATTAAAAGCTAATTTACTAAAACCTAAGTAAAATTAGTTTTAACTTTTTACAATTATAATACAACGGTTTTAATTTTTTCAACTAAAATTAAATTTTTTTGACACTTTTTATCGCTTTACCTTTATAGTTTAAATGAAAACTATTTATTGTTTTACCAACGGTTCGACCAAAATTGAAGATTATCAGAGAAAAAAAAAGTTACTAAAAGGAAATCTATAGGGTATAACAACATAAGGAAAAACCTTTTCTTAGCGAGAGCAGTTATCTTAATTAATTTATTTGTTGCTTCTATTTAATACACTAACTAAACATTTCCAATTTTTGATTATTTTTAATTTACACTAACTTAAGAACATTTTGCGGACTTTTTTCTATTTTTATAAATTATATAATAAATTAATTTATATTTTTATGTTTCACGTATTTACTTTCTCTAACTCAGTAGCGTATCAAATATTTTATTTAACATAATTTTTTATTATTCTGTTTTTCTATACTCATCTTCAAATGTTCTTGGCACGCAAGTAGTTATACCCTTATTGTATTCCTTTTTTTTTCTTCTTTAGACCAGATGATGACCTAGATTGTGAGTCGAAACGTTGGCAGAACAATAAATAATTTAAACTATTTCATTGTTCTTCTTTCTTTGACCACTCTGACTATATTCCTAGTCACGCAACGGTCAACTAAAGATATCAATTTTATGCAAAAGGTAGACTATGAAAATTTTATATTATACTTTAAGTGAGTTTTAACACATTCCATATTCAATCATCTGTATTAAAGAACCTTAATAGCTTTCGACGTGTTAAGGAACGCCGTATTTATACGTAACGACTATCACAATTTAATTAAGGAAAAACACAAACAATTTTTACATACATAATAAGACTATGCGTAGTAAGGGAAAGTATTCCTATCTTCAAAAAAATTTATAATTCGAATTTTTCGACGAAACTACATGTTTTAGGCTACCTTGAGTCCTAATGACCTAGTCCCGCAAAATAGTCTCTGTGTGAATATTTAACAAGCTGTTTAGAACTAAAATATTATTTTAGCAGCAGATATGCCCGAGTTGTTGAAGAAGGAAACACTACCAGCATACATTTAGCACATTTTTACGATTTTCTCAGGAGACCACTTTACCGATTTTGAGGTAGCTGGCTTTATCAGTATAATATTAAATAGGCTTAAATACTGAATAGATTTCATTCTGACTGAAATAGTCTCAAAGGGCTTACATGCCGATAGTTAAATTTTTCAAAGCATTTTTAGTTAAGTAGATTCAAAAAATCTGATACGCGCAACACACCACTACGAAAATCAGTTTGTTTTATCGACTTTTGATCACTCTCCGTTAACTTTTACAATAGGATGTATAAGATAATATTTTTCTAAAAATCTTCAGCATTCTAACAGTATATAAGTATATTACTGTTCTAGAGTTCAAAAACAAAAAATTTGCATTAAAAAAATATTTTTGCACTTTTTTCCTTCATTTGGATATCAATTCGTTCAACTTATATATTTACCTGTTTTTTTTTAGCAATGCTAATCTGATGATATTGTAAATTTCATAAAAACTAAAAAACTAAAGGTACTTTAGAGGGGAAAAATTGAAATATCGGCATTTAAGCCCTGTCAGACTATTTCGATCAGAATGAAACCTGCAAGATATTAAAGCCTGTCCAATTTCACATTGATATAGGAAGTTTAATCAAAATCGTTAGAGCTGTTTTCGTGAAAATCGTAAATAGGAGCAAAATGCATGGTATAAAGTAGATCTTCTGGTTAGCTGATTTTGGTGAAAAAGTTACTGTAACATCTCGTGCGTATAGTTGTCTTAAATATGGAATTTCAGTTACATAGGACTTTCCGTTTTTGCGCTGGACTCACCACGCACAGGCGGGGACACAACCAGACCTTTATACGGGACTTGTTCATTTGGACTCAGGGGCCCCTAAAACGTGTATTTCCATCGAAAACTGGAATTTGAAAATTTTCATGACCACAATACTTTCCCTTACTATATAGGTGAGTGAAAAATTAACCATTCCACTTTAGCATTAGCAAAAACAGCTGATATTCCACTCCATCCATCCACTGTCCTCACAACTTATGCGGATGACACTTGTGTGTTATCTGTACATAATGATCCATTCGCTGCATCCCGAACCCTTCAGTCTCACATCACAGCCATTGAGGAATGGTGTCAGAACTGGAGGATTGAAATAAATCCTAACAAATCCCATTAAATTACCTTTACCCTTCGTCGCAAAACGATGACTTCCTGCCCCACTGTATCCTTTAATAATACCCCACTCATACCTGTTGAACAAATCCGTTACCTAGGACTCCATCTTGACAAACGTCTTACATGGAATCCCCATACGCGACTTAAACGACAAGAAACTGCCCGTAGATACCGATTACTACAACACTTACTAGACAAACGTTCAAAACTTCCAATTTATTACAAAAAGCTCATTTATGTTACCATCATCAGACCCATCTGGACATATGGAATCGAGCTTTGGGGCTCTACTAAACCATCTAATTCCTTCGTATTCAATCCTTACAATCCAAAATCCTTCGCAAAATCCTAAATGCTCCTTATTTCGTTACGAATAAAATCATCCATAATGACCTAAATATCCCATTTGTCGCAGAACTAGCCCGAAACAGATATGCTTCTTTTCATTTTAAACTCCCAACCCACACGAATCCTCTTGTACGCAACTTATCATTACCATCTATTCCTGACAACCCTCCGAGGCGATTGAAAAGACGATGGCCTCGAGACCTACTTTAATTAAATTGACTTTGAAGTGCTACCACTGGGTAGTTTCTTCACAAGACATTATCACGCCCATAAGTGTAAATTAGCCCATTTACTTGTTGTATATATTGTATGTACAGTTGTAAATATCAATAAAATATTGAAAAAAAAAAAAAAGCATTAGCAAAAAGTCGGCAAATATATAATTTGAACCAACTTGATAACCAGCAAAAGGGGAAAAAAGCTAACAATTTTTTTTAGTTTATTTATGTATATATTTAAAGAGAAGAATAGTAATGTAGATTAAATGCCATATGTAAGGAAAAGAATTAAAATTGTTTTTTAAATCTAATTCAAAGCTGTAAAATGTAATGCGGAAAGAGAAAAATAGCTAGCGCTTAAGTGATTATTGTAGATAATAATTTATATTGTTAAATTATTTACTCTGAAACACATACATGTTTTCATCAAATCTCAATGTTAAAAGTTCTTTAATTGATTTAAACAACAAAGGTAAGTGAAATTTGTGCGTTACGCTCACAAGGGTTTTACTTAATATGCTTAAGTGTGTTTAATCTTCCTTGAAGTTATTGTTTTTCTTCACTAAAAATAATACTATAAGATGAAAATTTAAAGTAGTCAATAGAATGCGAATCTTAATGGATTGTAAAATAAAACAGGGAGCGATAGCCAAATGAACAGAAGACGTGATGTTTGAGTGGAAAAGGATGGCGGTTTCTTTCCTGCTGATAGTGCGCATTCATTTCCTTTTAAGAGAAGTTGTCAAGAATATTGGCAGGGAAAGTTTTTTTTTTTTTTTTTTTTTTTTTTTATTAGAAACGTTAAAAAAACTGAAAAGAATAAAATGCCTGAATAAATTTCGTTAAAAAATAAAAAATGAAATAAATAAAGCATAGAAAAATAAACAGGTTGTCAGTTGTAGTATATGCCATTGCTAACTTACGTGTCAACGATCAAGCACACTATGACTAAGCAAAAAAATCTGGTATTTTTTGCAAAAAGTCATTTTAAAACTTTGACTTTTAAAACTTTTGAACATGAAATATTAAAAATTAAAGAAAAATACCCTTAATAATATTAGATGTGCCCAATGTCTTTAAATATTTAGGTGTGAAATCGATTCGATTTCAAAAGTTTTATGCTAAAATAGAAAACATTCTTACCACTCAAGTTTCAAAATATTTTCATTGTATTCTATTTTCAGTTGTATTGTAATTAATAGTGATCCAACAGGAATTTTTTAAAAAATTATCTTTGTAAAAGGTTTATATTTTTCATTTGAATAAGCGTGTAGAATTATGCGAAAGACGCAGAATTTCGCAAGGTATTTGCAGATGTAAATTTGTTTTCACAGAGACATGCGTAGATTACTCTATAAATAGAGCTGCAATTTTCAGTTTTCAGACTACAGATTCTCCATAGACGTTATCCGTTAAGGTCTTCCAAATGGCTATACGATTTATAATTGTACTGACTGGATTTTAGGTTGTTGTGCAGTTATTGGCCTATTTAGTAAACATTCAACAAGATCTTAATTTAAAATTAAAAAAAAAATTGGCCAACCGTTTGAAAGCTAATCCTGGCCCAGACTCTCGATCACATTAATTACATAGAGGGAGGCCAATGGTCGAAAGTGTGTTTTCGGGTCTCACAGTGGTTAAAAACGACTACAGAAATTTATTAAATTATCAAAAAAATATCCTTACGAAATGTGTGCAACGTTCAGGAAATTAGATAAAAAAAAATGTTTTTTAACACATATTAACTCTGATAAATCTTCAAACTTAACTTATATAATTACAAAAAAATGATAACGGAATTGACGATAAGAAAATAAGTTCTAGAACTGTCGAAACGTTTCATTGACTTCGATCATTATTCTATACCAATCAATTCCTCTGTTGCTGGTTATATAATCTCAAAACCAGACTAGTTCAATTCAATCATAACTGGTATTGATAGGAGACCAATATTGAACTTCCGTTAATATTAAACAAACGTTTACTGGATAGTTTATTTGTATAAATGTTGAAACTTATTAATCTTTTTTCAAACGACGTTCATTTACCTCAGTAGCATTTTCCTGATTAGAAATAATTCAGTATGTCAACGCGTTATATTTCTATAATTTTGTATCACGAGTTTAAATTTGGACAAAACGGTTCTCAGATTGCCAGAAACGCCAATCATGTCTCAAGTAAGGACACCATTTATGAGTACACTATTCAACAGTGGCTTAAAAAATTTTGGGAGGAAGACTTCAACCTTTAAGACAAAAAAGTTTGTCGAAGGACTTCCTCTGTGGATGACCATGTTCTGCGTGCTTGGAAAAAAACCCAGTGCAACTGTTGGAGAACTTGCAGGGACATTTTAACCTTAGCAAATTGACCCCGAGGCGATTGATAAGAAGCAGCACATTCTCCAAATCCCCCAGCTCATAGTAAAAAGGTGGTGGTTACTGTTTGGTGAACAAAATCAGACATTGGCAATCATGATAACTGTTGACGCTTCTATTTTGAAACTCTGACACATCCGCCCTACTCTCTGAATCTCTCACCAACTGTTTATAATTTTTTCTGATACTTGAAACACTACCTTAAGGGACGGAATATTTAATGGACAAAGGGAAATTAAAAATTACGTTTTTGGAGTGTACCAATACGTTGGCAAAAATTTATTGACAGTAGTAGAGACTATTTTGCTTAAATAAAACAGTAATAAATCTTTATTTAAAACTAAAATCCTGTTATTTTCCGCACAACCCGAAACTTACAAGAGTATAGCTTTGTTAGGTGCATCTAAATATTTCTTTCCACTATTCTTTGCTACTATTTGCATTTCCGTTCATTTGCACAAGTATTTTAGTAAATAGATATTATAGTTAACCTTAGTATGATTTTTTTTTTTTTTTTTTTTTAAATAACTTCTTTATTTAAATATATCAAAATACAGACATTTTACAGTGCAAGTAGAAGTCACTATCCTAATAAGCCTAGCCCGTGTGTGGGAAAGGAGTAGTTATAAATTTAAAATAACATATTAACGAGCAATCGAAAATATACCATACAAATGTGTCATGAATGTATTGTTTTTACTTTCAGCTCAGGTATATCCTATTGTAATTTCGACGTAACAATTACAAATTATGATTATTCTCAATGTCAACAAAATGACACGATTCTAACTATATTTAGTCGGTTACAGTTGAGTTAAAAACGTACCAAAAATGATTTTATCTGTAATAGTTCAAGAAGTTATAGTTTATAGAGAATATTTACTTTAAAAAAATAAAAAAATAAATAATGGACAAATGATTTGTTGAAGGTTTAATGTTCTATTTGTAAAAGAGCGTGAAGGGATGGTGGAAGTGGGCACAGACAGTGAGGAGCGAAGCGGGCGTACAGAAATAGATCCACGGAGATGCGTAACACTGAGGAATGAGATTATATTTAAATAGTGAAATAGTGGCACTGTTTGAGGGGCCAAGGTCTGCTCCCTGGTCGATACACCTACCATCACAGCCTCAATCAAATATAAATCTTCACATATTCGCTTTATCAGTAATAATTATTGTGTACTCCGTCATCGGGTTCCCAAATAATTGAGATTTTGTAGTTAAAAAGAAGATTTTAGCGTTTGCCTATCAAAGGTTGAAGAAGTCACGAAAAAAAAACAACGAGAAAAAACTTATAAAAAAACATTACAAAATATATCATAACTAGCAGAGCAACATAACTTTAACAAAACAATCATCATAAATTTTACTTTCACATCTATTAGATTACAGATCATCACTAAATTTACCAAACAAGCGACTAATATACACGACTCTACTGAGAACATATTGGACATACCGAGCAGAACTTAGGGGTTCTGCAAAACACGTACACACAAACAAAATACAAACAACTCAGCCCAAAATTTTACGAAAAATTGCTCACGCACCATGCTATGTTTCGAATCACTCGATACACAGTGACACCAACATTCCAACAGTAAATTCTTACTGGAAGGAATTAGTCCGCGTGGCGGTCAGTGAATGAAACAACTAAATAGTTTTAACTATTTCGTTTTTCGCGAATTCTTACATTCGCGACAAATATAATGTTTCATTCTTTGACGCATCACCATCCAAATCAACTGTTTCTTCTCTTCCTTTCTCCCTGTTACCAGGGCAGACCCAAAGAAGAAAGACGATGGCCGATCTTTTAAACTGAAAATTCAGGACACTGGTCAAGAGGAAAATAATACCTTATATTCGCTGGATGCGCAGCAACGCAGTTCCGAATAAAAAATAATAATAATAATAAATTTTACTTTTAAATCGAAGTGATAACTGATAATAAACAGATATCAATTGTATATAAATATTGTGTGTAAAACAACATAATAGAATAAAATAACAAAATAAAAGAAAAGAACAAGTATAGTTACCGAATATCAAATAAACACTTAAATTATTGCATTTAATATTAACAATTTATTTGCATAATCTATGAAAAAGTGCAAAATGATACTCAGGAATTTAGAATGATAAGAGAAACCATAGGCTAATCAACTGATATAAAATAGGGAAATGTGGTAGATAATGTATTTATGAATTCATATATTATTTGGATCAGTATGAAAAACAATAATTATTAATTAACAATACAATAATTAAAGGTCTTATCGAATAAAATTTATATAATTAAAAAAGCATTTCTTTTAATTAATTTAAGGCTTAAACAGTTAGTTCATATAAAACAACCTTTGAAAGAAAACTTAATAGCTGACAAAACCCATGAACTGGATTTAATATAAGACGATATGAAGAAACAAATGCTGGAAAAACATTGACGTTGCTTACGAGGTTAATCTTGTCCCCTTTTTCCATTTAATATACTAAGAACCAATATACGATCGTATATTTAGCGAGAATACTCTTCATTCATTGCAATGCTAATAAAAGAAAAAACAATGTTTCTGTTTATAAACATATTTATCGATTGAAATGTGAAAAAAAAGTTACTATAGTTATTTTTTCAATTATGCGTGTTCAGATCGTAAAATATTACATCATAAAACACAAGACATAAATACTACACTATATAGGTTTATGAGATGAATCAACTTCAGTACATTTATGAAATTAATACTAGTTTTAATCGTGTTATAAAGTTATAAAACATATTTATAATAGAAAATTGTAACTTACCACCAGCAAGTCACATTTTAAAAATTTTTAGGACATACCTGTAACAAAAAAAAAAGTCTTAGTATGAATAAAATATTTACCACTAAAATTAGAATATGCCTAAAAACATTTGATAGACAAAAACGTTAACTACTAAGTTATTTAAATTCATTAAAAATCTAAATATAACTGTAATTCAATAATTAATAATTAAATCATCATTTGTTTCAATGATTATAAGATGATTTTTCAGAATTCTTAGAATCTTTAATTAAACAAGCATGCTCGGATTTAAACGAATTATTAAAAAAATCACACACACCATTAATTACTCATAAAAATTAAATTAATAATTTCGAACGAGCCGAAAATCATAAAAAAAAAAAAAAAGAAGAAGAAAGGAATAATAACAAACTATAATAAGGAATAAGAGGGGAAAAAAAAAATCTTCGAAACAACTTTTCAGTTTATATTCATCATAGTCTGAAACACATACATGCTACATCTTGAAGTCTGATCTTGATATCTCAGACAGAAGGCCAATTAGTTAAAACAATTCCGCCTACCAGCTATTTCCTCTATCTAGAAGTTCTTTCAATTAGTGCTGTTCACGAGATTAATAATTCACCCAATCAACCCAGGGTTCCTCAACTTAGCAAGATTCAGGATTAACTAGGTTAAAGGACACCGTTTAAAGTTATTTTCTTGTTGATTCTAGATGTTCTTCAATATAGATAGCGTTCGTTTGAAAGTTAAATGAAAGATCTCCTGAGCAAGATTTTTTTCCCCAACTTACTATGCAACAACAGGTGCATATGTAGGAGGGAGAAAAACGTTGTTATTTTAATATCGACAAAAATTAAAAGAAAAAGTTATAAGAATCAAGGAGAAAAGAAGATTCCTAAGAAACGAGTTACACAAATCTAATCATGTCAATAAGTGTGTATTGCAACACAGATAACGCAAGGCACTTATCATTCTTATCAGAGAACACAAATGATAATTAAAACAATTCTTGATTAATACAGGGACGATGAGAAAGAAATTGAAATTGAAGTCAAGGATTTTTCTAGGATAAAGTTGAGAGAGATCAATATAAAAATATTTTAGATATAAATCGAAACGTATTTTACCTTCGTCTTGAAAGCATAACACCTAAAGAACTGATTGATAAAGCAAATTGGCGAGTAATGTTTCTCTTAAAAACAAACAAAATTGTTAATACCTACGTCCAGAAAAATACTTAATATGAACAGGGAATTGAAAATCCTCTTTTCACCAAAGAAAAGCCTCTAACAGTAACTCTGTAAGAGAAGAAAGAAAGTCTATAAGAACGAATTCGCAATGCAATGCTAAAATGAAAAACTACAAACACGTAGGCAATTTACTAAAATTTTACATTATAACAATAAGAAATACTCTTTACAAAAAAAAAAAATGTTTTTTCTCTTCCTATTATAAAAGAAGATTATAAGAACTAATAAGGTATCAGCAGGGTTCATTAACTATTTTTTTAATTTAAAAATATAACCTTTTTGATCTCAAAGAATAAATTAAATTCTTAGAACTAGGTAAATATAATTAAATATGAAAATAGCGTAAAATTTTACGTTTTTCCGATAAGTAAAAAGTAAAAAAAAAAAAAAAAAATTCTGGAATAGATGTTACATGCTTCTGGGACTACCATCACAAGCTATTGTAAAGCAATAATAATAGTTTTAAAAAATTACTAAAACTAATAGCCTCATTCATAACTTAGTAATATGTTTTGGGAAATTATTAAAAAATTCAGTTTAATTATTTATTGGAAGTTCCGATCTCCTGAGTAACGAAGGATATTTAACATTGCCTATTGAAAAAATGGACAACTGGAGTACGTAAACACTGTCATTTGTTCAGTTTGAAAAAAATAAACGAAACCTAATTAGTGGAGATGGACGTTTTGCGTGATTGCTGTTCCAATTAGAATGATGTAAGGGAAGGGGTCTGGGACTGGCTTCATCCACTCAAGGCTAGCGGTTTAAATACAGGCACTAAGATTTGCATTACAAGATTAAAAGCAAGGAGTCTACACTGCAGTAACAACTTGCATACAGGTATAGACTCCAGTATTACTCTCTTATTAAGTGTCAAAAACAAGGAGTTGATAAGTGAAAATAAAAGCCAAGGAGAAAACCAGATATTCGTATGCATACACAAATACATAAAATTTGAATATTAACAATAGCAAATTATTTCAATAAAATTTCCCTAGATGTATAAATCGTAATATCTAAAACACTTTTGGAAATAAAAAAATAAAAAGAAAGACTTAAAGAAAAAAACCTATACGTTAGTCAGTTGATTAAAAAGGAAAACTGGTACACGTTTCTTAAACGAAATATATCAGTTTTAAAAATAATAATAATGATAAATGCAATGAAGAAATAAATGTTAAAATTTCCCCAAAATAAAGTATATATATTTTATTTATTTCATATACAAATGCATTTTATAATTTTATTCATGACATGGGTAGGGTTTCAAGATTGAGAAAACGCGACACCATTCATGCATTCAACGAAGAGATCAAAAATGAAAAACTTTGATAGTTTACAAATCAATTAAAAAAGTAAGTTCTCGTATAAAAGACATCGTAAGAACTTCTATAACAATGCAGAAGACCAAGGTCACAGATTCAAACCCGCAGGTGGTCCTAGGATTTTTTTAATGGGAGTAAAAAGTTTGTCAGTAAAAACTGTCCTTCGGAAGGAACGTAAGAAGATGGTTCTCAGCCTGTGCGATGTCAAGTACTCGTTGAAGTTCGATATTCTAATTAAACCTGGATAAGCAAAATTTAGGGCTCCAACTGAAGAATCGTCCAATTAGCCTCAGGAGCATAAAGTGACGTTAAATAAATAAACCAACAAACAATAAAAGAGGAAAAATCTATTTTATTAAAAACATATGTATAATAATTAAATAAAAACGAAACGGAAAAAGTCAATTACTTCATTTAATACTCAAAGACATTTATGGACATGTTGCCAACCGATATAATATTTGTAAATAATATGTAGTCATTTTTTATTGACCATATAAGCTTAATCATTCGATCTATAATAAAAAAGATAACACTTTACGAAAAAAAATAATATTCCTTCATAAGACATTACTCAGATTCTTGTTTAAACGACAGCTCCACAATGAATATTAAAGGCCACAATCTAGCCAAGAGATAGAAAATTATAATTTCGATTAGCGCTTTTAAGCTCCGACGCCATAATAAATGCAATCTTTAATCTTAAAAAATTGTATTCACTGAATCGTTAATATATTTTTTATTTGAGGATGGAGCAGTTAGAGTGAAGAATGTTCTCCATATCCAGACTTGAAGACTGGAGGGAGATAATTAAACTCTAGCTGATATATACTGAACACTGAACTCCTTCCTCACGTAGCCTCGTGCAATACCTACAACCCTAGCAGGGGTAACGGCCAATTAAATCTCTATTTTTAAAACCAGGTTAGTTTTATTTTAGTTTAGTTTTTTATCTTTAAACTCCTTGGATCAGGTTAATATAATCTGTGTATGGACAGTGCAAGGCGGTAAATACAAAGAACGATTTCATTCGAAGTGTCTCTAGGCCAACACAAACAGAAGCTGAGATTGATTTAGTTCAAACCCCTTTTCTTAAAATAGACTCGAGCACATGGAAAGGTTTCCCTTGAGTTCTAATAACTAAATGGATTCCACTCAACAAGAGCAATAGAATCCCCGAACAGTACAAAATAAAGAAAAATGATTTAAAAATCTCTTTAACATAACATGGAAGTAAAGCGTATTTTAAAATAAAAATGGAAATAAAACTTTCATAACATTAAAAAAAAAAATAAAAACCTATCGTCTATCGTATTTTACCTTTAGCAATAAAAAATCAATGGCATGTGTTAGATACTAAAACGAATCATTAATAAAACCCTATAGGAAAAAAAAAAAAAAAAAAAAAAAAAAAAAAAAATCTGCACCACTACAACACATGAGTTTTAGGGTCAGTACATGTAGAGATTCGCACTGTTTTTTAGGCCAACGGCCGTGCAATGAGGTGATTCGGCCGAGATCGCGCTCAGCCGCCAGGTTTTTTTCTCATTTTGGGTATCCGCTTGATTGAGGATGGGTGTGCCCCAGGAGGATCTCCATACCCCAGGATCGCCCCCCGACTGAAATAACAGAATAAAATAATATCCAGCCACAGCCGGAATTCGAACCTAGGACCCGGGGCACAGTAGACTAGCGCTCTACCCATTACACCACGCCGCTCCCTAGTAAAACTCCTTAGTAACATAAAATTCATCAAAAGTACAGTGAAGTAGACTACGAATTCAACTTCTTTTTGGGAAAAGTGGTTACAACTCGCTTTAACAGACATTAAAAAATCTGCTCTACTGTTTGTTTTACTGCTGTATGAGGAATGTTCTGCCACTATTGTACTATAGCAGGGTGTCTAGCAAATCAGCAAAGAAATTCCTCGACTTTTCAAATTGTAAGAAGTCTTTTACCAGGCCAAATCTCGGTGAAAATCGACAAAATACATAATAATTATAATTAATATGGTATACTAGATTAAAAATATGTATACTGACTAATTATTCCACGTTAAGATTCAACGGTATCTACCCGACACTAGCTGAAATTGTAGTTGTTTAAGTTGACTTACCAATGAATTATAATGAACTTGGATACTGCTATTAGTAATAATAAAAATTTACAAATCTGACTCCAAATTTATTTTAAAACTCGCTTTATGATATTTGCAACATCACAAGTAGGCATATAGGAACTTTTGTCCGAGTGAAAGAAACGATGTTATTTAGGGAGAATCTTCGTAGACCAATGGAAAAATTTCCTGACTTTTTCATATGTTTTTAAAATCCTTGACTTTTTCCGGTTTTCCCAATTTTCCCTGTTGCAAGACACACTGTAAAGGAATAGTTTAATAGTTAGCATAATCGCTGCCAGGAAATGTTCCTACATTTCAACTTGACTTACGGTCTCATCAAAGACGGTTCATTAAACCCTCTAACCAACTTTACACTCAACTACGGATCTGTTAAAAATATTATTGCGGGAACATCCTGGCACTATAGCCAGTAACAAGTAAGCTACTAACGACTGCCATTGAGCACTAGCAAACGTTAAATTAGGATAACTATTTTCTTCAGAAACTAATAAGGATTTGTCTAGTTGCTCGCCAATTCACCAACTGAAGTTAACTACACAACTAATTGTTTAAGATTACAAAAAAAAAAAAGCTCACGCATCACTACCCTTCTTAGGAATTATATATACGATTACTATTAACACCTCAATCAATATGAAAGGACAAAAGAACATCATTGAATTCCTACACACTCCCCTATCTCCTGGCCAGTGCAGATGAAGCACAAGGCCGCGAATACATTGGAACAAGGCCAATCAAATGATTATGCAATTCCAACTTCCTCTCATCTATTTCAAGCATATGTATGCATCTTCAACAAAAACCAACCGCCTCTATAATTTTAAGATGGTTGGAAAAGTCACTACAAGTCAATTACATTTAACAGAAAATATTCATAAAACAGCCATGCAAGTTTATGAAGCAGAATGATTACCGAAGAAAATTGAGCGCCAAAAAAACAACCATTCCATTGATAGTCAGATTTTCAAAGAAAGACAATATGATCGAAATTTCAAAATATGTGAACACAAACCTCATTGGAAGAATTCATACTTCCGAAATACAATAATTTGTATTCACTCATTTAAATAAATGAGCATCATATTATACAGATGGTAAAAGACTAATTCAAAGATTGCGAACTGCCGATTGCAACATATCTCAAGTCATCAAATGTGGCGAAATGTGAAATATCTATTTGACGGTGAAAACAGTAAGGGAATTCAAGTAGTTTCAGCAAAATATTGTGAAAGAATGGACAAATAATCACGATTTCAAGAGACCATAGAGGTAACTAACAACCATATTAAATCATTATAACGGAGACCATGATTTTCTTGGCTAAAACTAGTTACTAATAGATCAGTAGTTGATACTGAACCATGAGGAACTGATATGTACTCACATCAGCACGCCTAACTAAATAGCATATTTTCAAGGAAACATTTAAAATTTAAATTCTGCATTAATAAATTCATAGATTTCTAGATAGATATATTGAAAACAAGTGTTAAATATATATATATATATTTATTTTATTTTTTTTTCTTTAATGTACAAAACTTAAGTGTGTCAATAAAATTAAGATTTAATCTTTTTAATAGGTTTATCACTCATCATATCCCAAAATAAGTAAAAGTACACATTTGTGAAGTAATTCAACACATAAAACAAAACAATACAAAACCCACTATCTTCAATCGAGATTAATTATTAATCACACAATAATAAATGATACTTCTTAATAGAACCTCGTTTATGCAAATGTTTAAAAAAATTGAAACATTAATCGATTATAATTTTAGTTTTATTAAGGAATGGTAAGAATTTAATTAAAAGAAACAAACGAAGCGAAGAATGTTGAGTAGAAACATCTTACGTAATTAGAGTGAATGCGAATGGAAAAATCCACAACTGAGACGTTGAGTTCCTAAAGGTACTACCATCAGCTTTAGACAATTTTACAGGAAACGCAAAAAATAGTCATTACTTATCGCTGGACTAATTTACTTGATTCTTTTTTTTTATTAAAATCTAAAGTTAGTTTTTTACTGTACTAACAATTTATTTTTCCAAATTAGTGTACCTTTACCATGACTTTTTAACAATATAATATGGATATAGTACTTAGGATATATGGTACATAGAAGTATATAACGCGAGATAGCAGTCAGCATAACCTTCCTCATACAACACAACCCATTACTAACTTCTTCATTATATTAATTACTAAGTTATTTATATTTTCAAATTCTCACTCTGTTAAATATCTTCCCTTGTTGGTTAACTAGATGTTATTGTCTATTCTTCATAAAGAAAGCGAATATTCAAAGGACCTTTCATTTATTTTTGGTACTATAATAAGAAAGTTTGTAATTATGAAATTTCTCCTGAAATTTACTTATTATGAGAATTTAACTAATGTATTTTTTTTCATAACCTACGTGTAAACAATATTTAACTACAAAGACTGATTAATAATAAACTTTTACTTTTATCTTATTACTTTAAAAAAAATAATAATAATTATTACCTTAGATCAGGCACGTCAAACTAAGTCGTTTAAAAGCAGCCTAAAAGCTGATTATTAGGTTAAAACCGTTGATGGATAATAGCGGTAATTGAAACGTGCTAAATGAACTAATTAAAATGCACAAAAGAATGAATAAATATGAAGAAAAAATGAATTAATCTTTAGGAAGGAAATGAAAGGAAATATTGTCTGTTTAAGTCCTTTATCAGAGGATATAGTAAGTATGAAAGAAAATTCTTAGTGCCTTTTGGAATGAAATAAAATGTGGATTTTAGTACTTTTACAATGAAATGCAATTTTCAAACACGTTTTTCAGATAAAATCTAATGACGGATTTAGATATAACTGAACCATTAGCATACAAATATGAATTTCGGGAAAAAAAAAGTCCTTTGGATATTTGAATATTTTGGAAATCAAAGTCTCGATTGACAACACAACAATAAATATACCACCGGCTAGTGGTAATCTTCATAACTAAAAACTAGATTTCATAAGCCAAGAGCTCAAAATTTAATTTGAATAACATAGTTTAATATTCAAGTAAGTTTAATTTATATAATGTTGGCTTTGGTCTCTTAACATATGGTTTCCCATATGATTGTAAATAGTGTAAAGTGTAACCACAATTTGTTCTCTTACTACGTTGAAAGACTGACGTGTAATTTAATTCTTTTATACAGGTATTAATTTATTTATTGTTTTAATTGTTTGTATTTTATATCAATCTCTCGTTCTAATTATTTTTGTACTTTTATACAGAGAATAAAATCACGTTTTTAGATTTATTTTCATTTAACGAATATATAATACAAATGAAGTCAGCACTGTGAAAGCAGAAAACTAGGAGTAGTTTTATAAGATCATGAACCTAGAAGGTCATAAAACAACTTCACAATCTTAATCTTCGTGCATATAGCTCCTTATGGAATCAACACTATAGCCTTTAAATCCCATCAAGAAAGAAAAAAATTATATTCAAACAAAACTTAAGGCAATTTTCAACGACATTTAAAAATGCTCTAATTGGTGTTTCATATTCAACTTTCTAAATTCCACAGAATATACATTCAACAGAGTATTGAACATACCACTACTCAACATTAAGAGGAAAATGCCCATTGCGAATCCATCAAGAAAATTAGTTCGCAATCCAACCTTGTTACACTAAAGGTACGAGGCATTGAAACATTCAGTTAAATTGTATTTACTATTTTTTTTATAGAAATTGTGACTTTCGCAAGATCTATTTTGACTATCATTATAACCATATAATACAACAAACATCAGATTATGATAGATTGAACAAGGGAAAACAAAATTTCAAAACCCCACCCATTAGAGAATATTTTCTCTGAACGCTTTTAATGAATTTACACTAGAATGAAAAAAATTAATTAATTGTACAACGATAATTAATAAATTGATTTAAAACTAAAAAAAAAATATATTTCTTTATCAAAGCAATTCAAAATGTCAATAAGTATTGCCGTAATCAGAACACATATGTCAAACAAAAAATACAGATAAGATTGTCAAACAAAACCATGTTCAAATTCCACGACGGTAATTTAACTGCCTACCTCATTTAAGCATGAAATGACATGTGTATTTTACGTTGTTTATATAATAAGTATAATGAAATTTTCCCCCTTTTATAACAAGAAATAATTTATTTTGGAGGTAATAATAAGTAATGAGCAGTAAAAAAAAAATAATTATAATAATATTTCAACAACTAATACTTAGTGATGAAATGCCCTAAATTTATGAGGGCTTTCAGGCGCAATCCTCATATAAAATTACATTAAACACTGCATTGAAGTTGTACATTATATTGAATATTTTTTTAAAAGAGAAAATCAGTTCTTAGATTTTGTTTTGATCATTTTTTTTTTAATTATTAAACAGCAACACTAATATGCAATGTTTTGCTAAATTATTGCTCGTTACTTAATAAACATAACAATTACCCTAAACCTTAATACTAATTGTTTTGTTTACAGTATCTGTCTAGGATCAGATTATCTTGAGGTTTTAGTGAGTGAAAGAAAACGAATGATCAAATAATGAGAAGGTTATTTACACGTTTTCATTCCAGTTATATTTAACTCGAAGGATTTAACAATGCCAAGTAATAAAACACAAAGTGGTATACAAAACACCAAAACCACAAAACAAGACATAATTCTTCAGGTGTTCATAAATATTAGGATGTATTTGAAACAAGTTAGAGAACCTAATTGTTAGCAACAAGATTTATAACTTTTTTTATGTTAATAATGTCTTTCAAAAGTCTTTATAAAATAAAATAAAATATATTCTAAAATGCGAATCAAACATGTCAAAATTGTATGTATATTGAAGAATCGAGAGGATATTTAAAAAGATATGTCCTAACAATAAAAATTATTGAGGCGAAACAGACGAAATAAAAATAACCAACTTCCTGTTCAAATACCAAGGCGCTAAGGACAGAGAATTTACGACTTTTGGCAATGTCCCACTAGCATACAAGACGAAAAATATTAATAATTTCTACAATATTCAAAATAAAGGTAATCAACCACATATTTTTTTTTTTCGTATATTGCTTGTCGATAGAATTTTAATCTTGAACCTAGTTCACAAATTTTCAATAACGTAACACCGCCATACCCAGGATACTCCAGAGTGGTAACTTGATAACAGATAGCCATCCCGCCCTTCCATCGCTGGGCATTAAATCCAATAAACAAACAACACCTTATCAATGTGCAGCATCCCTTACAAATTTGAAACAAGATGACATTAAAATTTGATTTATATTCCTATTATTACTAGGCACTAGTTGTTCTTGAGTGAAAAATTACCAGCGGTATTCAAGCAAGCTCTTATTACTATTGAAATACTGGACAACTAATTTATGACGATGAAGGTTAACTTTACTGCCGTGTCAAAGAATGATGCGTTATCATCTTCCTTCAAATGGTATCGCAAGAGTAAGCTGATTGGTCCATCATAATACAGCGATAATCGTTATTCCAGCCTCCTCATCGTCGATGATACACTTTACTCAGTTTCTAGGTACAAAAGCTACCCAACTAAAGCTACACTACACAACTCTACAACTCTTTAAAGTACATTACCTGTACAATAATCCTGGGAGGCTGCGAAGCGAAGGTGTGGTGCCTCTTTGGTACGGTAGTGGCTGCCCTGGAGGCCCCACGACCGGAGCTCGCTCTGTTCACAGGCTTCCTCTGCTGTTGCTGCTGTGGTTGTGTGGGTTGAGGAGGTGGAGTCACCGCCTTCTTCTTGAATATTGACAGCCAGCCGAGCTTGCTCTTGGATCCGGATTTCGTTTCGTCCAGATCCAATTTGAGCGGACGCATCTTCAGCACTTCTGAACCACCCTTCAACTTCTTCAGCTGCGACTCGACCATGGTCAGTTCGTTCAAGCGAGACTCGATCATCGTCATTGGATCGCCAACTACCACCTCGTCACTACTCTCCGTCGTCGATTTAGGTTCCCATACGTCAACAGTGGGTATCACCTGAAATCGGGTGGTCTTGATTTTGACTTTAGGCGATTCTTCTTCCCCGAGTTTGATTTTGACCGATGAGGTCTTGTTACTACTCGGTTTGACTTCTTCATCTTCTTCAAGGATCGTGTTGAGACTCTGATGCTGAACATCGGCAGGCGGCTGTTCGATCTCAATCTTCTCGACAGTGACAACTTCCTCCTTTTCTTCTTCGGCTGCGACTGCTTCTAGCGTCTGAGGCTCTTTCTTGATCCATTCATCCCACGTCTTCGGGCTCGATATCCCGATAAGCCGCGGCGACGTCCTGCTTTCCTCCATCACATGGCACCTGTGTCACCAGACTGAGCCTTGGCACGGGATACTCATCGTGGAGGGGGTCCCCCCACCATCGCCGCAGCTCCACCCGCCATACACGTTCCTCACAATTACGTACACACATTTGCATGCATTATCATCGTTGATGTGAAAATTAACAGACTCAAACACACAATTAACAAATAAAAATGGAAATATTTGAATTGAAGAGAGACAACAACGAATCAAACAAAGAAGAATCGAACAACACTGTAAATTTCTCACACAAAGAAATCATTTTCATTATCCTTAATTTATAGTTTCCAGTTAACATATTTTTCATCAGTAATCATGAAGTACTGACTTAACAACAATGCGTCAAAGGGCTTTCATCACCTGATAAAAAACTATACCAACAGTTGAACATAAATTTAAAATATATTTCTTTAAGAAATTAGGAATTAAACCTAAATTAATAAAACGGACCAGATTTAGTAAAAAATCAACCGTAACAATAACCTAGGGCAACTAGATAACTTATAACCCACATAACCAGAATTTATATATAATTTATATTACCTCCCAAATTATTATTATTATTTATTTTTTCAAATTACAAAGCGGTTCAGCTACTAGAAAAATATTTATAACTACAACTGCTATTATCGTATAAAATAGAACATATTTATTTGTAAGGGAAAAACATATTAACACGTGTAATTATTTTAACAGATAAAAATGTAAAGTAAACATCAATTTGGCGCCAAATTGACCTACATCGATAATGTAATTGAATTCGAAACAGAGATCTAAAACAACCTTATTAATGGTTACTTTATCTTATCATTGAAGTAATTATTTCTTTTCATAAGAATATATGCCATAAATGATAACAAGTTGAATGATTGAAAATTTAAGTTAAACCTAGTTGTCGGGATTTCATTTATTTATTTTGGTCTTTGCTGAATAATTTACCTTTATACTCATAAGTGAATATTCACATTATACAAATTTATTATATTAGTATTAAACAAGAAATTTATGTGTGGAACTAAATAAAGTCATGATTAACATAAAAAATCCTTCGAAAAAAATTAAAAAATTGAAGCAGCTTTTTGGTACTCGATCATACTTCCTGACACTAAAACAATTACTAGACAACGTTACTTCCAAATATGTATAATAGGTTTTAAATTACATCGTAAAAAAATACAAAATTTAAACTGAACGAGAATTTGATTAAATAAATTTTGATAGAGCACGTAAATTTTGAATGTTACTAATTAGTTAATAATTATTAATTGGAAAAAAATTATATACAACTGGATATTAAAAAACGTTGTTGTAGATACTAGCGATTAAATGCTTCAAAATAGTAAAAAGGCTTAGTAAAAACTTGAAAAAAAGATAATACCTCTCAATGGAGCATTTAAAGATTTTTGAACCTCTCGAGAAACGAAAAACAAAATAAATTAAAAGTTTAATTAATTCAAAATTTAAAAAACCAAGGTTAGCTATGGGAAAATGCTAACTGTTTAGAAATTAATTAATGTAATAATTGGTTTTAGTTTCCTTAATTTAATTATGCTATATAAATAACACAAATCTCACTCGCGTAGAAAAGACAAATATGCTTAAAATCATTTATTCTTTGTTTTTTTTTGTAACAGGTCTGCAATATAGAATTAAATACAACTATTCAATTAAGTCCAAGCCAACGTCTAATACCACTTCACATTAATAGCTAGTTTTTTGCTACAATGATAGTTTTAAGTTCTAATAGCACTAATCTAAGGATTATAATGAAATAAAATTAAATTAAAAGAAAAATCTATTGTATTAATAAATATTATATATTCTAAAAGCTTAAAAATCTAATCGGTTAAGTTACATCATAACAAACGGACACAATTATTATTTTTTTTCAATTTTAAATAAAGACAATTTTTAAAAACCTGTAACACAACAACCCATGAAGGGTCTTGGGCTCAGTACATAAAGAGATCCGTACTATTTCTAGGCCAACGGCAGTGCAATGAGGTGATTAGGCCTTGATCATGCTTAGCCGCCAAGTTTCCCCCCAAATTTTTAGGGTGCCCATTTTATAGAGGCAGGGTTTGCACCCAGAAAGGTCTCCATACCCTAGGGTCGCCCTCCCCCCAAACTGAATTAACAGAATAAATAATATTCTGCGACAGCCGGGATTCGAACCCAGGACCCGGAGAACAGTAGACTAGAGCTCTATCCACTAGACTTACGCCGCTCTCTAAATAAGATTTTTAAAAATAAATAAAATTTTAAGAAAAAATAAAAGTCTAAAGCAATATTAAAATTTATAACACAGGTTGATTTACTCCTTTATCATACCTCTTCATATAATATGTATAGGATCTACCAAATGTAATCACAGTTTTTATATATATATATATATATATATATATATATATATATATATATATATATATATATATATATATAATAGTAAAAAATCCTTAGTTATGCCGTCCTTTGGAGGGGACGTTAAAAGGTGGTCCCGAGCCTGTGCGATGTCAGGTACTCGTTAAAGATCCCTATCCTAATAAAATCTGGATAGGCAAAATTTAGGCCTCCCACTGTAGCATCGTCCGATGAGCCATAGTAGCACAAAGTGACGTTAAATAAACAAACAATATAAATACATAAAATGATTAACAAGAGAAATATTACGAAGAATAAAGAGTTTATTTCCCTTCGAAACATTAACAGATTTTCTATTACAATTTAAACTACTAATTACAATACAGTAATAGAGTACAACTAAATAACTTTATACCGGGACTCCAGTCAAACCTCCTTTCGAACTGACAATTCAAACTGTTTCATTACTTCGGCATGATACCGTGATGATAGGAACGACACCAGGCAAAATTGGCTTCAAGTTAATTATGGCCAGAAGATGAAAGGTAACGTGGCAACCTGAGTTCCCCCTTTATACATCCGATCACACGCGGTCCCAATTTCGCTCTTATATACCTGTCCCATTCATTGAGTTGAAAATCAACTTCCATATTCCACAGAGTAATAATCTCCATGAATAAATGTAGTATAAAGAAAATGTATAACAATTTCTATAATAATTGACAACCCAGAATGAGACATATCGATAAGGTAAGGTAAAAAATTGTATTATGCTGAGAACCTTAATAGTTAACTTTCCTGACAAAGAAACATTGAGTATTGAATAATGACTAGCAAATTAAATCAACAATCAAGCAGGAAAAAAACACACTTAAAATCATTCATGCACAAATAACAAGGCCGATAATTTTACACAAAAAGCAACATAAAATTATTAAAATAATGTAAGAAAAAAATTAAGAAGTTAAACAGAAAAAATAGAATAGAATAAAATTATCATATATTTTATTTTTTAATCAATTATAATAATTAAAATCAATTTTAAAAATACAATGAGATGTATATGACTAAGACGTACTATATTTAATCCTATACTATACTTAATCCTTAAAAATACTCTAATAGGCAACCCGCAATACACAGAAGCATGAGTGGTAGAGCCTAACGAAACTGAATAATCCTAATACAATTAGCAATTGTGAGTTCTAAGCTTCGAAGGCAAAATGTTATAAGTCACTTCTTTTTTTTTTTATAGACATGAGTATTTATGTTACACTCCAGAATATGAAAAACTCATTTCTAGAAACAGTTCCTAAAAATATTTTTTTCTATTTTAAAATAGTTATCAAATGAAAAAATATCATAAAGATTATCTGTGGTCAGAGATTAAATTCTAATGTTAAGAAGAAAAAAAAAGGGGGTTTTGCATCTCATATATGTGTTTATATCTCAAAGTTTCGTGTTAACGTTATACTAACCACTACACTATAGGTGGCCTAATAAATAATTTTGAATAAGGACCTAAGAAGATTCTAGAACAATAACATTTGAAACCATGAACTATACAACCTAATGTTATTAACTTTTATCCTATATTTGTTACGATTTATATTTATATTTATATTTGACTTCAATTAATTTGATAATACAGACTTGTAAATACAATTTTAGAAATAAGCGATTTTTTTAAGAATGGTTTAAAAAAGTATAAAGTATCTTTGAACACAAGCACTCCCTTCAGAACAAAAGCCTGAGCTTGGGCCTATTTTTCTAATGACTATACGCATTGTGACCAACCGACTCTTACATCTGTTTTTACAGCCATTCACAGACCTTTTGTCCATGGCACTTTTCAATCTCCGCTTATTCTACTGCACTTAATGTAAAAATCTTAATGAGAAACTGATGAAAAAAATAAATTTTATAATCATTTCAATTAGGTTAATGATCTAAACAGCCCAGTCTAATATCAGGACCAACTATGGTCCATATTATCTTAAAAATTTAAAGAAAAAAAATAACTAGAAATTTCTTTGTTAAGTTCATAAAATAATTAAAACAATATATTAAATGTATATGATATTATTTAGATCAAATATTAACAATCAATTCAAAAATCCTATGACTGACTGACTGTGTCGAAATGTTATTCACACTTTTTTTAATATTTCTAACAGTACATCGGAAATAACTACTACCAGTGCAACCAAATCACATAATTTCTAGGCATTCTGTGGTAGTGAAGTAAATAGCCACATGTGTAGCCAAAGGGTATAGAGGCTAAAATTCAAGAAGAAATGACCGATTTAATAAGTAAATTACCGATTTAAGAAAACAAGACTTCTTTATGGGGTAAAGAAAACGTCCCCCAAAATTACCGCGCAACAGAGACCTGAGTTATAGTAACATGAAGGGGTCATCAGAGGTAATACGACCTGAAGAGTTTAATGACCCACTGTTCAAGGGCACAACGCCTATTGAAATCACAGCTCTCACCACGCTCTCTCTAGATTAGGCAATGTTGAAACTTATAATATATCAAAACAAAATATTAACCTTATAAGCAACAGTAAGTATTCAAGTCCTGTCTGTGTTGCCTTGTAAGTTCCTCGTCGAAACCACCTTTCCTCATAACTACGGTGCCTCGGTAAAAAATGTACTTGAAGTAATCAAATTCAGGAGGGTAATATCTTAATTAATCCGTCAGTAAAAAGGACACCGAAAGTAAACGTTTTTTATATTTTTAAGTCATACAAAAATATAGGATTTAAAGCTTACAATTTTCTTTTAGAAGTTTTTCCGTAGAGACCAAATTAGAAATGCTTTGGCGAACGAGCGGAATAAAAAAACAAACATGGAGAAGCTTTTAGTAAACTCTTTATTATGTTAAAGTGCTGACACTCAATACCTCTAAACCTAAACTTCAGGCTTTTTAAAAGCGTCAAAACTTTGAGATTTAAATTAATCCAAATGCAATCGTTGTTCAGAATTTAAACGGAGGGGTCTCAATTCATGAATTCAAACGAAAGTTATCTACATTTTTATTGCATTCATAATGAGTACCCTTTTAAGTGAATATGAATCATCCAACGGATCTAAAAATTGCTCAGTAAAGACTGCATTCCGAGGTAGAACTTTAAAATAGTATGTCATTAAAAAAAAGGTTAAAGAATTACATTCGGTTCCGATGGAAACAAGTGTTACAGATTAAATAATCTAACAATATAAATAATCACCAAGATCACCTGTAGTATGGTGGCTAGCATATCTGCATTTATTGCAAAAGGTCACAGGTTCAATTTCACAGGTAGTCTTAGGATTCTTTAATTAGAGTAAAAAACCCTTAGTTATACCGTCCTCCAGAGATGACGTAAAAAACAAGCCTCCAGCCTCTGTGATATCGGGTACTCGTTAGAGATTCCTATCCTAATTAAACCTGGATAGGCAAAATTTAAGACTCCCACTGTAACATCGCCCGATTAGCCATAGTAGCATGAAGTGACGTTAAATAAACAATAAATAAATAATCATTGAGTTTTATCCGCTTTTCCTAAATCTCCAACACCTTATATTGCTTTGTATATAATAGGGGTACTCACTACGTTTGCTATAGCATGCTATTTGTGTTATTTTGCTAAACCCGTCGAGTTTCTATAGTTATTTCCTGTATAAAATTGATGGGTTTAGTACAATAGCACAAATAGCATGCTATAGCAAACGTAGTGAGTACCCCTAATATAAAATTCTTCTTAAATTGTTATACTTACGTATATTATACAGCCATATTACTATTACGTTCAACAAATTAATCTTAAACAATATTTTCTCTTTTTTATGTCTCTCTTGAATCTCAAATTCGTTTTAACTTGCACATATACGCGTATTTTTTTTTTTTTTTAAATCAACCCTGACAAGACTAAATAGTTAATTATCTCGAACCTACATAGTTAAAGTGAATTGAGAATGTTTGACTGTGTGTATATATGGGAGATGTTAGTTCAGGGTGCAGTCAAAAGAACACACAATTAAGTATAAACTTGATTTACTGGTGCCGACGTTTCGGCCTTCTTCAGAGCTATAATTCCGGTAGATAAATTCGTCGGCACCAGTAAATTAAGTTAATACTTAATTATGTGTTCTTTGACTGCCCTCTGAACTAACTTCTCCAACATATAAAGGAAGAAATTTAAAATATAGTCATTTAAGCCCTGTCAGACTGATTCAATCAGAATGAAACCTGCATGATGTCAAAGCCTATCAAATAAAAATAAAATTGATGTATTGTGTTTAATCAAAATTGTTAGCGCTGTTTTTAGGAAAATCGTATTAAGCTGCAAAATTTGAGGTGTAAAGGGGCCCTCCTGGTTTGCTGATTTTGTTGAAAATTTCGCTTTAACATCTCTAGCATATAACCTTCTAAAATATGAAATATCAGTTTTATAAAACTTATTGTTTTTAGCAATACTTGCTAGGTACACAGGAACCATCTTGCTGGCCTTGGTGATTTAGAATAGGGGAGACGTAAAACGTGTATTGTTAAAAATTTGCACTATCGCTATATTGTCTCTTACAATATTTAATGTCCCAAGTCTAATTATTTCTGTAATTTGAGGGATAAAGATAAAAAAATTGTGACAACGCTAATAACGCTGAGAGCGGTATAAGCGAGAACCCTGATAAGAAAGAAGTTCGCAGAGCGGCCGCTAGGATGAGCTAGGATGGCCCCCAGAACGAATCCTGCCCACGTGTCGACCTCCCCTAGTTTGAATAGCGCGCCTCTGCGGTCGTCGCAGCTGATTGGTACACCCAACGGTTCGTGGGAGGTGGTCGCGGATGTACCGCCTAACGGTTATGGAGATGTCTGTGGTCATTGATTGGAAAGGACGATAGAGGTTCATTCAGACATTTTCTAATCATCTTAGGTCGATAAGAAGCGGGAGGGAGAAAACGGGATATTGTTTTGTTTTGTAATTTATAAATAAGTACTTAGTTACCTAAATCAAAAACAAATACTAAGTTGTAATGACAAGTAAATTATCTAAAACAATAAATATAAAAATAATAATATTCATTAAATTTAATTAAATTGACATTTAAAGTTAACAAAGAAGAAAGGCAGCAAGAACCAAACCAGTTACTTCTGCAACTGGTGCAAAAAAAAAAATTAATCTGACAGCTAAGTCATAAGTGCTACATCATCGATTCGTTGATTGTTTCAGGTTTTGGTTTATTATTTTCAATAATGAACCTTTGTAATAAAAAAAAATCACCCCTTCACCCACGAAATTTGAGAGCTAGCGTTTCAAGATGCGTGAAATCCGTTGGTCCTAATTATTTAATAAATTTTGCTTTTAGTTCTATTGGATAAAGAATAAAATATTCGACAAAATGAAAAAAGAATAATTGCAATTGGTTACAAAATATTTGAGAAATAGCGTTTTGAAATCATCAGTAGTGATATGATATTATTGCTTTGAATTATTGCTTTTCGTATTACTCGTCTACCAACAGCTATATACACAGTTATACCCTAATATTATTTGAAAATAATAAACCATTGTGTAATAATTTGCAGTGTTTATATTTTGTGCTACAAGTTTTGTTAAAATATATCTTTATTTATAAAATAAACAGTTACCATTCACTAACTTATGTGTTTAAACACATTATTTAAAAATTACAATAGTTCTGAAGCAGATTTTAAATGACTTAGATATGCCTTGTCTGCTATATGGCTGAGTTAGGGAAAATTTGCCTGTTAAACGGTCGAAAAAAATATATTCTAAAACCTATAAAAATTTGATTTTTGAATAGCTCGGAAACTAAACCAGATAAAAACAAAATCGTCTTAATCTTACCAATATTAACGAAAATCCTATAATTATAACAAATATATTAAAGCATTTGAGCTTCGTATCCATGCTTCATTTGCAAGCACCTTTTCATTAGCTCATATTTACCTGATGTATTTATTAAAACAGAATTAAATGTTGATGAATGCATTAAAATTAAAATAAATGAATTACATCGATAATGGGGTATAAACGATAAGGATGTTTTATGTTTCAAAGTAAAACGATTCATAAGGGATTCATTAGACTGTATTGAAAGAAAAAATTGTGGAACCAAAAACTTTGCATTGATAGATACTTTTTATTTTTTTGTAATTCCTTATAGATACAACCCACAGCTAAACTAAAACACGGGTTTCTTTAAAGGTCGTATTACGAAAACGGTCAGGGACAACGCCAGTGTAGATTCACACCTCAATCTGGGTGCAACTCGACAATTTAACCTTAGACTTTAGTGATGCGCTCATCTTCAATTACCTCAAATTGTCCATTACCACACTCGTAACCAACGTAAGTGATGTTATCTGCAAGTCTTACGTTATTCTTGAAATTATATTTAATGAGCTAAAAAAGGATTCTTGCAACCTCACTTTTAAAACTGCTTATAATGTCTATAAAACATTATCTGGCTAATTTAATGTTTATTTCATAATAATTATTCACATTAATAATTTTCGTGGATTATTATTTATAATAAAGGCTAACGGTAATTAATTAACGTTCATATTGAACTTTAATAATACTAATACTTTTATAATTGTTTTCATTATCATTATTCTTTTTTTTTTATGATTAAGTTTGAATTATTAAGAAAAAGATAAAAACCGGTAAGTCAGTAACACATTAAGGTAAAAAAGATTAAATTAAATATAAAATAAAGGTCAATACTTATTACCATCAAAACGAAGAAAATGAGTTTTTGTTTTTTATAAACATCAATTAATTTTCCCATCATTAAATTTAATTAATTTAGATGAAAGTAAGAAATCGAAGAAGGCAAAAATTAAAAGACAAATTAGTAAAACGACAATGCAAAAAAAAAAAAAAAAACAATAAATAACTTTAAAAAAAAAAAAAAAAAGTTTATTCTTTTATAAACATAAATTAACCTTGTTATGAATGAGTTCGACTAATTTAGAGAAAATTTTGAAAACACTATGATAAAATTATTCAATGTTGCTTTTGAAGAGACCAGCCTTGCAAGGACGTCAGGTTCAGAAGGCTGACTTCTATTCTATTAAGGCAGCTCCTAAAATTCTTGAAACGTTAATGAATCTTGATAGGGTATAAAAATCTAGGACAGGTTTTAAAAATATAGTGGAAATGTTAAACGGAAAACAACTTAAGCTCAATAATTAATACAATTAATTTCCACCTTTAACAGCACATTATTGCTCCCACCTTCTTCCATTAACAGTATTAGTGATGTCGAAATATGTAGAGTTATAAAGACATAACGTATTTTCTACAAAGCTGAATATTATGTATACAAACTACCACAATGCTTGCATGACAAATTATCGAGGACAGAATTATAATGAAAAAAGTTTCAAAGAAATTTGAAAACTCACTATATTATCATTCCAGGCACATCTCATTTAAAGTTTTTCCCTTTGAACTCTAAAAAAGGGATAAAAACCGTAAAGGGAAATGGATTTTCCGCTACAAATGTCCAATGGTCAAATTCGCAACAGTTCAACGGTCACGAAAAAAATCTCGTAGAATTTAAAAAACCCCACAATATTTAATATTGGTATTAGTATACATCTAATTAAGTATAATCATAATATACAAGTTAGAAGTAAGAATATTCAAAATCAATAGCTATAAATATTTATAACGTTCAATAAGAAGTCAACAGGACTTCTATAGTAAAAAATATCTTACATCGTGCGAAGTTTCGGACGTGAGTCCATCTTTATGGAAATCTTCATAACATAATATAAATAGAAATGTTACGTTCTATAATTTAAACAGGCAAGATACAGTTCTAAAAAAACAAAATGGTAAAAAAATAAATATGGAAAGTGTAAACGATTTTCTGTTTATGTTAAAAATTATCGCTTTATAAGGTATATTATTATAATGGATATCATTTAAGAAAATGTGCCTAAAGAGGCAAAATACGTACGGAACGTCGAGCAACGCAATTAACAACAAATATTTGTTCAACTCCAAAGGTATTTTTCCCGAGTATATTTTGAACTTCATAAATATTTATTGATACCTCATTTCAAATCGGTTTATTTTGGTGAATTTTCATTACGACCGCGCAGGGTAAACAATACCAATTTAAATAAAAATACAAGGAACAAATATTTATCTGATTGGTCAGAACAAGATGTGTGTTTGTTGAGGAGAACAGATTGTGTGACTGTATCCCACCTACAGCGAAGGGGGACGCCCTAGTATTTTTAGCCTTTGGGCCATCCGACCTGCACCGAACACTGATATTCTGGAATCTTTCTCATAGCAGAACCAATAGTAGTTAAAATCGCTGATTAATGTTTTTTAAAATATTACAGGAACCAATTTATATGAATTTCATAAAAGGTTTTATCCAATTATATATGTATGGAGAGAAACAAACAGTAGAAATAAAAATGCTTTATCAAACAAAAAATTCATATTTCATCGATAATAAACATAAAAATTAATTTGATAAAATATTTTTGTTATTTAAAACGATTGAAGATAGTTTCTCCTAAACGTAAATAACAACAACATTGAATATTAAGTCGAAGGTTTAAAATGGACTTTATTTATTTAAAATAACTTTCCACCAAATAATTAATTAATTGAAGACAATTAAAAAAAAAAATTAAGATACATAAATACAATAAAACACAACACGGACCTTGATACAATATGTAAAACTAGTTATTTACTAAATATAACTAGTTCTTTTACATTAATTATTTTATCTTTAAAAAAAACTTTTAGTTCAGCGATATCAACATAAATAAAAAAGAAATGGATGAGGAGATTTTACAGTGGAAAGTTTGGTTGATTCATCCACGATTAGATCACAACCCCATGAAGGTCAAACGGGATACAACTCAATTAATTTCTAATTATTTGTTTGCTACAAACAGTAGATATTTAAACTGCTGTGACGAATCTAAAATTACACCAGAAAATTGCATTTACCCCAAAAAATACCTTTCCTTTGTTTTTTTGTGAGAGATTAAAGAGATTTAAAATAAAACGGGAACATATATCTCTCACAGTCATCAACAAAAAATAAATTCATATGTCGTTTACACTTGACTAATTAAAAAGTGTCGTTAAAGTGATAAAAAAAGCTGATTAAATTTTAATTTAGTAGAGTAAAATAAACCTCAAATTAAAATATATATATATATATATATATATATATATATATATATATATATATATATTTATCAGGGTAGAGGAAAACGGTAGAATGTTAAATAATCGAGTAGCAAAAATATTGAATGTTCCAGTGGCATATCTCAGTAATTTTATACAACGCTTATGTATGAAATAAGATTTATTTATTTTTTACTAATAATATGCGATAAGACTCATTTTTATTTATTATGATTAGTTTTAAGGGCATAAAATAGTTATTCTTTTTAAAAAAAGAAAAAGAAAATTATTGAAGTCATATTTAAAAATAAATAAATATAGCCCAATATTCAACTTAGATATTATGTACGGAATAGCATAAAATATTAACTAACTTCCTAATAAGATAGATCTGATTAAACTTATATACAATACATAATTAAATCATGAGAAAATAAAATAAAAATATTCACGATTGCAATAATTTTTCTTACTATTATATTTCATTTATTGCTAAGTGACAATAAAAAGGAATGGTTAAAACAATTCAGTTCGAGTTTTGGAAATTTTCCTGTCTTTTAATAAATGATTATTAAAAAAACGAAAAAAAAATATTGCAATTAAGCTAATCAGATCACAAGACTTAATTATAAAATAGAACTTGACAACACTCCATGTCCCTAAATTAAAGCAATTGATCACTTCCAACCCAAAAATCCCTTCCACAGAATATTAAACTATAATTCAGCGGAATTTAGTGTTACTTTAATAAAAACAAAATTAACATAAGGTGAAAGGAATTTTTTAAACTTTATTCCACCTTAGAATTATTTTATCTAAAGAGTCGTTTAAAGAAAAATAATAATTGAGGGAGAAAAAAAGAAATCTTTTTAACAAATTCAATAATTAAAAAAAAAAAAAACATGAACTACATCGGGAATGAATAAAGATGTATGATCGATGGATTAACTATTTTTATAACGTAAAATAAGTTTAAATCGAAATATTTGAAAAATTTAGTATGCAGAATCATTCAATAGCATATAAGTATCTCGGAAGATTCTGGGATAATCAAGAAGTACCTTGCTTCCCCCATCCCATTCCGAAGTAAATTGTAATCATGCAGTAATTTTAAGTGGAAAAAAAAAAAAAAGAAGCTATTAATAAGCGCATACTATCTAATTCTAGAACTTTATAAATAAACAGTAGTGAATTGATTTTAATATTTACAAAGAAATATGGATCTTAGAACTAATTGGGCATTAAATCACTTCGCAGGAGCACACAAATCAGTGTCGAAATCTCAGGACAGTCTTGACACGCCAAGACAGACTAACGTCCTACTGACCGGTGCATATGTCGGGTCTCTGCCAAATTCATATTTTTTTATTCGCATAGCCCAGTTTCTCGAAGGAGGCTGCACGGCGTGACCTAGTCCCTAACCGAATATTTGGCACTACGACAAACTTATTACCCAATACAGGCTCCCTACCGTAAGCATCAGCGACCTCGAAGAGCCCCGGACTTCCTAGATCCCAACAACCTCAACCTGCTGATGCTAGTGACCATGGTATCCTGTGTTACGACACATCTACTTCCCGGCCACCGCTTCCGTGATATCTGGATAATTACAGTGGCCTACAGGAAGCACAGCATACCTGGCGGAGGCAGCGACAGTATAAAACGCTTCTAAATCAAAATAAATCAATTTGCAAGCATTGCACTTGAGTCATATCGAAACTTCAATTCGGGGTCAATGAGGAGCTCAACATATTATCAGAAAAATAATTTGGTACAAGTTAGTATTAAGTTGACATGTCACCTATATTCAATAATCGTAATAGCTAAGCTAGTTAAAATAGGTACCAATCCTTCCTGCGAATGTTAAAATGTATAGCTCGACGAGCACATGAAATGAATTCCGACCTTTCAACTCTGGTCGGAATTGGTTGGTGACCTTTGGGATAACCCGTCCTCTTTGCCGATTATAACAGAAGTAGAAAACACAAATAATTGTTTTTAAAAGGAGTGTCGTAAAATTAATTTTGAAATAAAACTGTCTTATAAAATTTGTACTATTATGTTTGTGTATTTCAACCATTCTATAAGCAATACAATATAAGGGGTGTTGTTTGAGAAGAAAATTTTCGCCATGGTCATGTTGACAAGGCTGTCATTCGTTTCATTGCACACTCGACTCTCTTGAGAAAACATTCTTGTTTTGTGCAGTCTTTCTTATTGCCTCTAAGGCAAGGCATATACGAAGATGTTGAACAGCCATTTCCTCCTTATTTCACAAGGGACAAGTAGGAATATAGTATGACTTTTAATTCTTTAAAGATGCTGGTGAAGATAGTCATGTCCCCGCCAGAGCCCTCGATGGGGTGTCGCTTCAATGTAGGGCTGATATCCATTCAGTTCGCCTTTTGACTATCATGGGGGGGGGCGGGGGAGGGGTGTGTGGGGGTTTGATTAGTAGTATGATCTACAAACAACCACCAAAAATTTCACAAAATTATTTAATAAAATATTACTTTTATCATAAAAAAAAAAAAAAAAATATCTGAATATTTTTAACATGCAATTTATAAATATAAACACTTAAAATCCGTCCGAACCATCAATATTTCAGAACCTTCTTATCTTAAAACTTTATTTCGGTTCAAACAGAATTTTCACCACTAATAATAAACAAAGATAATCATGTACGTATAAAAAGACTAATTCTTTGACATAGGTTGTGATTCATTGGGACAAAATGTCAACAAACTCTACAGTCTAATATCCTATGTGTTAGAACCCACATAAGGATTCACTGAATACGTCAAGTAGCCCTACAATTGACTGTTGTGGTATATTACGCAAAACATGGTTAAATAAGACTGTTTAAAGCCATAATATAAAACAACAGTTAATACTACTCAGCTAATGACTTTCAGACCACGGTATAAAAATGTTGATGGTTAAAAAATAAAATAAATGATAACAATTATCCAATATCTGCGGCTCTATTAAAGCTCAGCTTTTATTTAAATATAGTGAGATGAACTATTGGTACGTATCCTTTTTTATAAATACTAATAGAGATACAAAAATAGGTAGCAAGCAAGACCTTCGTAAGAACAAATAATATAAATCTATAAGCTATAAAGGGAAGATTCCAGATAAAAATGATACTTTAGGTTTTTAAAATATCAATAAACAATCCAACCGCCAAATCTGGGGTTACCTGTAGCAGGGTGGTTAGCATAACAGCCTCCTATGCCAAAGGTCCCGGGTTCAAACCCGCTGGTAGCCCTATGATTTTTTAATTGGAGTAAAAAATCCTTAGTTATGCCGTCCTTCGAAGGAGACGTTAAAAGGTGGTCCCGAGCCTTTGCGATGTCAGGTACTCGTTAAAGACCCCTATCCCAATAAAACCGGGATAGGCAAAATTTAAGACTGTAGCATCGTCCGACTAGCCACAGTAGCTTAAAGGAACGTTATATAAATAAACAAACCACCATATCTTTATACGGCTAATTACTATTGTAGATGTGCTTGTCTTGCAGTGAGGTTATGTCTGTATTAGTGTCTAACCCAGACAGCTCAATTGAAATGCATTGCATTTCATCCACACATATATTATTTCCTTAAGGTATTCTAGAAAATGCATGAATTTAGTAATCGCTTTGTTTTTACTATCGTTCAATTAATTATGAGAATCGTCTAGATAGTTTTAAACTAAATGGCCAATAACGACGGAATGGCTAATTAAACTAATTTGTAAACCAGTGTTTTTTATGTAATTCATCGAAAAATGACATGGGAGTTAATGAGAAACTTGCTTTAAAATATGTTTTGAACAATCCTGTACTGTTCCATTAACTATGTACAACACGCATTTCCACCTCCACAAACTCCCCTCGCCATTATCTGGACTAATTCCGGATGTAATGAACAAAATAGTCAGTGTACCCAGGAGCGTAGTACACAGCTCAGCAATTATCTGGTAACTGTGCGACCCCCATTTCCTCACCACTATTTGATCGGCAGAGATAATGGTTAGGTCATTAGTATTGACTAGCGCGGAGGTTCTTCAACTCACAGCACCATCAGCGAGCGGGTTGGAGGTGATTCCTTTCTTCACCGTAAAAAAAAAGGGAAAAAGTGAACTTCCTAACTTAACGTAAGGCGTAAATAAATTAAGAACAATTTGTCAGACAACTGAATACAAAAAAATTTAAAAAGTATCAGGCAACGATCAATATTTTTTTTAAACATTTTTATTGTTATTTACAACTGTAAAAAAAAAAAAAAAAATACATCAAGTAAATGTGATAGTTATAAATTACAATGACATGAAATACATGTGGAGAAGCCTTCCCTTGGAAGCACTCTAAAAATATTCTGAACAATAAGGTCCCGAGACCTTTTCCCTTTTAGGCGCCTCGGAGGATTATCAGAAATTGAAGAGGAAGAAAGATTAAAACTAGAGGGTAAGAGTGAGAAAGGAGTTTGTCATGAAAGGGTTGATACCGGGTCAAGGCCAAATCAGTAACCTAGGGAAGATTGTCTTTATGGATGACTTTTTCGTGACAAAGTAAGGAGCGTTGAGGATTTTACGAAGGATTTTGAATTGTAAGGATCGGATACGAGAGGACTTTGATGGTTTGGTAGAGCACCATAGCAGAATTCCGTAAATCTAGATTGGTCTTATAATATTCATGTAGATGAGCCTTTTTTAGTTAAGAGGAAGGTTTGACCGTTTGTCTAGTAAGTGTTGAAGTAGCCTGAAACCTACCATTTCCAAATATCGAATATGAAAATTGGCACTTTTCAAGAAAGCAAGATAAAGCAAGTAAACGAAGTAATATATTTAAAATTGGTCATATTCGAAGCACATCAGGGTATTCTAAAAGGGCTTTTTTTTTCGAAAGTTTCGACAATTTGCAACAAGCAATATCATCCGCAATGCAAGAACAAAGTATCGAGTCTGAAAATTGATATTATTCATATTCGATAGTTGGAAATGGTAGGGACGATATGTTGACAGTACAAGGAACATTACAACAGAGAATTGTATGTAAAATCAGAGAAGTTCTAGCATGTCGTATGCATGGACAGGAGAGAGAATGCACCTGCACTTGAGAATATCAAGTGAACTGCACTCTACGATAACATATAATAATGAATATATATATTTTTTTCAGTGGCGCGACAGTCCGTGTAGGCCCTAGACCTCGAGAGGTAATCTCCTGGGATATATAATATCTACCAAATAAAAATATTCTCGAAATAAATTAAACATCACTCATATCTCCACCATTTCTATAGCTACAAAAACAAACTACTTCCAGGACCTTTTAAGTGTACATGAAGTCAATGATGGATATTATAACAAAAAAATGATTTTCAATACATGTGGAACGATTTCGATACCTGATATGATACAATGTGGGAAATAACTCGAATGTAAAATTTTATGTTGAAAGAAATGGATTCAAATCAATGGCTTGTCACATCTAAGGGTGTAAAAAAATAAATATGAGCTAAATTTTTAACCTTAAAACATATTTTGGCGTAAGAGAGTATCCGATGGTCTGGGAATAAATCAAGCGTTAACAGTCCACACTACAATGTCGCTTAAAGAATACTGTAGGGTCGGAGCACCCGATTTTATCTGCTACTTTGTTTAAAAGTTTCTTGTTAACGTCAAAAACTTTGTGATTGTCGACCGGTGTTGGGCGTTGGTTCGTCATTATTATCTAAACTTTATTTAAAACTACGTTAAATACGATTTAAAGTTGTATCGGACTGTTATAAATTTATTAATTAGTTGCCCAACGGTTGTTTCTTTTTTTTATTTTTTACCTTAGCTAGGACAAGTTGTTACCTCAGCCAACCTATTCAAACCTAATTGGACTAACTGATGGTCCTGACAACAAAGTAGCCCCGATACTGATACGGAGAGTATCGTTAATTAGAGCAATCAACTCTAGTCATCGATAATAAAATCCAATATATCATAGTAAACATAAAAGTACATTTCACGTGTCGTATAACATTTTTTATTCGCCCTGAACACTGAAGGTACCAAAATACCAGAATAAATCAACTCAGTCTACATTCCAACAATGTATACTTAGCTAACAATCAATTATTCATTAAACCAGAAACCAATTAACTTAAAGCCTTAAATAAATGAGGACATCACTACAGAGAGTGTGCCAGACAACTTCTGATTAAGGACTCAATGGAGGGAAACGTTTTCATTGAGTTTGATTCAACTGAATTAATATGTTTGTTTCAACAATTGGTTATAATGAATTTATTTGAGTTTCTTATTAATCCATTGAGGAAAATGGGTGAATGGAAATTGACGGCAACGTTCATATAAAATGCATGATTTCAAATAATTCGTTTTACCAACATAAAGATATATACCGAACGGACGGAATTTATTCGAAAAAGTGTTGTTATAGTTTTAGCAACAATTTATAAGATGCAAGATGTTATACTTAAAACAGTAGTATCGAAAAACTAAATTTAAAAAAAAAAAAAAATAATAAGTTATAGAAAATGTAAAAATAATAAAGTTATTAACTTATTTTATTTTTTTGATTGAGGATGTATAGTCGACTGTAAAAACGATCATAAGTAGAAATAATCGGGTCAGTCTTCTTTGAATATTTTAATTTTGCCTTCGTTTTGGCTCAAACTTGTGAGCCATCATCAGGGCATTACTGAGCAATGTACGTATAAGCCAGGCTATTTTTCAGTTTATGCTCGACATGGCTCAGTAATGCCCTGATGATGACTCACAAGTTTGAGCTGAAACGTCGGCAAAATTAAAATATTCAAAAAAGACTGACTCCCGATTATTTCATATTTTTGTTGGTCGAGTATGATTACAAAAATTATTTTAAATATTTAAACAATACAGTTGTCAATAAATCGAAAGCTCAGGATTTTGTAACAAAAAAAAAAGAAACAAAAGGTTACCAGTCAAAATTTATTTTATTTTTTATTTTTATTTAAACATATTTTTTGATATTTACAAATGTATTATTATGTACAACAGGTAAATGTGATGTACATAGTAAAGTGACATGAAATACATGTAGAGACGCCACCCATTGGCAGCACTCTAAAAATATTCTAAACTAGAAGGTCTCGGGGCCCTCTTCTTTTCAGACGCCTCGGATGATTATCAGGAACCGAAGAGGATGACATAATAGAAACTAGTGGATTAGAGTAGAAATGGAGTTTTTCATGGAATGATTGATACCGGGTTGGGGCTAATTCAGTAACATATGGGACAGTAAGTTCTTTATGGATGAGCTTATTCGTGAAAACTAAGGAACGTTAAGGATTTTGGATTGTAAGGATCGGATACAAGAAGAATTCGATGGTTTAGTAGAGCCCCCTAGCTCTATTCCGTAAGACCGTATTGGTCTTATGATGGTCATATAAATAAGTCTTCTAATTAAGTGGAAGGTTGTGGCATTGTCCAGTAAGTGTTGAAGTAGTCGAAAACGTCGGGCAGTTTCTTGTTGTTTCAGCCTTGTATGGGGATTCCAAGTTATTCCAGTCAAAATAAAATTTAAAATCAAAATTACTAATTAAAAACTGAAAGAGAACTATAAGTTTCAATATATTAATTAAATAAATAACAGAAATTCTATTCAGTGAGCGTTACTCATTGTAATCAAGTCAGATAGAGACACACGGGAACAATAGGGGATAAGTATCACAGCTGTTAATAAAACAAAGAACTCAAGGATATTTTTCAATGTCATGAAGCAAGAGGAAATGCAAGGAAGAATACAAACGATACTTAAGCGAACACAAACAATGATATGATCATATAAAGAAAAAAAAAATTTTTTACTCTTCATGAGAAAAAATAAAATTAAAATAATATTATAACAATTTGAAATTAAAAATAAATATGAATATTTCAATAGTATTTAAATCCGAATCTGAAAAACTAATTCAAAATTACTTAAATAAAGGTTATCCTCAATTCATAAAAATATTAAGATAAAAAAATTAATTCAGTTTTACGAAGAATGAAAATCGCCTATATATAATTTTGGCATTCTAGGTCGAATGAATTAAGCACAACCACCTACGCTGAATATTTGCTCTAATTTCGCGGGAAGGATCTAACACAAGGACATTTCAAAAAGAACCATCATTTAAATATATATCCGCATAAATATAAAATTGATCATCCAACATTTTCTAAACCCAAAAAAACTCTTCTTTTGTTTAAATTAAATAAATAAAAAATGATTTATCATGTCGCAGTATGTTTTTAAACAATCCTTATCAATAGGACGCATTTTTATCTAGATGGGAACGTCTAAGATTGCTTCCAAGAAATGAGATAACAGGTAACTCAAACATAATGTCATGGTAGGTACCCTCTCTTAAGGTACATTCCTCAGCTTCTTTCTGATAAAAAAAAATACTTTGGCCATAGCGTTTTTTGGTAGGAGCATTGATAATTGATTTTATATTGCCTTTTTCTTGAACAGAGAAAAATTTAAATAATATTGCAGGGTGGCTAGAATAACAGCCTTCTATGCAAAAGGTCACCGGTTCAAACCCGCAGGTGGTCCTAGGATTTTCTAATGTGAGTAAAAAATCCTTAGTTATGTCGTCCTTCGGAGGGGAAGAAAAAAGGTGGTCCCGAGCATGTGCGATGTCAGGTACTCGTTTAAGATTCCTATCCTAATAAAACCTGGATAGGCAAAATTTAGGTCTCCCACGTTAGCACTGTACGATTAGCCACAGTAGTATAAAGTGACGTTAAATAAATAAACAAACCAATAATATTGCAAAGCAGCTGTAAAAAAATATTTCTTGCATAGCATCACACACCATCAAGATATTAATTCATCATAAAACCCTTCTAATATCTACACACACATCTACTAACATTTTAGGAGTTTTGAGTTCAAGAATAAGATTGGTAAGTAGAAAAATGGTGACACTCTGATTTTGACTGAAGGACTATTAACCACTGATAAAGAAACTGTTGAGGATACTTCGTTATAAACCAGCTCCGGTAAAAACAAATTCAATGAAACCAAAAATAAAGCAACAAACAAATCTTATGTTATTTTTCATGATTATTTTTTTCAAGATTCTAAGAGGAAGTAAGGATAAGAGACAATGCGTCAGTCTCGTGCGGACTTTCAGACCCCTAGTAGAAGATAAGAATATTATCAGGAAATAGGAGGAAGAAAAAGCGGGTATTACAGTAGTAGCATTATTCTTTAATTATAGAGTAATGGGAATCCTTAAAAATGTTTTTTTTTTTTTATTTATTTAGACACGGATATCTAAATAAGTTTTCAAAAGGCTGAGCAGACATAAGTTTATAATTGTGGGGAGGAGATAGGAGGAAGGACCAATAGATAGTCGAAGTATAATTCGTTATAACCGCTAGGGGGCGAAACAGAAACAATTTTAAGCGGCTTTGGAAGCATTATTTGTTTTTGTTTTTTTTCCGAGTCAGCTATGTTGTAACGTTTATCCCTCAGCCCTAAAACCAAATATTTTTACAAGGGAAGATTCAACGAAAAAAAATCTTAGTTCCATACAGACGAAGGGGTGATTTTCTTTAAATTAGAACTAAGCCCGTATATTGTTACACTTACCACCACTAGTGTATTTTATTTTGTTACCAGAAAATAATAAGCCTTTGTTAAACTCTCAATACGCGAATATACTAACCATTTTTTCCTAGGTCGAAGTCATATCATCCTTTGTGATATGTATCATATAAGTGATACGTTGCTAATACAGAGTTAGGGGTGCTAAAAAATTGTTGTTTAAAGTTTTCATCCTAGTACTTTAAATTCATTAAGGGTTTTAACTTGTATCAGATGTCAGAATCAAATCTACTATATGCAATCTTTACGATTTGCTATCATTACATCGCCAGCTGATTCCAAGTAATTTATTATTATTATTTACTACAACACATTCTTCCACTTAATTGCTAATTAAACTACAGTTTTTTTCATAACGACAACACTAAAATCATAGAAATGAGAAGATTAAATGGAAAACAAATAACGAAAAAGACACCATTATTTCATATTACTGGTTATAGTTAATAGATAATTAACCAGAAATAAAATAATCTAAAGTATTTTGACTCAGTAGTAGTATTCAACGTTTATTTTATTAGCAAATCTCTAGGCCACCATCTTTTCAGGTACCCCGGAAGGTTATCGGGAATAGATGGAGTTCAGAGGATGCGAATAAGCAGATTTGAGTGGTATAGTAATTTGGAGTTAAAGGAGGTTTATCTATTTCGGGCTATGCCTGCAACTAATGGAACATCTATACCTTTATAGAAAGTTTTATTGATAACAAAATAAGGGGCATTTGGAATATTTCGAAGGAATTTGGATAGAAAGGATTGAATGCGTAATGAATTTGATGGTTTTGATTGAATTTTAAAAAATCAATTGAAAGGTAACACTTACATCTCATAATATGGCTAGCTTGAATTGTGAGTTATCAAATTCTATAGTGTAGAATGAATACTAATGACCAAATCTACCAATCAAGACCAAAATGTTACGTTTACGTTACAAAATTTTACAAAACCTTTTCCGAACGAATACAGGGTCAATAAGGTTAAAGGAGTACTATTGAATAAATAAAGAAATGAAGGTCTTGAAATAACATTTAATTCATAGCTGATAAAAAATAAAAAAAAAAAAATTATATATATATATATATATATATATATATATATATATATATATATATATATATATATATACTACTTATTATATTAACAAACACACACACGGTAGTAGTAGTACATTTGACCAGCAAGGACTTGCTTTAGCTCACTCATCCTAGCTGAATGGACGGACATTCGACAATGGGTATTCCAGACGGACGGCAATGAAGCAAACAGCACAATTGCCTCAAAGCGGAGCTTTATCTCCGGGAAAACACTCGGCAGCATTTTGCCAAAACTGACATGCGTAACATGTAACATGTTATTTTGGATCTATGCAAATAAACATAAATAGCCCAAAAGACCGGTAGCCTGTAGCATAAATAAATAATGAACTGGCAATCACCGAGAGATACAAGAAAACAAAACAGCTAACTGTACTGGATGGAATAATAATTTTATAAAATTATCACTTTCTACATTCAATAAGATAAAACAATAAAATAGTTAAATTTCGAATAAATTAAAATTAAAATTAAATAAGACGAAATATATTTTTTAACTTTATATTAATTTTTTTAAATACATTAAAGAAAAAAAGAAAATCTAATATTTGTTATAATAAGGCAAAATTATTACAGTAAATAATAACAAAATGACATATTTTTGTTAGTATGTTCTATAGTTCTACTACTCTGTTCTTTAGTTTTCCCAATCAATCTGTTTTCCTCACAAGTAACCATCCACTAATAACATTTTGAGAAACCTATGATAAAAAAAAGTTAGTTGAAAATATCCATTAAACCGCATAATCGTGATTAATTTATTGCAACTTTAGTAGCCTGTGTTAAATTTTTATGTACAAAAAGCTTTTAAGTTTATGTCTTATTCGTTACTTTACATAACCTTCCCCAACTTTGTACATTAAATAACTTTCATTCCATAATCTTTATTATAACGATATATTAATATTATTATGTTAAAAATTACCATACTTTTTTTTTTTTTTTTTTTGCTTTTCTTCTTGGTTATCAGATTCGTTCAATAAGTATATTTAGCCGTTTTGTATCTATCATTATAAAATGATATGTGATAAGAGAAAATTAAAAGTACTTTAAAAGAAGAAAATTTAAAATATTAGCACTAAACGCCACGTCAGAAAATTACAATCATATGACATTAAATTTTAAATTACATAGCGAGTTTAATCAAATTCATTAGCGCCATTTTTTGAGAAAATAATAAAAAGGTGCAAAATGCGTGGTATAAAGTAGCACTTCTAGTAAGCCAATTTTCTTAAATATGAAATTTCAGTTTCGTTTCCGTACTGGACTTACCACACACATACGAACCGTTTCGCATGACTTGGTTACTTCCACTCAAAGGAATCTAAAACGTGTATTGCTATTGAAAACTGGAATTCGAAAATTTTCACGATCCCAATACTTTCTCTTTTTATGTATTTTATAACTTAAAGAAAAACAACATATATTTTTTAACTGATTCATTCAGAAAAGTGCAGTCGGGGATTAAAGTGATATTGAACTCTATTAGAATTGTTGATGATTAGATTAAAATTCAAGAGAAACCGGAATACGAATAATTTCCCAAACTGATCCTAAATCTCTGATTACATGATATTAGTAGTATTAGGAAGCCACTAGGTTAAGGTTAAAGACAACTAAGGGATAATTATCAATCAACAATCAATAAGTAATTACACAATCTGACTCGCATTATGAACATAAGTAATTACATGAGAGTAACAAGTATCATACTCAACGCAGCACGAAGAGCGTCCGTCAAGTATAAGGTTCCTAACGAGTGTGTCGTAACGTCTAGGATCAGAGAGCGTAACTGGAACTGAGGCATTTCGTTACATAAAGCAGTTTGCATCTTGGTTTAAATTACCATTAACAATACACTATATTAAAACCTTAAGGACGGGGCTGAATCAACAAATGGCTTCATTAAAACAACGGAAATCTTTTATTCATAGGGAATACTGTTTATTATTTAATTTAATTCAATTTACTTTCACCATAGAATAGGAATAAATAAACATAAGGCAGGCGTAGGCTTGCTGGTATTTGTAACTTTAAAGGATTTCCATATTACAGAATCAATTAAAAATCTATATTAAACGAAACATTTGATTATCAGAGCAAGAAGGATTAATAAGTTAACTATATAATATATATATATATATATATATATATATATATATATATAAATTTATGTTTGTGTTGTTCTTAGGTTTCAGTCAATGAATAAACAATTTTATCTATGCGACGTTTCGAGAATTTATTGTTCTCATAATCATGCCTTAACAGTGGAAAAAAACAAAAAAACAGAACATTAATATTATTATACAATAATTAATATATGATGTTATTGTTAGAGTTATGTTATTATTATTATTATGTTATTGTTATCATATCTTAATTATTGTATAATAATATTAATGTTCTGTTTTTTTTGTTTTTTTCCACTGTTAAGGCATGATTATGAGAACAATAAATTCTCGAAACGTCGCATAGATAAAATTGTTTATTCATTGACTGAAACCTAAGAACAACACAAACTTAAATTATCAACAGTCGAGAACTGATCAAACAATATATATATATATATATATATATATATATATATATATAATATATATATATATATATTTTTATTTTATTATATACAAGTGACCGTCAAGACGACACCAAATCCTATATGGTCAATATGTGTTTGCTACAGTTTAATAAAAACTTGGGTTATGGAACCAAAAAAAAAAAAAATAATAATAATAATAAAAAAAGTATCAATAAATTAAGTAGAAAGAGAATAATATAAAATAATGTAAATGAGAGAAGAAGGTAACTCAAAGAGATAGAAAAAATAAAATAATAACACTATTATCATTAAAATAAATTCTGTGAAGTGATATTTTTTTCTATAGTTTGCACTGAGCGTTAATAAAGAACTGCTTGATCATCAAAATTTTTTTTTTATCTAACTGTTGTAAAAACATCGCCTCTGTTTCTAGGGGAACCATCGCTTCTCTTTGCTTCCCATATTTCCTGCATCGGAACTATATATTTACACGATGGTATATGCCAGGTGAGAGAATAACAAATAAATCAGCGAGAAAAAGTATCGGATCTCATTCTCAATTCTCCTATTTTCATATTACAGGTGGAAATAATCGGGAGTTTTTAATTGCCCTGATGATGGCTCTCAAGCTTGACCCGAAACGTCAGAAAAATTAAAATATTTAAAAAAAAAAAAAGACTGAATCCCAATTATTTATAATAAATTCTACAGCCCTCAACATAGTTCTCCTATTTTCACTTAAAAAAGGCCCATTTACATGGCTATCATGTATTTTTCAAGAATGCCCCTTTTACATTTAGAGTTTGACTACATTGGGACTTATTTCAGACATTTCAATTAGTCTAGGTGATGATATAGCCAAAATATCAAAAGTGCTTAATTTTTTTTAAATAAATAACATTTCAAATAAACTTTAGCACTTATCGTAATTGGTATTATATACCTGCAGTGATTAATAATGATATTTTTCTTTTTTATAAATAATTTTTATTTTTGTTTATTTATTTCTTTGGAAATCTTTATTAATATTATGTATTTTCCTTTAATTTATGACAATTATTATATTTTATTATGTTTTTTACATATTTTATTTCTATCCATACCTTTTCTTTTCTAATATTGCCTTAGCGATTAAAGATTGAAGATGCACAGGCGTTGATGACCTTGAGGCTAAAGCCCAAATAACAAACATGGCCATCATGAAGCTAATATGGACTCACGGAGTAGAGCTTTATTAGAGCTCTAATAAAACATCAAATCCTTACAATCCAAAATCCTTAACCCTCCTTCATTTATCACGAATAAACTCATCCATAAAGACCCAAATGTTTCATATGTTGTTTACTTGGCCCAAACCAGGTACCATTCTTATTATGACAAACTCCACCACCCCTGATCCAGTCGTTTCAATCCTTGCTTTCTTTCGATTCCTGATAATCCTACGAGACGTTTGAAAAGAAAATGGCCATGGGACCTTTAGAAATCTTATTGGAGTACTGCCAGTGGGTAGTGTCTACATGTATTTTATGTCATTTTATATATTAACACCATATTTACTATGGTACCATATTACTATTTCTTAATACAGTTGTAAATAACAATAAATAGGTTTAAAAAAACAATCTATTATACAAGTAGTATCCCTCTCACTCCCCAAATCCTTCATAAATAAAAATTTATTTATTTACTATTTATTCATAAATGATCGTCGACAGTGAGATAAAATAAATAGTTTCCTGGGTCGTTGAACTGAAATCTACCCAAATACCCAAAAGAAGGTTAAGAGCCTATTACAACTAAGAAACCATACAAGTGAATACTGCATAAGAGGATGAAAATAAAATTAAATAAACTAGTTTTAGAAATGGATCAACAATGATTATGACTTATTTTTTAGTTATTCGGCTTTATTTAAATCTATAATACGAGCATAATATCATCGATAGAAATTATTTGAAAATTTTAGTGTTTCTTAAGGCTTTATTAAAATTTGTGAGATTACTTTTAGAAGATTCCTCCTAACGACAGGAGTAATTAAGATAGAACTTTTGATTACTTTGCCACATCTACTCATAAGCCAGGACTAGAATATCAATGAGACTGAACTTAACCTAACCTACCACCTTAAGCCGCCCGGTAAGAATTAATTTAAATCTTTACAAATAATGTTTATTTATAAAAACTATAAACAAGTAACTGATATAAAATATGTATTAATTACTTTGTATTGATTCATTATTGTATATATATTTTATAGTAATTTTACACCGTGTAAATATTGTATGAATGTAGTATGTATGATATCTTTCACCACTACTATTGATGTCCAAATTGGGACATATTGTAATTTTACTCAATAAAAATTGTTGTTGATTGAAAATTACTTTGTAACATTGCATCTTCTTATTAAAAACAAAGGAAATTATTATAATTATTTTTATCACTTTCAAATAATTAATCAAACTTCTTATTACTTTTTTTTTTTTCGAATATGGTTGTTATCAATATTATTCAATATATTAGGGCTTTTAGATCAACACATAGAAGCTGTATTTCCACTCAATAAGATAAACATAACGTGTCCAACCTGAAGACATGAAAGTTGCAAAATTATAAGAGAGCTGCTACATAATTTATAAGCAATCTCAACACCTGGAATTAACTTTTCTAACGATAATTACCAAGAGAAATTCAACAGAAAGCTCAAGATTTTCTCAAGTGCTCATTCCGACGAGGAGTCCCGTACAACTCAATGAATTTGGTATTCATATTTATGAAGAAGTGTGATGGAAACGAGGGACTAAACCGTGGGAATGAGAAAGACTGGAAATTGCAAGAATAGCGTAAAAATAAAATAATATATATATATATATATATATATATATATTTTTTTTTTTTTTAAATAATTATTTAATAAATTTACCAATGAGAGTAGTTGAAAAATATCCGATGTATGCCAACATAACTGAACTTTTATCAGTGTATTGACTATTGACCTTAACATAGTTCGCACTGAAGGACGCAACACGACCTTCTAAATAAAACAATGAATACTCACTATCAGTGTAGATATCTTATTGTAGACTTCAATAGTTTAAGATAAGATAATCACTGGTTAATTTTAAATCGGGGGATCTCTAACGGGCGATAAACCCATTGTTTTGAAAGAGCCACAGTTATCAGGAAAAGCTTCGGTTTGTGTGAACTGATGAATAGATACAAAAATAAATATAGATTTCTAGTTCAAACAATAAAAGTGGCGCATCGGAAGATTAAATTAAAAAAAAAAAAATTATATATATAATATATATATATATATATATATATATAACTGTTATGTCTCCCTCCTTCTTCAAAATATTTTATAGATAAAATTTACGTTGATCGCAAGGACTGAATAAAACACGATCACCACGGACAAGCATAAATAAAGCTGCTATGGAATTAGAAATTTCTGTACCAGAAAATATTTGGAAATGCCCATACAACCTAGAAAAAATTAAGAATTACGACATTGAATCAGGTTAATAAAGGATCCAAGTTGGAGGAAAAAATATGAGGACAAATTGCCAAAAGTTAAGTAAAAGCCAGGACAAACGATGCCAAAATGATACATATCTCTCAGCTAATTCAGCCACTGAGTCATTAGAGCGTGGGAGTTCGCTAGGTCGTCGTACTCGAATTTCCTTGACGGAGCATGGAGTAGAGCTGGATGTCAAAATATTTTAAATTAACTCATATTTAAACTCTAATATGTTCAAGAAAGCTAAGGAGTACTGCTTCAAGGAGTATGGCTTCAATATAAATAGACATTTTCAATTTTTATTTTCCAAACCTCCTTTATAGTGGAACACAGACAATACAACAGCATGTAGTCTCTTCTCTCATTTTCCCCCAGTTAGACTACCGTTGCCTCGTGTATGGCGGACTGTCTCAGAAGATTTATATGAGACTAAAAAGACTAATGAATCATTTTATTAGATTAACATGTGGACTTTCCAGACACTTCCATGTTTCTAGTAGGTATACGGAGTTGAACTGGTTCTACCTCTCTTTCCGACGGCAATACCTCCTTGGTATATGTCTTCCGATTTTTCAAATCAATAAAACCTCCTTATATTCTTGATATGCTTACTACTTGTTCCTCTGTCCATTTAGTAAACACTAGATCTCAACACATAAACCTGTATATACCTTGCCGCAGATTTACCGCCGCACATTGGAAAATATGACCGATTTAGGTGGACTAAATTCGGAAACTTGGGAAAATTGGAAACTTTGGGTCCCAGATTACGGTAAAAAATTATAAAAACAATTTTTTTATTTTTACATGATTGGCGAGCATACAGTGGTCAAACATCTAAAACTTTACATTTTACATTTGAAGCCCCAGAATACGGGAAAAATAATACAAAAAATCTAATTATGGCTCGGGGATTGCTGAAACCTGCTAATAAATGTATTTTATATCATTTTGGAAATTATTTAAATTATGGGTTGTAAAACTTTTGATTCGGAGAGTTGTGTCTGAAAAAAATTATGTATCACCCAAAACGCAAAAAATCTCAACATTTTTTGTAATATTTAAAGACTAGAAGGATTGATGAAACAAATTCTTGGGGTAACTTGGGGGTAATATAGTTTTTCGTTATTTAATAGATGCTTATATTTGCAAATTATTGCTAAATTAACTTTACAAGTAGATTGCAATGTATATTCAATAACGAGTTTGGAAATATAATGTCTTACCTGTCTCAGCAATGCCCATTGTTAAATAAAAGCAAAAAGACTTTGTGCTGAACACACCTCGAACACAATAAATAGCCATCGAATAAAGATAATCCCACTGTCGGTTATTAGACACTTGTGCGAACAGGAATGGTTCACTCATTTACTATTTATTTGTAAACACTCTATTGCAGAAACTATTAGTATTAAGGGTCTTGCCAATTTCTCCTCATTATTATTTAATTGTTATTACCACCGTTACACTAAAATAACATCTATGCATAGTTAAACAATTTATCTATACTCAAACTGCTTCTTACTTCTCTAAAAATCAGTAAAAAAAAAATAAATTGGTAATTATAATAGTGTCTCTAAAACACTGTACTAACACTATAACAAAAAAAAAAAATATGTTGTTTAATTAAGTTAGTTTGTTTCAATCTATACATTTTATATTTTAAATTAGTTTATCTGTTTTTATATATAGGTTTTTCGTATAATTTTTACTACAACTGTACTATAACTTAAATTTAGCAAATGTTAGTCATTTAGGCTAATGTATTATAATAATCAGAAGAAAAAAAAAAACATTTTCCTAATTGTAAGGATATCACATCCGAAACCATTAGTAAATATGTAAATAAAGTTTGTTTTTTCCCGGTAATCCTCCGAGGCGCCTGAAAAGACGGTGGCCTCGAGACCTGCTCATGAAATAAACTTTGAAGTACTACCACTGGGTAGATTCTTTACATGTCTATTCATGCCTGTTATTGTAATTCAGCCATTTTACTTATTGTATTTGTAAATACAGTTGTAAAAAACAATAAAATATAATATAAAAAATTTTGTTTTTATTCTTCTCATTATTTCATTTTTGTTATAATTTATAGTCAGTTGGTTTAGTAATATTTTATGATGTTTTTTTCCTTATATATTTTTGTTTTAGTTTATTCGTTTGTAAATCTTTTCCTATCAATAAGTATGGTGTATGTTTACCACCTACAACTAGTCAACTTGCCAATTTAAAAAAAAATAAAATAAATGAATATATAACAATAGAAACCAAGGTAAAAGATATCACAGAACATTTTGCGATTTCATGGGCGGAAAACAAAAAAAAAAAAGGCCTACATATTATGAAAATATTATCTAAAACAGGCCCTTTTAAGATCATTACGTGCCTTTTAAAAATAAAATAATCTGAAATTAATTGAGAATTGAACACCATCAATGATGACCTTGTTAGCATTAACTAAAGGGGAAAAAAATTAAAGAGAATGAAATGATTAATGTAACAATATATAGAACATAGAAGAGGCCTCTATACATTCCCTCAAGATGACTAATATAGACCGCGGGGGTCGTTTGTCATAGCTTGCCGCCCTGTCATTGAGACCATGTTCATCTAATAATGTCACCTATGTAACTATTTTCCCCTTTCAAAGCAATTTTAACAGTGAGTTTACCTAAAATAAAACTTTGAAAAATCGCAAATTTAATAATTTCATACGTTTTAATTGATAGGATTTTTTTTACAAAAGCTTATATTAAAAAAATCTGGTGCGTGGAACAAATGAATTTTATTTCCCATGGTAGTTAAAATCAATTCAAGAACATTAACATAAAACTAGAGTAACAACTTTGTATATAAGATAGCATCTATTATACATTGATATTACTATTCTTGTGTTCAGAAAAAAGTTGTTAGTTGGTAATCTAATTCGTTCAATATGTGTATTTAGCCGTTTTTCATCAATACTAATAAGATATGTTTATTTTTCTCGAACCTACAAAATTAGAGGTACTTCAGAGGACAAAAATATCGATGTTTTAGTCAGACTATTTCAATCAGAAACAAACCTGCACCATATTAAATCCGCTTCAATTTTACATCGATACAGGGAGTTATTAATTGTTAGAAACATTTTTGAGAAAATCGTAAAAAGGTGCAAAATGCACAGTATCAAAAGTAGAACATTTTATGAAAAAGTTCGTGTAACATATCAGACATATGATTTTCTTAAATATGGAATTTCAGCTACGTACAACTTATCGTTTTCGTGTTAGACACACAGTCCTTTTCGCGGTAGACACCCATGAACCTTTTGGCTACTTGGTTATTTGGACTCAGTAGACCCTAAAACCTTTATTTCCGTTGATAACTGGTATTCGAAAATTTCCATGATCACAAGTAAAAATGAAACTAGTTCCTTGTGTATCTCAATACGATGTAAAAACCTAACGTAATATAATGATAGTTAAGGTATATGTCAAAACATAACACGGTAAATGGAACTATTTCCTTGTGATTGATATGCTGAATAAAATATATCATGAGAAAGAGAATACTAGGAAAAAAAAACCCCGACCTTCACCTATAAAGTAGACAGTGAACACCCTATACCCTACCCTATAAAGCATTAGTTCTTCAACTACAGTAATAATATAAAAGCAAATTTATTACGTTGAGCTTAAAAGGTATTAAACAGTAAAAGTATCGTTTTATTTTATTGTCCAATCAATATCGTAACAATATATGAGCAGTTTAAAATCGAGAAAAACGACATCCACTAATGGATGTGTCAACGTTTTTAAGGGATGCTTCAAACACAATTAAATGATTGCATGTAGCTTATTTTAGCGAAGACTTTATCCAAATAACCACACTATTAAATATGAGTGTATACATCAAAATTGTAGTTGTTTTTGGTTTATTATTTTCAGTAATGAACCTTTGTAAGCGACCAAAAAAAAAAAAAAAAATAAATAAAATTACTCCCGCTTAAAATTTGAGAGCTTACGTTTCAAGATGCGTAGAATCCAAAAAATTAATTTTAAAAAAAATCCGTTTCTCCCACTTAATAATACCAAACTTTAAGTGTCATTTGATATAGAATTGAATTTTCGACAAAATGAAAAAATAATCATTAAAATTAGTTATCAACTAACTTAGATATTGCGTTTTGAAATCAGTGGTAGTATAATGATATGATGGATGCTTTGAATTATTGCTCTTTATATTACTTAATTGCTTATCAACAGCTATATATACAGATATACCCTAAAATAGTTATTTGGAAATAATAAACCATTGTGTAATAATTTGCAGCGATTTTTACAGCTAACAAGGTATAACATAAATAAAAAACAGCTCGTAAAATTCGACAGGTACACAAAAGTTATAAATATAACAGTCACATAACTCAGTGTAAAAAATAAATATGTCGAAGGAAACAAATTGTGAATAGAATTAATATCCCAATCTGGAAATATATCCTATAAATATACAATATAAGATAAATCTTTACTAATAGTGGCCTACTTATTTATATATATATATATATATATATATATATATATATATATATATATATATATATATATATATATATATATATATATATATACGTTTACAACTAATAATTCCGAACGTGTTTAGTAACTTATGTCATAAAGAAAAATACCGATTTTTTTATTATTTTAGAAGACGGAATTAAAAGAATTTTTTTGATTAAAAACACTTCAATGATCGACCTGCAAGCAATCAGCTTTGAATGCATAAAAAAAGAGTACTAGGTAAAAAAATTAAGTAATTTTGCTATTTTTATTTTTTATTTTACAGCTGGTAGGAATACTCTAAGCAAGAGCAGATTGGCGGAGCAAAGAACTACTTCCGGCACGTCCGTAGCAGCAATGTGATGGCATTTCATCAGCTTCCGGGTGGACGGCAGGAAACTGCGGTTGGAATGAAGCACAACCATAGAAAAACTAGGAGTACGCCATTAACCATTACGTAATTTTCACAATAACATTATCAACATCACTACTCAACAGTTAGCTAGAGCTTTGTCCTTTCTAAATCGCTATTATTTTGTGTTCCTGGGATCGCGCAAGCACATTATATCTATGCTTATTTTTATCCAAAAAATTCAATTATTATAACCACTCCACTATTAATAGGTAAATATAATCAAATTAAATTTGAGATAAATGAAATCGAAATGCAAATATCATTCCGTACATAATACAAACTATGAGCATTATTTCAATTAATTCAAAGTATAAATTATTTTTAAAATATTTTGTTTTAAACAATATGAAGAAAACTAAGATACTAACGATAAAACATTAACTAAGTATCTAATTCGAAAGAAATATATGCCGGCCCCTAAAATAAGGTTTTTCCATTCCAAGAGCTTGGATCCTCATCTAAAGAAGTTAATCAACAGTTGAATTAAGTAATTCAGTAATATGTGTAAATAAAATAGCAGTGTTATAAGACATAATAATGTTGGGCTTGGAATCGGCAATGCAACTGCAACAAGGATATTCCTTGATTCAACAGTCATTCGACCAGAAAATATAATAGTTTTAATTGTTTTTATTCAGCGTTATATTTTTCTTTACCTTGAGGAACGACTGACATGGGCATACCACCTCAGATAAAAAAGAAAAGAACTTAATCCAAGATATGGACTTCTTTCGAGATTACTAGAAAAACGTTCAAAATTATCTTTGAAAAACAAAGTTACTATTTATAAAGTACTGATAAAACCTGTTTGGACTTATGGCATCGATTTATGGGGAAATGCAAAAAAAGTCAAACATCAAAATTGTCCAATCATTTAAACCAAAATTACTTAGGGAAATTGTAAATGCACCATTTTACATATCTAACCAGACACTACATACTGACCTGGACATTCCATTCGTCATTGCAACTGCCCTGATCGCTACAATAAATTTCACGACAGACTGACCCTAAATCCAAACCCGCTGAATCAGAACCTATTCACTGCCACAAACCCATATAATCCGCCCAGAAGCCTATCGAGGCGCTGGCCAAGAGTCCTGATATAGTTATTTGTTTCTTTTTTGATTTTAGTATCATAGGCAGTTTCACCCTTACATATCATTTGATAGCATATAGCATGAGCAGATAGCAAATCTCATTCTACTGTCAAAACTTCTATGAATAAATAAATAATAATACTATTTTTATTACATAAATCGTTCTTGGATACAGTAAGCGTTATCACACAATACTTGGCGTACTAAAACCACGATATGATCTTTCCCATTGCGTGAAAGGCCATGAATTATTCCTTCTGCAATTGTTCCTCACCTGAGGTGAAACCTCCTCATCCACTCAAAAAAACATAGCTTAACAAATTGCAGTTAAAACCTTGATAATGTAACACTAATAAGAACAGTATGGAGACCACTAAATACTAGTAATAAAGAAACAATAACGAGTAATGAGTATTCTATTAAATCCTTTATATAACTACGCGTAAACTAACTTCAGGGTTAATTTCTCACGTCCCACTTACTACATAATAAAAAATAGAAAAAATTAGAATTCGTACTGTTTCTAAGCCAAAGGCCGCGTAATGAGGAGATTAGGCCTTGATCACGCTCAGCCGCCAGCCAGGTTTTTCCCACAATCTTATTGGGTACCCACTTCATAGAGGCTGGGTCTGGCACAGGAGGGTCTCCTTTCCTAAGGTCGCCCCGCTAAATTAACAGAATAAATAATAATCTGCTACAGCCGGCATTCGAACCCAGGACCCGAGCACAGTAGACTAGTTCTCTATCCACTAGACCACGCCGCCCCATTTACTACATAGTAGCTTAATATTTTTATTCCTCTATCATAAATTATAAGGTTTTAATAAATTATGCTAAGGAGCAACGTTGGGTATATACGTCATCCTTTTGATCCCCGACCGGCAGTATAATAATAAATTTTTAAAGATAGTAAACATGTCCTAGGGAAGTAGTACGATAATAAATCAGAATTTCACAAGGATGCTATGGTTTATACAACCAACTAGATCTTAATTATTTCGTGATTTAACTATCTTAGCTCAGACCTTCACTTATAAGTATCATTATCTATAATTAATTTTTTAAATTATTCTTTATAGCTTTTGAATGTGTACGTCAGCAAATCAAAAGCTTTTATATAATTAATACATTGATAACTTTAACTAAAGTAAGACCCCAATTCGAAAAGTATCTATCGCAGAAAGTAAATATAAATTAACAATTGTGATCTAATCACCAGTTATTTATATAACAATCTATATAACAACAATAGGAATTTTAAAATCCAATACTAACTTATGCTGCAAAATGAGTAACTAATATGGATAACAATAAAGATGAGAAATAAATAAAACTAAGTTACAAATATGTTATACTTTAATTACCGAACTAACGCTTTCTCTATATTAGGAACTAATTAATCGGCCCATTCTGTTATTGAGATTGATTTTAGTTTAATACTTAGTAATAAAGGTATGGTTGTGAGAAAACATATTAATTAATTTTAGTTTTCCGATTGATTATAGTAAGAAAATATAAAAGAAAGTTACAAAAAAAAGGACTACGGCAAGAGTTGAGGAACAGCGACCTACTGACCCAATCAATCCCCAACTTTCTAGGCAGGTACATTTCCCTGCCTCCACAGCATCCCACTTGTCGCCGTTTGTTAAAGGGACACCTCTCAGAAATTGCCGTAGCTAAAAGCCGATTAGCTTTGGTAAAAGAAAACCAAAAGGTCTTACCTCTTTCCGTTGCTGAGACAGTTTGACAGCGAAGCAGGGGTAACAACCTCCAGTGATACACCATCCCGTCAAATATAGGAACCCTGCCATTGTGGATAGGAACCTATCCAACGAAGGGCAATGCAGTAATGAGGCTTATCGAGGCAGACGTATCGGTATTCCTCAAACAAACTTTATCTGGGAGGCAACACAAAGATAGCATTCCAATTCGAGCAGAGGCAATCAATCCCATTCCAAAATACAATAACATTCCAATATTGTGTCTGTGTGTTTCGTGATTTTGAGAGCGCATGTAGATTTGTTAAGGAAATAACCACCTACCATGGGGTGACCTGTGGTTTAGTGGCTAGCACAACAGCCTGGTAGGTGGTCATAGGATTTTTTACTCCAATTCATAGTTGTTTCTTTCTTCGGATAGGGCGTAAAAATGTAGTGTGTTATTATCAACAGGCCCTAATAATTTCAACGTTCCTTCGTCAGACTTTTTAACATTTTACAGCAGGTCATCAGATATATCTAGAACGGGTTGGAATGAAGCTACGAAACAAAAGGCTGCCGAAGCTTACTGACTGATAGGAGCCTTCTATGACCAAGAACGTAGTTGACTGTAGAACGAAAAAAATGAAGTATCGAGTTTGTGCGTTATGAAGTACTCTTTAAAGAAACCTACCTTAATTAAACCTGGATGGGCAAAATTGAGGACTTCCACTTTAGCTACGTCCGATTAGCCAAACAACATAAAGCAGCGTTAAATGAATTAACAAAAAAACTTAATGGAATACTTCTATAAAGAAATAACACCGATAAAAATTCTTAAAATAATAAGTTTTAAATAAACCTTTGAGGTCAAACCCTTCTGTCCATGATTCATGAGCGAGATGTGACTAGGCATGTGGAAACTGGCACAGCATTGTTATGATAAATTTGACGAATACTGTTTTGGTATCACAGTAAAACGCTTCGGTCATCATCGTGAAGGAGATGTTGGTTGTTTGATTTTCTTGCAGCATGGGGCAGAGGAGCAAAACATTGGAAAGATGCCAAATGGACCTTTCAAGTCCAAAAACAGGAGCCTTCTCATAATTTGCAGGCCTCTGCTGCTTCATAGCATAACTTGAACCGAATATTTAAATTCAGAAAATACGAACTCATCAACATAATCAATATTATTGTAAGTGTATATTGAGCACAGTAACCCCAGACAACGATGTGATAATTCCAAGACCCGCATTTTGATGGCCTCGAATCAATCAAGGTTTTATAAATTAACAATCATTGACAAATTGCAGTATAGATTTTCTTTTTGAACTGGATGCAGCACATACATCAAAGTTATTCAATAAGGAAAAAAACCTTCTTACCAAAGTTATTACTGATAAAGACCAGCAGTAGAATTAAATGATTTTGCCGTACAAGACTAAAAATTTCGTCATATTTATTAAAATATAACTTACTAATCTCACAATATAGGCAAATCCATAACGTCGGCGTTATTTTTGTACCATTAACGCGAATATATGTATTTAAAATAATGGCTTGAAGGTTCAAAAATTGGTTGTAATCATAAGACACATCTACAAGTTTATATTAAAAAATATGATTTGTAAGTATTCGGTAAATCGAAGAAAAAAAAAAAAAAGAAAAAAATATTAAAACGAAAGTCGTTTCAAAACCGTAAGCGTTTCACGTTTCAACAATATAGGTTTAAAATTACAGAGCTAGAAAGTAAATAAAATAAGTGAAAATGGTCAATAAATCGCAAAAAATCAGACTTTTTTCCGTAAGTATTTCCGTATCATCATATAAGTATTTCCGAATCATCGAAGATAACACCTCTCCTTTTCTCAGATGAGATTGCAACAGGAAATAGCATTGAGATACACAGTTTCCGTAGGGGACGAATACAGGTAGCGAAATTCCTCTCAACAAATATATATAAATATATATATATATACATGTATCTTCTCCAACATGGAGATTTTCATACGATTTGTACCAGTATTTTATTTCGTGAAAGCATTGATAATGTTGACTTCTGATGTGTTTTATGTTAAATATATGAAACATATAGTATGATATTAGAAATCTCGAGATTAAACTGAAAAGTAGGCTAGTGAAAACTGTTCCGCGTATATCCAGGCTCAGTCACGGGTTGCGTTCGGTTCGACAACCGTTCGGTAAAACCACTCGACTTTCACCTGATTCAGACCAACCATCAGCTTCCTAACTTTTGTTTACTAATACTTCACAGCTGAGAGGATCGCTTCGTATCGCCCCACCTGTTGTTTATTATTCATAAAAGTGAAACTTGTAATACACTGTATAATTGATCACGTGATACGAACAATAGAATGGCAAGACAAAACAGCACGATACAGTCTAAAAGTGGGATAAATAAAATAGCTGTTAATCAGTAAAAAATGTTTATAAAAATCAGCCAATACTTCAAGATTACTTAATATTATTTTGCTTATAATTAATGAAATCCCATTTCTGGGAATAGATTATTTTTAGTTTTGGTGAATTCAAGAATAAATTAAACAACGCTCTTTGATTTTATATTTCAAAACAAAGCATCAACAGTAAATCTCGATAGTTGGATTACGTCATTAAGTAAGATTAAATGATATAAAAACCAAATTATATTAAGCAATGCATGAAAGAACTTTACAAGTATTTATAGCAATCATGACTACATGCCTTAGAAAAAAAAAATGTTCATATAACAAGTAACCGATAACTTTCAGGCCGCGAAAACGCTACATTACTTCCTCGAACTACAGTATTTCATTCTCTCACATAATGTGAGGTCAACGTAGCCCGGAAACAGATTTCAGAAGAAATCCAGAAGCAATTCAGTTGTTCACACCGTAGTTTCTTAAATATCTTCTGAATTCTCACTTCGTTTAAATTATCTAACGAAACTAGATAGGGAAAGCGTTACAAATCTTAAAAACTTTTTAACGTTTTAAATAAGGAATACGAAACATTCTCACGTGTTATATCTATAGTAGGAAAGATTTAACTACGTTTCGTATGCATTATTGTAAACTGCGCGATCTCCTACCTCACTATAAAACTAATATTTCTGTACAAAAAGGTCAAACATTTTTGACAAATTATCCAAAAATGGTATTCCATGAGGATGACGCAAGTGAATCTAACCCATAATTTAGCTAGTTCGATCAATAAGGTTCTTGTTACTTATTCATAGACAGTTAGGAACGGAATACATTTGTTCGGGATGAATAAAAAAGCAGTTGACTAAATTGTTGTTCCCAAGAGAATTTCAGAGAGGAAAGTCAGGACGGAGGTAAATATCTTTACAAAGCCAAATTAAAAATAGCATGATGTAAAGTAGTTTTTACTGGAAAAAAATATAATAATAATAACCAAATCATTAATCACGACAATATCAACAAGTAATAAATTGAGTTTTTAAAACAATAATATAATTATTTACACCAGTAATTGGATCAAGTAATAATATTGGGTTGATGCAAAATTAATGCAGGTTTCCTCTATTGCAATATCTTAATTCCAATTGTGTAAACAAAGCTAATCCTAACATTGATCATTATTATACCAAAACAAACCTTATCTAATACCCTCTCTTTCACCATGAATTTGTTTAGTAAAATCGTTTTGTTCAGTGTGTTCAAAGGTCTTGAATCGAAAATGTCAAAGTGCGATTTTCGTCAAATTTATTTTTACGAATTTAAATTAGGGCGCAGCGCTGCGCAAACGGCTCGTAATATTAATGAAGTGTGGGGTCAGGGGGCTATTAATGAGTGCACGGTGCAGCGTTGGTTCCAGAAGTTTCGCAGAGGAGATTTCGACCTCGAAGACAAGGAAGGTCGGGGCCGTCATCTTGCTCTGGACAACGACCAGCTGAGGTCAAAAGTGGAAGAAGACCCAACCAAAACCACACGAGAAAAGGCGGCGGAACTCGGAACTCAACGTCTTTGCCCAGCATTGATGAATCGGAAGGGGCCGATCCTGCTCCACGATAACGCCAGACCACACGTTACACAACCAACGCTTCGACAACTGCACGAGTTGGGCTACGAAGTTCTCCAACATCCGCCTTATTCACCTGACCTCTCTCCTACAGACTTCCACTTTTTCAAGCATCTGGACAACTTTTTGAGGGAGAAAAATTTTCAAAACCAGGACGACATTGAAAATTCTTTTCGTGATTTCATTGAGTCCAGGGATTCGGATTTTTTTTCTGGTGGAATAAGAAAGCTTGTTGAACGTTGGCAAAAGTGCATTGATTCAGATGGAAATTATTTTGATTAAATATATATGGTTAAAGTAAAGATATGGCGTATTTACAATACCTACTAAAAACCTGCATTAATTTTGCATCAACCCAATAGGAGCATATAGACAAAAAAAAACAAAAAACATACCATAAATATCGTTAATCATCAAACATATTAGAAACCCTTTTTTCTTTGGGTGAAAACTTATGAATCGAAATATTATCATTTAAACTGGTATTAAGTTTTAATTAAAAATACAATTACAACCGTGGAGTAAATTAAATTGCAGAATTACGAATAGGTAGTTTCTTCACACGTTTGTTTCATGTTATTTAAACAATGCGCATATTAAGTTGTATTAGATTTGCAGAATTCAATAAATACATTTTTTTTCCAAATCGCATTAGCCCTTAAGAGATTTTTTTTTAATTTATACTAACGATAAATAATAAATTCAGAGTAACTCTAATGAGTTCGATTATAATAATGTATTGAAATATTTATTTATCTTATTTTAGGATCAACTTTCCAAGTTTTCATGTGTTTTTATCTCATGTTCTTGTCAAAAGCAGTCCTGCATTTTAATCATGAACCGTTTAATAAAGTTTACTATAACTTTTTTTTAATCGTTTATTTGTGGTTTCGATTCAAACCTAAAACATCTTCTTTAATTTATATAGTAACAAATGTCTAATAAGAGTTTAGAGAGGGTAGTGACAATATCTGCTCTGTCCTGCGAAGAACGCCTTTGTTCAACTTTACTTTTTGTTTTACAAACTTATGCAATGACGAAAGAATTTTAAGAACTATTATAAGGAATAAAGGAGAACAAAAAAAAAAATTAAAAGTGAGTATAGATATTAGCCGCAAGGTTTCTACCTGCGGGAGGAGGCTGGGTTGTGTAAGACATAGAGCTGGTCTGCTGGAGACTCCTCCTGCATACCTAGAATAAAACCGGTTTGGGCGACCACCGGTAATTACGTCATATACGAGCAATGACGTAAGTGTTTGCAAATAAATAAAATCGATATACATATATTATACTTTATCGCTTAGTGCTGTTTAATCAATTATAATTATTTAAGAGAACCAAAAAAAAAGTAGAGTCGTAAAACAAGATATGACACAAAATCTCAACCGGGACATTCCAATGATATGCTTCACACATCGGGGAAACTTACAACAAATTTATAAATTCAAGAATAACAAGCAACTTACCAGGATGTGACGCGGGAGACCGAATCGATATTCAAGGAGCATGAGATGAGATCAGTATTCAAAGCGAGTTGCGGAAGAGATGCCGCGGACGAAAAGGCAATGTTTAGATGTCGGTAAGGGGATATCGGAGGAGGGTATTTTACGATCTATAAAACGGAAGAAGATAGAGGTCCTGTCAGCCATTAAGGATATGGAGGGCTAATTTCATATTTAATTTAAATTATGCGATATTTAAAATAGAACGGTTTGACATACGGGAACAGAGTGATAAAAGTAAGACTGTACGGTTTTTATTACGCACTTCGCTCAAGTTATTCTTGGAAGTGGTTCCTATAGAAAAGGTTCAGGTGGGCATAAAAAAAAATTAAATATAAAAAAAAGTCTTAAAACTCTACGAAGTTCTTGAAGGTTTTTGAACGTATCTCCAGCTAAGATGTTTTAAATGCAATGTAATTTAAATGACAACAGAAACTTCCATCCTTTTCTCCGCAAAAGTATGTAGTCGTAAAAAAGAAAAGGGACATAAAACCAAGACATTTCTTCTTGTAATATTATGTGAAGGGACTTGTATCTAACTTAAGTTTACATTACAAGTGCTAAGTAATTAATTTTATTAAGTCGCTTTTTTTTTTTCAAAATGTGTTTAAAAATGAAGTTTATCTCTATTGATAAGGTTAGTGGAGAAGGAAGTAATACGACATTTTTTGATTTATTTTTTCATACTTGAAGATGTCATAAGATATTTTGTGCCGTCATGCTGGTTTATCATTTTCAATAATGAACCCTTATAATCAATCGGCCAACAAAAATATAATTATCATCCTCAAAATTTAAAGTCTTATGTCAAAAAATACGTATAAACCGAATAACAAATTAAATTCCAACCGAAACAAACTAAGGGAATCACGAAATCGATTAAGAAATATAATAGTATAGCGTTTAAAAATTAGCAGTGATTGGCTATTTTCCTTTAATTATTTAATCTCTAAACATAAAAGTTTACAGCTGTAAACAGCTATATAAATTGTTAAATATAATTGTTTATAGATAAAAAACCACCGTTTTATGATTTGTAGAGTTTTTTTATTCTTTTGTAGACCTTAAGCAAATGGTAAATACTATATAAACAATACAAAAACATCTAACGCCTTTATCTAAAAACTCAATTTAAACAAGCTTCACCTGATTCATTCATTCATCAACCTTTCAATTCATCCAAGGTTACACAAGATGAATTAAATTCGCCCAAATATTCCTATTAAAAAACGTACTTTTGTCAATATTATATTAAAGCATTATTACTACGATACTATTAAACATGATATGAAACAGGTAGAGAATTGAAGTGTCGACAACATGGGATTTGTTTCATATTTCAGATCATATACCAGTAAGATTGTTTTTAAAACTTTGTTGAGGGTAAAGCGATGTTTCATTATCTAAGTTACCATGTTTTACAGACGAGTAACTCATAATGAGTTGTAAAACATTTTTAAGTTTTTATTTGTTTCAGTATCACTAACTAGCTCAATCAGTATACTCTTCGGGCATCTTCACAATTACATGAAGATGGTAAGGCATCTACAGTTTTTTTAGTTGATGGATAGAAAAGGATGAAACCCATGAAGAAAGCATTCTCCTCCTTACCTGGTGGTTCCGACGGGACGCATGAGTCCTGTGTCTGAGCCCTTCCCTCAACTTGGCGGTAGGCTTGCGTGTTGGTTCAGGACGGTCTGGCTCCACGGCGGAGAACCTCTTGTTGGTGATGACAATGGAGCTGGCCGGGGGATCGCCTCGGGTACTCTTGCTCCTCACAAGTAACTTCAACATCGGGCCTGGTCTCATTTCATGCTAATGCTATCACAGGCTATCCAACGACACGCACACTACAACAAACTCCCGCTTCGACGATGGCTGCTAAGGTTCGTCCAGGCGGCTCGATGAGCCACCACTGGCCGGCACGCGGGTGGTGGGGAGGCGTTCCCCTCCTCCGGCCTCCGGATGCCTCCTACAGGTTAACCTGTGACAGCGCTCGCCCATTGTCATACAATATCATTCAATAGATACTGTTTGAGTCTGTTCATTGTTGACCGGTATCTATGCTAATTTCTCATTGTCTTCGGAGACCCACTTTAAGAAAAAAAAATTCAAAATTTCCTTCAAAACTGTATTTTGCATAAGCAATCTCAACAAAGAGATATTTTCACCAAAACACCCTATGAAAGACAAACCGAATACATTAACTATTTTAAATAATTTAAAAAAAAAAATCTATTCATTAATCTTCCGAAGTAACAAAAAGTCGAAAACCATAATAAATAAAAGGAAGTGAAAATTATGATAAAATATAATTGGATGAGTTAGCTAAGTTGATAAAGTTTTTTTACATTCAAACCTAAAAAATTGTGAAAGATCTTAAATTAAATATGGGTATGACTAAATAAATTAATTTCGAAAAAAATAAAATACTCACCAAATATTAAGATTTTATTTAATCATTTAAAAAAATCAACTTACCCAGTTGGAAAAGTATCAACTCTAAAAACGCTGCAAATTATTACACAATGCTTAATTATTTTCTAATAATTATATAAAGGCATTAACATTTGTAAAGATGCGTAGGTAATTAACTTATACGTATAGAATTCAATAAATCAAAGAGGATAAAAAAGACGAACCAGCTAAACTGTCGATTAATAATCCAGCAAAATTGGTTACTACCACTTCCAAATTGAAAACACTATAAATCTGTCGGCTTTTTCTAAACCGATTCAATGATTTTTTGTTTTCTATGGGATTGGTCGGTAAAACCAAAAAAGAATTCTTAAGCTTGATTTCGTATGTTCTAATCATCTCATTGCACGGCCGTTGGCCTAAAAACAGTACGAATATCCATTTGTACCCAAGACCCTTTATAGGTTGGAAAGGTACATGTTTTATATTTGTGGATAAGTTATTATTGTTCTACGTATCTTAAAACTAAGAGCTCAAATTTTAAGTGGGAGGATATTTTTTTTACGTTGATAACCAAATAATTAACTAAAACCAAGCGTTTTAAGAATCCTTTATTTCAAATTTCCGTAAATTTTTAATATATTATAATTCTGTACTTCCAAAAATGAATAAAAATCAAGGGAAACATAGCCAATTATATTAAAATCATTGCTAAAATAATAAAATTAAAACCACTATAACACACGAAAGGTATGAGGAGGTAAGTCCTAGTTAAAATTCTCAAGCAAAAAATTCCGTATTTGTAGTAATCCATGTACAATTGATAACAGTTGATCAAACACTATTATATCTCTTCACAGATCAAATAATGTGACAAGTGCTGCAGTTAACACCTTGACTGTAGTTTGCAACTACTGTGTTCAGTTCCTAATCAATACGCTACCTAATCTTAATTTAACTTATGCGTTCCCACACATACAGATAGTTGTTACTTACTTGTCTTCGTAAAACTAGTGATAAGATATATTACAAGATATTCAACGGTTAAATATTTTAAAGTTTTCGAGAGTCAATAAACAACACATGCATATTTGTACATATTGCGCATAATTGTACAAAACCAACTATATTGTAATTTTTTTCATTGAGCAAATACAATAACAATATGATTAACGCAAGAGAGTATACATGAAATAAGAACTAAATTGATCTAATCGCTTGATATAAAAATCGAAGGTGTCACTCAACAATTAATGTTTTTATACCAAAATAAAATAAATACTGGCGCCATGAAATCCGGAGACATCGTTGTACCCTTGGTAATAGACAGTGAAGTATTGTTATCGAAATAAACAATTGTTCTTCCTTTTAAATAGGAAAAGATCTTCTCAGACAAGGTCTAAGTATATAATCGTCTTCATTATTAGTTTTGAAATAGTAATTACAACAGATTCGATTGAATAAATAAAACTTTTCTTCTTTTGAACAATTTAAGTACTGTCTAGACAAATTAAGTGCATTCATAATTTCATTAAAAATAATAAAGATAGTAGCTAAAAAATTAAATTTTAACTTGAATGACTTAAATAGTTAGAGGCAGGATTTTACAAAATAAATCAAATGCGACTCAATCATTGATTCGATATTTGTTGTCCAATCAATTATCATTATAAAGATATTTCATTTTGATTAAATTCAAATAAGTTCAAAAATCAGGAATAATCTCATTTTTACTTTTAATTTAAGATACTAATGAACTTATCAGTCACGCGGTAGGATAATTCAACTTCGTACAGAACCGACAAACATTCTTATCTTTTAAATTGTATTCTCAAAGTTCATAAAGTGGGTAATAATATCTAACGATAAAATAACAAGTCATGATTACATACGGTTTTTTAAAAAAAATCTGAAGTATGGTATCTTTTAAAATATGCTAATAAATCTAATAAAAAAACAAACAAAAAGTAGAAATAAACCTACTTAATAAAATTAAATATAAGAGCCAAATAAGAATTTTAACACTATTATCCAGAACTATAAGATAGGACAATGGCCCTTTTAGCACCAAACAGTACTAAAACATGTTGGTAGGTCAAGTTCGTAAATTGGATAAGTTTATAAGAGGCTTTATAAAATAAAGTTTAAACCCTATTCCTTTTTTCCTTCCTCTTAAGTACCTCCAAGAGTAATTTAATGGAAGCGATATTATTTAATTTTAATGAAAAGACTAAAAATCTGAGTTTCGAAATCCTTAATTTACTCAAGAAAAAATAAATATGATAAAAAAAAACCAATGGTAGGTGGAAATAATCGGGAGTCACATTTTTTAAAAATATTTTAATGTTTCGGCTCAAACTTCTGAGACATGATCAGGGCTACAAATATCAGAACAAAATACATATTAATATAAAACGCAGGAAAACCGAAAAGATCAATAGGTAGTATGGAGGGGGAGTTGATGTAAAAACCCCTGACGGTTTTCCCTTTAAATATAAGTACTACAGCTTGTCTTTTTTAATAGTTTTTCAGAATTATACAAAGGAAAAACAAAAACAAAATATGTACAATAAGGCTTACCATTTTTAACAGAAAATTATTTTTTTTAAAATGTATATGAAAAAGACAAGCTGTAGTATTCATATTTAAAGGGGAAAACCGTCAGTGGTTCTTACATCAACCCCCTCCATACCACCTATTGATGTTTTCGGTTTTCCTCAGTTTATGCTTGGACATGGCACAGTCATGGTACGTTACATAAATATTTTTTTAATTCTACATTAAAGTCTAAAGTTTTGATGCTATGCTTATCATCATCATATTGTTAAAATATGTATGTATAATATTTATAAATATTGGCATATTTTCTGCTTTATTTTAAATTTTATCATTGTCACTACATTAAAAAAAAATTCATTATCACATTAATATGTATTTCTTTTGTTCTATGTGTGTAGCCCTGAAGATAGCTCACAAGTTTGAGGCGAAACGTCGGCAATTAAAAAAAGACTGACTCCCGATTATTTCCACCTACAATGATTTCTACAGTCGACTATACATCCTCAACAAAAAACCCTATACCTATACAACCCATGAAGGGTCATGAGTACATACTCAGTATATGTAGAGATAGATATTGTTTCTAAGCCAACGGCCGTGCAATGAGGTGGTATGGCCGAGATCACACTCACCGCCAGGTATTTTCCCCACTTTACAGAGGTGGGCCACCATGCCCTAGAGTCACATCCCGGAAGAAATAATAGAATACATAACACAGGATTAAAGTATCCTTAAATCGTCATTTCTACAAGGTGATAATTTAAATTACCCGAAGATCTTGATATTATCACTAACTAAATATATAATCTAAAGTTCTTATCAACACAGTTATTAATCTTTAAAACACATTCATAATCTCCCAATATTCCCTCAGGACGTTGTAATGTAACATAACAAAGAGAGTACACAGAACCGCAATAATGAATGAAATATATGTCTCATGGGAGGGGAGCGTAGAGGGGAAATATATTTTCGGAACCGTAAGTGGATTGAGGCCAGGTGATAAATAAACCAAACGGTTAATACCGGTGTTGTTCCTTTAATAACGCGGTTTCCATATCCTATCTCTGCCAAGATCAATTATATTCCCAGCGGATGGAGTGGCTGATAGACCAGCGGTGTCGAATGGGAAGGACTACGACCAGATAGATACTAATCGTTCTCAGTCTCTTTGTTCATTTTTCTCGCCCTGTTCTATTTTCTCCCTCTCGGTTGAAAATATGTAGCGAGAGAGGGGGCTTCCGGGAACCTCCTCTCGCAGGAAGTGATAGGTTTATCATTTTTTACCCTTTCCACATAAAAAAATCTACTAAAAAAATACTTCAGAAAGAACTTGTGAGAAAATTCGATTTATTTTTTTTCAAAATGAAAAAGTTTATAATTACATGGTATTTGAATTCGGAAAAAAACACATGCGTGAAGAAATGTTAGTCATTCAAGTGTTATATTTAGAGCCGAACTATTAACATTTTTTACAGCAATCTAATGCCAAACAAGAGTGCAGTTTTGATTCATTTTAACAAATAATAATAGAAATAAAAAGCTAGTAACTTTTTAGTTTCACTTACCTATATATGAAATATATAGTAAGGGAAAGTATTGCGATCGGTTAAAATTTTCGAATTCCATTTTTCAATGGAAATACACGTTTTAGGGTCCCCTGAGTCCAAATGACCTAGTCCCGCAAAAAAGTATGTGTGTGTGGTAACTCCCTTCCGCAAAACTAAAGTCCTATGAAACTAAAATTTTGTATTTAAGACAACTATACGATTGAGATGTTACAAAAACTATTTCATCAAAATCGGCTTACCAGAAGAGCCACTTTATACCATGCCTTTTGAACATTTTTACGATTTTCACGAAAACGACCCTAACGATTTTGATTAAACTCTCTATATCAATGTAAAATTTAATGGTCTTTAACATCATATAGGCTTCATTCTGATGAAATAGTTTGACAGGGCTTAAATGCCGATAGTTTAAATTTTCTTCCTCTAAAGTACCTTTAATTTTGTATATTCTATAAAAATAACCATATTATCTTGTTAATATTGATAATTAATAGCTAAATATCCAAGTTGAGCGAATTTGATAAACATCTAAGGGAGAAAACTGAAAAAAAAAATTTTTTTTTTCAATGTTTTGTTTTTGAACATAAGAACAGTAACATAAATGTATAATATACCGTTGGAAAGCTAAAGATTTTAGAAAAAAATATTATATTATACACTTAAGCTTGTATAAGTTAATAAATAGTGATAAAAGGCCGATCAAACTAACTGATTATTTTAGATAATAATATAATTGTTTTTTAAAATAAAACACATGTTTCTATGAAAATTCAATTTAATTAATTGTTTAATAGTTTCACTCATTTTTATCTCTGAATGTATTTGTATGTAGAAGTGAAAGTCGTGTGTTGCCAGCACAAGATTTTTTCTTATTTTTTAAAATTATGATTTGTATTTCTAATATATTTTTAAGTAATGATAATTCAAAACCTATTTAATAGATTCGATTATTATAAAAATGTATTCTTATCAATAACCCCTAGCAAGTCCAGCGGGTTTCTAATAAGAATGCAGCAACTGGCTGAAAGATAAGTTCCCAATTTTTTTTTTTTCTCGGTACATCTGTAAGGCGAGGGGCTTTTTCAGGGCTAATTAGATAACTACACTTTTTTTTAAACCTTTACACAGCCTAAGAGGTACTGCTCTAAATAATTCCCTCTGTTTTTCCCAGACTTTGTAACAGCCATTCTCCCATAATCTTTACTTCTTTGATCGTTCCACTAGTAAACTAAGTTAGGGTTGAAAATCAAGCTTAATAGAGAGAAGGGAAAAGATTATTTATTCATTGAAACGATGGTACGGAAAAAAGTGACTTAAAAAGTAAAGAAAGGGATTGTGAGGAAATTTAATGGGCCTGCAATTAAGGAAGGGTCTGCCTAGGTAGCGGACAAGGGGGTAAGTGGGCCAATCTATTTTGAAAAGAACTGGATGGCTTGAAGGTTTTTGGGGTTGTTGAAAACGGTTTGGGATTGTCCTCCCCCACCAGGAAATTTACATTAGTCAGTGCTTGTGTTTATTTTTATTTCTAGTCATATCAGAAATCCTATTTGTTTGCATTATGCTTTTTTAAATTAGGAATACTTTCAGGAATTTCAGTTATGGATGTAAGTTGTTTTAGATACAACTTTTACAGGTAAGTAAAACTGCATAAAAAAAAAAAACTTTTAGCTAATTACTTTTAAAATAAATTAAATTTTAGCTAATTAATAGCGTTAGTCTACTGTGCTCCGGGTCCTGGGTTCGAATCCCGGCTGTGACGGAATATTATTTATTCGGTTATTTCAGCTGGGGGAGGAGAGAGGGAGGGGGCGATCATGGGGTATGGAGACCCTCCGGGGGCACAACCATCCTCAATCAAGTGGGTACATGAAAATGGGGGAAAATACCTGTCGGCTGAGCGTGATCTCGGAATGCTTTGCTTACAATATGTAATGAACAAGAAAAATAATCCTGTAATCAACACCCGAAACGTCGGCTAAATTAAATATTGTTTACTAGACTGACTCTTTTGATTATTTCTACCTATTCTGTCGATTTAATTCTACTAATTATCAGTTTACGCTTTGCATGGGTTCATTAATGCCCTCATGATCACATTTTTTAGCTGAAACTTCTGCAAAATTAAAATACTGTTTACTAGACTGACTTCTAATTATTTCTACCTATAAAGCCAAAACATCGGCTATATTAAAATATTGTTTACTAGACTAACTCCTGATTATTTCTAATTATTATGCCGAAACGTTGGCAAAAGTAAAACATTGTTTACTATACTGACTCCAGAATATTTTACCTATTATCAGTTAATGCCTGTTAAAGATCATTGATGTCCTAATGATGGTTCACATTTTTGAGCCGAAACGTCGGAAAAAATAAAAATATTGTTTACTATATTTCCAACTATTATGACGAAAAGTCGGCTAAATTAAAACATTCTTTACTAGATTGAGTCCTGAGATAGAAACCTATGATAAAAACAAAGTTTTTAACTTATAAAAAAACAAAAAACATTAGAGAATAATGATATAATACATGGATGGAAATATACTTAGATTATTCATTAATGATAATAATGAGAGCATACTAACTCAATTAAGCTAATTTATTGATCATTTTTACAAAACTGTTTATTTTATTTTAGCTCAAAAAAATAATACACACTCAGGCGTTAGGATATCACAACTCCCCTGGAAGGAATTTCGATCACAGAGAAAACCACGATAAAATATGTAAAGAGAATATATTAAAGAGATGATGGGATAAGCCTCGTATATTACCAAAGAGGACCCAATCCAGGTGGATATAAATGGCTTTAAGGTATAAATAGACTGAAGAGACATCGCGTGATAGACTCAGGATCGATCTAACAATGGAGTCAAATTAGCCACTGCTACAGCCTAATCCAAATTCTCCCTACAGCTTTTCTACACTACTAGAGAGATTCTACGCAACAGAAATAAAATTTTTATTTATTTTTTTTTTATAATCTAAAACATCTTTCGTACTTGTATTTACGATAGAACCATAATCATTGGGGTTACCTATAGCATGGTGGTTAGCATAACAGCCTCCTATGCCCAAGGTCGCGGGTTGAAACCCGCAGGTAGCCTCAGGATTTATTAAGAAAAAATTCTTAGTTATGCTGTCCTTCGGAGGGGACGTTAAAAGGAGGTCCGGAGCCTGTACGATGTCAGGTACTCATTAAAGATCCCTATTCTAATTAAACCTGGGTAGGCAAAATTTAGGACTCCCACAGTAGCATAAAGGGACGTTAAATAAATAAACAAACAATAATAATCATAATTATGGGGTTATAATGAATACAGGCAACAGCTCAACCAAGTCGAACAAATAACAAATTAGATGAAATTGAAACTCGTGGCAGTTAAGTTGAAAGTATGGGAGGTAAAATCTCTATTAATCATTTCCTCCTCACACCCAATGGCTTTCATATCCGAATAGTTAGGGAATTTCGATTTCATATCGTACTTTAAACTGCCGAAATTCCAATAAAACATTTCAAATAAAGATTTATTACAATTTCAAACCAACATGAACAATTTTAATTTAAGAATCTGGAATACAATCGATGCGCTTTTATGTTTCATTAAAAAATATTGTGAAAATTTTTATTCCTAAATTAAAACCTCTCCACTATATTTTTAGACTAGTAATTTTCTTCTAATTATCAATAAACCTGTAATGGATAAGTAAATTCTATTCGCAATACGTCTCCATTGAAATGAACAAATACAGAGCAAATTCATATCGAACTGACCTTATAATAAATATCAATTACAAACGATAAGTAAATATTTTGGCAATTTACTTTGGTTAAAAAATTGAATATTCTACATGTAAATGTACTTAATTTTTTAGTACTTAATTAATAAACAATGAAGGTTTCCATAATTTGAAAAATCAAGCTTTGTTTATGTGCAGGGAGTTTAAACGGAACAGATTAAGTAGGTGAATTAAATTAATTACTGAAGGTTAACTCATTCACATGAAGGCTCAGAAGGTATCTTAGATGTTAGTAGTCATCGCAGAATAAAACTCCTAGAGTAGGGTAAGTTTAGCTTAAATCCAAGACAATGTAAATAATTAACTATTAAATCGGTTCTCAAAACAAGCCATTTACAAAAACAATTACAACTCTCCTAATATATACTGACAATTTTAATGAATAGATGCATCAACGGAAGCAGAAATGTAAAATCCTAAGAATTTTATTTATTCAATATACATAATGGATAATTTGCAACAATTTTCTACTCAATGCAGAGAAGGAACTGATGGTAGTCACAGTGACGCATAGCAAGGAGTTAGGAAACAGTCAGAGAAAAAAGGCTGATTCATTCTTCATAGAACTCAATAGAAATGACAAATGAAAAATTTTTTGTTTTCATATATTTTTAGGTAGAAATAAACTGGAGTCAGTCTTTTTTTTTTTACTTTCACTTACCTATATATGGAATATATAGTAAGGGAACGTATTGCGATGGTGAAAATTTTCGAATTCCAGTTTTCAACGGAAATACACTTTTTAGGGTCCCCTGAGTCTAAATGACCAAGTTCCACAAAAAGGTCTGTGTGTTTTTACGATTTTCATCAAACTCCCTATATCGATGTAAGATTTATTGGGCTTTAATATGATGTATGTTTCATTCTTCTATCCTCTAGAGTAAATTTTGTAGATTTTATGAAATTGACCATATCATCTGATTAGCATGGCTATCAGGAAAATATATAAGTTGAACTAAAGGAGAAACTGCAAAAATATATTTTTAATGGAATTATAAGAACAATAATACAGATGAATAATATACCGTTGGAAAGCTAAAGATTACAGAAAAAAATATTATCTTATACATACTATTGTAAAAATTAACGGAGGGTGATGAAATGCCGATAAAACAAACTTATTAATAATAATAGATATAATAGATTATTTAATAAAACCCAAGTTTCTATTAAAATCCAATGTTAATAGTTCTAAAACAATTTATTTTCGTTTGTAAATTCGTTTAAAAATTCTCAAATTTGTATAAATAACGGAGGTGAGCAAAAATCGTGTGTTGCGCACACCAATTTTTTTTATTTTTCCGACGTTTCGGCTCAAACTTGTGTCCCATTATCATCGCATTACTGAGCCATGTCAAGCATAAACTGAGTGAACTATATTGAGGATCAACTGTCGACTGTTGAAATTATCGTAGGTGGAAATAATCGGGGTCAGTCGTTTTTTTTATTAATATGTTAATTTAGCCGACGTTTCGGCCCAAACTTGTGAGCATTATCAGGGCATTACTGAGTCATGTCAAGCATAAACTTCAGCATTAAGTCCGTCAAATGTTTTAAGAATAAAATTTATGATTTTAAATAACTAGAGGGCATTGTTGGTACTTCATTTATTATTTTTTTTCTTTAGCAACATAGGTAGTATTTTAGAAAAAGCCTTGGATGGACAAGGTGTTTCCTAAGACCCTAGGAATAACCAGAGGTTAGACAGCAACCCACAGCTATAGCGCTAGAGAGGGGAACATGGCGACATTGACTATGCCTTTTAAGGGCATCTAATACATCTGCCTACGCCTTCGGCAGATACGTGTCCCTGTATCGGCTTATTTAACGCATATATATATATATATATATATATATATATATATATATATATATATATATAGAGAGAGAGAGAGAGAGAGAGAGAGAGAGAGAGAGAGAGATGAAGGTACTTGAAGCCTAAATATAAATTAAAGCTCACAATTAGAATAAGTTCTTTTCAAACTGTGCCAAAGAGCATAAGATGAGAACGAAACAATAATGAATTATGATTGGTTGATTATAATGAGAAGAAAAGAAAACGGTTTATCCCACCTACAGAAGGAACCATACAGAGACTCCTTCCTTAAGAATTCGAACAAGAGGATTGACTACCTGCTCAGAGGATGAGTCACCAACGATTTGCCAAGGGGCCAAGATTTCGAACAGGTGTGTTCCGACCACACCTGGCACAACCGAATAGATAACTTAGCAAGGATTGCAACACCACATCCATTCCAATATTACGATGGCTTACAAATAAAAATATATTGTGCTCACGATAATTAAAGAAGAATGATTTAATATGTTAGATGTTAGGTTCAGATATAGACAGAAATAAAAGGGAGAAAAAGACTTGATAATATTATCTACAAGTCAGGTAGCAGAATGAGATAAATTGATTTATTTATTTTAATTTATATAAACATCTAATGCTCAACAGCGGTATTCGGGTTCGTTTAAGCTATAAGTAAAAATATTTATCTCACATCCAAAAATCTGTTTACTTATATCTTTTAAAAAAATCAAACACAATAAACATGGTAAACATTTTTTCAAGCTCCAGTAAAGGGTTTTACAAAAAATATGTTGACACTTTCGTTTCTTTTAGAAAACATTTATTGGTATGATTGATGTAAAAAAAAAAAAAAAAAAAAAAAAAAAAAAAAAAAAAAAAAAAGAATGCGAATATTTGGTATTTTAAGTCTTATTTTTTCATTTAGTTTAAAATATTAGTTAGGTTTGTAAAAAAACTTTTTTTTTTTTTAAACAAGCGAAGTAATTAGATTCAATGTGTAAAATCTTAATGTCAGGAGGATGCACCACTGGGTGCTGTCTCCCTCAGCCTGCCCCCGCCATGTTTCCTAAGATTTCAACACATTTGCTGATTGTAATTTTTTTAGAGGTGTAAATAAAATGTGTGAATAAAAAATAAAAAAAAAAGTGTAAAATCTGTTTATATAGATGATGTATAATACAGTCTAAAACAAAAGGTAACCAAACTACAGATCAGAATCAGACTAAAAAAATTTAGGTTCTTATTTAAAAAAAATCTATTCGCATGAATTTTTTGCCGTCTTTGCAGAATTGTAATGTTTATTTTGTTGAGCTCTCAGCCTAAGCTCAATAAAATAAACAATCAAGGTAAAATATACAATTTTAATAATATATATAATTAATTTAAGGAAATATTGTTGAAGTTATGCGACAGCCTTCCGACATAAAAAAGAGAATGTGGATGATGCAATGAATTACAAATGCATGCAACTCCGTGAAAGGAAAATGCATACTCAACAGTAACACACATCATCGATAGTTTATCTCTTGATAACATCATTCATAATCAATTGCCAACAATCACGTAGACGTTTATGGTCAATGACCTTTATAAGATTAGTTCCAACATGAGCCCCTCTGACCCCCAGAAAGCTGACAGGGCTTGTACAAAAAACAACATAATTCCAACCAACAATTTGATGCTAATCAAAACAATCGTTGGAACAAACCAATGAGTTCTTTTACAAGGCCCATTTAAAGTCTCAGTTACGGTGGAAACGGTAGAACAGTCGTGATTACAATCTTTCAGCTTTAATCTAATGGGTGACAATAATAGACGAAGCAGTGAGTTACACAAGAGGAGGATTTGAATGTTTCAAATGTTGAAATTTGTTAAAAAGTCTTGCTAAGGCTATAGAAACCATATTAATCAGTTTTTAAGGAGACTTATAAATTTCTATTTTTCGGTCAGCCTTTTTTATTTTTTCAAATGAAAAATGGTATACCGTTGAGGTCTAGAGGAAATTCACACGCTAACACCAATACATACACCAACTGAACTATGTTTATTTCTTTAGTAATTAAAAATAAAAACTCTACCACTCCACTCTAGTTAAAATAAGTTGTTGACCACAAGAATAACTTGTCATGTTTTCCTTGAATGGAATAGAAAAGGACGAGGGAATAAAAATCTAAAACGTTGAAATGAAAATCTAAAGAGGATACAATAATTACTTTTTTTTGTTTGTTAGATTTGCCATTACCTCGCCTTTGAAAACTTTTTCGGAAAAGAGGGTGAGGGCGGGTGATAAATGCCGAGTTATAAGTCCTTCGGCCCGAGACGCGGAATCTAAATTACTTTATTTTGAGTTTCTGGTCATCTTGTGGCTGGGCAACGCGCGTTCACAGCAACGCACTCCAACCCAATCGGCTACCACGTTCCGAATTATTGCCATTAATAAAACGTTTACAAACAATAATCAAGCTTTATTTATTGTGTGTAGGATAGCTCACCGGACAACTAACGCACAAAGCTTCCAACGAGGTTGTCCCACTTGATTTATTTCCATTCAATCTGCCGTCGACTGACAGGTAGCCACAATTAAGTGGATACCTAGCCCTAGACAAGAATGGTAGAATTATCGGTTGAACAAGCATATAGTCAGCATGGCGCCCTTACAACCATTAAAACCCCACTAAAAGTGTAGAAACTAATAACATTCATACAATAAAAAAAACAGTTTTTTTTTTTTTTTTTGTCAAGAAATGCATAGAATATTTTTAATAGAATGCCGACATCTTATATACATTTTACGTTCACGACTTTAACTCTAGTGATGAATGCTATTAAGTTTTAATCAAATGGCCAAGAAACAGTGTATTTTATTAAATGATTTTTTTAATGTGATTATGAGCGGAATATTTGTTTTACTTTTCTCTTATTTTTGTATAACTTCCAAGAAAAAAGGGGAGAATTTTTTTTTTTTTTTTTCAAATGAAATAAAATTAAAAATTAGATAGTATCTTTTACTATTCTCAAACATCTTCCTAAAGTAATGTGTGTAGGATGCTGTGTTAAAGAAACCCAATGCAGATGGGCAGCAAAACTTAAGAAATAAACCAAGGGTTTTCTCTCAATTTATTTAAATTGTTGAATAAATCAATCAATTAATTAAATGGGTAAAAATAAATCAAAACATAAATATTTGAATATAAATAAAAAAAGGTTGTTTAATAAATTTATTATTCCGGGAAACTTTTGTTGGTTTTTCTTTTAAAAAGCGCCTTTGAAGGGAGCTTAGTAATTTTTTTTGCTAAGTCAGCCAACAAACTGTTCACTGCCGATTCTTTTCATTAGCGCTTAAACTGCTACCAAAACTTTTAAGCGAACATTTTATTCTTTGAAAAAACCTTTTCACCTTGTTAATAAACCAGGAGCTTTCGTGGGATTAAATTTTAATGGGTAATTGTTACCAGTAAATAGGTAAAAGATAAAAAAAACAGACGTTTTCTCTAAATTATTTCAGAAAGGTCGCATCATGAATACGTCGACTCGGGGTAAAAAAGAGCTTTCTCAAAAACCTATTAACCTCCAAGACAGTTATTAGTATTATTTTCTGTAAAATATAATGGATTTTTGCAAAATATTTAATGACAACGGTAAAGATGTATTTTCAAACCGTATCATGACTCAAGAATATTATGTTTAACCTTCATACTCATAGGAACAACGGTTCAATCCTTCGGAATTATATAACGGAAATTCGTTATAAAATGGTTGTTTACTACAAAAGTAAAATTTTTTTTTAGTTTTTTTTCAAATAATAAAAAAAGGTACCTTTTTTTCTTTCTATTTTAAAGCTTTTTCGCTTCTCACTGCGGACCTTACTAATTGAAGTTTAATAGGGCCTTGGGATTTGTATGTGAATGATTTAGTTTTAGTAAGTGCTTTGAGAGTCCCACTTTTTTCTTCTGCTCCATTTTTTAGTAATTTTAAAACAGAAAATTTTTTTTTCAAATGAAATAAAATTAAAAATTAGATAGTATCTTTTACTATTCTCAAACATCTTCCTAAAGTAATGTGTGTAGGATGCTGTGTTAAAGAAACCCAATGCAGATGGGCAGCAAAACTTAAGAAATAAACCAAGGGTTTTCTCTCAATTTATTTAAATTGTTGAATAAATCAATCAATTAATTAAATGGGTAAAAATAAATCAAAACATAAATATTTGAATATAAATAAAAAAAGGTTGTTTAATAAATTTATTATTCCGGGAAACTTTTGTTGGTTTTTCTTTTAAAAAGCGCCTTTGAAGGGAGCTTAGTAATTTTTTTTGCTAAGTCAGCCAACAAACTGTTCACTGCCGATTCTTTTCATTAGCGCTTAAACTGCTACCAAAACTTTTAAGCGAACATTTTATTCTTTGAAAAAAACCTTTTCACCTTGTTAATAAACCAGGAGCTTTCGTGGGATTAAATTTTAATGGGTAATTGTTACCAGTAAATAGGTAAAAGATAAAAAAAACAGACGTTTTCTCTAAATTATTTCAGAAAGGTTGCATCATGAATACGTCGACTCGGGGTAAAAAGAGCTTTCTCAAAAACCTATTAACCTCCAAGACAGTTATTAGTATTATTTTCTGTAAAATATAATGGATTTTTGCAAAATATTTAAATGACAACGGACAAGATGTATTTTTTTAATTCAAAAAAACAACGTTATCATTGACTACAAGAATTTAAAATTTTTTTTTCCCTCTTCATGCACATTAGCGATTGATAACTGGTTCGATTCATTCGTAAAAATCTCATGAAAGGTAATAACGGTAAATTCGTTATAAAATTCGTTTATGTTTTACTACAAGTAAATTTAGTAAAACAAAAGGTACCTTTTTTTCTTTCTATTTTAAAGCTTTTTCGCTTCACTGCGGCCCTTACAAATGAAGTTAAGGGCTTGGGAATTTGTATGTGAATTGATTTAGTTTTAGTAAGTGCCTTTTGAGAGTCCCAACTTTTTCTCTCTGCCTCCACTTTTTTAGTCAGATTTTTAACACAATAAATTTTCAAATGAAATAAAATTAAAAATTAGATAGTATCTTTTACTATTCTCAAACATCTTCCTAAAGTAATGTGTGTAGGATGCTGTGTTAAAGAAACCCAATGCAGATGGGCAGCAAAACTTAAGAAATAAACCAAGGGTTTTCTCTCAATTTATTTAAATTGTTGAATAAATCAATCAATTAATTAAATGGGTAAAAATAAATCAAAACATAAATATTTGAATATAAATAAAAAAAGGTTGTTTAATAAATTTATTATTCCGGGAAACTTTTGTTGGTTTTTCTTTTAAAAAGCGCCTTTGAAGGGAGCTTAGTAATTTTTTTTGCTAAGTCAGCCAACAAACTGTTCACTGCCGATTCTTTTCATTAGCGCTTAAACTGCTACCAAAACTTTTAAGCGAACATTTTATTCTTTGAAAAAACCTTTTCACCTTGTTAATAAACCAGGAGCTTTCGTGGGATTAAATTTTAATGGGTAATTGTTACCAGTAAATAGGTAAAAGATAAAAAAACAGACGTTTTCTCTAAATTATTTCAGAAAGGTCGCATCATGAATACGTCGACTCGGGGTAAAAAAAGAGCTTTCTCAAAACCTATTAACCTCCAAGACAGTTATTAGTATTATTTTCTGTAAAATATAATGGATTTTTGCAAAATATTTAATGACAACGGTAAAGATGTATTTTCAAACCGTATCATGACTCAAGAATATTTTTATCCCTTTCAACACTTACGAACAACGGTTCATCCTTCGGAATATATGTACGGAAATTCGTTATAAATGGTTGTTTACTACAAGTAAATTTAGTAAAACAAAAGGTACCTTTTTTTCTTTCTATTTTAAGCTTTTTCGCTTCACTGCGGCCTTACAAATGAAGTTAAGGGCTTGGGAATTTGTATGTGAATGATTTAGTTTTAGTAAGTGCCTTTTGAGAGTCCAACTTTTTCTCTCTGCCTCCACTTTTTTAGTCAGATTTTTAACACAATAAATTTTCAAATGAAATAAAATTAAAAATTAGATAGTATCTTTTACTATTCTCAAACATCTTCCTAAAGTAATGTGTGTAGGATGCTGTGTTAAAGAAACCCAATGCAGATGGGCAGCAAAACTTAAGAAATAAACCAAGGGTTTTCTCTCAATTTATTTAAATTGTTGAATAAATCAATCAATTAATTAAATGGGTAAAATAAATCAAACATAAATATTTGAATATAAATAAAAAAAGGTTGTTTAATAAATTTATTATTCCGGGAAACTTTTGTTGGTTTTTCTTTTAAAAAGCGCCTTTGAAGGGAGCTTAGTAATTTTTTTTGCTAAGTCAGCCAACAAAACTGTTCACTGCCGATTCTTTTCATTAGCGCTTAAACTGCTACCAAAACTTTTAAGCGAACATTTTATTCTTTGAAAAAACCTTTTCACCTTGTTAATAAACCAGGAGCTTTCGTGGGATTAAATTTTAATGGGTAATTGTTACCAGTAAATAGGTAAAAGATAAAAAAAACAGACGTTTTCTCTAAATTATTTCAGAAAGGTCGCATCATGAATACGTCGACTCGGGGTAAAAAAGAGCTTTCTCAAAAACCTATTAACCTCCAAGACAGTTATTAGTATTATTTTCTGTAAAATATAATGGATTTTTGCAAAATATTTAATGACAACGGTAAAGATGTATTTTCAAACCGTATCATGACTCAAGAATATTTTTTATCCCTTTCAACACTTACGAACAACGGTTCATCCTTCGGAATATATGTACGGAAATTCGTTATAAATGGTTGTTTACTACAAGTAAATTTAGTAAAACAAAAGGTACCTTTTTTTCTTTCTATTTTAAAGCTTTTTCGCTTCACTGCGGCCCTTACAAATGAAGTTAAGGGCTTGGGAATTTGTATGTGAATTGATTTAGTTTTAGTAAGTGCCTTTTGAGAGTCCCAACTTTTTCTCTCTGCCTCCACTTTTTTAGTCAGATTTTTAACACAATAAATTTTCAAATGAAATAAAATTAAAAATTAGATAGTATCTTTTACTATTCTCAAACATCTTCCTAAAGTAATGTGTGTAGGATGCTGTGTTAAAGAAACCCAATGCAGATGGGCAGCAAAACTTAAGAAATAAACCAAGGGTTTTCTCTCAATTTATTTAAATTGTTGAATAAATCAATCAATTAATTAAATGGGTAAAAATAAATCAAAACATAAATATTTGAATATAAATAAAAAAAGGTTGTTTAATAAATTTATTATTCCGGGAAACTTTTGTTGGTTTTTCTTTTAAAAAGCGCCTTTGAAGGGAGCTTAGTAATTTTTTTTGCTAAGTCAGCCAACAAACTGTTCACTGCCGATTCTTTTCATTAGCGCTTAAACTGCTACCAAAACTTTTAAGCGAACATTTTATTCTTTGAAAAAACCTTTTCACCTTGTTAATAAACCAGGAGCTTTCGTGGGATTAAATTTTAATGGGTAATTGTTACCAGTAAATAGGTAAAAGATAAAAAAAACAGACGTTTTCTCTAAATTATTTCAGAAAGGTCGCATCATGAATACGTCGACTCGGGGTAAAAAAGAGCTTTCTCAAAAACCTATTAACCTCCAAGACAGTTATTAGTATTATTTTCTGTAAAATATAATGGATTTTTGCAAAATATTTAATGACAACGGTAAAGATGTATTTTCAAACCGTATCATGACTCAAGAATATTTTTTATCCCTTTCAACACTTACGAACAACGGTTCATCCTTCGGAATATATGTACGGAAATTCGTTATAAATGGTTGTTTACTACAAGTAAATTTAGTAAAACAAAAGGTACCTTTTTTTCTTTCTATTTTAAAGCTTTTTCGCTTCACTGCGGCCCTTACAAATGAAGTTAAGGGCTTGGGAATTTGTATGTGAATTGATTTAGTTTTAGTAAGTGCCTTTTGAGAGTCCCAACTTTTTCTCTCTGCCTCCACTTTTTTAGTCAGATTTTTATTTGACCTTTCGAGTTGAGGATTTTTTAACACAATAAATATTAAACTATTTAGTGAATTATATTATATTTCAGATTTATAACGTTTTCTTATATATTTATATATATATATATATATATATATATATATATATATTATATATATATATATCATTTGTTTATAATTGTAGTTTTATAAGTTTCATCCGCGTCTCATCCATATTCATGACATGACCGTACCACATCTTGTTTGATATTTCATTCAAGATTTTCAGCTCAGCCCCTACTTTTTTGCTAATTTTCACATGTGGGATCCGTTGCGGCCTGGATATGCCGCAGGCTCTTTTCCAAAAGTCCATCTCCAGAGCCATGTTTCTGCCCCATATAAAGTTGTCTCAAAGAGGAAGGAATGGCAAATCTTTTTTTCGAAAGAAGCGACACATGTTTGCTCCAGAGAATCTTTTCCAATATTATTTTCAATATTTTTTTGCCATCGTTCCGAAAATTACAATTCATTTAAATATCTCAATGTATACATGCCTTAATGAAGTGGAAATTGCTTTAAAAATTTGAGTTTTATTTCCAGTTTTTACTGACATAATAACATTGATTTATACGGTTTTGGTAAAGCATAGTTGGATATAGAATTTTATTTGAATGGAAAGACCAAATGATGTCTTAATAATGAGGTTTTTTCGTTTTTTATTCTCTGTAATTTTAATTTTAATTATAAGGATTAAATTTATTTATAAACCTACAATAATACTAAATAAACAATAAATCGGATAAGTATACATAGATTTTTAAATATATTTATAAACCTACAATAAAAATAAATATATGGGATCACTTGTAGCTGGGTGGTTAGCATAACAGCCTCCTATGCCGCAGGTCACGGGTTCAAACCCGCAGGTGGTCCTAGGATTTTTTAATGGGAGTAAGAAATCCTTAGTTATGCCGTCCTTCGGATAGGACATTAAAAGGTGGTCCCAAGTCTGTGCGACGTTAGGTACTCGTTAAAGATCCCTATCCTAATAAAACCTGGATACTCAAAATTTAGGACTCCCACTGTAGCATCGTCCGATTAGCCATAGTAGCATAAAGAGACGTTAAATAAATAAACATCAATAAACAACCAAATAAATATATTAAAAACCCTCTCTCTATACTCTATAATCTAAAAAAAAATGGAATTGTTTAAAATTAATAATACTAATACTAACCTTGTTATAAGCAAATTAGTATATGGAAGAATGCAAAATTTGAGACCATGACATTAAATATAACATTAATGCAATGAGCCTACATTATCTTAATATGGAACCCGAAGATTTTCGAATCTTTCCTATTTTTCATCCACAAGCGCATGGACCCGGTACCGAACCTTTCCCGTGGGGTATTAAAGAAAGGCCAGGATAACACTAAAAGGAGAAAACACGAAATAGCCGAAAAACTGATAGCCCAAAGCGTTTAGTGCTAGAGAGTCAATTTCGACACAGTCCCAACTAACGGCCCAATTCTCCACTTTCACCACCTTCCTACTAGTGTTCTCCAAGGGATAGACCTTTGAGAACTCCGACTATTCAATGAATAATTGAAGAAAAACGAAAGTAGGAAATAGTGGAACTTTTTTCCCGGAAAGTATGTATGTAAGCAGTTCGTAACCCATCCTTAAATATTGTAATGATGGAGTTTTGTTGATCGTTGAGAATATTAGATGAGGAAGATGGTTGGGTGTGCGGTCATCAGAAAGAAACACACATTAAAAATTAGTACTTAGTACTTACCGTCGTTCGGCTACATGTGGGCTTCATCAGAGTGACTCTGGACGGTATAATATTTTGAACCAGTTTTGTCTCCTTTGGGCAATGTTATGTTTTATGAGTCTTGGTGAGGTTATGGTATTCGATAAGTTTTCGTTTATTGTGTTCTAAGTGTATTGAATATAGGGTTACATGTGTCGAGAGGGTTAGTTGTTATGGCTAAAATAATTACTGAACAAAAATTTTGAAGGTTGAATATTTTATTATTAAGGAAATTTATCTGTAAGATGCATTCTCTGATTTTGATATTTAATATTATTTAATCTATAGGTTGCTTATAACACAGCATACTATAATTTCCTTAGAAATATTTGAAATATTAACACAAATTTAGTCTATAATTTATTTTTTGGTTTATTTTCAATAATGAAACTTTGTAATGGACCAAACAAAAAAAAAAAGACATAATCCTGTTTAACTCAAAAGAAATGTTATTGTCATTTGAATTATTTCAATGAAAATTAAAAGAAAAGAAAATGAAATGAAATATAAAAAATTACCCTCTCCCCTCAAAAATTCAAAATATAACGTTTTGAAATAAACAGTGGTTATAGACCATTTTCCTATGACTAATTTATCACCTTTCATATTAGTTAATTTCCTGTTAACGGCTATATTAACTTATATACCCCAATATAGTGATTTGAAAATAATAACCCATTGTGCAATAATCTGCAGCCTTTTGTTTATTAATTTATTGCAATGAACTTTTTACAATTCATTATCCGTTCAGGAAGCATGATAACGTGCACATAAACTCAAGAAAGCGTTGTTGCATGCACTTACAGCATCAGACTTAACTTGCTCACTTTCTTTTTTTCTCACTCTTGCGTATTATAGTATTTCTTAAGAAACTTGATTTCATTAAAATAAATTTCAAACAAAAGTACAAATGTGGCGATGATCTGTAGTTGAGTAGAATAAGAAATGTGTAAAAAATTCTTTGAAGAAATAGAATTATTTCATAGATGGAATTGGAGACACAGGAATATTAAAAAAAAGAAAATAGAATTATTTGTTTCATTCGTATGTCAAATCCAATTATCTAGACACCTACCCAATTCATTAAAGGGACTTGAAATTCCATTGATTCATATACGCACTAGTTTCAGACAGGAATGGATAAAATTCTGCAAAATCCCTTTATCAGGTACTATAATTTATAGTTTAATTAATGCAATACACAAAAATACGTCTGCAGCTGCACAAATTTAATTAAGCTCATAATACTTAATTAAGTTGTGTTTAATTGTTATATTTTTTTATCAAAAGATATTTTTAAAAGTGCAAAGATAAATAAAATCATAAACAGTGCTTATGAAAATTTTATGAATAGAATAAAAACACTATAAAAAATACAGCAAGCCTTAAAATTTTCTTAATCTTTTAACCATTTTATTATTATATCATCCTTCATCTTTTAAAGACCTATATAGCATAGAACATGAATTTTGAAAAATAAAATAATATTATCAATTCATATACTTCAAAGAAGTATTTTACAACCTAAATAAACAAGCAGTAAATTGGATTCCTGAGAAGTAGACGAAATGACATAATAGCTGGTTACTTAAGACTTAGACACGAAAGGCTCTTGAGTCAACGTAATTGTAGGTATCCAACAATATTAATGTTTAATAAGTAATTGCTAGTGGTTATTTCAGTAAATATAAAACATTAGAGTAAATAAATATTGGCAATATATTCATAGGTCCGATAGTTAATCTATAAATTGAACTATAATAACGGTTTATGAAATGCCACTTGATGGGCGCGATAATTGAGACGTTGATTTCCAAAAGGTACTATATCCATTTTAGGAAATTTTACAGGAAGCGCGAAAATCTCGCATTCATATATTATTAAATCAGCGAATTTGGGCCTTTTTGCATTACAATTTAGAATTATTTTTTTACGATAATAATAACATCATATTAAAGTTATAAAATGAATTTTTTTAGAATGATTTCGAACGAAAATAAATGCGTAATTAATACATTAAGAAAATGACCGTATTTCTAAATCGCGTTTTTTAAGGACTTGAGAGTTAATTAGATAACATCAATTAGAATATTTAGATAAAACTAAATGAAGGGAATACAAATATGTAAACAAATCAATTTCATAGAAAATGTCCTTTAGTACCTTTTGGAAATCAACGTCTCAATTGACAAGTATAGATAAAATGTATTAATATTTTGACATAAATAAAAAAGAAAGTAGCAACAGACAGCAAAGTCTGTTGAGGTATTCCCACTTGGTTCTATTGAAAATGATGAAATGTTCATGTTATAGATGAAAGACGCATTTTTTATAATAAATCTCTTTATTTCAAGATTATTATATTTTATTAAAAACAATGAATAGGTATCGTTTATCATTTCGGTAAAACAATTCATTTGTTGAAAAAAACAGTATTAACAGTGATTTTAGAAATTAAATACACATTCGCTGAGTGATAAGACTATTTATTTATTTTACAGTCACATCAAATGTTCACATCCCCATAAACAAACTACTACTTTGAACTAAGGAACTACTAATTTGTTTTCATTGATAACACACTAAACTTAAACAAGACTCAGCTAGAGCAACATCATCGATTCACTTACACACTACAAACAAAGCAGAGAAAGAATTCCCTTCTTAAAGAAATTATGAATTAATATTGCACATTGTATTAAACATAATACAGTGAGATCAATATAGATCTAAACAACAAAATACCTCATCTCATAACAATTTCATATCCGTGGAAACAAATTCAGGAAAAAAAAAATTAAAACACCATCCATCTATTTTAAATAAGAGGTAAATAACTTCAAAAAACACTAGTTGAGCAGTAGTGCAAATATTTTATTGGCACTGAATTTAATTATATTGTACAGTCGTTAAGCTGCTATCTGGTGTCTGATTTTTTTTTACTGAAACGAAGTTCAATAAATAAATATTAGGCATATTAATTATTTTCGAAGTCTCTGGGACGAACCTCTCATTCAGGCAATTATTTTAATAGCAAACTAAATAAAATGTCAATAACTTCGACAATCGTATTGGAAGCAGTATACGGGAACCCAAATAATAACTTTTTATAAGAGCATAGAAGTACTGAGGAATCATAAAGAAAAGTGTGGTTCTTCCACCTGAGCCTCGACTCGATAAATCGATTTCTTAGCTAGACCTCTTAGAGCTAAGTAGCTGGCTAAGCAACAATATTCAAACTAGCTTCTCCACAAAGCAAGCCTAAAATCCTTTAAAGCTTGTGAATAATTAAAATTACCAAAGCTATTAGTTAATTTGATTAATGATATTCAATGATAAATAAAAAGAGGGTATATTCAATACAATGAGTCTTGACGAAAATTCATATAACGTAAGCTACACTCACCCAAAAAAGTTTCCATACACCCAAATATGATTGGATAAATGCAAATAAAGGAATAAGATAAATCTGCAACTTTTGCACTTACATCTGGACCAAAAATATTAAATTTGGATTTGTCAGAGAATATGGCCCTTTCCCAGAAATCTTTGGGTTTACTTACAAGCTCCTTGGTAAATTGCTGAATGGCATTCTTCTTGCGACTCGACCACTGTATCCTTCAGTTCTTAAAATATTTCGGCCTGTTTCTGGGTGGACTTGAATCCTTATAGTCACCATTTATTCTGATGGCCATTAAGGTTGCGGTAGTGAGAGGATTTGCGTGGACTTCCACCATGTGGTCTATCCTCCATAGATTTTAACCCTCTACGTCTTTTTAGTGCATACTGTACAGTAGCATGTGACTTATTCAATAGATGTGCAATTTTTCTTATAGATAAGCCCTGCGAACCAGAAGCTCTCTTAAATAAAAAAAAACGCGCATATTGAAAAGAAATCAGTATCTCGGGCACAAGTAAAGCTAATGCTGTAGGAATTAAGTATAGAGATAACTAAGATTTATACAGATAAGCCTGGAAAGACGGTCGTAGTACAACAAATAGGATTAATATTGAAATTGTATGGACATTTTTTTGGCCTATCATTAACAAATGACATCCTGCCTCCTGTAATATTAATGCTGAAATAAAAATAAATAAATATATTTTTTTATCTAATAATTTGTGCATTAGGTAATTTTCAAGTTGAAAATAAATAGCTCTGAAAATTAATAGCAAGATGTACGGAAACATTTTTGGGCAAGTATATATGTTTTTTTTTTGTTGTTTTTTTTTTAGGACGAAGTTCTATTCAAACTAAACTTGTATATCATCAAGGTAGGTATAATTATATATCAAGTGACGCGAAATATCATAATGTAAAATTAATAATATTATAAAAATAAAATGTAATAAAACAATCTGAGCGGAACGAAGGTACGGCACCGGAACCGATGGGGGCGTTGACAGTGAGTGGAGTAGACTTCAGGTCGCTATGGACATTTCCGGCCTGCGCATGCACCGCACCGCAGTCTCCAAATACCGAGCCAGATATTTATAATAGATTTATTGATGAGAAATTAATAACAAATTACTACTTAATTAATAATAAAAATGATATTAGAAACGCTCAACCAACAATCCGAACTCCGAGACGGAAAAAAAAATTAATAACTCCCGAGCAGCGGAATTCCGTTACTAAGCTCGTATTTATAAATACATAAAATGATTTTGGACTTCTTGGTTTCCGCGAACTCTTACTTGGTTTCCAATATGATTTATGACATTTTTTCATGCCCGTTTATACAAGCACAATACAATACAATTAATTTTGAAATCTATAAAATACTTTAAGGAAAGAAAATTTACAATATCAGCATTGAAGCCCTATCAGACTATTTTAATCAGAATGAAACCAACACGATATTAAAGCCCATTAAATTTTACATTGACATAGGAAATTTAATCAAAATCGTTAAACCCGTGTTTGAGAAATTCGTAAAAAGGTGAAAAATGCATGGTAAAATCAAGGGCGTATAGTTGTCTTAAATTTGAAATTTCTGTTTCATGGGCCTTTGCATTTTCGCACTGAATCACACGTGGACGGACTCACACACAGACCTTTTTGCGAAACTTGATCATTTGGACTCAGGGGACCCTAAAACATGCATTTCCGTTGATAACTGAAATTCAAAAATTTTCACGATAGCTATAGTTTCTCTTATTATATATTTCATATAAGGTTAGTGAAAGTAAAAAATAATCACAACATAAGCTGCTAATTGATATTTTAAACAAAACAAATATTTAACACCACGAGTTTTTGTCCTGAACAGAGAGGCAGGAACTACGCTTTCTTTTGCTGGGGGGTAGAAATTGTGATTAGTGTTCAGCAACCCAGCCAACTACCCTCCAAGAATAAAACCACCATTTCAAGTTTACACATAGCATTTTCCATTAAAACAGTACATTTTCAGCAATTCAAGAAAATATTTCAGTCCTTTGCCCCGAAATGTTCCCCCTCTTAATCTTATAAACAGGACCTAGCATAATACAATTATTCCCGAAAAAAAAAAAAAAAAAAAAAAAAATTCGATGTTTGGTTCAACCTCGTCCATCCTTTAAGGAGTAGCAGACTATATTTACAAATATGGTACACTTTTTCACAGCCTTTCAGAATTTGTGTATGAATAGATAGCAGAAAAATAAAATAAAAAAAGTTTTAATAAACAACATTGATAAATTAAAATCTGGAATTAGATGAGGAAGATGGTTGGGGGTGCGGTCATCAGAAAGTAGTACTTATTTTAATTGTGTGCCAACGTTTCGGCCTACATTGTGGGCCTTCATCAGGGTGACTCTGAGACGTCTAAATATTTTGAATCCAGTTTTGGTCTCCTTTTGGGTAAATTTTGTTATGGTATTTCGCAATAAGTTTCTGTTAGTGGTATTAAATATAGAAGATATAACTGTGTCGAGAACGGTTAAGTTATTATCGCTAATATAATTACTGAACAAAATTTGAAGGGTGGATATTTTATTATTTAAGAAATTTATCTGTAAGATCTGTCTCTGATTTTGATATTTAATATGGATTTATTAATTTCGGAACCAGTGATGCTAATTTGGGAGTAGGCGATTTGGAAATTATAATATGGTTTAAAGAATTTTCCATTAAAAATTGTATTGGATCGGTATTTTAAGAGGAAGATCCTATAAAATCTAGAATGAATGAATCCAAGCAGTAAAAGTTTTTCAGCTCATGAAAATCGGATGTTTTCAAAGCCCTCATAGAAAATTACAATTATGTTATATTTCCGTCTATAAAATAAATCTACAAGCTACAAAAATGAATTAAAAAATAAATAAATAAAAAACATACGAAATATGTGCAACCGTTATACCAACAGTGGTTATTTTTTTCATTTTAGAGTAATTATAAAAAGGTAATTTATAAAATAAAAATATATAATTATTACACCTTTGCCTCAAGAAAATTACGTAGAGTGATTAATTCTGATACGAATATTGGTATACCTTTTTAATTCTAGAACCATAACAGGTTGGAAACACCTGTCCTGTATTCTGAAACTTTCACTCGAACGCTATCTAACAGCACCTAAAGGTACTAAGATCTGAATGCGAATGAGGAAGGAATATAAGCATGAAATCAGGACTGAACAGGCTCATTTAGGGTTTCTACTTTAAACTATATTGTTCTAGTTTAGCCCTTGAAACAAAAACATATTATTAAAAGAGCAAAATATTTATAAAAAATATGTCGTTTTGGTTCAACTTATTTCGGTGTTAAATTTACACACTACAGTTTATCAGCTTAAAAATGGGAAAGAAATTTTTTTTTGTTTAATCATAAAGAAAATGCCCCAGCTAAGTTTAGGTAGAGTGAGTGAATGGTGAGTGGTTTCAATTAGTGGACTGATTTACAAGATTATCGAATTTCGTTTGTTTGTTCATCTTTTATATCGACATTTTTCGACTGTTTTAATAATCTTATTTCACTTACATTAATTGTTCAGGCTATACTTATTACTCCTTAACTATGCTTTTGATTTTTGCGGTTTCGAAAATGTAAAAGTGAACTTCTGTAATACTTTTCCTTTTCTTTTTTAATAATTTTCTTCTTGTGATTTAACGTAAATAATCCATACCTTAATGGTCCATAAAAAAATAATTAAATGAAACAGATAAAAAATATAATCGAAAGTACAGAATAATATATACATACAATAGTATAATAATATAATAAATGCCCTAAATATTTTCGTCAGGTAACTGACGAAGCGAGAAGCCACAACCCCATATGTTCAGCACCAGCATTTCCTGAATTCCAGCACGTCAATGCGGTTTTCATCGATACGATTTACTACCGAGGCCAGTGAGGTGTGTTTTTTAACGTTATATCACTTAAAGACAACTGCACATATCTACATAGAATATTCTTTCTTTTTATTCTCTAACAAAACATAAAATAACAATTTAACCACCCGCAACAGACTAATTTATACTTTCATTCCACTAAAATGAGAACAAACCAGACTAGGGAAACGAGTTTAAATCGAACCTTATTAAAGCTGAAGTTAAGATTAAACAATTAATCATAGAAAATATGAGGTAGTAAACAAAGAGACAGCCAGGTTGGGCGGACAAGTGTCACATTTAAGACAAAACTGTTTTCAATGAGATAATTAAAACATCACGCCTTCCTCAAATAGTTCATGATATTTATTTATTTATAAATTTGTAGAGATTCACTCTATTATTAGATACAACCAACCACTATCTAGTCCGAACCTTCAAAAATAATTGTCCAAATTTTGCGCACTGCAATTATTTTTTCCGCTAATTCGACAGTATAAAATCAACGCAGGTCTCTTTCACGAACATAATATATAAACGTATAAGAAAAAAAATTAATACAACACACGACTTCGGTCAACTTGTATTTTTACCCGTTTTTTTATCTTTGCTAACATGGTGATATGGTTTATCTTGTCGAATATACAAAACTAAAGATATCGGCATTTAAGCCGCGTCAAACGACGGTTTAATTAAAATCGTTAGAGACGTTTCAGAGAAAATCGTCAAAATGTACGAACTGTAACATATCAGGCATATAATACTCTAAAATAAATTTCAGTGTTATAAAATTAATCAATTTTGGTCTAGACTTATACCAGTACACACAGAACATTTTGCGGGTCAAACGGTCTTAGAGGACCCTAAAACGTGTATTTCCGGTAAAATCTAGAATTCGAAACTTTTCACTATCTGAATAATTTACAATAATTTATGTATACCTTACTACATATTTTATATGTAATCAAGTGAAAGTAAAACATTAGGAATCGACTTATAATTATTAATTTTGTCAATATTTTCATTTTAAGAAGATATTCGAATCACTTTTAAACAGCTGCCACACAAAAAAAAAAAAAGTGACACACGACTTTCACTTAACGCCGTTGTTAAAATCGAATAAAGAATTTTCAAATACAGTTAAAGATAAAAGTTAGTGAAACTAATAAATAATTAATTAAATTGAATTTATATAGAAACGTGTGTTTTATAAAAAATTCTATTACATAATTATCTAAAATAATCAGTTAGTTTTATTGGCTTTTCATCACTGTTTATTAACTATTACAAGCTCGTGTAAAAGATAATATTTTTTCTAAAATCTTTAACTTTCCAACGGTATATTATACATCTATATTACTGTTCTTATGTCCAAAAACGAAAAATTGCATTAAATAATATTTTTGCATTTATCTTTTTTAGTTAAATTTCGAATTCATTCAAATTATATATTTACGTTTTTTGTATCGTTGATAACACGGTATATTGTTATTTTTTTAGTATCTACAAAATTAAAGGTACTTTAAAGGAAGAAAATTTAAAATATCGGCATTTAAGCCCTGTCAGACCATTTAAATCAGAATGAAACCTACATGATATTAAAGCTCATCAACATTTTACATCAATATATAGAGTTTAATAAAAATCGTTAGAGCCGTTTTTGAAAAAAAATTGAAAAGAATTTCAGTTTCATAGGACTTCTCGTTTTAGCCCGGGACTTACCACTCATGGACACACATACGTTTTTGAGGGACTTATTATTTGGACTCAAGGGACCCACCCTTCATTTCCTGTAAAATTGGAATTCGAAAATTTTCACGATCGCAATACTTTCCGTTACTATATATTTTATATATAGTAAGTGAAAATATAAAGATTATTTCAATTTCGATAAGGTACGAAAGTAAAAATAAATTAATATTTTCGTTTAAATACAGTTACCGATGTATTAAGATCAGTAGTCCTAATCATTTAGTATCTGTTGTATTCTATATAAAATATATATCAAGAACATTTTAGCATTTAAACCTGATATTATTTCTTAAATAATAGTGGAAAGGAACAACGAATATATTTTTATCATCACTCATTGGGTCACCCATCGATATCTGTCTCCTTGGAAAAGAAACGAGAAGGGAATTAGGGGGGAATAAAGCCACCCTGAGAGGTCTGAAGGAGAAGAGAAAACTCGATAAGGGGAAACAGCAGATGACAATCCGATGACGCTCATTGGAAAGGTCAACCCAAGCACTCTATAGCAGTGAACTTTAGGAACCCCCTTTACTCGAAAAATAATCGATCCAGAAGGTTAGGCAGCTTCATACTGTTACATCTTTCGAGCTAATTAAAAAGTAGGTGCGTGCATAACACAATTTTTACTTGCTACCTAACTCATAACAAACAAAAAACATTGATTTGACGTACCGCCAATATTTATAATAGAAATATTTTATACGTAAGATTCGGAGCGAACTTTTCTCATATTAATAATAATAATAGTGGTATAATATTGTATGTAAAATATATTTTTTTAAAATAAACTATAGCTATAAAATTCTTACGACTAACAATGATGCGAAATGGCTTGGTTAAAACTTTGTGAATTCGGCATTAAACCAAAGTCAGACTATTTCCAAGAGGATAAAACTTAATACACAGAAGTAATGATTTTAATAGTCGAAATTGTTAGAGCCATGTCATATTTAAATCTTGAATTTCAGAAACTCCACACATCCATATTCGTAGTTCTCTGTATGTGAACGTCCCAGCATTCATTCAGGAGTTAAGTCGTGTTATTAATTTTTATGACGGAAATAAGCTTTGAATACGTTTTTAAAAAATAGAGTCCGTGGCTAATTTCACAGTTAGGAAAGTTATTTTTGTGTTTCCTAAACGGCGATATTTCAAGAAAAATTACGGCTTTCATAAATAGACGGAGGGGTTTTAGGACGAAGAAACTTGCCCTATAGAAGTTTACTTTTTCCCGCGAAGTCCATTACCCAACAAAATAGAGAAAATAAGAGAGGCTTTTTCCCTCCCGCCCGTTTCGAAAACTGTTACGACAGTTGAGAAAAACTTGTTCCTAATTCAGTAGGCAATTTAACTATTTGCAAAATAATTTACAGCTTTTGAAAATTATTGTGAAATTGTAATTTTTAAGGAAAATATGAAACACATTTTGAACCCAAATTTAAATCTTACAGATTAAAAAACAAAACAATTATTACGGTTGTATTCCAAAAGGTAATAAAAAATAGTATTAAAATTAAAAAAAAAAAAAAAATTGAAACGACCCGACCCAAAACATTTGAATATTAACGTTTTAATTTTTAATACTAGTATAAAATAAAGCATAAATAAACGGAGGGATTATAGGACGAAGAAACTCAAATAACAGTAGTATTGTAATTTTTTTTTTTCCTAAACATTTAAATTACTATGAATCAGATGTTTATTTTAGCTGAAACTGTAGTTACAAACACCTCTGAAGATTTTCATTTTTATCCTCTGTATTAACGTACTTTAAACACCTGTCTGTATTACTTTTACTTACTATATATAGTAAGAAAAAGTATTGCGATCGTGAAAATTTATGAATTCCAGTTTTCAACGGAAATACACGTTTTAGGGTCCTCTGAGTCCAAGAAGGAAGATGCGAAATGCTCGGGTCTGTTCAAATTCTGGCAGGACGGAATAAAAAAATAACTCGAAATTTATCAACATGTTATAGATCAAAATGAGGCATATATAATTGATTAAAAATATTTACAAGAATCTGAAGTTGTTTTTCTTAAAAACGTATAACTTATTTTACAAACCAATATTTCCAAAGATCCACGAAAAAGATTTGTTTGGTTTAGAAACTCTACAAATTAAAGTACGGATTTCTATTAATAATTACTTTAAATTAACTTCTTTCATCAACAACATGAAAATAGGGCTAGATGTATTAACAAAAATGCAGGAATCATGAAAACTAAAATAAGTATAAGGACCAACAAGGAAAAACAAATTCACTAGCCCAACAATCTATTAATTTCAAGGGTGATAGAAATAGCTTCAGTGGACAGAATTTTATTCGAATTTAATCAAAATGTAGAGTACCAAAGGCTGCCAACCTTCAACTAAACCCGCCTAATAAACACATGCTGTAATTAGCTCTTGCTCATACAGTGTTACCTTTAGAAGGTCGAATATTAATGTTGCGGAGTGGAACGAATCGGTTATTTACGAGGGGAGCAGAAAGGAGTTACGTTTTACTGAACTAATTTGCAACTAAATTAAACCAAAACATGCTTCAGTAATAAATGTAACACCATTTACAGGCGAATTGAGGCGAACTAAATATCGGAGGCTGCATTGTGTCATCCCTCTGACGTTACAGCAGATATTAATCGTTATTATTTTATGTTCTCACCAATAATGTTTTCTTTTTAATTTCCTAAATCAATATAATTAAGAACTGAAAAAATTAAACAGCTATCTCGAATATTGTACAAAAACGTTACTTTGTCGAAAAATTGAAAAAAAAAAAAAAAAAAAAAAAAAAAAAAACTGAAGTCTGCCACACCGCTTATGTGAGAAGAAAGATAGTAAGAGAATTTTTATTAAAAAAAAAAAAAAAAAAATTGGCAATAATCACAAAGATTTTATTTGCCAATACTTAACAGAAAAAATATTTGATTCATTCAATTTGAGTTTGTATGCTATAGAATACACAATATATTCCTAGAAATAATACCATTTTTAAATTTTACCAAAAACACAGCTTTACGACTTATAAGCAAATCATACTTTTCCTATTCTTTTTTTTTTTTTGTGTGTGTTTTTTTTTTATACATACATTATAAATGGGTAGCTATAAAATTGTTTGTTTCTTCATTTATTTAACGTCATTTTATGTTATTGTGGCTAATCGGACGATGCTACAGTGGGAGTCCTGAATTTTGCCTATACAGGTTTTATTAGGATAGGGATCTATAACGACCCATTGAAAAATCCTAGAACCACTTATGGGTTTGAACCCGTGACCTTTGGCATAGAAAGCTGTTAGGCTAGCCACCCTGCTACAGGTGATTCCATAACTATACAATATTCAAGCATAAGATGTTATGACAACGAGATAACAGGCACCAGAAGCCCAAACCTATTATTATTAAAAATCATAGAAGTTTACAAATAGGTTTTTCCATACACAAGTTGTACAACTTAATGCGGAATCAATTCGCAAAAGATGCATCCTTTTTTTAATTTAATTTTATTTATGAATATTGTTTTTAATGTTCTATTTAAGCCTATGTTTTATTCAGAGATATTTATATGACATTAATAATTTCACTTTAGTAAAACCTAATACGTAAATACTCAACCCTTCCTTAGGGGATAAGTTCACAGGAAGTAATGAGAATGGAAGGCTAATTATCCAAGTTAAGCGGCTTTGGGACAAGCATAAATCAGTTCTTTTCTAAATTATAATAAAAAAAACTTTTATTAAGATTACATTTCAAACTAGGTTTAAACTGGGTTGTAGGTAGTATTCCCAAGAAGAAAATAGAGGTAACCACATAATATATGAATATTTAAAACAAGGAAATTTTCAAGAAAATGATATATAATACATAATATGCAGTTGAAAGTTGTAAAAATACCAAAACTTGAACGACCTTGCGAGAGACTTCAGTAAAAGTAAAGTCTTGAAATTGGAGAGGGATTATATTATGTTGAGCAATGCATTCCAAATGCCAGATCCTTAAATTATAGGTTGTCAACTAAAAGTTTCCCAAGCTAACCTACCATACTTGGTGCCGTAAAAGTATCTAATTAATTGCTGTTAAAATTTCATAATCAACGATTTTTTTCTCTTAAAACACCAACTTTTAAACCCAATGGCATCAAGGACAAAACTCCATTAAACATTTTACGTAGATTATGTGCAATGAAGAATACATCTGACTATTTTACAGGATATTTCTACATCTCTCACTAATAAGTCAATTAAGGCATAATTATACAAGACTAACATAATACGAGGGTTAATAAAAAAAAGAAAAAAAAAAAGCATAGGATATCATTACCATTCGTGGTTGGTATACAATTTTTAATGATGGAGTTCATAATCTCAGTGAACCCTAAGGCTGGGCTCAATGCCAAGATAACCAGTTCAGATTAGAATGTACGTTCAGTTAGTTGCGTTAAAATATATATTAACCTATTCAGAAACTGTTCAGATATTTTTCAAAATTAAATTAAGTGTAGATTAACAAAAAAATAAAATAAATAAATATATTAGTTTTCAATCAACAAAAATTAAAACAGAATCGTTAAGACTGAAGGATCGCATTAGTTCTAGGTAAAGTTTATTTAAAGATAAGTTAAGAGTTTATTATTAGCCTAAATTTAGCAAAAGTAATAGTTAATAACATAACTAAAAAAAAAATACAAGTTATTAAGAACGGGTTTTTCATGTACCAAATTATGAATATAAAAGTAAAGATTTATGATTAAACTTAAAATACCGAAAACACCAAATAATAAAATTAAGGTAAAATATATAATACGGAAAATTCCATAAACATAATGTTACAGTGCTATAAATGTGTCTTAAACAATTTATGAATGCTTTGCTTAAGAGTATAAAAGCGGGTTACATACTCTTGTCCCAAATTCCCCCCCCCAAAAAAATTATTTTTTTAACAATTTAGGCTACCAAAACTTCCATAATATTGTCTTAGAGAAACATGGTAATTATTTTTTACTTTTTATACATATAGAGAAAGCTAAATGTTAGAAATCAAATACGACCTTACAGAACGAAAAGATTTACTGAAAATAAAACCATACTATCAAAAAATATAACTATAATGATCTGAAAATATAAAACATGCTAATCTAGGGTTTCAGTTGTTCTTTCCCACTGATCCCACATGAAGCTCGATTTTAAAGAGTTTTGACTATTTCAAATAGTATATGGACGATATACATGTTCACTGCACATAAAAAAAAAAAATCAGTGTCGTCAGTACGTTAATTATTATGAATTCGAACAAAACCTCGGACGTTTTACTTTCAGAACTTAGTATTAAAAAAAAACCGTGAATCTATAACCCTTGAAGTGTCTTGAGCTCAGTATAGGTAGAGATTCTCACTGTTTCAGGGCCAATGGCCGAGCAATGAGGTGATTAGGTCGAAATCACACTCAGCCCATTTTCAGGTACCACTTTATAGAGGCTGGGTGTGACCAAGAAGGGTCTCCATACCCCAGGGTCGCTCCACGGCAGAAACAACAGAATTTAAATAATATTCTGTTTCAACATGAATTCGAATCCAGGACGTGGAGACTAGTTGACAAGTACCCTATCTATTCCACGCCGTTTCAATTACTTTAATATTAACATCAATATATCTCCTGCCATAGCAGAGGAAAGCTAGAGATTAATTAGATGTCCACCTGATTCAAATCAAACGACTTCCACTAAACGTCCTGTTCTATTGAGGTGTTGAATCAGTGAGGAGAGCTGTCGCCATTACGAGAGCAACAAACGGCTATTGAATCCCGTTTAAGCGGGAGCAACTCAATGTCTTTCATGTTAAGCAGACCACATCAGTCTTGTAATTAATAATAAAAACGGAATCGATTTGTTCAAAAATATCTAACCATATAACTGTTCATAAAAAAAAAAAAAAAAAACCAAATGTTTTTCTTTACTTATATTGACCTGCTGATTAACAAAATTCAAGGTTCTTTAGAACAAAAAATTCTAAAGAATGTTATTTTAAGCCTTAAAATCAGGATATTTTAAAAGGTTAAAACGCATGAAATTTTAGCCCATTTATATTTACAAAAATATATAGAGTTTAATTATAATCGTTGGAGATATTTTCAGTTTTGTTTGGTAATAAACCCAAATCTCTATTATGTATCTTTTAAATGCGCAGTGTTTCAATAGTGGACATATTATAACTTCATTAGTATGGGAATATAATAAAAAGGAAAGCACATAAATAGGAGCAGTGTTATTAATTGACAAAAAAAAAAAAAACAGCCTTTCTACGCCTAAGATCACAGGTTCAAACCCGGTAAATGATCTTAGGATTTTTAAAGGGAGTAAAAACTTACATATGTCAAAGTTAATTGGCTTATAACGACATCCTGTTAACTTTTATATCTTATTTTACTGCATATCAACCTTTTTGTAAAATCTTGCGCTATCCAACGTTATATTATACGTCTATCCGTATATCTATCGTATAGGGTTACCTGCAGCATGGTGGTTGGCAATAGCCTCCTATGCCCAAGGTCCTGGGTTCAAACCCGCAGGTGGTCCTAGGAATTTTTAATGGGTGTAATCAATCCTAAGATATGCCGTCCAGCTAAGGGGGCGTAAAATGGTGGTCCCGAGTTTTCGCGATGTCAGGTACTCGTTAAAGATCTCTATCCTAATTAAACCTGGATAGGCAAAATTTAGGACTCCCACTGTAGCATCGTCCGACTAGCTATAGCAGCATAAAGGAACTAAATAAATATAAACAAACTAATATAATAAAAAACTATATGCATTAGAAAATCAAAACGAGATATATTACTAAACCGGTTATATTCCGTCACACAAAACCTAAGAGGATGACAACTCATTCAAACAAAACCTCGCATTGGATCAATGCCCTCGAAGCACTAGAGCAGAATCGAAGCAATAGAAGCAGGGATTGAAGCCTTGCATATACCAGGTCTGCTGTATTCCAATATACACAGGGTCCGATGTAGGTCAACATATAGACAATCAAATCCCCGAAGCAGACTGATTCATGTTTATTGTTTGACAGTAAGAAAATGCATAAATTTTCTTTTAATTGATAAACATTAAATCTCGCAAAGAATCAGTACATGTCCAATATTAAAATTAATATATATATATATATATATATATATATATATATATATATATATGTATATATATGCGCACAATTATGTATTTATTTAAAGACGACGTCCGCATGGCTTTGGCCTTGGGGATGGCACACATGGTAAGGTAAAAAGGTCGGATGAAAAATAAAAACGCTGCAAAGTATTACACAAATAACAAATTATTTCCAAATAACAATATTAGGGTATAACTGTTTATATAGCTGTTGATAGGCAATTAAGTAATATGAAAAGCAATAATTCAAAGGATAATATCATTTCACTACTGCTGATTTCAAAACGCAATATCTAAGCTAGTTGTTAACCAATTTCAATGATTCTTTTTTCAATTTGTCAAAAATTTAATTCTATATCAATGGCACTGAAAGCACAACATTGGTATTTGTTCATTTATTAATTAGGAGAAACGGATTTTTTTTTCGTTATTCGGATTCTACGCATCTAGAAACGTAAGCTCTCAAATTTTGAGCGGTGGTATTTTTTTTTTTTTTTTATATATATTTTTTGTGGCATTGGTTACTGAAAATTTAATCTCCCCATCTAAAGAAAAACTTAATTGCAAGGTATTTCAGTTGTAAACCTTTAGGAAATAATTCCCTAAATAATGGTAAAAACTATGTCAAAATCTGTCGCATGGTTCAGGAGATTGGCTGAGATTATATATAATGTTGAAAATATCATTAAATTATGAAATTTTTCAATATTTATAAAAGAAAGTGCTATTTTACTAAATTTTCTGTTCACCGCGGTATCTCAAAAATGACTATGGTTGTGAAGCTGAAACTTTTTCTTCGTTCGGAGATTCGTCTTGACTGGGTTAGGGAAAAATTCGTCCTTAAAATGGTTGAGATCAAATACATTTCTAAAGTCTTTATAATAAATATTTTTCGAATAACTCAAAAAGTTATACATCTGCAGAAAAACTAAAATAACTCATTTGGAAGGTCCTAATCTGCACAATTTCTGCGAAGACACTTAGCACATTAATTCAATTGAAAGCTCTAACTTATTGAGTAATTATGATCGTTCCAACGTATTCCTGTATGTTGAAAATTTCACAGAATGAAATTAAGATCTGTCACCAAGTGATGACGTTATTTAATATGTAGTGGAAAGAGTAACTAATTCAGCGGTAGTGAAGTTACTCTCATCACATACTTGTATAAATTAACAATTAATGAAGTAATCAAGAGCAAAACCGAGGGTCGCAGCTAGTAGTTATAAAACGGCTAGTATAAAACAATGCTCTAAAATGTCTAACTCTGATTAGTAAGAAATAGTTCCCTTAGAAGATTGCCACTAAAGCCAGAGTAATTAAGTTTGATGTCTGAAACCTAATCCAACTTGAATTATTTCAGTTAATAAGAGAATTGTCACTTACACTACAACTTGCTCAAACTCAGTTTTCCTAGGCTATAAGTATCCATCAACCAATCTATCATTTAACTACCCAGTGTATTGGAGACATACTGCTCTAAAGAAGTATGGCAAGGAAATCGACTCAATAAAAATAAAAATTAGGGAGATTTTAGTGGAGCGAAAAACCGAAAAAAGGTGTAAGTAACGTAACCGCTTAGTTCAGGAAAAAAGAATATACATATATGACATATTTAATTACCTATATCCATCTATAGGATATGGAAATCCATGGAATAAGTTGGTTAAGTCGAAAAATTGGTTCTTCTGAAACTCCCAAACCTTCTGCAAATTTAAGAAATTTCTCTCAATCAAATTTCAATAACTAAGACTTTATGGGAGATTTTATTTAGAGTTTTCCCAACACGTTTATCATTACATACTTTTCTATTTTCATTTTAATTTCTAAGATATAATGGACAACTCCACAAGTTTCTTTCTATCTGTCGTTTATTTCGGGTAATACTTCATTGAAGATTATAGATTCCATGATTTTTATCCCACCTCTGACATCATTAAAGGTATCCGATAGTTCAAACAACATTTATTTTCACAATCAATATTTAGCCTTATTGTCTTAATCTAGTTCCTTAATTACCCACCTTCTATATTAGCGCCCGATTTTTCTTTATACCCCCTTCCTTTTTTTTTGTTTTTTACTCACCTAACAATATTACACCTATTCAACTTTTTATACTAATATTTAAACCTCGTTTCGAATATAACCAGTGTTTTCCCTGTAAATAATTGTATTAAGTATTAAAAAAAAATTATTTTATGCATTTGTTTAATATTTACTTTAATACCATTGTTGGGGAGCGGCGTGGTCTAGCTTGTCTAGTGGTATAGCTGGTCTAGTCTACTGTGCTCCGGGTCCTGGGTACGAATCCCGGTTATGACAGAATATAATTTATTCTGTTATTTTAGCCGGGGGCGACCCTAGGGTATGGAGACCCTTCTTGGGCAGACCCAGCATCTAAAGTGGGTACCCGAAAATGGGGAAAAAACCTGGCGGCTGAGCGTGATCTCGGCCAAATCACCTCATTGCACGACCGTTGGCCTAGAAACAGTACGAATCTCTATATGTACTGAGTCCAAGACCCTTTATGGGTTGTAGTGGCACAGGTTTTTTTTTTTTTTTTTTAATACCATTGTTACCGCCAACTTTAGTTCATCATTTCCCCACCCCGGGCGCCATTATTGCTCCATTGTTTCGACGCTCTCCTTCCAAGGCCCTGAAGAAGGCCTATAATTTAGGCCGAAACGTCAAGTTTATACTTCATTGTTTGTTCTTTTGACTGCACCCTGAACTAACTTCTCGCATATATACACTCAGTCAACCATTCTCACTTCACGATAACTAATTTTTAAGTTACTAACTTCTTGGCAGTGTTTAAAAGCTTAGAACATTTTTTTTTTAAGATTTTTATTTTTCAATATATTTTATTTTTTACAAACGGCCACATGCCTTGAACTTTATACATGTTGTGGTAATTGCAACAATTGCATGTTACTTTTAAGTTATATTTACAGAAGGGGTTAGTGGTAATTGTGGCCTATGTAACTTTTGAACAGTAGGAAAAATCTGAAAACAAAAACCTACAAAAAAGAAAAAAAGAATTTAAGTAAAAACAAAATAATTAAAGTAAAACAAAACATAACAATATTTTGGTTATATGCTAATATATATATATATATTTTTTTTTTACATTTTAAAATTAGTCTAGTATTACATCTTTTGTACGTTTATGTACGTAACGTTTCAGGGTTTTCTTGTCGTAATCGCCTATTTTTTGAACTATTGTCACTAGCAGGAGTAAGAAAACAGAAAAGTTGTGCCAGCGAGTAAATATATTTTTTTATCGACGGGAGTTGTAAATCCGATAGCATGATTGTGATTCGCGTATAACGAGGATAGTTATTAACGATGCGCATGCATGTGTTCTGCACCACCTCCAATTTCCGATAATTGGAATGACATGTGTACCTCCAGACTGGGGCAGCGTAGGTCAGAATGGGACGAATGACAGTTTTGTAGAGAATCAGTTTGTTATTTGATGATATTTTTGAGTATATATTGAAGTATGGGGAAGCTTAGAACATCATCTTGATACACACGCCTTAGAAGAAACATTTCGAACTAACAAACTAACCCTTAGCAAAGATACAAAAATACGGGAAATTTTGGTCTAATCGTTCAGTTAAAATATATATCACGAAATTTAAACCAACCTCAGAAAAAATGTGGAATTTTGGGTATTATTAATTTAAAATATATTAAAACTTAAGTTAGATAAGTAATTGGTTTTAAAGGTGTAGTAACGTGTAAATTAGACAATGTTACGTCTGAAAACTTAAAGAGAAATTTTCTCTTCTTTGATTCAGTATTCCTAATTTTTCTGTGCGTGCACATCAAGTAGAATATATTAGAGTTTTTCAGATGAAAACCAGGCAGACGAGAAAAAAACTCAAAGTTTGATTTTCCTCCCTAACCGTTGAGAATAGAACTATGGGTCACATGAACTTTTTTGTAGCTCTTAAGGTCTTCATTTCTAGTATTGAAAGGGAATAAGCATAATATTATGAGAAAATTAAACTGTCAGGTAAAAGATAAAGAAAATGAGATTGCGATTAGATACGGCTATAGACACCAATATTATTGGACAAATATGACAGGTTTTAGTATCAACCAACTGCATTATCTAATTTATCAACAACTTATTCTAATTATAATAATTCAGTCTTTTAGAAATAAGACAAAAGAAAACTAGCGAGAAGCTGGTTAGAATTTTAAATACTTATCTATATAAATATAAAAATGAATCGCCTTTTCCCTTGGTCATCGCATCACTAGAGTACGGCTTGACCGATTTCTCTAATTTTTTTCATTTTTTTTTTTTTAACGTTTATTTTAGTCAGGAGAAGGATCTTATGAAAGAAAACAAGACAAACGTTACTTGGGTGAATAAGTTTTTTTTTTAATTTTTTAATTTTCTAAGGAGTGAACCTATTTTACTCATATGTGAAAGTGAAACCCCTATTTCCTTGTTCGATCGCATCACGCTAACGGTTGACTATTTAATAAGACATTCAATAGGACATCAGTTCATAGGTTATAGTATTCAATAAAAACCATATGTTATGAAATGATGAAACTTACCAAAACACTATTAATAATTATACTTAATAAATTAGTATAATAATTTTGATGAATTTAAATAGTTACTAATGCAAAATTATAAGAAAGGGGAAGTGATAGCCTAACAATTTATTTAAGCTAAACAATCTGATAATAACTTACGCGTTATAAATAAGAACATTTAAAAATGTGTTAATGATAATAGCCAATTACAGATCCCTTAATAGTATTGGGCTAACATATTTATATGTATCCTTCGTATAGTTATGGATTAAGTATTCATTTGATTATAAGAGTAACAAATATTACATTTTCAAGTTTTATCGGCACAAACAAGAAAATAGGGAAATAGATTTAATATTAGTATTAAGGAGATTAAAAGTAAAGTGTTTTATTTTTCATTCTATGAAAAGTAGCAATAATCACATACCATTCAGTAGTGGCGCTTATCATCGCCAAATTTTAATACGATTTAATCAATAAAAAAAAAAGGATAATAATTTAGTAGGTTCGAATTATGGTATTTACATCAAATAAACTAATCAGCAGCTTCTGTTTAAGGTTAACCTCTATAAAAAAAATCATGCATTGCTTCATCAGCCAGATTTTTGGTATCCACATGAAAATAACTAATACTAAGGAATAGTTACAAAATCATTAATTAATAACGTTATACTTAGAAACCTAATCAATATCAAATTTCAAAAGATACTTAGTCGCTTTGAGACCAATTTAATCCAGTCAGATTATTCCAATTACGCTGGGGGTTGAGATTATTAGAAGTCTATATAACCGAACAATTAACAGAATGAATATTGCGCAACAATAATGATAAATTAAGTACGGTGGCATTATTTGACATTACATTACCAACACAAGTCTTTACATTTATCTAAAGTAGGATTGAGAGAAAAAAAAATAATTAGCTCCATTAAGATACCTTCTTCTAAAAAAAAATTGTAGGTGAATTTCAATATTACTAGCCATAACTTAATGACAACATTGTCTCATAATTTATTACCAAGAATATTAATATCAATTTATTATCGACAGTAAATTCAAATTGGATGGAATTGTTTACGTTCCAATTGTGGCTAATAATAAAAATTTACCGGATATTCAGCTGTACGACATACTTGTATTTTCGAAAAACATTTGAAAATTAAATTGATAAAACAGCAATTTTCAGTTATTTACTTCATAATTGGAAAACGAACCTCAACAATGAATAAATAAATAAAATTTAGTGCTAAGAATCCTTGTTGAAAATTCATTAATAAGTGCCAAAATCAGTGCTAACAAAACCTATGTTAGTCTATTAAAATGTATAAAATACATCTTATCAGCTTGGTGTAAAGTGATGTGAATAAATAGATGCTAGCAGCAAATAAAATTCACACTACAATATTACGATTGAAACACCATAGAGATAAATGGATAACTGTTTTGAAAACAAATTATTAGTAGCTACTATGACTAAAATTGATTATATACAAAGTAAGCGATGCTCACAAAAACTATGAGTTAAACGCAGTTTATAAAACTTGTGATAATAGAAAAAAAATCGAAGCCTCAGAACAATAATATCAAATTCTTTTCAAAGTACATTAGGTATAACAAATTGAGAAATAATTAAGTTAATAATTTTTTCCATTGAAACGATTCATTCAGGGCTTTAGAAAATAGATAAAAATAAACATGATCTAGTATAGCATGTTTTTTAACAAATTCCAAATAGCTGAAATCACTTTTTCTTTCTGATCCATTGAGAAAGATTATTGTCTAACCAGAATCTTTCTCTTAATCCTTCATTTGATGTTTTGGTAAAGCATCGATTTATTTTTATCTATGAATATAATATAATAAAACGTTTAATTAAGTACACATCCTTCATGATTTTTGAATTAGAATTACATCTATGAAAAAATGTTCATAATAAACAAAACATGTCAAGCAATCTAGCTCTAATAAAAAAAAAGGATAATATTACTGCTTAAATTGTTGCTATACCAAGATAAAGAATTATAAACACACACAAATATATCGTCACACCCATACAAGTACACACAACTGGCACACTCGGGAGTCTTGCGGCGATGGTGGAGGTCTTAATAATAGATATATTTCTATTTCGTCATGAATAAATTAAAAAAATTGTTTATAGAAGAAGACAGATGAGAATTGAAGAAGAGGCTAGCTGTACTTACTGGAGCCAGCTCTCCGGCGACCGGGGTTCTACTGGCAGTCCGCCTCCCGGTATCGACTTGCCCGCCCCCACCACCTCCATCGGGGACGGCATAACCACCTCCAGCTTGCCCCTCAGTCCGAACCTTCCGATTCAATCCGATGTGGAGGCCATGGAACGGAATCGATAACTCCAAGAAAATGAGTTCCTTGAAACAGTTACAACCTTCTTCAAGAAGTCTCAGGTCTCCGAGATCTTAGACCGCACAGGAGCATGACTCTTTCGCCGAATCCGCAACGGTCGTATTCGTAATGGCTGATCCCGGCGAAGCGGAATTTACATTTTGACACCGAAATTTTCAGTCCAATCTTGCACAAAACGAATTATTTAAAAAAATGGCGGGTAGCCATACCAAGGTATCGAGTTAGACATACAAAGCCTAATAATAGCGAAAACTAACACATGACTAATGAGACAACTGGTATGATTTGAGAAAGGAGGTTATACAGCGAAAACATTGGGTAGAGTATTCTTTCACCAGTTTTCTTCAAGGGCTGGCTTGAACAGGAAACGATGGAAGGGTAGATAGCAGGAATCACTAAGGTATAGGTTGTGCTATTACAAAGATTAATAATTATTTCCATTCAGTTATCATCTAGAAGTAATGAATTTTCACTCATGATTGTTAACGAAGAAATATGAATAGAAAGAAACATTTTCAATGCCTGAAAATTTAATTGACTCCTACTCTCTAACCTATATTGCATTGATGGTCCCACAACCAAGAAAATTTAAGTAAAAACCTGCGTCACTCCAGTTAAGACTAATTGGATAATAACATCAAATATTACTTTTCAAAAAATCCTATATCATTGTTTTGTTTTTTCTTATCCTCCAACTTTATTTACAAAATAAATACACAAACATTCTATGTATATACAGATACAATGGTATATACAGTCCACGGCTCAGGCCTCGTATTGCCCGTTGGCACCTATATCATTGAATATTATTTTTTTATTTTAAATCTACACGATATAGTTATAAGAACGGGAAAGTATTATGATCGTGAAAATTGTCGGTACAATTTAAAAATTTGCTCAGTATTGTTAGAAACATATGATTTAGATTAAATAATATAGCAATATAAAATTGTTACATATAATTATCAGTAATAATTTTATGCTCTATTGGTCACTTTACTTTTTACAACTTTTTATGTAACATAATATTTTTTCTAAACTTTTTAGCTTTCCAAGGATCTATTATACGTCTATATTACTGTTCTTAATATCAAAAAAACAAAAAATACAATTAAAAACACTTAAGTTGGTTATAACTTTTATATTTAGCCGCTTTTTATCAATCCCAATAAGATGATGTGGGAAACGTTTTGGAGTATATAAAATTAAAGGTACTTTAGAGGAAGAAAATTTAAAATATCGCCATTTAAGCCCTATCAAACTATTTCAATCAGAATGAAACTCATATCATATTAAAGCACATTAAATTTCACATCGATATAGGAAGTGTTATCAAAACGGTTACAGCCGTTTTTGAGAACTTCGTAAACAGAAGCAAAATGCATGACATAAAATAGCTCCTCCGGTCAGCCGATTTTAGTGAAAAGTGGCTGTAACATCTCGGGGGTATAGTCGCAAATACGAAATTTCAGTTTCGTACACTTTTAAGTTTTCGTGCTGGACTTACCATGCATACAGACCTTTGTGTGGGACTTAGTTATTTGGACTCGAGGGACCTTAAAACGTGTATTTTAGGTGAAAACTGAAATATTTTTGACACTCATTAAAGCTAAAGCTTTAATTTAAGGCCTTAATAAACACAACAATTCGGAACATGAAATATATTTATCTCCATATAAAATTAGACAACAGCCAAAGAGAAGCACTGTAGTTGAGAACTAGAAAAACAATCAGTTATTCACAACTGAAGTAGTTAACTAAGTAAATGATAATATCTCTAGACATACGAGAGTAAGAAGTAAGCAGAGAGAAATATGAAATAGTTCAGAAACGGCAGATAGATATCACTGATAAAGCAATGTTACTTTCACTTGCCTGTATATGAAATATATAGTAAGGGGAAATTTTCAAATTCCAGTTTTCGACGGAAATTCAGGAGACCCTGAGTCCAAATAACCAAGTCCCGAAAAAAGGTCTATGTCTGTGTGTGGGTGGTTAAGTCAAGTGTAAAAACGAAAAGTCGTACGAAAAGGAAATTTCATATTTAAGACAACTATACGCGCGAGATGTTACAGCAACGTTTTCATCAAAATCAGCTAACCAGAAGAGACACTTTATACTATGCATTTTGCACTTTTTTACGATTTTCTCAAAAACGGCTTAAACGATTTTGATTAAACTCCCTGTATCGATGTAGAATTTAATTTAATATCATTTAAGTTTTATTTTGATTGAATTAGTCTGACACGGCTTAAATGCCAATATCTTAAAATTACCTTTAATTTTGTACTTTGCAAAAGATTAACCATATCATCTTAATGACATTGATGAAGGACGGCTAAATATGCAAGTTGGACGAATTTGATGACCAACTAAAGGATAAAAGAGAAAAACTATTGTTGTATGTATTTTTTTTTTTTTTTAATATTAAGAACATTAATATAAACGTATAATATACCGTTGAAAACGGTGATGAAGTGACGAATAGGGAATAAACTTATTACTGATTAACAATTTAATGTAGTTATATTGTTTAATCTAAATCATGTGTTTCCAACGAAAATAAATACACGTTTTATTTGAAACAACTTAAAATATTTCTCAAATTGAAGTATATTTATTAGTTTTTAACTTGATTTTAACAGTCGAGGTAAGTGAAAGTCGTATGTTGCCCGCACCAGATTTTTTTTTTTTTTCAACAATTATTATTCTGCATTATGAAAAATGTTAACAAGCAGGTTAGAAAAAAAAGTAAAGCAAAAACAAAACTCGAACAACTGCTATCGACTAACACAGTTTATCTTCTACTCAAGCTCGAATAACGATCAAACCGAGCGTGAAATTATTCACACTGCTAAGAAGGTAAGTTTCTAACTTTTTAGAAATATTTATAACAGTATAGATGTATCACTATGAATATTTCATTCTCACTACTACAGGGATCTTCAACCTACGTTACGCGAGCACCTCTGATTCGGCGAACTAAAGTTTTATTTATTAAATGTGAAATTTATAAGTTGCTTGAGGAAACATCGAACGTACGCAAAAGCCAACGCAATAGGGAGTAACGCATCAGTTTAAAATGAGATATGTAAAAGATCGTAGGATAGAGAAATTCGTGAAAATTCGATGGAAATAAGAATATTTAGTATTTTAAAAAATTAGGAGAAAGTAACTATAACCTTTTTTTTTTTATTTGTCCAATTTAAAGAAAACAACAAATGGGTGATTGTTTTAAAAACTAAAACAGGTTTCTAAATTGGGCACATCTTATTTCCAAATATTATATTTACCTATGTTTTTATGTATATCTATAGATTTAATGTTTGCATCGCAACTCATATACGGCAGACCAAAATGTTTGGGAGATCGCTGAACGATATCATAGTTTGTTTATTTACTTAACGTCATTTTATACTACTGTGGCTGATCGGACGATGCTACAGTGGGAGTCCTAAACTTTGACTATTCAGGTTTAATTAGGATAAAAAAATTTTTGAAAATTCATAATAAAATTTATTTTATTTATGGTTTTATATTTACGAAAGGATAGAGAATAACTGGTCAAAAAATCACGAAAATCAAAAATGTCGAGCGGCAAGGTTTGGACGATTTCGAATGGATTGACCCTTTTTCATTTAACGTCACTTTATACTGATGTAGCAAAGCGGGCCATGCTACAATGGGATTTCTAAATTTTGCCTATCCAGGTTTAATTAGGATAGGGATCTTAAACAAGTATCTGGCATCGTGCAGGCTCTGGACCACCTTTTACCGTCCTCTTCGAAGGACGGCATAACTAAGTATTTTTTACTCCCATTAAAAAATCCTAGGACCACTTGCGGGTTTGAACCCGCGATATTCGGCATAGGAGGGTGTTATGCTAGCCACCCAGCTACAGATAATTTCTATACATCTATATGTCTTTTCTTATGTTAAAAAAAAATAATAAAATAAAAAAATACACACAAAACTATTTTTGCTCAATTCTCCTTTAGATAGCTGCAAAATTCTTCTACTTTTATATTTACCCGTTTTTTATTAATGATAACAAGATGGTATGGCTATTTTTTTTAAATCTACTAAATCAAAGGTACTTTGGAGAAAGAAATTTAAAAATATCGACATTTAGGTCCTATCAGATTATTTCAACCAGAACGAAACCTACATCATTATAAGCCCAGTAAATGCTAGCCAACCAGCTACAGGTGATCACGACATCATTGTGTTATTAAATTTTCATTTAAATCAATTCAGCGTTGTTTATTGGCAGATAAGAATATATTTGATATCGAGAAAGGAAAATGTTAATCGACGGGAAAAGCACTTAATTCTTTCCGTTATTTTAATATTCAAAGAAATCTAATCTTGGCTAATCACCTCATTAAAACATCATATTATCCAGTAATGAACTTCCTTAGAATCATATTTGTTCATTAAAACATCTTTCCTACATAAACACTGAATATCGCTTTATGGGATAGTGGATGAAGAGTTCAATTCTCTTATTGAACGAAACGAGTTTATACATTATTTTTTAATTAATTCGTATTATTGTTTAAAATGGGTAAAGCAATATTTTGATACACACTTATACGAATGCAAGACCAAAATGGTTACCATACTGTCTCCAGAGAAGTAATATATGCCAGTGGTTTCCAACTGGGAGTCCAGGAGGGTCCACGAAATGTAAAATATTACCTTAACGTAAAATATATACAAAGCCTTGCCTTTTAATAAAAATCACACGCTCTATACGGAAAAATTTAAAATTTTAAGTGATATAATTGCTTGAGTGTTATTGCTAATGTTTACATTAACAACCTTCAATTGCTCAATTTTCAACATTTCGAAAATAATGAGCTTAAAGAACAGAAGATGTATAATGTATTGCAGAAGATAATGACCAAAATTTGATTTCTTTATGAGTATTTGAATAACTACCTTCTTGTATAAATTTTGTTAGGTTGTTTATGGGTCAATCCATTTGAAAAAAATCGTCCAATTTTCATAAATTTTGCCGCTAGACATTTTTGATTTTCGTGATTTTTTGACCAGTTATTCTCTATTATTTTTTTTTTTTGTTATAAAACCATTAATGAAAAAAAAATATGGATCAATACTTCTAGTATTGCAACCGTTTTAAGTCAGCTCCGCAGGCAAAAACATGTGAAGGGAAAATCTTTCCAATTCCTGTAATTGTTTATGTATCATATCAAAACAAAAATTAGCAGTAAGATAAAGACATGCTTTGTATTTTGTGCCCCCACAATTTACTAGCTAAAGAGTGAAGAAAGTTGTTAAAAAAATTCAAGAAAATGAATAAAAAACTATATGAAAAAATATAAACGAAAACAGACTCACTTCTATTTTTTATTTAGTTTATTCATAGTCCTACTTTCAATAAAAATTTCGATCTTGAGAACGTTTTTTTATATGAACTTTCAAAATTGGCGAAAATTCATTTTTCGCGATGTTTACACGGAAATATCCCAAAAGGGACTAAGAGAAATTCTTGATGTATTATAACCATCCCAAAAACGAACTGGGTCTCAGCCACTGAATTTTATCCTATATTACTTATCGTAATAAGGTATAATTTGTTTGAGTTTCAATATTTTCACTCAGTCCTTTTTGAGACATTTTATTATAAATATGACTGAGCTGGAAAATAATCCTTTTATGAAAATTTATATGAAAAAAAAATTATAGCTTACACGATCAAAATTGAAAAAAATAATAGTGCATTGATAAGGCTGTATGAAGAAAAATAATTAAGCGTAAAAATCATTTCTAACCTCCCTTGTCATCACCAAAATTATATAAAATACATCATTCTAGTTTTACTTATAAAATACAAATATAAAATGACCAACATACACAGTAGCTACATGATACACATTTTGGTTAATTGAAAAAAAGTTAAATTGGCAAAACATAATTCAATTTTGGATTGGCAGTAAACCAGTTTTATACGTATAATATCTGATGACACAATACCAAGAACATAACAGGGATTTCGAATGAAATAACTTGGAATACAAGTTACTTAACATCGTTTATAGTTTGATCTCGTTCTATTAATGCTGATATTGAAGTTTTAACTCCATCATATATGCTTATACAATTTACTTTATTATTTCAATATGGAGACAGCAAATATTCATTTGAACCCTATATATCAAAACAGATTTTCTTACTATGAGCAAAAATCGGTGAAAAGAATTTCATCTAGTTCGGCCAGGTTACCGAAATTAGCAATAATTTTTTAAGTATATGATAAGCCCAATAATCCTTTGTCAACTGATTAAGTTTTAATCGATTTTAAGGACTGTTGTTGGGAGCTATCAAATGATTAAAAATTCCTCATAAAAAAAATACAACATGAGAATTACAGATTGAATTTTAAGTCTTGAATAAGCTTATTAAACTGGGAGCATTAGCAGAACCTCGCTGAGTTGTACAACCTTCATCCCACGTAAATGTGATATAAAAAATAATTTTCAATAATTGGATTTCCAATAAAATAATTCAATTAGCCGACTGATTAATAATCATTGCGTTAAAGATTGGTTAACAATAAGTAAAAACAAGAACACGTTCTTTAAAGTAATACCATGTGGAGAAAGGATATCTTTGACAGTGAAAGTGAGGTGAAGCATTTCAAGGTGTTTATCAGAGCGTTTTGTTTTTAAAACAAAATTATGTAAAGACACTGTAAGAACGAACGATTATACCAAGTATTTTTACGTTTTCCTCAGCAGTTTGTATCTTCTGTTATAAAATGTTAACCAAAAAGAGACAGAACCTTTTTTTTTTTTTTTTTTTTGTTTAAATGACTGAGAGTCCAGGTCCAGAATATCATATCTGCACATTTTTAACATTTAGCACCGAAATGGAAAAACAAAATGTTCCTAGATTTATAACAAATCAGTTTAGTAGGTCAGTTGAAACAAATCAAGATAAATGTTATGGCATTGAACTAATTTTCGATTTTGTCAAAATTATCACTCTAATTTAAAGGTCAATCACTTCCAAGGCATTGAACACCTGGCACATAAGATACATATGTGTGTATAGAGATACAAAGCAAAAGTCATATCTGCATGGTTTTATCATTGATATTAGGGTTTATATAAGCTTTATAATGGAGATTAAAAAATGATAACTGAGATGATATTTAGAAGAGGCAGGTGCACTAAATTCCAATTATGTTGGGTTCTATTAGGTATTCCAAATAAAATTTTGCAATCAGAGGAATAAAAGCAAAAATAATATAGGCATTGCAGAATACATTTTTTTTTTTTTTTTTTGTAAATTAACCAATGCTGGTTGTGAAAAATATATGTAGACATAAAAAACAATTTTTTGTATGCTACTGAATAATACTTCATTTAAATAATACCAAGCTCTCTTTTTAACAAATAATGCCTAAGATTTCCTTTAAAAATGGCTAATACTAACAGGTATTTCAGCAGGTATATAGAAAAATTTCTAGACAATGGAAGAAGCAGCTTGCATACTAAATTAATTTAATAAAATTAATGGAAATAATAGACCACTCAAAAATTTCAGGTAAGAAAGGTCAGTTTTCAAAACACAAATATCATTTAAAAAAAAAAATTGATGATAATTATAGTAGACAAATATTGCCTCTTCAGGAGGTAAATAGAAAAACAACCCAGTCAAGCAAAAAGAGTTAAAATTACAAATGTACAACAATGAACATCACAAAGATGGAGCACTGGGCTTTGAAACGATTATAAGTGAAGTATTAACAACAGGTAAGAAAAAGTTTTTGACCAGAATAACATCCAAAATTATTTCACAGCTGGATTTAAAATGATAAAGGCAAACAAATGTGATTAAATTTAAAATCAGTAATTTAAATCTAACTGAAGGATTAATAATGAATGTACATGTACAAGTGTGAACAATTCTTAGTATACATACAAATGTAATATATATATATATATATATATATATTTTTTTTTTTTTTTTTTTTAATATCTGCGAATTCAAGTATAAACAAATAATTTACCTAGACAGAAAATGGACAACATGAGGGTATTTTTATTAATATTGACAAACTGAGTCAGTTGTTATCAGATCTTACCTAATGATATAAGAATATTATCGATAAAATGCAATGAAAATGTATGGCATTAAGTAACCAAAATTGCACATCAATAGCCAAATGAACTCTTTCACTTACTCAAGTCTTAAATATGAAAAACATTTATTTGAGAAAATAATGAACAACTTAATTAGCAGTTTACTGAAAAGTAATTATCTTTTATGATAAATATACAATAATTAGTTTTTAAATAATCTAATCTTCTTTGATATTAATGGCAATTAATAATTTCCATAACGTAACTTAATTCAAGGTTATGATGAAATTAGAGAAATAATACAAAATTCAGATTTAAAATGATAAAAAATTGTTAACCTCAATAATCAAAATGAATTAACTACAACTTCTATTCAGCTGTCGAAGCAAGGTTTTTTACTATCATAATGCTCTAATCAGGGAATAGAAAAACACAAATAATGTTCCTTCTAGGAATAAATTAATATGCATATAAGAGTTAAAAACAAGTATTAAACATTGACTATAGTGTAGAGTAGTGACAAAAATGTATAAAACAGGAAATATACTTTTAATCATAAATAGTTACATAATTAAACGATCATTTGGAAATTTTAACAACACAACCTGTAAAATCACAGTTAAATAAACAATTGATTCATTGATAATGATAAATATATATCTCTTATCACATATTAATACAAAAAAAATATATATATTGAAAATATAACAAAGCAAACTTTAACATCACACAAAAGTATAGTTACAAATGACTTAAATTACTGTAAACATGACAGTGTGATGCCATCAAATAATTAGAATCTTATTTAAAACCTTAAATAATGATACAATGACCGAAGAATTGTTAAAGATATGGCGAATAAGCTGTTTGCTATTGTTTGATACAATTAAGTAATACCTCAACATAAGTCGCTTCCAAATAGTAATTTACAAAAAAAATCCAGGCTACATGAAAAAACTACCAAATATAAGGAATCATATTTAGTTAACTCATTAACAATTAAATATAATAAAAATCCTACTAATTAATCACTGTTATCAAAATTCTAAAACAGTATTATTCACATCAACTTTTTCTTAATGGATTTATTTTGGAACAAACCATTCTTAAATATGAATGAATAATAACTCATGAATATTAACAAAATATTATTATGACTGAATTAGCCACTCACCTTAGAATTTGAGACATGGTCTGCGGGTAACGACTCTGGAACAGTCTGAAGGGTAGTTCTCATACTTGCTGACATCTCTCACAATCTCCCGTTTAAACAGAGATGCACCTTTCCCCCGCTACGTGGCTAAACTCCCTGAACCGCCTACCATCGGGTCAGACCTGATTAAAGAATTCATAACTTAAATTTATATAATGAAGTTAGGAAAAAAAATGATGGCTTCAACTATTTTGGGATATACAGAAGTGAAGAACATTAAAGAAATACAAGGGAGTATGATTAAAATCATGAAACACCAACTGGAAATCTGCTTCCACACAGTTATCACTAGTAGGCTTCCTCAATATCAAGTTGAAGATGGATTAATAAAAATGACTTCAACAAAAAAAAAAAAAAATGGTTATCAAGTGGGACTAAAACTGGTAGCAATGAGACATGATCCAACACTGAATGAAGCTTCAGCCTGAAGCAAGGTAAAACTAAGCCACATAACCTGTACACTAAGTTCTTATTAGTTTTCATTACTTTCTTTATATAAAACCGGATTAGTAAATAATCAACAATTCAGACAGAAATTCTAATAAATTATCACCATACCAAGATAAATTCATGTCTCAATAAAGGAAAGGTTACTGATATAAATATATACCTGTATAATTTATATGTATACATGAATATATATATTATATCCAATATTAAGACTAAAATAAAACATTAAGATTCACCTTTAGAATATCTAATCTAGCCGGTATTATTTGTACGTTTTCTTGAAAATCCCTCTGAGGTCATCAACAGTGGGTCAATTTGTCTACCTAGAGACCACTTTCCAGACCCTTGCTTGCAGGTACAGAACGGTAAAAACCTTGTGTTGGAACCCAACACGCTCGGGAGCATTCGTTTAAAAATCAAATAAAATACGATATAAATAATTGATTATAATAAACCCTGATAAACGTATTGAAATATTAATATAACACTTAAAAGCAACACACGGATCAGTAATCACTTTTCACAATTGAACACTTCACTAAACGAACGACGCTATTGAACTTTAAAATTAATACGGGATTTCAATTTATTCGGTTAACCACTATTTATTCATAATGTACAATAATTCAATAAACTCGTATTACTCACATCAAATCCAAGATGGCCGAATTTTCAATCCCTGACGCAAAATAATGTCATGGCGCATCCCCCAAAGGCCAACTGCTCCAATTGGTTGAAACACGTCACCAACCAATCCCACTCCTCTACCTGGCAAGAGTGCTAAAACTTCTTTCCATTTAAAATTATGAAGTTATTCCCATCTTTATTAGTATTGTTTAGGTAGAAAAAAATATACTTAGTAGGATGATTGCGAAGCACATAAAATTAATAGTTATTATTTGTAATATTTACCATATAGCAACATAGAGAAATAGAGAGTTGGTTTAATTTTTAGTTCATACATAGATTTGCTGATATTTGAGTATTAAACCTGTTTTGATTCCATATTCTGATACATTATCTATTTTCTAACTCACCTACCTTCTTGAAAAATATAAGTTTATATTGAACTATATTACTCCAATTAGCAGCTCTACATTGCATTTGCACCTCTTTTTTATCTATCAATGAAGGAATAGATTAATATAATTTATTCTATTTAAAATTCTTGTAATATTTTATTACCTAACTGTTTAGATTTAACATTACAGTAATTTTAAAACATTTTTGTGCTGTGCTAATTCTCTGAAATCATACTTAATGTATTTACATAAAAAAAAGTAATAAAAGTTACGTAAACCTCTTATTTATAATTAGCTTTTAAATCTACATGTTTGTTTTTAAAGCTTTCATTGGTAAATTTGAAATTAACTATACATAAAATGATCAATGGTAAGGATTATCTTGATTTTTTACTAAAAATAACTTTTAAAGTTTATTTAATCTACAATGTACAGTTTAATATTTAAAAAAATAATAATCTTTTAAATACAAGATTAAAAAATGTATGATAAAAAGGTAATGCAAATTTTTTATCATATCTCTTGTAAACTCGGGAGATATTGGGAGAGAGCCAATGTTGTAAAACATCAACTTAACAATAAGAGATTCTGTTATTTATATTTTATTGAATATTCAATAGTTGAGCATGAAATTAATATGAAGGAAGAGATAGTTTAGGTGGCGGCAAAAAAGAAATTTTTTTGTGACTGCTACTCAAACTATTTCTTCCTTATATTTAGACACAATGTTTCTCTCGTTATTTCAGGTTTTTAACTAAACCTAGCTGCATAGGCAAAAACAATTTTCCTATTCACTTCTTATTTTTCCTCATTCTAAATTATCACTACCAGTGATAAAACAGAGAAAACCAACAATATTTCTGGGATCCTCCAGTAGTGGGCATAATCTCAAAACCATCTAGTTACTGCCAAGTCTGCTTTCTACCTTTTTCCAGAAGGATACAACTTTGAATGATGTGCTTAAGTGTCTGTTACCCTTTTCCAAAATGAAACATGAGATTATTCTTATTTTACACTCCGTGCATCTTTAAAGTCCCTTCGTCAATGGTTTTAACCTCATCCAGGAAAAGTGCAGCATCTGTTTGTGGTTAGAGGGTCCAGCCTTAGCTAGTCCATCCACTTTCTGATCTCCTCTAAGTCTCTATTTAGAAGTTTTCATAGCCTCTTGGTTATAGGTTCAGAATAGTCCTTTTTTTTTAAACACATCACTGTTTGAATACAGAAACATAGACTAGGGGCTGTGGATTTTTTCCCTAGTGTTAAATGTTATTTTAATATAAAAAACATATAATAGTAAAATTATTAGTGGTTTTTAGGCAAACCAGAAAATTTGAAGGTGAAAACTGATCTAGACTTTATGAGGGTTTTAGTCAGTCCTGACTTTATTGAAAACATCTCTTGAGATCTTTCTATAATTGCTCAATTAGATTCAAATCTAACTTTTATCTAGCTACTTCATTGTTCAAACTTCAACTTCCTTGCAGTATACAGTCATGTGGTGTGTGTGATAGTGTATAAATACAGATGATCATGATATGCAGTACAAAGAGTTTGGTTGACTTGTTCAGCTGATTAGTAGCAAATTTAATTGTTGAAATTATTTTAAATTTATGATCAGCATCATTTTATTTTAGAAAACTAAATTTCAATAAAAATATATTGTCTAATATAAGATTTCAAAGCTTGTAATTTTACAGCAATATATTGGTTTACAGATTTTTTATAGGTTAGTTATAGCTATTAACCTCGTGGTTTCCATTAAATCAAAGAAAAAAAAACTACCTCTACAACTCCACGAAGGGTTGGGCTCAGTACTTAGAATACTCATAGCCGGGATTTGAAACCAGGACCCGGAGAACAGTAGACTAGTGCTCTGTCCACTAGACCACACTGCTCCATCATCAAAACAAAGAAGGATGTATTATTATATACACTGCCAACCAAAGTGCTGAAGATCTGTATGTCGAAATTCATTTCATGAGATAACTGTGAAAAAAATACTTTATTCTTACTAGACTAGATTTGTACCACCACTAAATCTAATACAAGAATGTTTGGCTGTTGTCTCATCTTATTGGTCATATCAATATCCAGCGGGTCTTATAAGGGGGAAAAAAAAAAGATTATATAAGAAACCATATATTATTACAATTTTCTTACAAATTTAACAATATAATGCAAAAATAAAGCAAAATATGATTACTCCACTGGAAAAAATAACTGCATTAAGTTTTCATAAATTCTTACATCAGTAGGTAAGAACACACAGAATATTACTCTATCGATCTGAAACAGAAACATATGAAATATATATCACATTGAATAAAGTCATTAATGTCTTTCTGAAAACTACAGCCAAAATTCAACTTACGTTATTTGATTCTTTTTCCAAAAATGACTTAACGGTTCCTAAAGCAACGAGAGCAGCAGCATCTGGTGGATAACCTAAATATTTAAAAAAAGTTAATAAATATCAAAGCTTTACAAATCCTTGGCTCATTTAGCAAAACAAACTATACTAACCATAAATACCAGTAGATATACAGGGAAAGGCCTGGCAAATAATGAAAAATATATTAGTACTTAAAAAAAAAGTATTCTTACACCTAATAATTATAATTACTAATACAACCTGAAAATTATAGTAAACTAAGGCATTAAACCTCATGAATTGAGACAATTTTACAAGAATCACTAATGATCTCTAACTGATTTGTTATTAAACCAATCAACTTGATTCTATAAATATTAAAATATATATTTTTTTTTTAATCATACTAATAATTTTTTTTAAAAATATATTGGGTTGTGTCACATGAAATATCTGTTTTCAAGGTAAAGTATTTTTATTAAAAATACGATATAAAAACAATATAATTTTATTCAAAGTATTTACCTCCTTTTTCTACACATTTTTCCCAACGTGACACCAACTTTTTTATCCCCGAACTGAAAAACTCTGAGCTTTTAAGTAAAACAAAATCTGAAAACGCACTTTTCACTTGATCATCATTTTCAAAAAGTTTCACTTTGAAGAAGTTGTCTAAATTCCTGAGCAGGTGGTAATCTGTTGGAGACAAGTCGGGGGAATATGGTGGGTGCGGACAATACACTTTAAATGTCTGGAAACGGTCGATGCACTTGCATTTAGTTGTGCTGAGAGTCCTTTAACTGTTTGGTAGGGGTTTCCTTCTACTGTATGTTTGAGGACATCGTTGTCTATTACGGACGGAGGTCTTCCTCGGGGCAAGTTTTCCAAGTCGGTATCCCGAGCTGAAAATTTAGCAAACCAACAGCGAATGGTCTGTTCATTAACACTCCCTTCTCCAAACGCCTTGCAAATATTTCAAGCGGCCTCAGCTGCTGAATGGCTGAGTTTAAACTCGTACAAAAATATTACACGAAAATCGTGTGTTTCCATGTTCATATTTGGAGGTATACTAAAAAGTGGGTAATTGATTGGGAAGCTAATGGTTATATAATGTCCAAAGATAGAGGATTAGTAACTGTTTACTTTAAATATGTAAACATCCGAAAGAAAAAAACAGAGACCTGCAAAATCCTTTATGTATTTCAGAAACTATAAAAACAGACATTTCATGTGAAACAACCCAATAAAATGAAATGTTTTTAGCATGGTTCAGTATGAAATTAAATATTTACTTACAAGGAGAGGATTCCAAAAATGTCTCGACAATTATGATGACTTTTTTTTAGGTGAAACTAGCCTTTAAACCATCAGGCTGTGCAAAATATAATAGGCCAGTGCTTCCCAGGAATCCCTATGAATCCCATAAATATAATATGTATATATGATATTGAAGAAATGGTCTTTTTATTTTATTATTATTATTTTTGCAACTCGAGAAACTCAATAACGCATCAAGAACAAAAAAGACCATTTCTTCAATATACCATAAGTTGTAAATCGCATAATAATTCATGTAATATTCCTCTTTAATGAAATACAAGGATAATTAAAGATTTTTTTCATATTATTGCTTATCAAAAGGAAATTCTCCTTTGTTTATTAAATAGTCGATGATAATAAGCAGCCTCAATATCGGCTTGAAGAGGAAACAAGATTTTTATAATAATTCAAATTTGTAGGTATAACTTTTAGATAAACCAACAGATTTCAAAAGTTAAACACACATTTTAAAAAATAAAAAAAGATATAAATTTTATTTGCAGTCCAATATGTCTTTCAGAAAAATTTATTTCAACATAAAAACCAGTATTGTGGTTTTTGCTTCATAAAACATATTTATATTGATCCAGAAAATGTTAATTTTTGTCTTATACATCTTACATCATGATGTAGATTTCCGCATAATTCCTGCAAAGTATGTGTGAAGCAGGAGAGAGAAGTATTTAAAATTATGTTAAAAAAACCTCAAAGTAGTTTTTTTTTAGTTTTGCAAAATTGTTATTAGGATTAAAAAATCTTAATCTGAGCACAGTTTTAAGAAAACTTATTAAAATAACTATTTTGAGAAGATTTTTTTATGTTTTTAGGGTTATTAAAAAGCATAAAACTTAAATATTTAAATGGTTTATTTTCTGAATTGTTTCGCTTGGAAATGGGGTAATTTTGAAACCAAACTTATTTTTTTACCTTCATCAGAACCACAGGTATTAAATGTGTTTTTTGCATGCAAACTTCCCAATTTTTTTTTTATAGAAATCAGGGGAGTGTTGGCCTCTAATACTCTACACAGCCAAACTGTTCAATATCTAGTTTTATCTAAAAAAATTTCATCATTAGACACATTTGGAATCCTCTCTTCGTAAGTAACTTCTGAAAAGAACTGCTATTTTCGTTTTTAAAGGAATCTCTTTTATTAGGTTCCTTTAATTAAAATGATCCTTTTCATTCAACTTATTTTATTTTCTTATTTTTTTGTCCCTACGTTTCGGCTCTTTGCCATTCTCAAGGGATCTCTTTATACTCCTTTATACACTCTATACAATATATAGATATATATTTTGTCATAATTGAGTAAAATAAAAATTAAAACTATTATAGGCTGACCAGCCCTGTCCTGGTTGTTATGATGATAACAACCAGGACAGGGCTGGTTTTTTTCTTTGTTGGTCATTTGGGGAGGGAACATTTCTCTCTATCCCCGTAAGGGTCTATCACTGTATACATAAAGCAAAAAGCACAAGTTCAGTTCAAACCTGGTTGATAGCCAAGGGATTTTTTGGGGGGAATAAAAAGTCCTTGATTATACCATCTTTCGAAAAGGACATAAAATGGTGTTCCCAAGCCATCAAGATGTTAGGCACTTGTTAAAGATTCCAATCCCAATAATTTCTGGATAGGCAAAATTTATGATTCCAAAGACTCCAACTGTAGCATTGTCTGATTAACCACAGGGGCATAAAGTGATGTTCAATGAATAAACTAAATACAAATAGCACAATTATGGCCTGTTTATCACTTTAACGACCACGCGTGTTTGGAACACCTTCTGTTGTGGACCATAGCGGGCGTATGAGTCCGCTGCAGCGGTTCCAACTGGCTATTTTGGTTCAATGGCCCAAAACATTATTATCAGCTATTTGTGTTTTATTTCACCTAAAAAACACATGGTATTAAAAAAATTGTGATAAAAGTTACTTTTAGTTAAAAGAAATAATTAATAAATGAAGCGGGCGCCTGCGCCCGCTGCGGTCCCACTGGGAAGTTACGAGAGGGCGTGTGTGCCCTCTGAAGGATAAAAGAGATGTCCGTATGCTCTCTACTGAACACACGGATGAAATGACTGAAGTTGTAACTCGAAGTGGAAGAACCATTACAAAACCAAGGATGACTGTTAACTATAACAGTGGAAAATCGTCAATCGATACCTCAAACAACCAAATGTCTTCTCATTCCACAAGCTTACGGCGAACCTGTTAGTGGTATCACGAAATTGCTATTGATCTTATTTTTAGGGCCTCTCTACTAAATGCATTAGTTATTCATAACAGCTTTAGGCAAGAAAGATTTCTAAAACAAATATTAAAGAAGAGGTTTTAAGAACGCTTCCTGAAAAAGATCCTCATAGTGACTCCGCTCCTTCACCTTCAGCTAGTCAACGATCTCTTCAGTCGCACATATTTGAAAAAAAAACTAGGGCTATTTAATAAAGTTAGAATATACTGTAAGGAGTGCTATTTAAAATTTCAGGAAGCAAAGTGTACAAAACATAAAGTGAAAAAAGTTGTTACGTAATTTTTTTAAAAGTTATTTTGTTCAAGTATATTAGAGTAATTCATAGGAAAGGTGCCAGATAACATTTTTGTACATTATTTAATATAATGATTTGCTATGATTAATTGTTTAAAAATAAATTAATAACTTTCTTTTTGTTTTAACATCGAGAATAGCCACTGGTATATATTTTACAATATCATAAAAAACTGAGAGAAAAAGTACAATCCAAGTTCATTAAAATGTTTCTAGGACCCAACGTGGTCGGTTATCAAGAGAAAATCAATTATCTAGCGGGCGTATGGTCTTTTGGGCTAAGGTTTGTGGATAAGGAAAACCGATTGTGTAGCGGGGGTATACGCCTACTGGAGGCTGGTAGTGGTAGCGGGGGAGCGGGCGTATACGTCTGCTGTGGTCCCTCTCGCCCTGCACATGAACCAGGGAGCAGGCCAGGGGTAGACTAAACCAGCAGGCATATACGCCCACTCTGGTCGTCAAAGTGTTAAATAATTAATTCCACAAATATTTTCAGCAATATTAACCAACATATGGCTGGGGCCGGAGTGGCCAAGCGTGTTAGCGCGCGTTGCTGTAAGCACGCGTTGCCTAGCAACAGATAACAGAATAGTTAAACCAAATAATTACGAGTTCGACTCTCGTGCTGGGGGATTTTATCTCGGCATATATCCCTGCCCTCACCCTCTGGTCCGAGAGAACCCCTGTATAGCCTTCAAAGGCGAGGTAGGGGTGGAAAAAAAACCAACATATGTCTGAGCTCTCTGGCTAAAAATATTGTCAGGTCATGTAAATTTCACCAGATTTCATGTTATGAGCATTTTAGTGAGGAAAAGGTTTCTTAAAGGATGAGCTATCTTACTAAATTCATTATCATCTATATCTCTATGATATATCAACTCAATGATTATTACAACAAATATAGGCTTTGCCATCTCCATAGTTCCATGTATTTTTTTTTTTTTAAAGGGCTAAATTCTAATAAATAATAATTTATTAATATTAATTAGAAATATATCATCATTGACATAACTAATCATGACTTACAATAGTACGTAGATTTTGATTGACTGCTATTTCAAGACATTTTCTATAACAAGATTCCAGTAAATCAGGTTTTTCACCTCGAGGACCAACAGTGTGGATAACATCTAAAATTAAGTCAGAACAAAGCGATTAAATATGAAAAAAAAAATAGTTATTTAATAAAGTGTTTACATATAAGAAACAATTACATCTGGTAATAATAAATGTTCTAATTTTATTTGGTCCTCACTAAATATCTCAGTATATCAGTATACTATTTTTTTTTTCCCCTCATTAAGCTAAGCAACAAACTTTTTTACAATATACACTGAATTTGATTCCAAGAACAAAATTAACAGATTATTCAGAGAACCAAATGATAAATGATAAAAGCTTTGAAAAAATAAATACATAAAAAGATAAAATGGTTATTTATTGGAAATATTAATCCAACATTATAAAAAACACAACTGCATTTGAACCTTAAGTTTAATTTTGAATTAGATGGATTATGTTTACATCATACAATAGACCTCAACTGAACTTAATTCCAGAACAGATTTATTGTTTCAAATCAAGACAACACTAATTCACAAGAATAACCTTAAAAAGGACAAAGACAAAGAATAATTATTAAGTAATTAGTTCAAAAGAATGGCAGAATAAAAAAAAAAAAAATTATCTAAGATATTTCTTAAATCAATTTTCATAAATTCTCTCATTTAGGAAGTCAAATAGAAACTATAATATATAAAAATATTTATCGCTCAAAGAGTATAGTCGGGTAAGTATGGAAAATCTGCCCTTGTGACGTTTTGATTCAAACTTGGGGGATCGATTTGTGACGGAATAAAAATAATTCGCCTAAATTTTTAGCTTTATAACTCAAACGGTTTTCAAGATTCTTTTTAATCAAAAGATCTTTTTAAATCTTTTCAAGATTCAATAAACTTTTTCTTTATATTATTGTTTTTCAATAGGTAAATCTGAAATTAAATAAATGATGATTTTTTCCTGATTCTTAGGAGTCAAATATGATATGATCAGGATTCTTAAACGAAAAGCCAATTTTTAATGAAAGAAAGAATGTTGAAGAAAGGATGAAAATTTAAATGCAAATGTAATTCTGTTTTATATGTAATGTAATTCTCAATTATTGGTGAGAAATAATTTTCTACACATTTTTCAATAATCGAAGAAACATAAATTTGTTTAAACGCAAGATTTCAGAAAAAAAATCTGGTGGTAGCAACACACGACTTTCACTTACCTCCATTTTGAAAATCGATTAAAGAATTTTCAAATACAGTTAAAGATAAAAATTAGTGAAACTATTAAAGACTTAATTAAATTGAATTTCTACAGAAACATGTGTTTTATTAAAAGATCAATTACATTATCATCTAAAATAATCAGTTAGTTTAATCGGCTTTTCATCACTCTTTATTAGCTTTTACAAGCTTGTGTATTAGATAATATTTTTTTCTAAAATTGTTAGCTTTCCAATGGTATATTACACATGTACATTACTGTTCTTATGTTCAAAAACGAAAAAAATGCATTAAAAAAATATTATTTCAGTTTTTTCCTTTAGTTGGGTATCGAATTCATTAAATTTTTATATTTACCTGTTTTTCATCAGAGTTAAAAATATGATATAGTTATTTTTAAAGAATCAACAAAATTAAAGGTACTTTAGAGGAAGAAAATTTAAAATATCGGCATTTAAGCACTGTCAGACTATTTTAATCAGAATGAAATCTACATGATGTAAAGCCTATCAAATTTGCCATCAATATAGTGAGTTTAGTCAAAATCATCGGAACCGTTTTTGAGAAAATCATAAAAAGATGCACTATGCATGGTATAAAGTGGCTCTTCTGGTTAGCCGATTTTGATGAAAAAGTTTTTGTAACATATCGGGCGTATAGTTGTCTTAAATATGAAATTTCAGTTTCATAGGACTTTTCGTTTTCGTCCGGGAGTTACCACACACAGACCTTTTTGCGGGACTTGGTTATTTGGACCCAGGGGACCCTAAAATGTGTATTTTCGTTGAAAACTGGAATTCAAAAATGTCCACGATTGCGATACTTTCATTTACTATATATAGTAACTGAAAGTAAAAAGAAGGAGTTTTTAATTTTTGTCATATTATTCCACCACTTCAAAAAATTCCTAAGAGGATTCAATTTTTAATAGTAAAATTTTTAATTAAATAATGATGATTTTTTTCCTGATTCTTAGGAGTCAGACATGAAAAAATGATATGATCACGATTCGTAAACGAAAAGCCTATTTTTAATGGAAGAAAGAGTGAAAATATTTTATATAAGGAGTTTGTAATTGTTTTCATATTATTCCACCACTAGTGACGATTCAGTTCATTTTCGGCATTTTATGCTATACTTATTTAAAAAACGGGAAAAACGCAGCCCAAACTGCAAGAAAGATTCGTGCCGTGTATGGCAGCGATTCAATTGCTGATAGCACGGTTCAGAAGTGGTTTTCGCGGTTTAGTCTAAAGAAAGTCAGTCGTTACGACGTTTGGGTTCCCCATGAGCTTAGTGAAAGGAACCTTATTGAAAGGATTTCATGTTGTGATTTGCAGCTGAGAAAAAATGTGGAGGGTCCATTTTTGAAACGAGTTGTTACTGGTGATGAAAAATGGATTCTCTACATCAACACCAGCCAAAAAAATTCTTGGGGGTTGCCTGGAACAACACTGCTCGCAACACCAAAAGCCGGCCACCATCCAAGAAAGCTGTTGCTCAGTATTTGGTGGGATTGGAAGGGACCCATACATTTTGAGCTCCTTCCACAAAACCAAACTATAAATATGGACTTTTACTGCGCCCAGTTAGATTGATTGAAGGCAGCAATTGAAGAGATTGTTTGTCCAAAGTTGGCAAATTGGAAAGGAGTGCTATTCCACCAAGACAACGCTAGGCACTATGTGTATTTAAGGACACAGCAAAAGTTATTAAGCTTCAGATAGTAGGTTTTACTTCACCCACCGTACCCTCCTGACATTGCTCCTTCGGATTTGTATCTTTTTTGTTTCCTCGAAAATTTCCGAATCTACTCTTTAGAAGATGACGTCAAAATGGACCTTTTACTGTTCTTCAGGAGTAAAGACAGTGAATTTTGAAAAAAAAAGGATAATGGACCTTCCAAGCCATTAGATAATTGCTAACGGTGGTAACTATTTTGTAGATTACATAAATAAATTTTAAGCTGTTCATCAATTTTTATTTTTGTTCAAATTTCTCTACGAACTTTCCGGACATCCCAATATTTTGATATTATTTCTTCTGTTAACAATCGCCTTTTCCTATAAGAATCATGATCAGATCATTTTTTCATGTCTTTGACTCCTAAGAATCAGGGAAAAAATCATCATTACTTAATTTCCAATCTTATGATTAATCCTCGGACATGTAGAAAGGATGCCAGAAACTAGGATTCCAAGAATACTCCTTTATGGAAAAATTGGAGGAAAAAGACACAGAGGAAGGCCAAGAGTGAGATGGTTGGACGACGTCAAGGAGGACCTAAAGTTGCTTGGAGTGAGGAGATGGAGGGCTAGAGCGAAGGACAGAAATGACTGGCTTGAAGTTCTTGAGGAGGCCCGGGTCCTTGTTGGACCGTAGCGCCCGGCAGTAAGTAAGTAAGTAAGTATGATTAATAAAATAAAAAAAGAGGTTTTTATAAAAATCCTGAAAATCGTTTGAACTAAAAAGCTAAAATTTAGGTGAATTATATTTAACCCACACCAAATCGATCCCCCAAATTTGAGTCAAAAAAGCCTTAGGGGCAGATTTCTCATACTTACCACAGAAGACCACATCATTAAAATTATTTACAAAACTGAGATCTCAGCGAAAAGAACATATCAGCGAAAGAGCTGGTCAAGTCAGATACAAATGATATCTTAAAGGGTCAATGAAATGTTAACTGTGAACTGATTACATTTTATTGATGAGGATGGAAGAAATTCACTGAGGCATCTAAGTGGTCCACTGTGTTAGTGAGTGAGAATTAGTCAAATTATATGTTAGAGGAATTTAATTAAACTTACAAATAACAAAACCAAATGTGAGATAGAGAAATAACATCTATGGGACTTTGTTATATTTATTAATAATATCATATGTTCTGATTGATTATTGTTTGGTTGTTGGAATGTGATTACCAAAAACAAAGCTTTGTTATATTATGATTTTTGATAAGTAATATATCCTTTATTGGCGACGAGGATAAATTTCAATGACCACTAAAAGGAAGGCAGAGGAAGAGGAAGCAATGAGTATTAAAAATTACTTATCACATTTTGAACGGCTTTGTAAGGTAAAAGGGCTTGGCGGGGACCATGCTCTAGCTCAGGAGGCGAAGAAAAACCTTCTGTTAGCGTATGTGGGGGGACAACACGTTACACCAGGTGGAAAATTATTTCCTTCCAGTCACTTGACAACAAGACTCTAGAAGAGGTTAAAGTGGCTCTTAGCTCTCTTTTTAGACCGGAGCTCACTATATTTTCAGCTCGAATGTCCTTTGAGCGGGCGGATCGTAACCATGGAGAAATGTTGGGGGAGTTCGCTAATCGACTAAGGGAATTAAGTATCCATTGCGAATATGGTAATGCCCAAGACGAAAGGCTTAGGGATCGCTTTGTGGCAGGAGCTGGGTACAGAAAATTCGAAATTGAGGTTTAACAACACTGGCCTCAGAGAAAAGATTGTCATGGATGTCATCGCTATGGAAAGAGCGGAAACGGAGGTGAAATATATACATCGGGACCCAAGTACAATAGAAAAGGAAGAATTTTTTGTTGGGAAAATAAATAAAAAAAGGAAAAGAGTAAACAGACGTGCAGTAGGTGTAGGTTTGAATTTTATGAGCTAAGTAAATGTCCACCGACAAATTCAGTTTGTCGGAAATGTGACCTCAGAGGACATTTTAAGAGTCAGTGTAGAACTAAGGGCGGTTTGAAGAAATTAGGGGGATGCTCATCAGATTCAGAGGATGAGAATCAACCAATCGACGACAACCTACGGAAAATTCATTCGGTTTTGCCTCGTGCCCCATGTGCTACGATCTACGTACAACTGAACGGCTGTCCATACATCATTCAGGGGCTAGGGTGTCCACGATCAATGAAAACCCACGTTAACACCATACAACGGAAGGCTGACGGGATATGGTAAGAAACCGCTGAAGACTTCAGGGACGTGCAATGTTGAGGTAAAACCTCACGGTACATGTCTAAAGTTACCGGTTGTAGTTATGGGTGAAAAGGATGTCCTGTTGTTTGGCTTACCATGGGTTGTAGCATTTGGTATGATCATGCCAGAAGGAGTAACTATAGCGAAGGTGGATCAAGACAATAATAATGAACTTACATAGGTACCGAAACCAAGTTGAAAAACTGCTAGATCAATATCGCGACCTTAGGAAGAGAGAATACCTAACGGTGGAAGGTGGGGTTATATTCTTTCTAGGGTGCATTGTTTTTCCCGAACAACTAAGAAAAGGAATCCTAAGAATTTTACATTCTGGACACATAGAGATTGCATCGATGACATCTTTGGCTCGGTACTACGCCTGATGGCCTAATATCGACAAAGAAGTGCAATTGTGGGTTAGCAAATGCACATCATGCCAAGAGGGAAGAGATAATGAACCAGAAGTGCCACTCTATCCTTGGAACATCCCTGACCAACCATGGGAAAGGGTAAATATAGACCTCGCTGGCCCGTTTAATGGAAAAAAGTGGCTTATAGTGGTCGATGCTTTGTCAAATGGCCTGAGGTGGATTGTCTGGGAAAAACAACTTCATGTGTTATAATTAGAAAGATGAGAGAAATATTTGCCAGATTTGGATTGCCGAAGAATATTATTTTGAATAATGGACAACAATTCATATCGGAACAATTCAGAATGTTTTGTAAGGGAAATGGAATCAAACATATAACATCTACACCATATCACCCCAAGACAAATGGTCTAGCTGAAACATTTAAAAGAAGATTTGAGGCTTGCAGAAAAGATGTGGGAGATAAGGATTTGGCCTTACAGAGATTTCTTTTTTCGTATCGAAACTTGCCACATAAAACAACAGGTATTTCTCCGGAAGAAGCTTCTATTGGAAGGAGATTGCCCTCTGTCATTGACAGACTGAAGCCTGATGTCAAAGGTGTGATTGAAAAGAATACATGGAAAATGAAAAAATACCATGATGAAGGACTAAGGAGTCGAACCTTTGAATCTGGCGATGAAGTCTGGGTGAAGAAGGAGAGGGAAAGTGGATGGCAGCCGGAAAGGATCAGCAGGAGGGCCGGGGAGCTGAGCTACGAGTTAGAGGTTGGCGGGGTAGTGAAAAGGAAGCACGCAGATCATCAAAGGAGGCGGATGGGAGCGATCGACGAGGGGCTCCCTAGAGGACTTTCCGGTGGCGATGAAGAGGTTGAAAGGTTAGAAGCGGAAGGGGAGAAGTGTGAGATAGAGAAATAACCTTTATGGGACTTTGTTCTATTTATTAATAATATCATATGTTCTGATTGATTATTGTTTGGTAGTTGGAATGTCATTACCAAAAATAAAGCTTTGTTATATTATGATTTTTTCATAAGTAATATATCCTTTACCAAACACTTACGCTTAGCTGGCAACTTGTAGCCTCCAGTTATCTTTGCATCACCAGTGGCACAACCTTTTAAAAGCCTACATTCTTCAACAAGCGATGGGCCAGCAGCTCTATGAATGGCACCATCAACTGAAAAAATAATTATGAATAAATGAAATTTGCTTATCAAAACACATGTTAATAAAACAACTAGAAAAAAAGTTAAACCAAAGAAAACCTGTTTAATTTATTTTTTCAAGTATTAACTATGAAATATTATTAGGATTTCTCAAAATTACGAAGAAAGTGGAAGAACGTTAGGGCACTCTAAGGAAGCTCTCACAACATTGACATAAAGCCCATCCAATCAGTCTAACTAGATCCAACTGTGTAGGCTAGGTATACTTGTGGAAGCAGCTTAATACACACTCATTTTTTGATATAAGTATTCATTGAGTTAGTTATTAATGGAGTAAAAACATAACTTAATTTTGATCAATAGGATCCCAAACAGTAACTATACTCTGAACTGATCTAAATACTTAACAACTTGATAAAAAAAATTGAAAATCTATACTTGGTTTTCATGAAACAGGATAGTATATTATACTAAAAGATATACCATTTAAAAAATGAATGCCATCTCAGGAATCACCAAGAACCAATGATTTTTATAATGAACTGTTACATGATACCAGGCATAAATATTGAGAAGCTCTTAAAAATTATGATGAATATACTGAAGGGAGTATTAATAAGACTAACATTAAAAAATAATAATTTATTTACAGCTTGTAGAATTTGAAAATTATTTTTGGATACCAATAAACATTGCCTATAAACAAATATCCACAGAATATGGCTTCTCCATTGATGGTTAAAAACAAATTAAAAACCATACATATAGGTGTAAGATCTAGACTACTTGATCTTTGTCTTTATACCCAACAAAAATTAAAATATATAGTAATAAATATAAATAATAAACTGAATAAAAATAAATAATAGTTCTTGTTCAAAGAAAAATAACACAATGGCTTATAGGCCAGGCCAAAACCTTGTAAAAGCAAAAGAATTAACTTTTAATACCTTTAACCTCTGCACCACAAGACTAGTAAACATTAATATTTATAAAAATGTTTTTATTGACCTCATTTTCACCACGAGCAATCATAGATTGTCCTTTATGGGTCATATAAATATCAACTTAAGAGATATTAAAATTTGTATTATTTTTGCTAGTAAAACAATATTATTTTAATAAATTAATTTAAAGATCAATTCTTGGTTTTCATGAAAGAGGATAGTATATTCACTAAAAAATGTATTATCACCATAAAAATATGAACTGTAAAAGGTTACACGATTTTTTGTTATTAGTTGTTTTCTAATTCTATGGAAACAGTTTAATTAGAACTTAATTTTAAAGAAATAGTTTTTTCATTCCAACTTTTAATATTTTTATTAATTTCACTTACCTAAATATGAAATATATAGTAAGGGAAAGTATTGCGATCGTGACAATTTTCAAATTCCTGTTGTTAACGGAAATACACGTTTTAGGGTTCCCTGAGTCCAAATAACCAAGTCCCGAAAAAAGGCCTGTGTGTGTTTGTGTATGTTCGTATGTGGAAAGTCTAGTGCAAAAACGAAAAGACATACAAAACTAAAATTTCATTTTTTAAAAAACTATACACCTGAGATGTTACAGCAACATTTTTACTAAAACCGGCTCACCTGAAGTGCAAATTTATACCATGCGTTTTGCACCTTTTTACGATTCTCTCAAAAACGGCTTAAACAATTCTGATTAAACTCGCTATATCAATGTAAAATTTAATGGGCTTTAATATCATGTAGGTTTCATTCTGATTGCAATAGTCTGACAGGGCTTTTAAATTTGTTGACGAAAGATTAAATTTTCTGCCTGTAAGGTACCTTTAGTTTTGTAGATTCTATAAAAATAACCATATCATCTGATTGGCATTGCTAAAAACGGCTAAATATACAAGCTGAACGAATTCGATATCCAACAATTAGCAAAAATATTTTTTCATGTAATTTTTGTGTTTTTGAACATAAAAACAGTAATATAGGTGTATAATATAGCTTTGGATTTTAGACAAAATATTATCTTATACACAAGCTTGTAAAAGTTAATAGAGAGTGAAGAAAAGCCGATAAAACTAACTGATTGTTTTAAATAATAATGTAATAGATTTTTTAATAAAAAAACCTGTTTCTATAGGAATTAAATTTAATTCATTCTTTATTAGTTTTACTCATTTTTATCTCTAGCCCTATTTGAAAATTCTTCAATCGAATTTAACAACAGAGGTAAGTGAAAGATGTGTGTTGCCCAGGGGAACACAAAACAACAGGGAAATATACAAAGGTCTTCCAGTTTTCCATGTCGAGTGTCGGTCAATATTGACAAGGATAACTTAATATTTTCTCAAAAACCTATTTCAGATAAAACGGTATAATTAAAATTACAGAGCATCATATGCATGTATCAGAATTGTAACTCAAAAACATCATAGATGATGGAATTCATCAAACTGATAATGACCGATATCACTTTTCTTTTGAAGTAGATAATATATTAATTAGAAGACATTGAATCCAGTGCAATATCTTAGTCAGATGTTCCATTTATCTTGAATTAAAACTCCATTGAAGAAGAAGAGATAAATACTGGTGAAGGCCTGCTTCCAATATGATCATGAACATGAACATGTAGACTTGCAACATTAACCCTTTAAGTATAATTTGATTAATAAAATTATATTTACAGTGTTGGTGAGTAATGACCTTGAATTATGAAATACTAGCTGTATCCCGCAGGCTTTGCTCGTGATTATTTAATTTTTGATTGGTTTAAGTATATATAGGAGAGAATATTTGATTAACTGTTGCTCAACTAAATATTTTTTTAAATTAAATAAATTTTAAAAAAATGATGGAAAAGAATCATTCAGCTGCTGGAGCTAAAATAAACTTGTTCAACTTAATAGGTATGTAATAACTTTTAAATGAGGAACATGTTTTAATCATTTAAACAGGCAAAAGAACCAATAAAGTTTACTCTGAATTAGGTAATTTCCTTACCTCCTCCACCACCTAGCAGAGATGTATTAGCAGCATTAACTATTGCATCTATTTCTAATGTTGTGATATCACCTTGCCAAAGAGAAACTTTGTCATTTAATGCACTGTCAACTTCTTCTTTCTCAGTAGGTGCAGTAACACTGAAGTCTGAGTGCACTACAAATCAAGAAGACAAAACATTAGTTAACATTTCAGAATCATACTACTACTTAATAATTGTATTGAAAAAATAAATACTTTGCCCAATGAGACGAGATCTGTTTTTTACAAAGTATTCCACCCAGGTAGGAATAGAGCTTAGTTCTGTGTATTTCCCACCCCTATATTGCTGCCTTTTTTCTTCCAGTGACATGATTAGGTACCTTTCTAAATCCGGTAATTATAAATAAAAAATAAAATATTAATAATAATGAATATACCATTGCAACGTTACCTTTTACTTCAAACACTTGAGCATATTCTGTTGCTAAGATGCCAAATAATCTTCCATATAGAAGAGTTGGATTATGAAGTATGGATGTTAAACATTTTAAACTATCTATCCGAAATTGTGTTTGGATGTTATTCAATGGCCTGATGAACTGAAAACAATTCTATATTATATGGAGCATGTTAAGCAACATAATATTTGTCTGCTACAGTACAATTATAAATCTAATTTAGTAAATATTCAACAAGTGAGCATATTAATCAATTTGTAGTTCACGGCTTAGAGAAATAACCCTTTCTTACCCACATACTACAACCAGAACAATCCAAAACCGCTCACTGCATTCTGTATAAAAATAACAGTGCAGCGTATATTTGTACTACTCTATCAATAATTTTTCGTCAGCCAATGAGAAAGCAGCTGAAATTTCAAAATTAATGTCCAAAACTTAACTAAAAGATCACACGAAATAATTACCTCTAAACAACTGTTTACAAGTCAAGATAATCCACCTGTCAAAGATATAACTGAATAACAGTCAATAAACGAACTTAAATAAGAAGTATGAAAAAACCGTTACAAAGATATATAAAGACCTAAGGTGCTTAACCTACAAAACACTTCCAAAACGTGGCATGTCTTTCTAGTTTGCTATGAATATCAATAATGTTAAGTTTTTTTTTTATTTACTAAGTTAATTACTTTTTTTTTTAAGGATTAAATTACCGTTATGTTTCGTAATTCAATTTTATTAATTTTCTACACTACATATATTACTAGTGTGTAGAAAAATATATACATATTTTAATAGTTGCTATATCTTTAGTTTCTGAAACATTATAATAAACTTTTTGTTGCCATACCAAGTTTCCATACATAATAAGAATTTAAAAGCGCATAAGTTGGTGGGTATTAGATGTATCGGGAGACCTAAATGTAAACTACCTCGATTATATATCCAACCACTCCACGGTAAATGGATCGTTTAAACAACAGTTAATATGAATTCCATTGTAGTTGTGCGGGTGTGCAAAGCGAAAAACTATTCAATAAACTAATTTATCTTTCAGCCAACTAAGGTGTGGTCTACCTCTACCACATCTTCCATCAGGTGGGCCCTCGAGAGTACTTTTTTTTTTATTTATATATTTATCCTCACCTGTCTATACATACATATGACAAACAGTGGGTTATCTGTCAGATATGTCGAGAGTAGATTGAGGATCCATTCTCCGGGCGAAAATGCTAAAAATTGCCCTATCCATTTAATCCGTTTAATATGATATTCGGAGTATCACCTCGTTAGTACAGATTCTCCACTGACCATGTTCACACACCGGACCATAGTTCTCGGAGAGAACTCTTCTCCACTCTCTCATGTTAGCAACTTCTTTTCAGGTGCCTTAGGTGTCACCCATGTCTCACAGTAATAGGTAACGACAGGTCGTACAACATTTTCATACTGCATGAATCTTATCGTATGAGACCGGACGCTATAATTCAGTATCTTTCGCATAGCAAAGCAACATCAGCAATCATCCTTACTATCAGTTTCTACAGCAATTCATTTTATTTTATTAATTTTTTTAAAATAGTGCAACCAAATACTTACAGGTTCAGACTACTTCTATATCGTGACTTTCTAGTTTGGCAAATTTATCGGGTTCATGCGGTTTTCCAGAAGTGAACTAATAAGTGGTAATGGTTTTCGTTAATAGATAGCCTATTTATATATCTTAAAATCTTTCTCTAGTTCCTCTGCTACTATTTCAAGTCTTTAAGAACCTTACACCCACCCATAAAGGATAACATTTATGAATTTGTTATGTGGCTTTTAAAAAATAACTTACGAGAGAGGGGGCTCATCTTAAATTGTTTTACGTATTTGGCATTGTAGTGCGTAAACACCTAAAGACAAATATGGAACAATGGAGTGATCGGCATTGGGTCCCTAAAAGAGTCTTTTTGCAACAACTCTATTGTTATATTAATGATCCTTTTTTTTTTTTTTTTAGTTGGAGTGACAGTCAAGGAATCACGGGTCATCCGGCAGTGACAACTGGCTGAAAGTATGAAAGCTTTGTAGAACAAAAAAATAATGGAATAAAGGAAGTAGAGAAATTATTGAAAAGCTGAATACGTTTTTCTTATGATGTGGTTGATTGAAAGGATATTTTATGTTCTGTCTAGTGATGTCACTTTACATATCTTGTTTAGTATTGCGCTGTTAGAAAAATAATGCAGCATTTTGGTTAAAAAACAAATATTTACAACTGTTTTTTTCAATCCAAATAGTCTCTATTACTATCCCATCTCTGCCAACGTGTTGGCAACTTTTCAATTCTCTGGGAATATAATTTTCCGTCTTTAGATTTGACAAATTCCAAAAACGCATTTTCTAATCCTCTGTGCCCATTAATGTATGACACGCAAGTAGAGGTACAGTAATCTAAAAAAAAATGATAATCCTTAAGCAAGAGATATATCTGGTGAGTAGAGCAGATATAGCAAACTTTCATCTTCAAGCTCCAACAGTTTTTGTGATGTCAAACATGAAACATGTGGCCGATCGTTTTCATGCAACAAAATGGGCTCTTTCCGATTGACCAAAAATGGCTTCATTATTGTTTTCTGCTGTATTGCATTAATTAGGTTAGAATACCATTCTGCGTTTATGGTTTCTGTAGGGTTTAAGGAGATGTAGATTATCAAAATAAATGAAACCCAAAATCCATTATTAGCTAATTCTCCTTTTTCGGGCCACTATCCAATATGTCAACTGGAGTTACTGTTTCGTAAAGTATCTACTTTTTGTCACAAATTCTTGACCCTAAAGGAGTTTTAGTTTAGGCAAAGAAGTGTAACACAAACTTTATAACGCAGTTTTTTTGGCCTTAGTTAAATGTGTGTGGAATCCAACTTACAAGCTTTTTTTTACTTTTTCAATCGCCTTCAGATATCCTTCGACGGCCATAGTCAGAGATGATTTTAATCAATCCTAACAGCGATATGGGTTATTCTTCTGAATCTATAAAAGTAAAGATACTTTAGAAGAAGACAATTTTAAATATTGACGTTTAAGCTCTGTTAGAGTATTTCAATCCGAATGAAACCTATATTATATTAAAGCCCATTAAATTTTACATGGACATAGCTTGTTTAATCTAAATCCTTAGAGTCGTTTATGAGAAAATCGTAAAAAGATGGAAAATGCATGGTATAAAGTTGCTCTTCTGGTTAGCTGATTTTGATGAATAAGTTGCTGAACATGTCGGACGTATAGTTGTCATAAATATGAAATATCAGTTTCATAGGACTTTTCTTTTTCGCGCTAGACTTACCACACGCACGTGCATGCACAAACACACAATTATTAATTAGATTAAAAAACATAAAGTTAATTATCATGGCATTGATTCATCTTCTGGATTCCCAGGTGCTCTCATGTCTCTACCTGATATATGGAGTTGAAATGGCTTTACTGGAAATTCTGAGAGCAATACTTCCAAAGAGACTATATTTATCAGGCCTTCAGAACCCAAAATCCCTATATCTAGAACAAGTTCAACCCACTCTCCTCTGTCTACTCTATTAACACAAAATCCCAGCCCCTGTACTTGTGCTTTACCCATTGCCATTCCAACATCCCAATCCTTAACTTTTGCTTTAAGCATAAACTATTTATCCATCTCCTTCTATATCAATCTGCTGCACTTTTATAGGTTTGACTATTTGCCCTCTTTTTTATTGTTATTCAATTTTTATTCTAACTGTTCTATTGTGTTTATTTTTTGCAATTATTTAAGGAAGGAACATTACCTACATTGTGTGTGTGTGTATTGATTCATAATATTCAGTATAATTTGTTATACATTAAATTATGTATATCATTTTGTGAATTTTTTTTAGCCAGTAGATGAATCTTAAACTGTACATTTGTATTTTTCTTAGGGGACTAGCTGTTTCAGAATATAAATTATTTTTCATTAATTTCATTAATCACAATTTGTAATTATCCTATGGATAGGTTGATAATATTAATAATGATAGATAGCTAATTTTCCCACATTAGACTAAACACAATAAAAGGTACTTCAGAGGGAACCATTTTAAAAATTCAACTATAAAATTATTCAAACAGGGTTGGATTGAATTTAAATTAAACACCATTCTACAATGTGGACTGTTCAAAAAAACCGCTCATAAGAGCCATTTTGAGTAAATTGTAAAAAGCTGTACATACAACAAATAAAGTAGTACTTCTGGTCAGTCCATTTTGACATCTTAAGAATAAACGTAGTTAAATAGTTTATTTCTGATTTGTTTTTGCACTAGATTTAAAACGATAATTTGGCAAGACATGGTCATTTGTATCTAGCAACTGAAATAAATAGGTACCTCCACTCCCTTATATGAATTTTCGATTTGAGGTAACATTTTTCTTTATTATATAAATGTCATTAATAGTTTCTGTTTGATTTGTATATTTTTTACAATACCAGACTGTATGTTGTATACATGCTCTTGGTTTCATTGGAATTTTGATATAATATTTTTGAGAAAAGCCCAACAAAATAGTTACCTTACTCACTGGATAAGCCTGATTCTTTTGATTATGTTTGAATAAAATGGGACAAAATCAAGTTGCGATAATCAAAAAGAAGAACCTGAGTACACTATTTACACTGAAGGTTCAAATCATAAGTAAATTTAAACAATTTAAGATAAAAAATTACTTCAAGTGTACATGAACCAAATTCACACACTAAATTAATGAAATCAGAAAGAAAATCAATAAATCAGCCATGAATTTCTGTTATGTTACGAAACAAAAATAATTTTTCTAAACATTATACAAGTTTCTTATGAGTGAAGGGAGATATTGAGGTTTGCAAGAAGAAATAAACATAGTATGAGATATAAATATAAATAAATATTATCGAAACTCAACCATTTTATTAATAAACAGTCAGGGACGCACATATGTAAAATTACCATTTAAGACATGAGTATTTTTTAAACAAATCAATAAAATATAGGTGGTTTGTTTTTCATGACTAGTAAAATTTATATGAAAGTGTAAACACATATTTGAGTGTTTCAGGCCCGTCATCAGGGAAAAAACAGGATGAGGAAAATTTTCAGGATTCATGGTTTTGGAGGGCCTGATGAGAGTTCATTAAAAAATCTATAGATATTTAAAGTTCTTTGAACTAATAATGCAAATAGAAAACCAATAATGAAGGATTAAATGTCTGATATTCGAGGAATGGATCTTAAAATAGCTAACCTATCATTATAGGTCCTAAATAGTTATTATAAACCAGCTATCAATCTTATCCTTCATTATCAGATAGTATTGAATTAAATTATAATATTTTCATAAAAATATAATGTGAATACAGAATGAGTGGGAACTTAATATTCTATAACTCCAGGCCTGGGGTTGGCTGATGACGGCCCTGGCTATAACTAAAATTAAGAACAGATTAGATTTCAGGAACAGAAAATTTGATCTGTTCCAGTATATATATATATATATATATATATATATTGGACATTTTGAACTTCTATACCTAATCACTATTAAGTTGATACATTTTTTAGCTTTAATTTGTTCCTTATTATCTAACTAGCTGTAACTTTCAAAGATACATTAAATATACCAATTACATTCTCAATAATCTCTAAAGGAAAAAAAAAAGTATCAATTAAAAAAATTCTTAAATATTCTGTTACTGGTACATGCATTTCTAAAATAAATAAAAAATTACATCTAGATAACTACACATTAAATAAAACATCCTTCTAAAGTACAAGTTATTATACAACTATCACTTTAGAAATGACAGTATAAATCAAATCATAATTATAAAGCAGACCATTGCACTAATGTTGTGACCAGATATTTAATACTGATTATTGCACACTATTTTTTTTTTATCTCCTCTGATACTCTTACAAACTTGAGACTTATCACTACCTTAATTATTCAGTATTGTACAAAAACTAATGTACCGAAGAATTTTGTCCTGATGGCACATTATCAGATATCCACGGTTTAATTTTTTACATCCACATTAAATATGAATAAATTATTTTAATAAATCTATTTTCATGAACTTATGGTAAAAAAGTTTTTTTTTATCAAAGTGTCTATGAATTTTTATACTTTTTTACCACCAGTGGGTTTTTTTTTTTTCTTTTTTTAAAGTACTATGCTGTATTTTTTTTTTGCAAACAAACCTGTCCTTATTCTAAAGATTAATCATATCATAAGCTATTTTAAAATTACTTTAAGATTTTTTATCACAATATTTTTCTTATAAAAATGATTAAATTTTTAACAAAGATTAGAGCTTATTCAGCCGAAATAAATAAAATAAGCAAAAGTAATAAAATTAAATTAAGGAAAAATAAATAAAGAAAAAGAGGGGAAAATTTACCATCTAAGTTTGTAAACTTGTCTAAATTTGGTATTTAAAATATTTTATGTACATTTAAGGCAATATATACAATTTAAAAATACTTATCCTTAATTTGAAGTGCATTTCATTAATTTAACCTAAAATTTAACATTAATATACCCTGAGTGGTCATATATTTGATTGAACTAGTTTTATTTTGTAAATTACAAACTTATGCAATAAAAACATTCACAAATTAAAATAGTAAAATAAATTTAATGACCAACACATTTTGAAGTGGTCAAGGTAAAGAGATCACAGAAAAATTGATTTGTTTTAAAAATCGAGAACATAGTACTTCTTAGTAGGTTCAGCTGTCCTAAACATTGCTTCTGCCAAATATTTCTTAATTGTTAGAGGCAAAGGTTGTCCAGGTTCCATAACTACACTATCAAGGTCAGATGGCTTGTTCAGCTGGGATACAATTACAGCTCGACACCTGTCTTGTAAGTTGACAAAGTCTCTCTTCATCAGAGAGAGTGTCATTTGTGTTTTCGCTGCAGTAGATGATACAATGGGATACAAGTTCTCACGCACTTTATGTAAATCCTTGAATGCCACTCCTAAACACACACCATCTTTATAAAAGGTGAGGGTACCTGCTATGCCATCAAAAAGAACTCCGACTGTTGTTGCAACATTTTCCTGGAAGGGTTTTGTGTAATATGCCCATTTACCTGCATGGAAGACAAATCCTTTGTGGGACAATCCCCAACCATTTTCATCTTCCCCAATTAAATTTACAAACGCATCAGCATGAAGTCTTGCCTGTTTTGTAGCGACACCGAACATCATGCTGGTTCCAAATATCCGTCGAGATAGCTCAAGCTCCCAATAGTATCTGCCATTGTTGAGAACTCTAGTGCCTCTAACAGCAGCGGTACCAGAGCTCCAGTTAGGGTGAAAGTATGCCAGGCATGAGAGGCTTGATCCTCGCCCATAAATTTGTACCTCACGACTCCTGTCTTGCCGGTTCCAAGTCCAATAATCTTCGCAACCATGTTTGAGTGGGCCGCCCATCATCAACCCCTGTAATATTAATTAATTCATAACTTTTTCACACTGAAATAATGATTTTTATATCATGATAAAATTATTAATGATTAAAAGAGGCTTTTAATTAATCAGGAAGCATTAATAGATAATATAACCAATATTCTAAACCTGAAGAACATCCATAAAATATATTAAATTTATTTTTTAAAAGAAACTACATGCTCAAAATAAATCTTTCAACACAAAATATTTTTAAATGCATATATTTTTTTTTAATGTGACAAATTAGGTAACAAATATTGATTAAATAAAAAAAATACATAAGCTACATTTTCAAATTGATTTAAGGTTTTTATTAAAAATAGACGTTTTCATATCCTGAATTCTTTACATTAGTAATAAAAATGAGGAGCCCATAAGCTTACTGGAGGAGGCCAACAGTTTTATGGGACCAATCAATAAAACTCAGCCTCCCATGGTTGGGAGTTCATCGACCTTGAGGCCTTATTCAAAATTTTTCTTTTTATTATAACTTTAAAATAAAATAACCTTTAATTTAATAAATGGTAAATGCTAGAAATCAATTCTCACCTATTCGGCTATAGTCAATCACAAAGCCAATTAAAAGTTGAATTATTGTCATTAAAAATTATGGTTTGATGAAAGAAACAGATAAAGATAACCGTATTTTCTATTTTATTCTAAAATAATTGGTATTTAATATTGATGATTAAGGTTAAACAACAAATGTCCTCATCAGTTGTAAGAAAACATATGAATTTTCAGTAAGTTAATGATATATAATAAATATGTTTTATTTTTATAACATTTTCTCTCAATCTTTAAATCTGAATAATATTTTCACCACTTAAATGCTGAAACTGCATGTTATCTACCGTATTATAAAAAATATTTTTAATAGAGACACAATTGATAGAAATGAATAAGACTTCAGATACTTAACAATATCATTATAAAATAATATGAAATATGCAGACAGAAGGTATAACTTCTCATTTATTGCTAATTATTCTAAAAAATAAGAAACAGTTGTTATAAACACTTTACGACTATGGTTTAATTTGTCAATAAATTAGTCTTTATTTTTACAGAACTTCTTAATTAATACATTATTGACTGAAATTTACAACTATAGTGACAAAATAATACAACTAGTTAATGCCAAGCAACAATGATAGAATGATATGATACAGATGTGAATAAACTACAGATTGTTAGCATCCCATATGATTAATTTCAACCTTAAAAATAAAATAAATATGTTTAAAAAAAAAAAAATAAAGTATGTGTGTGTTATATATATATATATAAATTTATAAAATGTTTCATTACTTCACATATTCATTTGTCTCTGGTAATTTTATAAGTAATAAAATAATTAGATAGCTAATTTTTTTTGAGCTATCCATGAATGCATCGTTTAATTAAAAAATAAAATTCATCAAGTTATTTTATATAAAAATTTCAAAACAATATTGGTCAGATATTTTAAATTTAAGAAATGTATAATATATTTTTATTACCTAAAACATTGTGATAAAATTAATCGCTTTATCATTGTACAAATGTGAAATTGAGTTTTAACTTACGTAAGGGATGATGTCGAGCAAGGCATGGCAGAAGACTGGGGTTGTAAGCACAGGCGCCCTTAAACCGTTCGATATGGCAACCCTCGTTATCAGCGATCGATGGGACACCCCCGCAATCAGCTGGTAAATAAGTCATATGTTTCAAAACAGCTGTTTGATAGTACACAAAAGACTGTTTTTTTAAACATTTCATTATATTCTCTAGGCACTCGTTAAAATCTTAAAAATTTCTTCGTAGCATTACTTTATAAACTCTCTCTTTACTTTTCCAATGGTTATTATAAACCGCTAATTCGAAACTTCAACTGAATCTAGCATAAACGCAAATAAGTGATCAAACAGGAGTGCTAATCCGTGTGGGTCAACTTACAGAACTGGTTTGAATTCACAAAGGGGAAAAAAAAAAAAAAAAAAAAAAAAGCGGCTAAGTTTTCCTTAACACATTTGTTGAAACTGAGAAGTCATGCTATATATCATGTAAAAATAAAATAAAAAAAAACTTATTTTTCTCATGAAATCCTTGAAGATAATAAATTATTACCATGTAGTAAACTCAAGATGCAAATTTAAATATCAATTAACATGTTATTTATTCCAACTCTTAATGTTTTAAATACATTTGGAGGAGACAATAAATTCATTTCTCTTTTGTTGGTCAATAAAACGGTTGACTTATGTTCCCCACACCTTCCTTTCAGTACTACTGGCACTTATCTTTTAGATGAGCTTATGTTAGTCATAACATTTATAGAAAATCGCTTGTTTTCTTACATATCATTAGTTTTGTTTTTTATTTTATTTGTTTTATCATTAGTAAGTTATCATTGTTTTGTTAAATTACATTAGTTAGTCCATTCAATCTGTTTTGGCCTACATGTAAGTGGAACTATAAGTTATACACATTGGATTGTTTTGATTGATTTGACGTAACTTCCTACTGTGACTAATTGGACGATGCTGCTACGATAATTGAAAGAAAATAGCATACTATGTTTCTATGGTTTTAATAGCCTGTATTCATGACATGCTTAGTTAGCAGTTGTAGTTTTGTTTATACAATTAATTTTTGTTTCTTAATTTTCTTTTTTTTTCCGCTTTAATAATCATCTTCAATAACATAAAATAAAGTTCTCATGCCGAATATCAGGTTTTAGGGAGGTGCTTAGAAAAGCATCGAGTAACGTAAGTTATTAATAAACAATTTAACATTATTAGTTACCTATGCTCCAAGTCCTTATAGACCAAGAGAGAATTACGAAATTTCTTCTTTTTTTTTTTTTGCTGGGTTTATTGGATAGTTCATCTTGATTTCAATGCCAATTTTTTTATTCTCAGCGTACTTTTCTATTAAAGGGGCAAAAGATGTTTGCTGAATGAAGTTATTAAAATCCAGTTACATTTCAATTAAGTTGTTGTTATAGAATTAGGACAATGCTCTTAAACTTCTTTTTTTTGTACGTATAATTATAACTAATTACGATTATGTTTTAGGTTACCAGACAAGCAGTTTAGGTTACTTTTCTCGTTACAATACTAGAATAATTACACATATATGAGAATTATTATAACAATACACTTATATGATTATACAGCATTCTATTGAATAAGTCACTTAATTATGTGCTAAATGTTCAACAACTATTTGTATTTGTGAATAATAATGATGGCATCGATGAAAACCGTATAATAATTAAAAATATATTTGTGTCCACATTTTAATTAATATTTATGAACACGTAAGAAAATTCAAACTATCCAGAAGTGGTTTGAATAAACGTAGTCGTAAATTTTATGTTAGAACGTAAAAGAAGTATATTGGAATTTCCTTTTACGAGCTTGTTTGTTATTCGGTTTTATTTAATTTCTTAGAATTTAGATTGTTTTTGCTAATTTTCATTTAAATAGTTGTGAATTTGAATTAACATATTCCATGTTATTTTAAAGCCTTAATCATAATAATATATATGGCATTAATTGGATTTTTATGTTGAATAATAATATTTCTTTAAGAAGGAACTGGATTTGCATAGAGGATAAATCCTTGGAATATTGTTTTTTAGAGGTTGGTTGGGGTGCAGTCTTCGAAACACTACTGTTATTTTGTAGATACATTTATACATCGTCTTTTCATACAGTCAATCATTCTTCCATAAAAACTAATTTTTGTTCAAATAGCAGTGGGTCTCCTTTGCGCTGGTAAAATTCCCGTTGGGTATTGAGAAAAAAATTTACCATAAGGATCTCCTTATAATTTGTTAACCATTTCAACTTTATTTACTCCGTTATATATGTTTTTTTGAGATATTTTTTCACCAGATTATGCTTCGATTTGTTCAGAAAGATCTTGGGAAGTAATTTCTTGATTATTAACTCATATTTGCTGGATTTCTCATGTTACACACAGTGTGACAAAATAAATTCAGCTTAAGGGACTCAATGATTCGACTTTGAAGAGTTCCATTTCTTGAATTTTAATGGTAAATCGAAATTTTACCTATAAATACGCCGATGACTCAGTTATTTTTGAAGATTGGGGAAAATACGTGTAGAGATTGAGAATGAGTGAAGGGCAAAAAAAAAAAAAAAAAAAAATGAAATCTTGCCTATTTGTACACTTGTAATTCCGTTATTTTCGAAAATAGAGACAAAACTCTATAGAGTTTAAGAATCAGTACAACTTTATCAATTATAAAACAAAAAATAATAGATGAAAAAAATTAAATTTTACCTATATATACACTCATAACTCAGTTATTTTTTATAATAAAGAAAAATATGTATAGAGGTTGAGATTCAGTAAAGGGCGACACAAACAAAGAAAATTGATCTTTTCATTCAAGTCAGAAATTATAATAGATTTAACTATCGAAAATCTCGGTTATTTTTATTATTGAAGATAGAAAAAAAATCGAAAAGTTTTCGAGATCAAGACGATGAACAATAAGAAAGAGAGAGACAAAAAATCTTATATGGTCAAGCAGCAACTACTAAGAGATGTGGTTCCCTGATAACTCGGTTATTGTTGATGGTTTTTTTGAAATAATATTGCTTTGTTGAGAAATAATACAATCTGCCACTATCTTGAACAATAAGTATTAGAGCTAAAATAAGCCATTCATTCCATATGTACAAAATAAAACAAACAAAAATAAAATAAGTTAACCTCAATAACAAACGAAAATAAATAAAATAAAATAAAATAATTTTAATCTTGGCCACATTCATACCTATATACAATATTTACATACTACCCCTGGGTACTCCGAATCGAACCTCTGCATCCAGAAATGGATGTCGAGGCACAATGTTAGGAGATCCCAGCTCCTCTCAGTCAGCCGCGTCACCAATCTAGTCAGTGGAGACTGAGTGAGGGCGCTAGGGCCACACACTCTCAGGCATGAGTGGAGAAGATGGCCATTGCCAGCACTCCACTCTTGTTGATGGCAAAGAAAAAAATGTTAAGTTGTTCTGGAATCAGAAAATTGTATTTGAATGAAAATCGGAAGAAAATAAAAATGAATATTAAAGAAGTTAAGTATAAATACTTTTGGTTTATTATTTCCAATAAGAAACCTTTGTAGTCGACCAACAAAAAAAAATTACCAATTCACAAAATTTGATAGCTTACGTTTCAAGATACGTAAATCCGAATTAAGAAAAAAAAATCCGTTTGGCCGAATAAATAAATAAATAACACATTTGTGTTGTTTAACAGAGAATTAAATTGTCTACAAAACGAAAAATGAATCATTGAAGTCGGTTGAGTAATAGCACAGATATTGCGTTTTGAAATTAGCAGTGGTGATAGACAATTTCCTTTGAATTATTTATTGCTTTATTATTATATATTTGATTTATTATAAACAGTTATACCCTAATCTGTTCATTTGAAAAGAATAAACTATTGTGTAATAATTTTAAGTGCTTTTTTTTTTTTTATGTATCCACACGATGATATGACTCGGAGTACATTCGAAGTGTCTAAATAGTTTTGAAAACTTATTTAGTAAAGGTTTGAGGCCTTTGATTATTAATATATATGGTTATTATTTATTATTATTATATATGATTATTATTTATTATTATCATCAATTCATAAATATAAATATCTGGCTATGCCTGATTTTAAATAAAAACATCAAGAAAATGCTATTTTTATAATGTTTATATGTATATGTATATATGTACAATTTTTATAACTTATATAAATATATATTGTGAAGGTTATAAGATACTTATGTAACTGCGATGACCGCATAAGTAAGTAAATGACGGCGACTATCTTTTATAAATATAGATTATTAACAAATATTTTCCTAAAACGGCGAAATTCCAGAGATATCTCATTGGTGTGATACGCCCCACACTGAATGATTTGTGGTATATTTGGAGAGACCCTCGTGAGAAAGCTGAGCGGTCAATGGAGCCCAGTATTTAGCCAAGAGCAATAAATTCAAGCGCAGGTCTGCCACTGACGGCACCTGGGTGGCCTCTTCTATCGCACCACCGTGTTTAATTGACTGGGATTTTTTTATGAATGAAGTGGACAGTGGAGTAGCTATTGACGGATTTTGTCTAGTCCTGGTTCATATTCGCACCGGCCACCTCGAGAGGCAGAGACAGTTCAATTCCGCCCAAAGAGGATACAAAAGACGTTTCGATTCGGTAGGCAGTGGGAACTGGCTTTTAAAGTCGAGGAGTACAAGTTAATTCTGAATGAAACACAAAACTACGACTCTCAATACTAACATGAGCTATTTATGGTTATTGAAATACAGATAAGCGAGAACGTCTGTAAATATGGACTAAGAATGGAATCAATTTAGAGTGCATTAACACGAGATCAGGGAAAGTTACTTACATATATCATAATATGACTTTTAAATGAAAAAAAAAAAACTCTGACAATAAAATTTCTAGTATTACATAATAATATATAATGTTTCTAGAAATTTTATTGTCAGAGTTTTTTTTTTCATTTAAAAGTCAATCTGAAATATTTTTATAGGACCGTAAGTTACCTGTTTATGTGCGCCAATATTGTATGTATTGTTGAACAAACACTGATTTAACTCAAAACCGTTAAAAATTCTCAAAAGCACTCTTATACTTCCACAAAATTTACTGGTTCTTATAAAACGACTTACAAAAGTGGCATGGCGGACATACATGGAATTAATTGTTCCGTTCATTATTAATTTCAAAAACACTGCAAATCATTACAAAAAGTTTTATTGTTTCTAAATAATTACATTATGGTATTACAATGTATTTAGCTGTAGAGGCAATCAACTTATATATATGTCAATTAATCAAAGAGCTTAAGAAAGACGAAGCAGTAACACTGTCAATTTATATTCAAGGATAATCGCCAATCACCATTGCTAAGTTTAAAACGCTATTTCGTAACCGATTCCAATGATTCTTTTTTGTTTTGTAAAGACTTTTATTAGGTATCGATTAGACAGACGGATTTTTATTCGTTATTTGGGTTTTACAATACATAAGTTTACTCAAATTTCGAAATGTATATTTTTTTCTTTTTCACTATTAAAAATAACAAACCAAAAAAAGTCGTTAATATTCAGCATATCCATAAAAGAATATTTACAGGTTGAATGTAGCTTAACCCATCTTTTCGACACTGATTATTTGCTTACAACAAAGTCTTAAAATACTTGAAACGCTTATAACTGGTGAATTACACAACAGGATTATCGTTACATAACAGTTATTGCTTTTTGGTATCACATTCCAAATACATCCTTCAAATATATATACATAATCTATATATTGCCCTTTTTTATTTTAAAGAAATTTACAACTATATTATACAATAAAATACATTAAGTAAATGTGTTAATTAATCATATTGGCTTCATACAGGCATATGAAGAAAGCACTTCAGTGTTTATTTAATGTAGTAGGTCGCGAGGCCATCGTCTTTTCAGCCGCCTCGGGGGATTATCAGGAATAGTTGGTGATGGATGTTTCGGACGAATGGGTTGGAGTGGGTGATCCAGTTCTGCTACTAATGGGATATTTAGGTCTTTATGAATTATTTTATTGGTGGCAATGTAAGAGGCATTTAGGATCTTTCGGAGGATTTTTGGTTGCAAGTTGAATGCGGGAAGAATTGGGTGGTCTGATGGATCTCCATAAATCAATCCCATATGCCCAAATAGGCCTAATGGTTATATAAATTAATTTATTGAGGTATGAGGAATGTTTTGAGCGTTTGTTAAGTAACTGTTGTAGTAAACGATATCTAGGAGCTGTTTCTTGTCCTTTCAGTCTAGTGTGGGGATTCCAAGGAATAGAAGACGTTTGTCAAGATGGAGTCCTAGGTACCGGATCTGTTCAACTGAGGTGAGTGGAATATTGCTAAAGGATGTAGTGGGAGAGGCAGACATATAGCATTTCCAAGTCAATTGTAACCTTTTCCAAGTCAAATGTAACTTTTTCCAAGTCAAATGTAACCTTTTCCAAGTCAAATGTAACCCTTTCCATTTCAAATGTCACCTTTTCCATTTCAAATGTCACCTTTTCCAAGTCAAATGTCACCTTTTCCATTTCAAATGTTACCTTTTCCAAGTCAAATGTCACATTTTTCTTCACTTCTAGCCTTAAATATTCCGTTTTATTTATTTATTTATTGAAAAATAATTAGTTTAATTAAAATTATGACTTTTTTAATAATTTTGGCATATCCTATCGCTATTTTTTCTGTTTTTTAGATATTTGATAACAAGTTCTGTTTTTTACGAACTAATATTTAAAAAAATTAATTATTGTCTATTTAGTTTTAAGATAGTTGTTGATTTTGAATTTTTAGAGGGAAGGGATACTTTTTGGGAATTATTATGTGTTTTCGGGTATTATAATTACGTTTTTCGAGATGTATTTTTTATCGCTCGCAGGCATATTAACTCGCATTTCCTTTTAATGTTTTTTTATTGATATAGGGATTAATTAATGTGCTTTCGGGTGGTTATGATTACGTTTTTCGAGCGGTATTTTTTATCGCCCTCGTTTATTTTAACTAAAATTTACTTTTTATATTTTTTATTGATATAGGGATTAATTATTGTGCTTTCGGGTGGTTATGATTAAGTTTTTTGAGCTGTATTTTTTATCGCTAATGGGTATTTCAACTCGCATTTACTTTTGATGTTTTTTATAGATATATAGGTTATAAATTGTATTTGCGGGTCTTGTAATTACGTATTTTGAGCTGTATTTTTTATCGCTCATGGGTATTTCAACTCGCAATTACTTTTTATGTTTTTTATTGATATAGGGATTAATTATTGTGCTTTCGGGTGATTATGAATTCGTTTTTCGAGCTGTATTTTTTATCGCTCATAGGTATTTCAACTCGCATTTACTTTTTATGTTTTTTATTGATATAGGGATTAATTATTGTGCTTTCGGGTGGTTATGAATACGTTTTTTGAGCTGTATTTTTTATCGCTCATAGATTTTTCAACTCGCATTACTTTTTATGTTTTTTATTGATATAGGGATTAATTAATGTGTTTTCGGGTATTATAATTACGTATTTCGAGATGTATATTTTATCGCTCACTTGCATATTAACTCCCATTTATTTTTAATGATTTTTATTGATACAGGAATTAATTAATGTGGTTTCGGGTGGTTATGATTACGTTTTTCGAGCTGTATTTTTTATCGCTCATGGGTATTTCTACTCGTATTTACTTTTTATGTTTTTTATTGATATAGGGATTAATTATTGTGCTTTCGGGTGGTTATGATTAAGTTTTTGATGGATATTGGGATTGATTATTTTGCTTTTAGTTCTCATTATAACGTTGTTGGAATATACATCATTTAGCTTTTTTTTATTTATTTTTTTTTATTTAATATTTTTATTATTATTTTTTTATAAAAGGATTAGTTATAGTTCCTTTTATAGCGTCCTGAGTAAGTTTTTTCAACTAAATATTTTATAATGGACCCACTTTCTCACTTGTTCTTACAATTATCTGATAATTTAATTGAGGAATCGTTTATTCTATTTTCGGGTGTTCTTATAACATTATTTGAACCTTATTTGTTATCGCTTTTACTCATTTTAAGTTACAGTTCCTATTTCATAAATATTTGATAGAGGGATCGTTTATAGTGTTTTGGGGAATACTAATAGAGTTTATGACATTTTTTTATAGCTAGTGCACATTTTACCTTAAATAAAAAGTGATCTAGAACAATGCGCAATCGCGATGTAACACCCAGTTAAAAAAAGTAATCAGAACGTGCAAAAACACAACAAATAATTTTTACTTCAAATTATAACATAATATCTACGGTATGTAGAAATTTCCAAGCGCATAAAAGATTAATGTTCAAAACACATAATCAGAATCCCCTAAAACAAAAACAAAGAAAGACCACTCTATCAAAATATAAAATGATATTAGCTCTAAGTTGAAACGAGCGCGAGCTATAGAATAAGCAGTCCAAAAAAAGTTTTTTCATAACCACCCAAAAACACAAGTATAGATCCCCTATAACAATAAAAAGATTAGAAGTAAATGCAAGTTGGAATGCGAACAAGCGACAATAAATACAGCTCAAAAAACGTAATCATAACCACCCGAAAGCACAACAATTAATGCCTATATCAATAAAAAACATTAAAAGTAAACGCGAGTTAATTTGCACGCGAGCGATAAAAAATACATCTCCAAAAACGTAATTATAATACCCGAAAACACATTAATTACTCCAAAAACTACCCCCCCCCCTCTAAAAATTCAAAATCAACAACTATTTTAAAACTAAATATTTTTTAAAATATTTGTTCGTAAAAAACAGAACTTGATATCAAATATCTAATAAACAGAAAAAAATAGCGATAGGATATGCCAAAATTATTAAAAAAGTCATAATTTTAAGTAAACTAATTATTTTTCAATAAATAAATAAATAAAACGGAATATTTAAGGCTAGAAGTGAAGAAAAAGGTGACATTTGACTTGGAAAAGGTAACATTTGAAATGGAAAAGGTGACATTTGACTTGGAAAAGGTGACATTTGAAATGGAAAAGGTGACATTTGAAATGGAAAGGGTTACATTTGACTTGGAAAAGGTTACATTTGACTTGGAAAAAGTTACATTTGACTTGGAAAAGGTTACAATTGACTTGGAAATGCTATAAATACAAAGGGTAAATTATATAAGGGTAAGTAATATGTTGCCCTAAATATAATTTTGCAGTTAGGGTCATTGTGCCTTTGGGTCCATATGCTATAGAACCTATTATTATTTTTTTTTTTGTCACTTTTGAAATGACTGAAATTGCAGTTTCATCATGTTTCTTCCGGGCTGGCGATACGGTAGATAATATTAACGATATTGATATAAATACAATCTTCGCGGACCCAAGATTATAAAGAGCGCAATATATAATCATTAATTTAAAAATAAATATTAAGAAATGGTTATATAAGATCCTGAAGCAACCTAAAATATACTTAAATACTCTAAATTCTCATTACTAAGTACTAGAAACTGTCTTAGTAAAATTAATTAAAATAACCATTACGTGGAATAAGATATTACTGATAAAAAGCTATTGAAAATCTGAATTAGTTGTGATTATTATGGTATTTTATAAAGTATTAATTTGTTTACAGAGGTGATAAGGAGATAAATATGCGGTAATATAAAAATTATTGCGAAATATTAATATTTTAACTTACAAACTCAAATAAACAACTTATTCCATCGCTAAACAAAAAATCTTGTGCGCGCAACACACCACCTCCTCTTACCTCCGTTGTTAAGATCAATTTAAGAATCTGATATATATATATATATATTCTCGACTTGACCGATTTTTATGAAATTTTATATGCATAGCTCTGAGAAGCGGCTACTATCTATTTTTCATACCCCTAAGTGATAAGGGATGCTACCCCTATTATTTAAAAAAAAGAAATTTTATAATGTCGCATAAAAAAATACATACAACCCTAAATATTCACGCTTCTATCACTAACCCCTATTTTTTTAAAGTCATTTTAGTAATACGTATAATAATTTATCACCCTGCTCAAACAGTTGAAAGTAAATATGCGCGTTCAAATGCAAGATCCATACGCTGAAACATTCTCAAAACCACTCTTAGATATCAGCAATGAAAATTCACTATAGATGAAACTGGATGCGTAAAATCACCGACCGGTTACTGCATAATCATTGATTCGCAAGATGCTCTCATTGAATAAATATTTCCCGATGTACACACACATTACATTAGTCGTAGGGAGTGATGGCCCTACACTAAAAATTGCATCGTGAAACGTGAGTGTAAACTCGCCGGAGCTTACACCGCGAGGGCCAGGGCCTACACGGCCTGTCGCGCCACTGGAAAAAAAAACACACACACATTACATAAATCATGAGTGGGTTGCAGAAAGAGCTATTTTTTTTTTTTTTTTAATATTTTTATTGAAATTTACAACTGTATTTTATAATACAACAAGTAAATATGTTGGTAATGATAAAATACATGAAAAAAACGTGAAGAGAAAATGCCCATTGGCATCACTCCACTAAGTAACTAAACTAGAAGGTCTCGAGGCCATCTTCGTGCTATTTTAGCGACAAAAAATGTGGACGTTGATGATTTGAATCGGAAGATACAACCGTTGTTGCCAGGGAACTTGGTATCATACAAATCTCTACATACAGTTTTCGATGCCAGCGAAGCTGTAAATATTCCAACAGAGTTTTTGAACTTATTGGATTAACCAGACATGCCACCGCTTAATTTACAATTGAAGATTGAATCTTCGATTATTTTGCTTCGTAATTTGAACCCACCACGGCTGTGCAACAGTACGAGATTAGCGTTTTAAATGGCAAGTTCCAAGGTGAAAATACGTTAATACCACCGATTCCTATTATACCCACAGATGTGCCGATTCAATTTAAACGTATTCAGTTTCCGATTAGATTGGTATTTGCAATGACTATCAATAAGTCCCAAGGCCAAACGACGCCTGTTTGTGGCTTAGATTTGAGCACACCTTGTTTTTCACACGACATGCACGCGTGGCATGCTTTCCAGTGGGTAAACCTACCATTATGTTTGTGTTAGCTGAAGTGGGCTCACAATAAGTATTGTCACGCTATAGCATTAACAGATTGATATTGTTTGTTAGTGTTTCTGTCTTAATTAATAAAGGATATGTATACTTTTTAGAAATAAATCATAATAAATTAAAAACATAATGTTTGGTGTTTTGTTATTTTCATATTCCCTCATCGTTCACAGCACTCCATGCCTCTTTGACTCATACACCACATCCTTACACACCTTGACATAATTTATGTGGCAAAACAAAGTTTCTCAGGTCAGCTAGTTTTTAAATAAATTAAAGAAAATCAATCGTTTTAAGAATTAAATAAGTCAAGTTTCAAAAGAAACAAGCGTTTTATTAAGTGATTCGTTATATTTTTATCTGGCACCAGGAACTGCTTTACAGACTCCGTCAATTCCTCACCACTACATATTCCCTATTAATGCGTTCCTACCTTACTGGCATAACCTTTAAGATAAACCATAACTTTTCCTACTCATCAACATTTTCTGCTAGAGTGCCTCAAGGTAGTATCTTAGGTCCTATCCTCTACTCCCTTTATACAGCTGACATTCCACTCCATCCTCGCACTGTCCTCAATACTTATGCTGATGAAACGTGTGTCTTATCGATCACTACAACACTTACTAGACAAGCGTTCAAAACTTCCAGTATATTACAAAAGACTCATCTACATAACTATTATCAGACCTATTTGGACGTATGGAATCGAGCTTAGGGGCTCTACGAAACCATCTAATTCCTCCCGTATCCATTCCTTACAATCCAAAATATTTCGCAAAATCCTGAATGCTCCTTATTTTGTCACAAATCAACTCCTCCATAATGACCTAAACATCCCATTTTTTGCAGTCATAACCCGTGATAGATACTCCCCTTTCCATTCTAAACTCCCTGCCCATACAAACCCACTTCCTCAGATATACCTGATAACCCTCCAAGGCGACTGAAAAGAAGGTGGCCTCGGGACCTACTGTCTTAAAATAGTGAAGTGCTACCACTGGGTAGTTCTTTCTCAAGACATTTTTATGACTTTTTATTTTTATTCTACATATTTACTTGTTGTATTCTTTAGTATAGTTGTAAAATACTATAAATAAATAAAAAATATATATATATATTTTTACCTATATATATTATTTATTATATATATTATTATATATATGTTTACCTATGTCAATCAGTTAATTGCATCTTCTTTTCACCACTCTTCATTAACTTTTACAATTTTGTGCATGAGATAATATAATTTCTAAAATCTTTATCTTTCCAACCATATATGATATTATTATCAGATTATTTAATCTAAAACATATTTTCATCGAATCTCTAACTTTTTTCAACTATAACTTTATTTAAAGGTTCTTAAATTTAAATTGCATTTCAACTATGGAGGTAAGTGAAAGTCGTGTTTTACTTCATGTGGATGTTATAAAATCGCATTTAAAGAGACGTTGTTCCTCCTGGAGAAGGAATGACCATCCAAGTTCTAGAGGCTTGACCAGCCGAATAACTTCATTCAGCATTTCCTCAGTGGTGTGGTCCCTGAAAGAGGATATCCTTCATCGACGGGCACGCAGCGGGTCGCCTCCAAACAAACACAAACCATTACTCTGGAGGCCGTTGAGCTGTCCAGCCGAGGAAGGAGACAGCACTGGAATCACCTGGCCGGCCCGCGGGGGGCGCAGCCCCACAAAGCCCTCCCGCTGGCTATTTAGGTCAACAGTCGTCACTCCCACAATGTACGGGGGCTTAGGAGATTTGACACCTACGACTGTGTGTTAGGATTAGGGATCCAGGGGCCATGGTCGTTTCCAAGTTTGTTTGAATTCCTAACCATCATTATGCAGTATAAGCCATAGCCTAGCAATGCCATAATGTATTCATGCGTTCTGTTAGGGTTTTGTATCTTGTTTGTGTCAAGTTTGTTCCTGTAAAATCCGGACCGAATAACACCTTAGCTCTTTTGTGGATGTTTGGGACCATTGATGTCCCAGAACTTATTCATACCCAACTAACAACTGCAAATGAGTGATATAATTTTTTCCATACTTATAAAATATTATTCTCTTTTTTTTAATATTTTTTTAGGTAGTTGTACTTAATATTTCACACTAAAATATGCACTCCTTAACTTTCTTTTATTATACATTTATTTTCCTTAATAGCGACTAATACTTTAACAGACGATAAGAACCATGCTATGTATACATTAAAAAACACCTCGCACGCAGATAACAATCACAGTAAAAGTTATTAATATCCTGTATGTAATGTGTTAATATTAGGTACTCACTAATTTCCTTTATAAAAATGAATATTATTTTACACTCAAATATGCACTTAACTTCCTTTTATTATGCATTCATTTTCCTTCACAATTTAGTACGTAGTTTTTCTACGTTTCGGGGTTCTTTCCCCATTATCAAGATATTATATGCTTTTCTAAAAGTTCATCCATTTTTGTCTTCAAATTTGATGAATTGTTAGTCATATGGTTGGTGCTAATTTCCATATTTAAATTTAGTTTCTTTTATTTCATAATTTTTTAGGAAGCTTTACTTAATATTTCACACTCAAATATGCACTCCTTGCAATAAGCAATTATGAAAAAAGAAACTAAATTTAAATATGGAAATTAGCACCAACCATATGACTAACAATACATCAAATTTGAAGACAAAAATGGATGAACTTTTAGATCTTGATAATGGGGAAAGAACCCCGAAACGTAGAAAAACTATGTGATAATTGTGTAGGAAAATAAATGTATAATAAAAGGAAGTTCAGGAGTGCATATTTGGGTGTAAAATATTATTCATTTTTCGTTCATTATATTCATAATTTTTATAAAGGAAATTAGTGAGTACAGAATATTAACACATTACTAGATATTAATAACTTTTATGGTGACTGATCGTTATCTGCGTGTGAGGTGTTTTTTAATATATACATAATATGATTCTTATCGTCTGTTGAAGTATTAGTCGCTACGCACGGAATATAAATTGGTAACAATTATATTAATGAAATAGTCAGGAATCAGTCATTTTTGAAAAGTTTTTAATTTTGCCAACGTTTCGGCTCAAGCTTGTGAGCCATCATCAGGGCATTACTGAGCCATGTCCAAGCATAAACAGAGTTTATGCTTGGACATGGCTCAGTAATGCCCTGATGATGGCTCACAAGCTTGAGCCGAAACGTTGGCAAAATTAAAAACTTTTCAAAAATGACTGATTCCTGACTATTCCACCTATAATAGTTTCTACAGTCGACTATACACCCTCAATATATTAATGAAATGTTCCAATTCTTTTTTTTTTTGGTTTATTATTTAAAGTAACAAATTTATTATTTACAATGATAAATTAGCAAAAAATCTTTGTAATCAACCAAAAAAAAATCTTTTTATGAGAGAGAAAACATAAAAAGTGATCTGGAATCGGGAATTTTTATTTGAATGAAAATTAAAATGAAATATCAAAGAATTCTAGTATAAATATTTTTGGATTATTATTTTAATAATAAACTCAAAATTTGAGGTCTTAAGATATGTAGAACCCGAATAACGATAAAAATAAAATTCGTCGCAAATTCCCTATAAAACAAAAAATAAATCATTGAAATCGGTTGAGAAATAGCAGAGGTATTGATTGGGTTTTGAACTTAGCACTGGTGATTAATTTAATCTGGTGATTTCCTTTGATTAATTTAACGCTATACATATTAGATAATTTCCTGTAAACAGATATATAAATTGTTATTCCCTAATATAATTATTTTTTGTAGTTTTAATATGTTTGCATTTTCGAATATTACAAATAACTTGAAGAGTTTATTTGAATTTTATGATAGTTAATGCTGCTGTTCCTGAGTGAGTTAAATAGTGAAAGAATATCTTGAAATTAAGTTTATAGCGGATGATCTTATAATGCCTTCGGGTAAGATCAGATATTGGGTTGATGCAAAATTAATGCAGGTTTGTAGTAGGTATTGTAAATACGCCATATCTTTACTTTAACCATATATATTTAATCAAAATAATTTCCATCTGAATCAATGCACTTTTGCCAACGTTCAACAAGCTTTCTTATTCCACCAGAAAAAAAATCCGAATCCCTGGACTCAATGAAATCACGAAAAGAATTTTCAATGTCGTCCTGGTTTTGAAAATTTTTCTCCCTCAAAAAGTTGTCCAGATGCCTAAAAAAGTGGAAGTCTGTAGGAGAGAGGTCAGGTGAATAAGGCGGATGTTGGAGAACTTCGTAGCCCAACTCGTGCAGTCGTCGAAGCGTTGGTTGTGCAATGTGTGGTCTGGCGTTATCGTGGAGCAGGATCGGCCCCTTCCGATTCATCAATGCTGGACAAAGACGTTGCAATTTTTGAGTTCCGAGTTCCGCCGCCATTTCTCGTGTGGTTTTGGTTGGGTCTTCTTCCACTTTTGACCTCAGCTGGTCGTTGTCCAGAGCAAGATGACGGCCCCGACCTTCCTTGTCTTCGAGGTCGAAATCTCCTCTGCGAAACTTCTGGAACCAACGCTGCACCGTGCACTCATTAATAGCCCCCTGACCCCACACTTCATTAATATTACGAGCCGTTTGCGCAGCGCTGCGCCCTAATTTAAATTCGTAAAAATAAATTTGACGAAAATCGCACTTTGACATTTTCGATTCAAGACCTTTGAACACACTGAACAAAACGATTTTACTAAACAAATTCATGGTGAAAGAGAGGGTATTAGATAAGGTTTGTTTTGGTATAATAATGATCAATGTTATTATTAGCTTTGTTTACACAATTGGAATTAAGATATTGCAATAGAGGAAACCTGCATTAATTTTGCATCAACCCAATATTATATTTGTGGCAGGTATTTTATTTTGTTTTGTCAATGGAGGAAAAAAAATGATAACATTTTATTATGAGACCTTTTCTGAGAATTCCCATTTCTTCCCGTATTAAATATAATTAGTAAGAACACCCCGCATATAGTAAGAAGTAGAAACAAAGTCAACATTTCAAAAAACAAGATAAAAAACCCCCTCAGAAATACCGAAAAACAACGTAAACGTTTATCAACTAAAGAAGAACAGAAATTGGTAAAAAAAGCTTTTCTTAGTTTTGAAAAAAACTTCAGAAATAATTATTTAAAATATTCATAATGTAAAATATTTATATAAATATACCTCGCCATTTGGTATAAAAAAACTGAAAATATGAACTAACAGAAGAAAATCTACATATTACATTATATAACATGAAACTGATATTTATCGCTCAACCAGAAAACCTTGCATTTAAGTAAAAAAAAAAAAAAAGGATCCCTGAAACGTGATGCATTTTAATTGCAAGTGCATAATTGTTGATTTTCTTATCTCATTTCCATAAAAACAATCCTGCGTGACAAAGGTTCATTGTTCAAGGCTGTTTCGATGCATCAATGATTTATTGATAGAGAGGAATGAAGGAATTTATATAAATATTATTTATGGCCTGTTTCGAGATATAGGGATATTTCCAAGGATTTTTAAAAATGTATCTCATAAAGGTATTATAGCTAGGATGAACATTTACACAAATCATTATAAGTGTGAGACAAAACTTTTATGTAAGGATAAGGTTGAAAAAAGAAAATAATAAAGGTAATATATATACATATATATATATATATATATATATTTTATATATATATATATATATTCTTGAAATAACGAATTATTACGCCTAACATAACAACTAATTCTTCGTGAATGGCCCATATGTTTGAACCTGATTAAGAAGTTCGAAAAAAAAAGAATCTATACTATCAATGAAAATACAATACATATTTCTTTCATTGAAATTGTTACTGATTTGTAGGAGAATAGTATTTGTTTTTCAGGGGGTTGCTGGTTGCTAAGTACTTGTTCGTTTGAATCCATATGAATAGAATGGACATTTGTTGCGGTCTGATTCAGTTTCCATTTTCTTGTTAGAAGAAGGTTATTAAGGTTATTTTGATGAAAATTATAGATATTTTTTGTGAGATATTTGAGTGATAAAAACGAATCTGTGAGATCGTGTAAACAGCTTACTACAGATATTCTTTATATTATGTAGTGATATTTTTTTTATCCTGTTTTCAGCACAATGCTGAAAGGGCCAATAGATTCCTATTTATTATATTATGATAAATTTTATAATGATTTATCGTTACCCAACAGAGTAGCTTATAATCTTAATGTTCGGAACGATAGAAATGTCATTTATGTATAATAAGAATAATAGGAGCCCTAACACTAACCCTTGCGGTTCGCCTAATTTGTATATAAACTAAGTTTTCTCTTTTGTTCAAAAACGACTTTATTTTTTTGGAAATATCAGTCAGCTAACTTGATTTATAAACATGATTTGTGTTTTTGTATATCAAAAATATCATTATAGTGTGTTTCATTTTGCGACAGCTCAACAATTTCTAAAAGGAAGAATGTTTCCAGCCCTTCCATCCACATAATTTATTCATCTTAATTTTAGACATCCAGTTCCTAACTTTTATAAAAGAACTATTGTTTAAATAAATTTCAAGAATTATTTTCTGGCTTCTTATTTATTTTTATTGAAATATTGTAAGATTTTTTTCAACTTGAATTGTAATCAAATCAATATTCCGTGGTTCTTTGAATTATCTTTACCCTGTTTTCTCGCACTTTAACCTTCCCCTTCCTATAACCGTGCCTACCCTATCTGGGGATCCTGCCGGTTGTTTACTGCCGAGGATATCTGCCAACAGTTGGTCATTAGTAGCTACTGATCCTGAGGGGACAGGATACATAAATAAACCATAGTGAGGAATAATGGAGCAGCGGGTGATGGCGCAACAGTGGCCCTCGCAGCGGGGGGCTCCAACTGTCCATTCAGCTAGCTCCGGTCGGTCTGGGAGGCGATCTCTGGCATCGGGGAGGCCGTGGAAACAGTATATATATATATATATATATATATATATATATATATTATATTATATATATAATTTGATCATAAGAGGTGGAGTACAGAGTGAAGGATAATCCTGAATCGTTCAAGGCTACAAAAGATATGAAGCGTGAGATTTTACGGGCATGTGGTCAGGATGGATGTAAATTTATTGAATTAGAAAAAAATTGATGAGGTGCTATTCAAGAATATGAAGGGCTATCCGGAACAAATAAAAAGCAAAACAGGCAAACTGGCAATAACATGTTTGCATGGATAGAATTTGTGATCAAATGAGGGTTCCGCTGCAATTGAAGAAAGGTGTGCAGAAAGATCGAAGGAGAGGAAGCCTCATCACTCCTCGAGGGTAAAGGAAGTGTGAAAGAGGAGAAAAGATAAAAAAAAGACCAAATAATATAGTCGTGGTCCAGATTTGGCCTATATCGAAAAAAAAATTTCAATAGGCTGTTTGTCACTCGAAATATTTCGCTACATGTCGCTCTAAAATTCCGAAACTCTTAAGGACCCTGTGCCTTATAAACTTATACTACTGTACCTTATAAAATGAATTATACATTACTAACGAATATATGCTCCAAAACGAAGATTGTACTGTAGTATGTTTGTATGTTTCACCTGGCCCATGAATCAGGCGAAACATACGAAAATGAATTAATGGCATGCGAAGGTACACTAAAAAATAAGAATGCAGCACATAATAGAGACTCACATCTAACTCCCTGATTGCAAAACCTCACGATTTATGTTAAATTTACACAGTGACGTTTTAATCTAGGTCTGTCACAACAATGCTGCAGTCGATAGTACCTGTTTGTATGCTGACAGTAAACCTAACCTTGATGAATGTTGACAAATTATTGTTAAAAAGACAGATACAGCTTTTTAAAAAATCTGGTGCGGGCAACACACGACTTTCACTTACATCAATTTGTAAAATCAATGAAAGAATTTTCAAATAGAGTTAGAGTTAAAAAAAATCTGGTGCGGGCAACACACGACTTTAACTTACCTCCATTTTTAAAATCAATGAAAGAATTTTCATATACAGTTAGAGATAAAAATACGTGAAATTATTAAGGAATTAATTAAATTAAATTTCTATAGAAACATGTGTTTGATTCAAAAATCTATTATATTATTATCTAAAATAATTAGTTAGTGTTATGTTTATTTCATCACTCTCTATTAACTTTTAAAAGCTTGTGTATGAGATGATAATTTTTCTAAAATCTTTAGCTTTCCAACGGTATATCATACATGTATGTTACTGCTCTTATGTTCAAAAACTAAAAATTGCATTAAAAAAAATATTTTTTCTGTTTTCTCCTTTAGTTGGGTATCGAGTTTATTCAATTTATATATTTAACTGTTTTTCATCAGCGTTAACAAGATAATCTAGTTATTATTATTGAATCTACAAAATTAAAGGTACTTTAGGAGAAGAAAATTTAAAATATCGGCATTTAAGCCCTGTCAGACCATTTTTATCTAAATAAAACCTACATGATATTAAAGCCCATTAAATTTTACATCGATATAGCGAGTTTAATCAAAATCGTCGGAACCGTTTTTAAGAAAATCGAAAAAAGGTGCAAAATGCATGGTATAAAGTGCCTCTTCTGGCAGGCTCATTTTGATGAAAAAAGTTTTGTCACGTCTCGGGCGTATAGATGTCTTAAATATGAAATTTCAGTTTCATAGGACTTACCGTTTCTGCCCGGGAGTTACCACAGACACACACACACACAGACACACACACACACACACAGACCTTTTTTCGGGACTTGGTTATTTGGACACAGGGGACCCTAAAACGTGTATTTCCGTTGAAAACTAGAATTCGAAAATTTTCACGATCGCAATACTTCCCCTTACTATATATAGTAAGTGAAAGTAAAAAAATGTAGGTCAGAAATTTGATGTTATAAGATTATAAGGTTATACACGTGTTGATTATCTGTCACCTTCGCGATAATACTGTCAACTGTCACACAAAACCTGACAGTTGGGCATCACTTCCTCGACCGTAGTTAAGTATTTTGCAAGATGATTGTAAATGTGACCATTACATTACATACAAGTGTTACAATCCATTTAGGATAAATATAATTTTGCTTTTGAACTTAAAGGATTTATGTATGCTGTAAATAATGATTAAACCTACATAAATCCTTTAAGTTCAAAAGCAAAATTATATTTATCATAAATTGTATGTACCATTTGTATGTAATGTAATGGTCACATTTACTCTCATCTTACATAACGGACATTCAAGATAGTCCTCACATCTTGTGCTACAGCATCTGACCATCGCAGTCTCGGTCGCCCTCTTCCTCCGCATTCCCTCGAGCATTCTCTTAACAGGATCCTTGTTACTCATCCTCGCCACATGCCCGGCCCATCTGAGTCTGTTCATCTTCATCCAGGAAACTATATCAGGCTCTCCCAATATTTCGTACACTTCTCTGTTGGTACGTCTTCTCCATTGGCCGTTCCCATTAATTCCTCCGAAAACCCCCCTTAATATCATTATTTCAAAGACCGCTATGTATTTTTCTTTGGTCTTTGATAAGGTCCATGTTTCGGAGGCATATGTCAATACTGGCCTAATGGGGTCCTGGAGGGCATTGGATAGAACCATCTGACGAAGGCTCCTTGAGGAGGCTAACATCAACATTGGGTTGTAGTGCCAATAATAATAATTTTGAACTTAAAAATGATTTTGAGAGTGAACATAAAATTCATGAATGGCTTAAAAAGGCTACCTACTTTACCTCAGAAAATTCATATTATTTCAACCTCAATTCTTCCCCTTCAACCTCTAGAGATATTCTATAAAGCTACTTGGTGCATACGTTTTCCCACCTTTACCAGTTGCTGGTCAGAGCTACACGACGATGGTAGGAGATGGTAAAAATAAAAAATGTGTAATACTATAATGCGATTGTGAATTATATCATCACTCTCAAAAACGTTCAACGTATTATAATAAATATACCATAACCGTATTTTCTATAAAAGTTTATCATTTACTTTTTCAAAAAAATAATTTATAAATAATGATTAATTTTTACTTTCACTTACCTATATATAAAATATATAGTAAGAGAAGAAAGTATTGCGATCCTGAAAATTTTCGAATTCCAGTTTTTAACGTTTAGGGTTCCCTGAGTCCAAATAACCAAGTCCCGAAAAAGCGAAAAGTCGTACAGAACTGAAATTTCTTATTTAAGACAACAATACGCCCGAAATGTTACAGCGTCTTTTTCATCAAAATCAGCTAACCAGAAGAGCCACTTTTCACGATGCATTGTACACCTTTTTACGATTTTCTCGAAAACGGCTCCAACAATTTTGATTAAACTTGCTAGATCAATGTAAACTTTAATGGGATTTAATATCATGTAGGTTTCATTCTGATTGCTATAGTCTGACAGGGCTCAAATGCCGATGTTTTAAATTTTCTTACTAAAAACTACCTTTAATTTTATACATTCCAAAAGATTACCATATCATCTTAATGACATTGATGAAGGATGTCTAAATATACAGGTTAGTTGAATTTGATGACCAACTAAAGGATGAAAGAGCAAAACTATTTTTTAATGTAATTTTTTGGTTTTTAATATCAAGAACAGTAATATAGACGTATAATATACCGTTGTAAAGAGAAATATTTTAGAATTAACATTATGTTATACAGAATGTTGTAAAAGGTGATATAAAGTGACGAATAGGAAATAAACTAGTTACTGATTGACAGTTTAATGTAGTTATATTATTTATTCTAAATCATATGTTTCCAACGAAAAAATAAGTTTTATTAAAATCAACTCAAAATATTTTTCCCTCTTTCCCGCTACTTTCGTGAACTCACAAGCTCTTGATTTCACTTATTTTCACCTAACTCTTTTCTCACCGTGTAACGCGAAGTTAATACCCTCCTAATGAAGAAGAAGCCCAATATAGTAACGATCGGGATCCAGCAATATTGTGTTCTTCAGAATATACAATCACCTTTTTCAAATATACATATTTCAACTACTAATCGTAGTTTTCCTGAGCTTTACACATCTAAAATCTTTTATATTAGCTATGTTATCATGAAAGTTGTCTTTTTCGAAATAAATATATGTAACCACAACTCTGTATACTGCGAAAATTAATTTGAGTATTTCGACCCTCTCTCCAAATGAGCGGAATCTGCAGGACTTCGTTTCTGATACGAAGTAATGATATTGTTTCACGAATGCCCTGATGGTGATGTTTATTTAGTCGTTAGGGCTTATTTTTCCTATAGTAAATAACACAAAAAAGTACACAAGATTCAACAGCGTTATGTAAAAAGATACATGTTTGATAATATGGATATAAATAAATTGTCCGAAATCTATACACAATTTTAGAAATAGAATAACAATAGAAGATTTTCGATGGAATGGTATTTTATACTTGCCTATCAAGAGAACTGAAAATAATGTGGTAAAAGCATCTCAATATAACTCAAGTGAGGATGTTTCAGGCTTAAATTACATATTACTGACCCATAAAATTGAAGGGTTTAACTTTGAAATATCATAATAATTAACATTCATTGTAGTGAGTGCCAAAAGTATTCAGAGTTTACGAGTAATTTACTAGTTTTTTTTATTTATTTTTCCGTTTTCAAAAAGTCGGGGTAGCGAAGGTTCCTTTTTTAAAAACACACGACTTTCACTTACCTCTGTTGTTAAAATAAATTTAAATTGTTCTTAAGAATTTTTAAATACAGTTAGAAATAACAGAATTAATTACATTGAATTTTAATAGAAACATTTGTTTCATTATATATTGTATTATATTATTATCTACGACAACCAGTCTCTTATATTATATTATATTATTATCACTCTCCATTAACTTTTACAATTTTATGTATAAGATAATATTTTTTTCTAAAATGTTAAGCTTTTAAACGGTATAATAAACACCTATATTACCGTTTTCATGTTCAAAAACACTAAAATTGCATACAAAAATATGTTAGCTCTTTTCTCCTTTAGTTGGTTAACAAATCCGTTCAACTTGCCTAATTACTATTTTTTAGAAATTCTAATTAGATGATATACTAAATTTTATATAATCTACAAAATTAAAATTCCTATTCCAATCCTATTTCTATTTTATTACTACTCACAAAATCCGTCTTATTACTTTCACTTACTATATATAGTAAGGGGAAGTATTGCGATCTTGAAAAATTTTGAATTCCAGTTTTCAACGGAAATACACGTTTTAGGGTCCCCTGAGTCCAAATAACCAAGTTCCGCAAAAAGGTCTGTGTGTGTGTGGTAACTCCCGGGCGGAAACGGTAAATCCTATGAAACTGAAATTTCATATTTAAGACAACTATACGCCCGAGACGTGACAAAACTTTTTTCATCAAAATGTGCTTACCAGAAGAGGCACTTTATACAATGCATTTTGGATCTTTTTTCGATTTTCTCGAAAACGGTTCCGACGATTTTGATTAAACTCGCTGTATCGATGTAAAATTTAATGGGCTTTAATATCATGTAGGTTTTATTCTGATTAAAATGGTCTGACAGGGCTTAAATGCCGATATTTTCTTCCTAAAAAGTACCTTTAGTTTTGTAGATTCAATAAAAATAACTATATTATCTTGTTAATGCTGATGAAAAACAGGTAAATATATAAATTGAATAAATTCGATACCCAACTAAAGGAGAAAACAGAAAAAATATTTTTTTTAATGCAATTTTTCGTTTTTGAACATAAGAGCAGTAATATACGTGTATGATATACCGTTGGAAAGCTAAAGATTTTAGAAAAAATATTATCTCATACACAAGCTTTTAAAAGTTAATAGAGAGTGATGAAATGAACATAAAACTAACTGATTATTTTAGATAATAATATAATAGATTTTTTAATGAATTACATGTTTCTTTATAAATTCAATTTAATTAATTCCTAATTAGGTTCACGTATTTTTATCTCTAACTGTTTTTTAAAATTCTTTCATTGATTTTTAAAATGGAGGTAAGTGAAACTCGTGTGTTGCCCGCACCAGATTTTTATTGTTAAACTGAAGTCTTAAATACCAGAGAGTTATTGTTCGATATTGTATCTTTCTTGTAATTCTTAAGGGACTACTTGTCCCAGAATAAAATTAATTTTCATTTAATATAATTTTACCCGTTTCTCTCTAAAATATATTAAAATCCACTGAGTTAACCTTTTATTTTTAGTCTTATTTTAAAAACTTTTGTGTCTTAGATTAGGCGTCAATTGAATGAATGAATGAATAAAAAATAATTATATTCTGGGACATTTCGTCCCCTAAGAATAATTTACAGTGAACAGAGGAAGTCCAATGTGTCTTGCTTCTTTTGATACGTAATTATTTAGCTAAGTAATTATTGAATTTAATATAAATGAAAGATACAAATGAAAACAGATTACATTAAATGAGTTTAGTTATTTTTTAACAAAGTATAGATTTATTACATATATGCGCAAAATTGATTTTTGAGGAGATGGATAAATAATTGTTGTTTTAAAGTGGTTAGGGGTGACACTATTCGGAGGGAGGTGGGTAGTATAGTATCACGGATGATAAAAGGATGTTGTTCTATTAGAGGGTAGGTTCTATAGGTCGGTAGGTTGTGATCTTGTATTTAAGGTGTGCACGGAAGAACGCGGAGTAAGGAGGTCAAAGATATAGGAAGGTTTTCTGGCTCGCAAGGATTGGAATAGCAAGATGCCAAGTAGGTATTTTCTTCGGGATTCAGATACACCTTTAACCAAAATACCAATAAGAGACGTGTGACTGTCGGGAGAAGGCCGTACATAAATAATAATTTAGAGCATAAAATTATGTAGAGGATTAATGGGAATATGAACATTTGAAACCAGTTAACAACAGGATATTATGATTCCCGAATACTTTTTCCCATTTAATATTTCTATATTTCATGAAAACAAAATACTTCTCGGTTATCTGCAAGTGATTTTGTTTTATGGGAATATTTTTCTACGATTTGATAGCTAAAATGAATTATTCAAAGAAATAGTTGTTACATATATTTATTAAATGAAAAAAAATACAAATTCCAAATGCTTTTGACCCTTACTGTATGTTATTAACATATGACGACATCATGATGTAACGAATACGCAAGTTTTTTTATCTTATCATGTTTGCTTATTAGTAGTAATTATTTCTTAAACACCTTTTCATATCATAAATTTCTGGAAATAAGAAAATTAGAGGTGAAAAAATAAAAAAAGTATAAAAAAAAAAATGCGATTAATTTAATCACATGATAAATGGCATTTAATTATTTACAATATTAAATATTATTTTGCGTACGAAGCGGAGAGAAGAAAAGTTGGAATTAACTTAGACATTGCTGCAATACTACAAAAACTCAGAAGTATGCCAGAAAATTGTTTTCTTATCTAAAAGAAGTTTCCTTTTTTTGAAAAAAAACAACAACAAAAAAAACTCAAATTAAAAAAAATTCACGATCGCTTACCTTCCTTTACTATGTATGTCATATATAGGTAAGTAAAATAAAAATGTTAATGTTTTGAATTTTCCTTAATTTTTTTTTTAATAAGTAATTTAATTGTCTAAACCTGTGGTCTCCCACTAATATTTTTCGCGGACCCCTTCAACCAATCATTTCAATGGCAAGAACTCCCTAAATTGAAAAAATCTCAATCCATCTTCATTCATATTAGGTATATCTTTAGATTTTTAGTGAGCTACATACACCGTATCACGTACATTTCATGCGAAATACCACTGCAACCGAAACTCAGTATGATATAAATGGCCAAGCAGGGTATAGAAATGAAAAATAACTAGGCTCTAGGAGTTATCTTCAGTCCATGAAACAATGAATTACTAAAATTTAAGTCTAATAAAAAAAATCTGGTGCGGTAAACACGACTTTTACTTACCACCGTTTTTAAAATCGATGAAAGAATATTCAAACACAGTAAGAGATAAAAATTATAGCATTTCCAAGTCAATTGTAACCTTTTCCAAGTCAAATGTAACTTTTTCCAAGTCAAATGTAACCTTTTCCAAGTCAAATGTAACCCTTTCCATTTCAAATGTCACCTTTTCCATTTCAAATGTCACCTTTTCCATTTCAAATGTCACCTTTTCCATTTCAAATGTCACCTTTTCCAAGTCAAATGTCACCTTTTTCTTCACTTCTAGCCTTAAATATTCCGTTTTATTTATTTATTTATTGAAAAATAATTAGTTTAATTAAAATTATGACTTTTTTAATAATTTTGGCATACCATATCACTGTTTTTTTTTTGTTTTTTTTAAATATCTGATATCAAGTTCTGTTTTTTACGAACTAATATTTAAAAAAATATTTAGTTTTAAAATAGTTGTTGATTTTGAATTTTTAGAGGGGAGGGATGGTTTTTTGGCAATAATTAATGTGTTTTCGGGTATTATAATTACGTTTTTCGAGCTGTATTTTTTATCGCTCATGGTATTTCAACTCGCATTTACTTTTAATGTTTTTATTGATATGGGCATCAATTGTTGTGCTTTCGGGTGGTTATGATTACGTTTTTCGAACTGTATTTTTTATCGCTCGCGTGCATTAACTCGCATTTATTTTTAATGGTTTTTATTGATATAGGGATTAATTAATGTGCTTTCGGGTGGTTATGATTACGTTTTTCGAACTGTATTTTTTATCGTTCAAGCGTATTGCAACTTGCATTTACTGTTTAATGTTTTTTATTGATATAAGGATTGATTAATGTGCTTTCGGGTGGTTATGATTACGTTTTTCGAGCTGTATTTTTTATCGCTCATGCGTATTTCAACTCGCATTTATTTTTAATGATTATTATTGATATAGGGATTAATTAATGTGCTTTCGGGTGGTTATGATTACGTTTTTCGAGCTGTATTTTTTATCGCTCATGCGTATTTCAACTCGCATTTATTTTTAATGATTATTATTGATATAGGGATTAATTAATGTGCTTTCGGGTGGTTATGATTACTTTTTTCGAGCTGTATTTTTTATCGCTCATGCGTATTTCAATTCGCATTTATTTTTAATGGTTTTTATTGATATAGGGATTAATTAATGTGCTTTCGGGTGGTTATGATTACGTTTTTCGAACTGTATTTTTTATCGCTCGCGTGCATATTAACTCGCATTTATTTTTAATGGTTTTTATTGATATAGGGATTAATTAATGTGCTTTCGGGTGGTTATGATTACGTTTTTTCGAACTGTATTTTTTATCGTTCATGCGTATTGCAACTTGCATTTACTGTTAATGTTTTTTATTGATAAAGGGATTAATTAATGTGCTTTCGGGTGGTTATAATTACGTTTTTCGAGCTGTATTTTTTATCGCTCATGCGTATTTCAACTCGCATTTATTTTTAATGATTATTATTGATATAGGGATTAATTAATGTGCTTTCGGGTGGTTATGATTACTTTTTTCGAGCTGTATTTTTAATCGCTTATGGATATTTCAACTCGCATTTACTTTTAATGTTTTTTTATTGATATAGGGATTAATTAATGTGCTTTCGGGTGGTTATGATTACTTTTTTCGAGCTGTATTTTTAATCGCTTATGGATATTTCAACTCGCATTTACTTTTAATGTTTTTTTATTGATATAGGGATTAATTAATGTGCTTTCGGGTGGTTATGATTACTTTTTTCGAGCTGTATTTTTAATCGCTCATGGGTATTTCAACTCGCATTTACTTTTAATGTTTTTTTATTGATATAGGGATTAATTAATGTGCTTTCGGGTGGTTATGATTACTTTTTTCGAGCTGTATTTTTAATCGCTCATGGGTATTTCAACTCGCATTTACTTTTAATGTTTTTTATTGATATAGGGATTAATTAATGTGCTTTCGGGTGGTTATGATTACTTTTTTCGAGCTGTATTTTTAATCGCTCATGGGTATTTCAACTCGCATTTACTTTTAATGTTTTTTATTGATATAGGGATTAATTATTGTGCTTGCGGGTGGTTATGATTAAGTTTTTGATTGATATTGGGATTGATTTTTTGAGTTCTCATTATAACGTTGCTGGAATATACATCATTTAGCTTTTTTATTTATTTTTATTTAAAATTTTCATTATTATTTTTTTATAAAAGGATCAGTTATAGTTCCTTTTTCAGCGTCCTGAGTAAGTTTTTTTCAACTAAATATTTTATAATGGACTCACTTCCTCACTCGTTCTTACAATTATTATTGAGGAATAATTTTTATTCTATTATTATACAATAATTGAGGAATCGTTTATATTATCGGAGGAATCGGGTGTTCTTATAACATTATTTGAACCTTATTTCATATTGCTTTTACTTATTTTAAATTACTGTTCCTATTTCATAAATATTTGATAGAGGGATTGTTTATAGTGTTTTGGGGAATACTAATAGAGTTTATGACATTTTTTTATAGCTAGTGCACATTTTAACTTAAAGAAAAAGTGATCTAGAACAATGCGCAATGCGGTGTAACATCCAGTTAACAAAAGTAATCAGAACATGCAAAAACACAACAAATAATTTTTACTTCAAATTATAACATAATATCTACGGTATGTAGAAATTCCCAAGCGCATAAAAGAATAATGTTCAAAACACGTAATCAGAATCCCCTAAAACAAAAACAAAGAAAGACCAATCTATCAAAATATAAAATGATATTAGCACTAAGTTTAAAGGCGCGCGCTATAGAATAAGCAGTCCAAAAAAAGTTTTTTCATAACCACTCAAAAACACAAGTATAGATCCCTATAACAATAAAAAGATTAGAAGTAAATTCAAGTTGAAATGCGAACAAGCGACAATAAATACAGCTCAAAAAACGTAATTACAAGACCCGCAAAGACAATTAATAACCTATATATCTATAAAAAACATTAAAAGTAAATGCGAGTTAAAATACGCATGAGCTATAAAAGATAGAGCTCAAAAAACGTAATCATAACCACCCGAATGCTTATTAAGTAATCCCTATATAAAAAAAAAAAAATCATTAACAGTAAATGCAAGTTGAAATACTTACAGCGATAAAAGATAGAGCTCAAAAAACGTAATCACAACCACCCGAATGCACAATAATTCCTCCCTATATAAACAAAAAACATTAAAAGTAACTGCGAATTGAAATATGCATGAGCGATAAAAAATACAGCTCGAAAAACGTAATCATAACCACCCGAAAGCACATTAATTAATCCCTTTATCAATAAAAAACATTAACAGTAAATGCAAGTTGCAATACGCATGAGCGATAAAAGACAGAGCTCAAAATACGTAATCATAACCACATTAATGCACAATAATTCATCCCTATATCAATAAAAAACATAAAAAGTAAATGCGAGTTGAAATACGCATGAGCGATAAAAGATAGAGCTCAAAAAACGTAATCATAACCCCCGAATGCACGATAATTCATCCCTATATCAATAAAAAACATTAAAAGTAACTGCGAATTGAAATACGCATGAGCGATAAAAAATACAGCTCGAAAAAAGTAATCATAACCACCCGAAAGCACATTAATTAATCCCTTTATCAATAAAAAACATTAACAGTAAATGCAAGTTGAATACTTAAAGCGATAAAAGATAGAGCTCAAAAAACGTAATCATAACCACCCGAAAGCACAACAATTAATGCCCATATCAACAAAAAACATTAAAAGTAAATGCGAGTTGAAATACCCATGAGCGATAAAAAATACAGATCGAAAAACGTAATTATAATACCCGAAAACACATAATTATACCCAAAAACCATCCCTCCCTCTAAAAATTCAAAATCAACAACTATTTTAAAACTAAATATTTTTTTAAATATTAGTTCGTAAAAAACAGAACTTGATATCAGATATTTAAAAAAAACAAAAAAAAACAGTGATATGATACGCCAAAATTATTAAAAAAGTCATAATTTTAATTAAACTAATTATTTTTCAATAAATAAATAAATAAAACGGAATATTTAAGGCTAGAAGTGAAGAAAAAGGTGACATTTGACTTGGAAAAGGTAACATTTGAAATGGAAAAGGTGACATTTGACTTGGAAAAGGTGACATTTGAAATGGAAAAGGTGACATTTGAAATGGAAAGGGTTACATTTGACTTGGAAAAGGTTACATTTGACTTGGAAAAAGTTACATTTGATTTGGAAAAGGTTACAATTGACTTGGAAATGCTATATATTGAATTTCTATAGAAAAAAATGTATTATATTATTATCTAAAATGATAATTTAGTTTTATCGTCTTTTCATCACTCTTTATTAACTTTTTTAAGCTTGTGTATCAGATAATATTTCTTTCTAAAATCTTCAGCTTTCCAACGGTATATTATACATGTACGTTACTGTTCTTATGTTAAAAAACAAATAAAAAATCATAAACAAATATTATTTCAGTTTTATCTTTTAGTTGGATATCCAATTCGTTCAACTTATATATTTACGTTTTTTATTATCGTTTTTACGTTATTAGTTTTTTATCAATGGTGGTCAAGATGATGTGGTTATTTTTGTAGAATCCACAAAATTAAAGGTACTTAAAATTAAAATATCAGCATTTAAGCCCTGTCAGGCTATTCCAATCACAATGAAAATATATTAAAGCCCATTAAATTTTACATCGATATAGCGAGATTAATCAAAATCTTTATAGCATTTTTGAGAAAATGGTGTAAAGGTGCTAAATACATGGTATAATGTGGTTTATCCGGTTAGCTGATTTTGATAAAAAAAAGTTGCTGTGAAATCTCGGGCGTATAGTTGTCTTAAATATAAAATTTCAGTACTGCACGACTTTTCGTTTTTGGGCTAGACTTACCACAAACGGACACACTGACCTTTTTGCGAGACTTAGTCATTTGGACTGAGGGGGGACCCTTAAACGTGTATTTCCGGTGAAAACTGGAATTCAAGAATTGGATATTGTTCGTTATCTTACATTACACATCTGTCCTTAAAGATTATTATTTTTGGAATGTTAAAAATAACAATTTTAAGATTTTTATTGTGCAGTAGCTGTCACTTGTCACTTGTCAGTGATCACTAGCTGTTATCATATCATATCATAACTCCTGTTAATTATATCAGTTATAATGTTGAATTTGTCTGTATAGAGCATGTCTAATTCATAAAAAGCAATGCTTCAAAAATATTTTACGTTAAGGTAATTTTAAATTATTTTCCTGGACATCATCTGCGGAACCCCAGAGATCCACGGACCTCTATTTGGGAACCAATGGTTTAAACTTTGTTTTGTATTAATTTATTTGACTAAATTTGTTGTATTAGGGGAGCCCGTGGCTAGTGGCTAGGGGCTAGTCTCTCATGCTAGAGGTTCCGAGTTCGAATCCCAGTCCCGGGGGGCTTTTATAAGGATATAACTAAATAGGGATTCACTCACAGCCTCTCCCCCGGGTATGTGAGACCCGTCAGCCAAATGGTGGCAACTCACAAAAAATAGGCGTAAGGAGTGATAACCCTACCCTGTTAAATCACATCGTGAATCGTGAGTATATTGTCCCTGGAGATTGTACCACGAGGCCAAGGGGGCCTGTCGCGCCAGAGAAAGAAAAAAAGAAATTTGTTGTATTTAAAAAAATATATATTTATTAATTTAAATTTAAAATAAAATACATTCAGTAAATGCGATAAAATATTATACTTTCATGATTCACATGTAGAGATACTGTCCATTGGCAATCTCCAATTTTTGTATTTAAGCCTACAATAACCCTAGTGGTTGAAGGCCTTAATGCTAATAAATAAGGATCATTGAAAATAAAATAAAATGTAATATTAAATAGATACTGACACTTTTGAAAGGAACATGAATGAAGGAATAAGTTTCTCACTGATTTCACACCCGTACTGGAATGATTGCTACAAGGAAATATTCTCTATTTAGTTAAGAGAAAGCCCTTGAGAAAATTAAAAATGTCCTTGAAAACGGAAAATTGCTTAGATCTAATGATATGCTTTTCTCAATACCTGCCACATCAAGTATAGATAGAAATGGTTGTAAATTAAGTCTAAAATTATTAAAATGCGAATCATTCAGGCAAGTTGATGTTTCGTCATCTTGCGAAATACGATTATTATTAAGTAACAGAATTTTATATAAAATTATTAGGACGTAATATAAGATATTCATTCAAAAAAATAATCTAAAAATAATCACATTTTATCAATTAATTTTACAAGTTTTCCTTGTTTCCCATTCAATAAAAATCCGGTCTACCGTTGCCCGCTTACTTTGACATGACTAATCCTCTATTTTTATCTATACAAGAAACACTCTTGATTCTTTTAATTTTTTTTTTTTTTTTCATTAGGTGATAATGTTCTTGAGTTTGATTTTGATACATTATTTAAATTATATTTTCAACTCCGTTATATATAAAACAACAATATCTTCATTGCAGTATATATTCTGGAAAATGTTCAGAAATTTCATATTGTCTTATTGTTGAGATCTCAAAAATTACGTTTGATCCGATCTTAAACTATTTTTTTTTTTGTTTAAACATATTTATTGATATTTACAACTGTATTAAAATACATCAAGTAAATGTGATGTACATGTGAAATACATGTGACTACCCACATTACCCAATGGCAGCACACACACACAAAAAAAAAAAAACTAAATTAAAAAAAAATATATAGGTTCGGAAATAACGATAAACGATGGGTATAAATTTAAAAAAAATGTGTACATATTATATATATATATATATATATATATAATTATATACGACTGTTGATAATTTAAGTTTCTATTGTTCTTAGGTTTCAGTCAATGAATAAATAATTTTATTTATGCGACGTTTCGAGAATTTATTGTTCTCATAATCATGCCTTAACAGTGGAAAAACAAAAAAAAAAAAAAAACAGAACATTAATATTATTATACAATAATTAATATATGATGTTATTGTTAGAAATATAGAAAATGTATTCTTTATGTATATATATATACATACGTTATCTGAAGTACAATCATATTTTTGAAAGCCGACTGTATAGAATCTGTCATAGAATAAAATGATTTGTTATTATTAATTTTAAATAAAATAAAATAACATGTATATTAATTGTTTATCAAATTTGAATGTTAAAATTTAATATTAAGTTACGCAAAATCACAAATTTTCAGTAATATTGCATTATTCCTATAAATTATTCAAAAGATGTTGAGAACGAATACATCCATCAATTAGTAATTTATATCAAATATGTATGGCATTCCATTATAAAATTCATTTATAAGAAAGACAATACATCAGCTATTGTATATGTGAATGATGTATGTATGTTTGTTACTTCAAATGGAATTGAGCTTAAAAAGGGAAACACATAAAATAAACAATGATCAGATTGTTTAATAATTCGCACGCGTGATTCGTCTGAAATTTTATGTGAAACATTGCGTGCACTATAAAAAAAATTACATTGCAATAAAAAATTATATTATATATAAACATAGTTTATATCAAGAAAATTAGATAACTTTACCAAATACTTCTTCGGATACCTGTACTATCAGAATGTTCAGGTACACACCGCAAATTCGGCTGTTTTAAGATCCTTGAGTTTTTGTGCTATCTTAATTTACTAATCGACTGATTATATTACTCAATGAGTTCTATTTGGAGTGCGATTTTCGATTAAGGATATTTTATCTTAGAAAACTTAAAAAAAAAAAAAAAAAATGTAACTATAGCCGAAATATAATATGTTCAAAATTTAGTTTTAATTTTCTTCTTTATATTACTCACTGCGTTTTAAAGCCTTCGTAAATTTTTAAAAAATATAAACATACGATTGATCAAATAAAAACAGTATTTATATTTTTAACAACTGCTGATTTTTTTCCCTCTTATTTTTTTTTTTTTTTTTTTATCAGGAAACTGATATTTGAAAATATTTATCTTTTAGTAATTTCATAATTTTGTTTATTTATTCTCATATTTATATAGAATTTAGTAGATTTTTATATTTTACTCAAATACTCACATACATTTTCCTTTTTCTCAGGATATAGTCTTCCAGGCATGGTTGAATTTTTGGAATCTTCCTGATGGCTAAAATTGATCCAGATCCAAACTGTACTGAAGGGGTTTAAATATTCCATACACTGATTTTATCACCACACGGCGCGTCCATATTTCACAGCAGTCAGCACGCTTCTGATACAAACCAACACTTCTTATCAAGGCTATATCATAAGATCTTGATTCTCAGCTATCAAAAGCTTAATGGTATGAAACATCATCTTTATAGCACCATAGCTTTGTAGTGCTTTACGTTGAACTGTAGTTTATAAATATTTACCTGTGTATATCTCTCTCTCTCTCTCTCTCTCTCTCTCTCTTATCTTTATATATATATATATATATATATATATATATATATATATATATATACATAAAATGATAACGCGATTTTGGTTTCCGGGAACTCCTTCTATACCACAAGAAGGATTTTGATTTGGTTTTCAGCATCATTTAGGGAATTCTTTCCCGAAGGTTTATTTTGTAAAATACATTGCAATTTAGCTTTTATTCAAATGAAAAAAATCTGGTGCGCGTAACACACGACTTTCATTTACCTCCGTTGTTAAAATCAATTTAAGAACTTTTAAATACATTTAAAGTTACAAATAAATTGTTAAAGAATTAATTATTTTGAATTTCAATAGAAATATGTGTTTTATCGGCTTTTCATCACTCTCCATTAACTTTTACAATTCCGTGCAGATATTAGATAATATTTTTTTCTAAAATCTTTAGCTATCCAACGGTATATTATACATCTATATTACACAAAAATTACACTTTTCTCCTTTAGTTGTTTATCAAATTCGCTCAAATTGCATATTTATCCGTTTTTTTCAATGCTAATAAGATGATGTTCCAATTATTTTGAAAACTATTAAATTAAAGGTACTTTAGAGGAAAGGCTGATCTCGGGGGCTTGGGCTTGAACGGTGAACATTGTAGGAGTCTGAGCAGGCGGAGTTTGGTGATACCGGCATCGAATCTTAGGGTTAAGTAAGCCTATTATGTTATCTTATGTTTAAAAAACAAAAAATTGCATTAAACAAATATTTTTCCAGTTTTCTCCTTTAGTTGGATATATAATTCGTTAAACTTATATATTTAACTGTTTTTTATCAATGGTAACAAGATTACCTGGTAATTTTTATAGAATCTAAAAAATTAAAGGTACTTTAGAGGAAGAACATTTAAAATATCGGCATTTAATCCCTGTCAGACTATTTCAATCATAATGAAACCTACATAATGTTAAAGCCTATTAAATTTTACATCGATGGAGCGAGTTTAATCAAAATCGTTGAAGCCGTTTTCGAGAAAATCGTAAAAAGGTGCAAAATGCATCGTCGGGCAATTTGATACCATATCTTTATATGTAAGTACTTACATTTTGAGGGAGAGAGGTTGTAATTTTTATTATTTCTTGGTCTATTACAAAGGTTCGCTATTGAAAATAATAAACCAAAACTATGGATAATAGCAAAAGTCCCAAAATTTGATTTTTCTCCCTAAACGTTGATTATGGATCATATAAACTATTTTGCCTCTATTGAGGCCTAGTTTTTGCTCTCACAATATGTTGTTTAAGAAAAGATTATGAGACATTTATGATGCATCCTGTACATATTAATTATATTATATTTAAATCTTATAATAGATATACATTTTTTTTAAATATAAAGAATAAATTTTGAGAAACACAGAAGAGTTTAAAATATTGATCAATTCACGGTCCCGAGAATAACTGCTTAATAAGATTTTCCTTTTCATCAGATAGGCCACATGCACCAACCATAGTTAAGAAATTTACAAACATAGATTAGCTAATCTCCACGTTAACAGAATTTAAGTTCCTCCAACCTTGATCGGAATTAACACGTGCTAAGGTAATTCACCGTGATACCTAGATTAAATACTTAACGAATATTGAAGTGTCACTTTACGTATGGTTGTTTTTAGCTGTAAAACTCTGTTGTTAGTTAGTAAATATAATTTTTGTTTCCTATGCAAAAAAAATTATACAATTTTTTCTAAATAAAATTGTGTAATTGATTAATTAATAAAAGAAACAATTCATTCAAAGGGAAATGCTACTCAACTAAATTGGGTAGTTCTGACACAGTATACTACTAGTCCAAAAAAGGTTTATATATATATATATATAAGAATTGTTCATCGTTTAAAGTTTGAATATAATAAAAATTTCTGAGATCAAAAATAAGTTTAGTTATGCAATAACATCAATACAACAAAATAAAAAATAGCATCTAAAATAGAATTAAATTATACGAGTATTAAACAAACATTAATAAAATATAATATTTTTATTTTTATTTTCTTGTGGCAGAACAAGAACATACTGGTTTTCTCCTCAACCCGATTTTAACAACGGGACATATAGTTGGTCATATGAAAAGCAGTCTTGACGTATATCTATTTCTTCGTGTTTAAATGTTTGCCACAGTGACGTATTAATTGCCACGGCAAAAGATAACAACGGGAAATTGAATTATTTTGAAATTAAAAGGTAAATCATTTGGAATCATTCGGATGCGAAGTTATTTTTCCCACATTTTCTACTGATTCTTTGCTCCTGTTGGTCGCAGCTTGATTTTATATAACCTAAAGCTTTCCTCGATAAATAGACTATGCAACACAAAAATAATTTTTCAATTCGAACCAGTAGTTTCTGAGATTTGCGCGTTCAAACAAACAAACTCTTCAGCTTTATAATATTAGTATAGATTAGGAAATGAATTTACGTTAAAATTAGTTCTAAATTTTATTTTTGATATTGATACTTTTGAATTAGTAACAGAATAATGGCTACTGCACGTTAATGCAAATACTGATATCGTTGAGGTTTTTTACTACTGAGAGTTAAGGAAAAGTATTAGGAGGCAATATTATTTAAGATTATTCAAAAATCTTGAATCATTTCACCTATAACGAGATTGATAGCAAAGAAAGTCAAGAGAATGTATTAAAATTCCTAAAAAGATAGGTCTCCAAACAGTGGCAGATCCCTACTAAGTTCGACATCATATGCTGAATTGAGATGTTGATTTATAAAACGTACTAAAGGAAATTTTTTACGAAATTTTTATTTTGACATATTTGTACACTCCTTATTTAGTTTTATCTAAATCTTTTATTTGATTATATTTAATGAAATCTCGAGTCCATTAAAAACGCGATTTAGAAATGCAATTATTATCTAAATGTACTAATTACGCACTTAGTTTCAATCCAAATCATACTTAAACATTTCATGCCATAACTTTAATATAGCAAAATTCTAATTCTAATTCTAATTAATTTCTAAAACAGTTCTAAATTCTAATGCGAAAAGCGCGCATTATAAAAAAAAAAAAAAAAAAAAAAAGCTAGTTTTTATAAAAATATGTCAGAAATTACCAACGTTACACCTTAACCATAGTTAAAATTTATTTAAATAAAAGTGGAAGTTATATCCAGGTTATACCAACAACCGGGGCTTGAAGAGTTTAATTTGATGTACGTCAAAAAAAAATCTAAGCTCATGTTGTATAAGTATACAGATTTTTACTTTCACTTAACTATATATGTAATATGTAGTAAGGGAAAGTAATGCGATCGTGAAAATTTTCGAATTCCAGTTTTCAACAAAAATACACGTTTTAGGGTCTCCTGAGTCCAAATGACCAAGTCCCGCAAAAAAATCATTGTGTATGTGTGTTGTAAGTCCAGCACAAAAACGGAAAGTCTTATAATACTGAATTTTCATATTTAAGACAACTATACGCCTGAGATGTTACAGCAACTTTTTCATTAAAATCAGCAAACCAGAAGAGCCTCAAATTCTCTCAATAACGGCTCTAACGATTTTGATTAATCTGGCTATATCGATGTAAAATTGGGCAAACTTTAATATGTAAGTTTCATTCTGATTGAAACACTCTGACAGGGCTGAAATGCCGATATTTCAGAATTTCTTCATCTAAAGTACCTTTAATTTTGTAGATTTTATAAAATTTACTTTATCATCTGTTTAGCATTGCTACAAAATAGGTAAATATGCAAGTTAAACAAATTCGATATCCAACTAAAGGAGATAACTGCAAAAATATTTATGCAATTTTTTGTTTTTGAACATAAATATTTATGTATAATATGCCGTTGGAATGCTAACGATTTTGATTAAACTCTATATATCGGTGTAAAATTTAATGGGCTTTAACATCATGTGTAAGTTTCATTAAAATAGTCTCATAGGCCTTACCAATATTTCAAATTTTCTTCCTCTAAAGTATCTTTAATTTTGTAGATTTAAAAAAATCAGGCACATCATCTCATTAGGATTGATAAATATGCAAGTTGAGCGAATTTGATTCACAACTTAAGAAGAAAAGTGCAAACATACACGTATTTTTAATAGCGATTTTTGTTTTTTTGAACAATATAACAGAAATATAGATGTATAATATACCGTTGTAAAGCTAAAGATTTTAGAAAAAATATTGTCTTATACATACTATTGTAAAAGTTAACGGAGGCAGATAAAAAGCCGATAAAACAAACTGTTTGTCGTATACAATAATATAATAGCTTATTTAATAAAACACATGTTTTTATTAAAATCCAATGTAAATAATTCTTTTACAATTTATTTTCGTTTCTGAATTTGTTTAAAAATTCTTAAATTGGTAGAAATAAGGGAGGTAAGTTGGAATGCTAAAAATTAAAAAAAAATATTATCTTAAACTTACTATTGTAAAAGTTAACGGAGGCAGATAAAAAGCCGATAAAACAAACTGTTTGTCGTAGACAATAATATAATAGCTTATTTAATAAATCACATGTTTATATTAAAATCCAATGTAAATAATTCTTTTACAATTTATTTTCGTTTATGAATTTGTTTAAAAATTCTTAAATTGGTAGAAATAAGGGAGGTAAGTGAAAGTTGTGTGTTGTGCGCACCAGGTTTTTATTTTAAATCATTGTGTCCATTCATCTAATGTTTGGTTCATTTCGACGATTCATTCCAATTACCTTTGCCTAATGGGTGTAATGAGATGGTGATCTCAACTTCTATCTGAATAAGACTTTTTTGCAGGTTATCATTTTTTGTAGCGTTAATAACTACCATAAATCAATTAATTAAAATATAAATTATAAATTAAGATACCATACATTTTTAAGAAGAGGGTGTGTTTTCCCCACCGCCCATTCAATACAACCAACCACAATGACTCATGTAACAAGCCGCCATCTTGAAATGTCTTTTATTCCCCTTCAACCCCCTCCGCATTCATTGAGCTAAAGAGATGGGGTTCCTACCACGCTACTAATATTATGATTTTATATATAATTAATTAAATTTATATTTATTATTTTTATTGAGCATTTAATAATTGGCCGTAAAAAGAATATCCAGGAACCGATGGTGTTCAAAAAAATATTTACAGAATAGTGAAAATTAGTTTTGAATAATTTTAATAAATACATTTTTGACTTTTTGTTTCTTTCTGTTTTTGACCACCAGACAGTGGGAAAAAACTCCAATTTAGATGGATAAAAGTCAAGTAAAAAGTTTCTAGTGCTTCACCTTTTTATTATTAGTTGGCAAGACCCTTAATACTAATATTTCTCGCCATACCGTGTTTACAAATAAATAGTAAATGAGTGAATCTTCCTGTGCCTAATAACCGGGAGTGGTACTATTTTCACTCGATGGTCATTTATTGTGTTCTAGGTTAGTTAAGCTCAAAGTCTTTTTGCTTTTATTTAACAATGGGCATTGCTGAGACAGGTAAGATATTATATTTCCAAATTCGTTATTGGATATACATTGCAATCTACCTGTAGAGTTAATTTAGCATTTTGTAAACGTAAGCCTCTATTCAATAACGAAAAACTATATAACCCCCAAGTCACCCCAAGGGTTTCTTTGTAGGGTTTGTTTTATCAATCCTTCTAGTCTTTAAATATTACAAAGAATTTTTTTGCGTTATGGATGATACATCATTTTTTTTTTAGACACAACACTTAAAATAAAAATTGTTACAATCTATAATTTGAAGAGTTTCCTAAATGATATAAAATAAATCTATTAGCAGATTTCAGCAACTCCGAGCCATAATTAGATTTTTTTGTATTATTTTTCCCGTATTCTGGGACTTCAAAGGTAAAATGTACGGGTTTTAGATAGTTGACTACTGTGCGCTCGCCAGTGGTTTCACTAAATTAATTAGTTTTTATAATATTTTCTTGTAATTTTGTTAATATTTTTTTCCGTAATCTGGAACCTCAAAGGTTAAATATGGACAAGTTTCCGAATTTTGTCCACCTAAATCGGTCATACTTTCCACTGTGCGCCATCCAAACCACTCTTCCTTGATTGTAATTATTCATCTCAGTAACAAGGATGATAGGTCTTAAAGGATAACTAAATAATACGATAAATTGAATACAATTTAATAAACCTTATCAACATATAAATATATACAAAAAATATTATAAAAGTCAAATCTAAAAAATTACATAACCATTAAACATACTATGAAAATACTATAAGAAAAAGTTAAACAATTATAAATAAGTCTTATTATATCACAATTTCGTCCTAATTTTTCACATGAAATAGGCAATATCACAGCTTCCTAAAATTACTTTAGAATTGTTACACTCATCAAGGAATTCGAATCACGCTTAAAAAAAGTAGTAAGAGTATATATTTTGAACATGGGTGCTTTAAAAATATTTTTTATTTTGGGGAAGTTTTTTTATACTACGCAACGCCAAGAAATAAATGTGATGTACGAATACCTTAAAAAAACTTCCACAAAATATATGTACAGGATCTTGCAAGAGCAGATAATAGAGCTTAGGTGGAACTAAAAACTTGTATGACCTATAATTTATAAATCTTGCCTCCTTGCATCCTTGATTGGTCGATGAAAATAGTTTTTTTTCTCACTATTTTAAAGATATTTAAATGAAGAAATTTTCTGAGATCCGAAAAATTTAAAACCTAAAATAGATAGAAGATATAAGAGTAATAAATAGCTCCTTGAAATCTCCAATTATCCATAGAAATAGAAAAATTTAATTTTTTGCATGACGTCAAGCGACACTTTTTTATTTTGAAGGTTCGGATTCTCAATCGTCTGGGAAATTGTTTTCTACTTTCATTTGACATCACTTGTTTTGTATGAGTGCACATCAAGTAGATATATTTGAGTTTTTCTGATGAAAACTATGGATAAGAACAGTAAACTCAAAATTTGATTTTCCTAGCTAACGGTTAAGGATCAGACTATGGGTCATGAGAACTTTTTTATTCCGTTTGAGTTCTACCAGCTGCTCTCAGTATATGACTTGAAATTTACGAGACATTAACCAACGATTTTTTTTTTCTTTGTTAATAATAGATCATTACAAAGCAACTATAAATGGTAAAGAGCTCTTGTTAACTAGATTTGTATCTTCGCCTTTCCTTTCGCTGTTTTTTTTTTTTTTTTTTTTACGGCCCATGCGGTGTTGCGCAAGTACTCTGCTCCTATACTGTACACTATTTTCTTCAGGCACTGAAGTTTTAAGTCTATTTGAACTGTATAATCCATTTATTCCCCGTCCTCCAGAGAACTCTCACATACTCCTTTCTCAGTAGCCGTAGAGGTAGGGGTAGACGATGATGGGCGGAGGAATGAGGTAAGCAGGCTGAGGAAGATGGGTCCTGGCGTGCTTCTTCAGGTGGTCTTTCCTCCCGAAGGTCTTTCCGCAGGATTCGCAAGGAAATGGCCGAAGCCCGGAATGGATTCGTTTGTGGCGTGTCAGTTCTTCATTTCGTGTAAAGCTTTTTCCGCACCCTTCTGTTTCGCATCGGAACGGGCGTTCTCCTAAAAAAAAAAATAATAATTTAATACAAATGTCAAATAATAATATTAATTATCATATCATTTAAATCATAATTATTCAAGCAATAATAAATTATTAGTTCATATTTTAGATCATCAAGTAAATTCTAATAGAAATTGAAATAGAAATATAAAATAAATTTTATTCTGGGACAATGTCCCTTCAGAATAACATTAATGGTCAAAATAATAATTTATATCTGGCCTAAAACAATATATAACTACATTTAAATAACAAAAGAAAGAAGAAAAAAATAAATAAAAGGTCATTCTGACATCTCTATGTACATATTCAAAAATAAATAAATAAGAATCAACCTAAAATATATCTTTTACATCTCATTAAAGTATATAAACAAATCACCTCACATAAATAGGCATAATCAAAATTAAAATTAGCTTACATCGGACTGGAGAGAAAGGAAATATTGAAAGAGTAGGGATTTAAATGATGGAGGGAAGGAGCATGTCGGATGTTTGAAGAAAGAGTATTCCATAAGGCAGTGGAACGGGCTAAAAAGAAGCAATCGTATTTTTTGGTTCTGTGGAAAGGAGTTTGGCGGTCGGACAGACGGGACCTTGTTTCCTGGTACTACACTATATATGGTAATACACTAAGACTTAAAACTATCTCTATTAAAGCCAAACATGGTCCCTCAGCAAGCGCCACGAGATGAAAATTATAACATAGCAAAGATCCACGGAGATATTACGAACATGTTAAGGGTACGAAAAAGTCAAAAAATGGGAAAAAATATCGGAGTCACTGATACAGTCAGATATGTAGAGAAGATAAAATGGCAATGGTCTGGGCATTTAATGAGGAAAAGCGATAAAAACTGGGCTGAGAAATTGACTCAGTTGACTATAAAATAAAAAATCCTCAGTGTAATCTAGTTCTTTCATAGACCCCGATAACTGCTTGAAACTTTCCAACTTCGGGCCACAATTGAATAATCCATCATATTGACATCGTTAAGTCCTATTATAAGGGTCTGTAACTTTAATTTAAGTAAAGTTTTTTAACCTAAATTCGACATGCTCTAGCTCTGTTGGTGAATTTTGTTCCAAATCAGAAGTTTAGTGGAGAATATTTTTGTTTCATGAAATTTTTCGTCAGGACAAATTCAGGAGCTGAAGTGTTTTAAATGAAAAAAAGGCCCTTTCTGCTGTAAACATTTTTTTAGCGCAACGATTTTTTGTCACGCGTTGTTATTGCTCGAATAAAAATTTGGACGTCAGTTCCATGTAAGAAATTTAGTGCAAAATATTTATTGTTATATGACATTAGTCTCTAGGACCATCTGTTTGGGCGCTACATTTGTTTTCAATTTAAAAAATTACCAATGTATCATAATCTAAATGTACATAGCTCGTCAATCCGATTGTCCGCCCGCCAACTCTATTTATTCCCGATGGGGAAAATAAGTAAATTATATCCATGGCCTATTGTTTTTTTCAAGTCAGAGAGAAATACTAAAGCTACATTTTTGAGTATGTTATTTCTCTTAAAAAAGCATCTTCAAACAAATTATCTGACCAACTATACTTCCATAATTATACGATTAATATTGATCCTGAGGCTCCAATTTCTTTTCAAATACCCTGGTTCTTATAGGGTATTAAACCATATATAATAATAATAGGCTTAGCGAACCCGAAGGTTCGATGCCGATACCACCAAATTCTGCCTACACAGACTCGTCCAATGTTCACCAATCAAGCCCAAGCTCCCGAGATCTGCCTTAACGCAATTGTCCCATCTACGCTTCGGCCTACCTTTCGGACGTCTACCAGTCGGATCAGCAAATACCAACTTTCTCGGAATCCGCTTGTCATCGAGACCAACAACTTTACTCGCCCATTTGAGTCTCCGCGATGCAATCAGCTCAATTATATTCACAGGCCACAAGTTCCGCAATTCCGCGTTGTGCAACCTTCTAAACTCCCCAGTAGCCTTATCTCTTTTCGGACCAAATATTTTACGCAATACCTTATTTTCGAAGACCTTAAGCCGTTGTTCATCCTTCAAAGTAAGCGGTCACGTTTCACATCCGTAAAAAACCGTTGGAAGAATAATAGTTTTATAAATTCTAACCTTTAAGTTTTTAGATAGAAGCCGCGAACTAAGTAACTTAGCAACTGAATAATAACACGCATTTCCCACCTTTAACCGGGACTTCATTTCTTCCTGGATTTCATTTTTTCTAGTTATAATTGAACCTAAATACTTGAATTTCTCTACGTGTTCAAAAGTATGCCCTGATACATCAATATCACCAAAATCGCCACCGTTTCTGCTACTAATCATATATTTCGTCTTATCGGTATTTAATTCGAGTCCTATTTCTTTAGCGGTTTTTATTAACACACTTGTATTTAGTTGTATGGTTTCCGTGTCTTCACCTAGCAGTACCAGATCATCGGCATACCCCAAAACCGGAATCTTGTCACCCATATTTAAGTCTTATATATATATATATATATATATAAACGAATACATAATTTATTTAAAATAATATATATTATTCTATTTACCTGTATGTATCCTGACGTGCCCTTTAAGCTGGCCGTTGTTACTGAAGGCCACGTCGCAGTGTGGACACCTGAACTTCTTTGGTCTCTGCTTAGTCGCTGGTCGAGCGGTGGTAGCGGCAGCAACTTCTGCGGCGATGCATGCTGCCCAATAGCTTTCCAAGGAATCCGGGGGTGGCACACGCAATTCAACTTCTTCTACCTGTCATGTAGAAAACATTAATGGCTTTCAAGGATTTATCATATTAAAAAAAAAATATTGAATCGTAATAGTTTCAAATATTTTCAATATATATATTCAAAAAGATATATGTTTTGGATTATTGTTATTATTAATTGTGGCGTTAGGGTAAATAAGGTGCCTATAATTACATAATTTATTACGTTTACGGTTTTAGTTTACTATGAATATTATTTTAACCAGTAATAACTAACAACCTGAACACAAAACAAGGAAAGCGTTCATAATAAGTTAAATCATAATTTAAAATATCTTTATTGATATTTTTGTTATCTAATGATCAAGCGTTCTTAATAAATAAAATAATTTAGTTTGAACAAATAAAAAAATTGTTTGTGTTTTTAAATGTAAATGCTTTAAAACAAAGAAATAAATACCTGAAATTCACGCCACTCGTTCTGATGGTTTAATATAAATGGTTATTAAATTAATCAATAATTATTATGGAAAATTTAAGTCTAGCAAGATTAAGAAAAATTGTACACGTATAAAGACAGTCTTTCATCAGTTAGTAAAATACTCTATACTTTATTTAAGAAAAATTGTACACAAGATTAAGAAAAATTCTACACGTATAAAGACAGTCTTTCATCAGTTAGTAAAATACTCTATACTTTATATTAGGTGAACATTGTTTTAGGTGAAAGTCTAATATAGAATTGGAGGCTGTAATTATACTTCACTGTTATAGTATTGAATGCATGACGTGGCAGCTATAATACCTTCTTCTGGTGCCAGAACAATTTTTTTAATCTTAAGGAGAGAAGCTAATAAGCTAATAAGCTAAGAAGCTAATAAGGAGAGAAGCAAGCCATCATGAAGCTTCTGATTGGAACTTCCTACTTACTTTAGATAGAAAAATTTCACAATAAAAAAGTACTCCTTAATTTCATTTTCTTACACCTTTCTTTTTTTTCTCAATCTGTTACATACTTTTTCTACATTTCGGGTTTCTTGATAATGGGGAAAGAACCCCAAAACGTTGAAAAACTATGTAATGAGTAGAAAAATAAAGGGGTAAGAAAAGGAAGTTAAGGAGTGTTTTATTTATTTATTTTTTTTGCACCAGAAAAAGGCATTAAAGTCGTAACATCATGCATTTTAGTTCAATAATGGTGAAGTATAATAAATGTTATTTCCAAGTCTTTATATTCTACATAATATTTCAATTTATACTTATTTAATATTGTAATAGTAAAAGTGATTATCATTAAAGTATTTATATTTATCACTGTATTTAGAAAACTTAGTTTTTTCAATATATTACTAATATTATTTTATTTTATTATATATATTCCTCATTTACTATGATTTCCAAACTAAAACTAAAGTTTATTCGCAAAGTGTAAAATAAAAAGCAGAGTGTTTACCTTGGGAGTGGCGATCTCTTGGTCGGAGTCCCAAGGCCTGAAAATCCTGGGCCTGTCCTGTTTGGTAGCCATGGTTACACTAAGGGTGACAACATCCCCTTTTAACCACCCTCCTTGGAACCCCCACCAACCCCCTGTGTATGGCCCTGGTCAGGGCTGGTGGGGGATCATCCATCTGTCTTATCTCTCCCGACCCTCTTCTTATCGGCCATTTTCTGTAGGTTTCGATAAATCGGTTGAAGTAACAATGTTTATTATTCTTTTTTTTTATTTATTTATTTAAAGAAATTTACAACTGTATTGATTCAATACAACAAGTAAATTGGATTGATTTGAGATCGAAGGTAGAACTCCAATGTCCAATTTATGGTAAGAGATCTCTTGGCCATATTCTTTTTAGTCGCCTCGGTGGATTGTCAGGAATAGATGTTGAGGAGAGGTCACGGATAAGTGGGTTTGAGTGGGCAGGAAGTTTGGAATGGAAGGATGTATATATGGATCGGGCTAAGTATTCAACTAATGGGATATTTAGGTCTTTATGGATAATTTTATTTGTAACAAAGTATGGAGCATTAAGAATTTTTCGAAGGATCTTGGATTGCAGGGATTGGATGCGAGAGGAATATGATGGTTTAGTGGACCCTCATAAACTCAATGCCGTAGGTCCAAATAGGTCTTATAATGGTTATATAAATGAGTTGTTTGTAGTAAATAGAAAGTTTTGAGCGTTTGTCGAGTAAGTGTTTTAGTTTAAGTGTTGCAGTTTCCTGTCGTTTCAGTATAGTATGAGGGTTCCATGTGAGGCGTTTGTCTAGGTATAGTCATAAGTACCGGATCTGTTCAACAGGAGTAAGTAAGATATTGTTAAAGGATACGGTGGGGCAGGAAGTCATAGGCTTACGACGTAGAGTGAAGGTTATTTGATGTGATTTATTGGGATTTATTTTAATTCTCCAGTTCTGACACCATTCTTCGATGGCGGATACATATTATTCTTAGTACACGTTTATATAAAATTAAAAAGATACAAGAGAATAACAATGCAAATTATTACACAATGGTTAATATTTCCAAATAACTATAATTTCTAACTGTTTATATGCAATTAACTAATATAAAAAGCAATACAAAAATCAAAGGAGAATGGCTTATCACCAATGCTAGTTTCAAACGGCTATATCTATGCTAGTTCTGAACCAATTTCAATAATATTTTTTTGGTATTTATTTCTTTATTAATTAGGACAAACGGATTTTTTTCATTCGTTATTCGGCTTCTGCGTATCTTGAAACGTGAGTCCTTAAAGTTTTAGTGGGCGGGGAGGGGGAGTTATTTTTTTTTGGTTGATTACAAAGGTCTATTACTGAAAATAATAAACAAAAGCATTTATACTAGATTTCGTTATTATTTTCTTTTCTTATCTTTCGATTTTCATTCAAATAAAATGTCCTGATTCCAGTAAACCTTACATTTTTTATCAATCAGCAATAATACCCGAGTTATCAGGGAATCACATCTCTTATAAGTTGTTGCTTGACCATGTAAGTTTATTTTTCTCTTTGTTCATCGCGGTGTCTTTATCTCGAAAATCTTTTCGATTTTTTTATGTCTTCAATAATAACCAAGTTTTGGTGCAATTACATCTATTAATTATAATTTGTGACGAATATATACATCAACTTTATTTATTTCAATTTTTTTCCTGTTTATTTTACTGATTCTAATACCCTGCACATATTTTTCTCCATCATAAAAAATAACTGAGTTATGGGGTTTATATATACCTACAATTTCAATTTATTTCTCTTTTTTATAATTATTCTCGTATTTTTAGTTAAAAGTTACTTTGTTTACAGTCGGCAAAATAACAAATTAATTGAAAATAAAACGCAAATTATTATAAAATGGTTTATTAATTCTAAGTAACACATATTAGAGTATAGCTGTTTATATAGCTGTTAATAGGCAAGTAACTAATATGAAAAGCAATAAACAATTCAAAGGAAAATGGCCTATCACCAATGCTAATTTCAGAACCGATTTCAAAGATTCTTAATAGCGTTAATCTTTTTTTATAATTATTAGCCGTGTACTGTTTCTAAAACTATATACAATATTTTCTTAATCTTCCAAAATAACGAAATTACAAGCGTATATATAGGCAAGATTTCTATTGTTTTCCTTTTTTTTTTATCTTAAAAAATAACTGAGTTATAAGCCTATTTATGGGTAAAATGTCTATTTTAGTCTTTTCTTTTTTTGTATGATTTTTTGCGGTTTCTTGGTTAGACAACTCTAATAATATTTGTCTTTATCTTAAAAAATAACTGAGCTATGGAATTAATTCAAATTTAATCGGCCGCCATTTTAAAACTAATCGTCTGATATCAACGTCTAGGTGTTAGGATCAGCCCTAGTATTTTTGTGCCGAATTTAAAAAAAAATTGGTCGAGTAGTTTCGGAAAAAAGCCACTTTTACAAAGGTTAATTAATGAAAATAATGAACGAAAAACCACATAATCAATCAATGTCATAAGCCTAATCTTAGTCTAAATCTCTCTCTCTCTCTCTCTCTCTCTCTATATATATATATATATATATATATATATATATATATATATATATATATATATATATAATATAAAATGAATCGCCTTTTCCCTTGGTCATCGTATCACGTGTGAACGGTTGACTGATTTTTGTAATTTTTTATTTTTTATATATATTTATATTAGTCAGGAGAAGGATCTTATGAAAGAAAAAAAATATAATCGTTACTTGGGTGTATTGGTTTTTTTTTTAAATTTCCTAACGTAATCTCTTTATCTACATATATAAAAATCTGGTGCGGGTAAAACACGACTTTCACTTACCTCCGTTTTTAAAATCGATTAAAGAATTTTCAAATACAGTAAGAAATAAAAATGAGTGAAACTATTAAAGAATTAATTTAATTGAATTTCTATAGAAAAATGTTATATAAAAAAAAACTATTAAATTATTATCTAACATAATTATTTCCCGAAGAATGGAAAGAATCAATACTTACTCCGATTCACAAAAAAGGACTGAGGACGGATTAACAACTATCGTGGGATCTCTCTTCTACCAGTATGCTATAAAATATTCTCGTTAATACTAGCTAGCCGAATCACAGATTACGCTGAGGAAATTATCAGAGACTACCAATGTGGTTTTAAGCGGAATCGCTCGATTGTTGATCAAATATTTTCCTCACGTCAAATATTAGAGAAAAAGTTGGAATACAACGGTGTAGTCCATCAACTTTATATCGATTTTAAAAAGACTTATGATTCCATAGACCGTCAGAAGCTGTATAACATCATGATTAAACAGGGAATACCTAGAAAGTTAGTAAACCTAGTACAGATGTGTTTGTCGGAAACATTCCATAAAGTTAGAATTGGTCATAATTACTCCGAGAGATTTGAGGTGCTATCGGGTTTAAAACAGGGCGACTCCCTTTTACCAGTTTTATTTAATATAGCTTTAGAATATGTCATAGAAAAAGTGAGGTGTACCGAGAAAGGTTTAAATATGGGTGATAAGATTCCGGTTTTGGGGTATGCCGATAATTTGGTACTGCTAGGTGAAGACACGGAAACCATACAACTAAATACAAGTGTGTTAATAAAAACCAGTAATGAAATAGGACTGGAAATAAATACCGAGAAGACGATATATATGATAAGTAGCAGAAACGGTGGCAATCTTAGTGGTATTGATATATCAGGGCATACTTTTAAACAAGTAGAGAAATTCAAGCACTTAGATTCAATGATAACAAGAAAAAATGAAATCCAGGAAGAAATAAAGTCCCGGTTGAAGGTGGGAAATGCGTGTTATTATTCAGTTGCTAAATAACGTAGCTCGCGGCTTCTGTCTAAAAACTTAAAGGTTAGAATTTATAAAACTATTATTCTTCCGACGGTTCTTTACGGATGGGAAACGTGGCCGCTTACTTTGAAGGATGAACAACGGCTTAAGGTTTTCGAAAATAAGGTACTGCGTAAAATATTTGGTCCGAAGAAAGATAAGACCACTGGGGACTTTAGAAGATTGCACAAGGCGGTATCGCGGAGCTTGTACCCTGTGAATATAATTGAGTTGATAGCATCGCGGAGACTCATATGGGCGAGTAAAATTGTTGGGCTCGGTGAGGATCGGATTCCAAGAAAGTTGGTATTCGCTGATCCGACTGGTAGGCGTCCGAAAGGCAAGCCGAAGCGTCGATGGGAGGATTGCGTTAAGGCTGATCTCGGGGGCTTGGGCTTGAACGGTGAACATTGGACGAGTCTGAGCAGGCGGAGTTTGGTGATATCGGCATCGAATCTTAGGGTTCGGTAAGCATATTATGTTATCTTATGTTTAAAAAACAAAAAAAAATGCATTAAACAAATATATCCCCCTTTCCTCGGTCATTACATCACGTGTGAACGGTCTGACCGATTTTGTTAAAACATAGTTCAGACAGGATCAGTTCAGATCGTCTGTCGTGTCGGCTAGTTGAATATAAGACGAAATAGTCACTGAAAATGAAAGTAAACATAAACGAATTGCAATAAATAACACTCAAATATTTAAAATAAGTTTATCAACACCGCACATAAAATAAATATGTGAAATGGCGAGATAGCTGCGTACCCTTCCTTATCCCCGCCGCCAAACTGTCTGCAGCTGATACATTTTCCTGTTCGAGGTGTACAATTGTTCTGATACAACGTCGTTAGGGGCAGGATTATGAGATGGAATCGGAAGAATGGTAGCCTTTGGCCTAGCAGGGGTATAATTAAAACTTTCTTAACTGTGATAACTGTGGATATATAATTATATATAATTGGAAAGATAAATAAATAAGCATTTTTCTAATTGTAGAAGTTTCAAACTGTATTTATTTTGTTTTCTATTTAAGGAAGTTTTCTCAGTATTGAATCATCATGGTGCAATTAGAATTTAATTAACTTGAATAGTTTTTGACTGATCGTTACGTATCCAAATAAAACGTGACACTTCAAAAACATTTCCGGCTTCTGTGTGTTGATTTCATTGCTCTTGAGGTGTACTATAATCTCTTTTGAGGATTTCTCTTGAAATCTTGTACATTAAAAACCTAAAAACGTGTGTGTGCACAATTTATCAGGCTAAGTATAGCTTACTGATATTAGCTTCATATATTTATTATTATTTCGTATTTTATAAGGTTAATAACTAAAATCTGATGCTCTCAATATACAAAAAAATTACCTACCTATTAATGGTAATGTTTAAGAGTATAAACTATGGTTTGTTTTCTGAAAGGTTTTATTAAATATATTCATGACCAATCTTTATTCACTGGCGACCATATGATATTATAGTTATCCAGATATATAGTTAATCACTGTAGGAAGTATAATACTCCCTGTGAATTTTTTTTTTTTTTTAGAAACAATTCTTTATTGAACAATATTACAATCTGTCCAATTTAGGACATTTTTAATAGGGATAAAGTACAACATTCATACTGCATTCACACGATATATACAAAACAATAAATTAATATAATAATAAAACAATATAAATAAATACAAAACAAAATCAATAAAAATATATACAAAAGTCACTCATACCTATATACAATTCACAAGCATACACCACGTGAGTGGAGAATCTAGCCAATGCTAGAACTCCAATATACATTTTACAAGAGGTCTCGAGGCCACTGCCGTTTCAACCTTCTAGGAGGATGGTAAGGATGTGTGGAGCTGGATAAGGATTGAGCTAGGGGATTAGGGTGATGGATAAGGTTCTGATGGAATTTAGAGAATTTTAATGGTATAAGGTCTAAAATAAATGGAATATTTAGGTCGCGGTGTAAGGTATGGTTGGATACATAATAAGGAGCATTAACTATTGTTCGGAGGACTTTTGATTGGAAGGATTGAATGCGTTTGATGTTAGAAAATTTGGCTGTCCCCCACAGTTCAAGTCCGTAGGTCCAGATAGGTTTCAGTACCGTCTTGTATATTAGCAGTTTGTTCTCGATAGATAATTTAGAATTTCTGTTCAGTAGTCTGTATAATTGTCCAAATCGTCGATTAAGTTCTTGTCGTTTAAGTCTAGTATGTGGGTTCCAAGTTAGTCTTTTGTCCAGAAGGAAGCCAAGATACCGGACTGTGTCGGAGAAAGGAAGCGGAACGGAGTCAAAGAGAACTGGAGGGCAGGATTGTCTTCGAAGGGTAAAGGTGACATGTCTGCATTTGGATTGATTGACTTTGATTCTCCAGTTGTTACACCAGTCTTCAATTTGAGAAAGGTGTGTTTGGAGGCCTGTAGATGCAATTTCGGGATCTAAGTGAGAGGATAGGATAGCTGTGTCATCAGCGTACGTTGCCAGGAAGGTATCAGGGCAGAGAGGAATATCAGCCGTGTATATATTATAGAGGATAGGACCAAGGACACTGCCCTGAGGAACACCGGATTCGACTGGATAATAATTGGAATATTCTGCACCACAACGAACTCGGAAGGAGCGGTTTGATAGATAGGATCGGAGGACTAGGTATAACGATAGGGGTAAATGGTTTTTGAGCTTAAAGAGCAATCCCGGGTGCCACACCCGGTCAAATGCTTGCGTTATGTCCAGAAATGCACCCGAGCAGTACTCCTTGTTCTCAAAGGCAGAGGAAATATGGTCAACGACTCGGAGCCCTTGCTGAACGGTTGAATGTTGGGAACGGAATCCAAACTGATGGGAAGGAATAGTGTGGGGTTCTAATAACGGTAATATTCGTTTGAGGAGGATTTTTTCAAAGATTTTTGAAAGGATTGGGAGTAGGCTGATAGGTCTATATGATGTCGTAGTGTTAGGAGGTTTACCTGGTTTTAGGAAGAGAATTATTGTGGAATGTTTCCATAAGAGAGGAAAATGAGTAGTGCGTAGAATGGAGTTGTAAATATATGTAAGAAATATAACGGCTTTAGATGGAAGCTGTCTGAGAATCTGAGGAGTGAGGAGATCGTATCCAGGAGATTTACGGAGTGCAAGTTTTCGGAGAAGATATTTGACCTCAGAGGGATTAACTGCTTTAGGAGGTAATGAAAGCGGGATTGGAGACTGAAGGAACTGTTCCACTACTGCAGTGTGGTTTGGATTGGATTCTGGATGAGGTGTGAAGACTTGGGAAACGTATTTGGCAAGTTCCTCGGCTTTGTCTTCATCAGACGCAGCCCAGGAACCATTACTACGACGGAGGGGATGGGAAATATGGTGGGATTTTAGAATTTTCTTGGTGACATTCCACAGGGAATTGTCACAAGCCGAAAGAGAAGAAAGGAAGGAACTAAAGGATTGGGAACGGAAGGTCGCCAGCTCCCTCTTTAATTGTCTAGAATAAAAGTTATAGGAGCGGCGATCTGTGGGGTGACGGGTGCGTTGCCATAAGGATCTGGATTGGCGTTTGGTGCGGATGAGGTCTATGAGGTGTTGTGGTAAATGATTTTGGTTATGAGTTATCTGGGAATGCTTGGGAGAGGAGGCAGTCCAAACAGCTTGTTGAATAGCGATGGTGAAGGAGTTTACGGCATCGTCAAGGTCATCTGGAGTTTTGAGTTTCACTCTGAGGTCAATATCACTGGTCAGGATTTGGCGAAAAAGGTCCCAGTTTACTGGTCCTCTGATAAATGACGGTGGGGTGGGTTTAGGAATAGGAATTAGGGATACTTTAAGGAGCAATGGACTATGGTCAGAGGACAGTTCATCAAGGCGAGTCACCGACATGTTTAGGGAGCCTAATCCGCTGTGAATGAAGAAGTCAAGGATGTCAGGATTACGGTTAGGATCAGTTGGCCAGTAGGTTGGGGAGTCAGGAGGCACCCTGTGAATTATACACCATCACATTAAAGCAAGGACCGCTGAGAGGAAATGGGTGTGCATTTTTTTATTTATTTTTCAATCTTTTAACTTTTTATTGTGTTATTATTATTATGATTATTTTATCTTATCTTATTATTTTTATTGTATATGCTAGAGATTTGGTATTGAAGCAGAGTTTCATATGGTTGTTGTTGTTGTTGTTGTTTTAATTTTATGGGCAAAAAACTGCTGATGGTTATTATCGCCCTCGCTCTTTACAAAAAACAAAAGAAAAAGAAAAAAACGATTTACCAAAATGATAACAGAAAAAAAAAAAAGAAAAAAAAATTAAGAAAAGAAAACAACGAACAAAATACTAAAACAATACAGTAACATTAAAAAATAATAAAAATAAAGGTAAACAAAGAAAAAATAATAATAATTAAATTGAAAAAAAGAAAAGAAAAAAAAATGTGTATATATATATATATATATATATATATATATATATATATATATGTAAAATAAAGAATAATAATAATTTAAGTATAAAGAGATAAAATAAAATTTTAGTTTAAACTGTATGATGAAGAAGAAGAAAAATAAAATTATATATATATATATATATATATATATATATATATATATATATATATATATATGTACATAAAATTAAAAAAAATAAATAAATAAAAAATAATGTTATATTTGCTGAAATAGACGAATATTCTTTATAAACTTGATGGCACTGCTGATAGCCGCTTCATTATCGCTCAAAGCCTCAGAGACATGGCGTGGCACCCCAAATTTTTCAATTTCTCTCCTGTACCGTGGACAGTGCTCAAAAATATGACTCACCGTGAGAGTCACTTTACAGTGATTACATTGAGGTGGATCCTTCCTTGTAATAAGATACTCATGTGTGAGGCGGCAGTGCCCTATCCTCAGGCGAGTGATGACTACCTCCTCCCGCCGACATGTTCTGGAAGATGTAGCCCAGGAGTTGACAGTGGGTTTGATGTCTTTAAGCTTGTTATTTGCTAATATTTCCCAGGTCTGCTGCCATTCATATAATATTTTTGCTTTTAATGGTTTAAATAACTCTGATGGTGGGACATAGGATCATATGGTTGTTATAGGATGTTATGTGATAATTATTATAATCATTATTAATATATAGTTTTTTCATACACACACACACACACACACATATATATATATATATATATATATATATATATATATATATATATATTTGAATTAATATGAGAGATAAGCAAGAAAAAATAATTTAAGAAAAAAAATGTTAAAAGAAATGTATGATAATCGAAAGAAAAGAAAAGGAAACAGTAACGCAGTCTAGTATAAATGCTATTGGTTTATTATTTTCAAAATGAACCTTAGTAAAAGAACAAAAAAAAAAAAAAAAAAAAAAAAAAAAAAAACGAATGAAAATATACTTCTGTCCTGATTAATAAAGAAATAAATATCAAAAAATGTTAAATACCAAAGAAGAATTATTGAAATTGGTTCAGAACTAGGAGAGATATAGTGTTTAGAAATTAGAAGTGGTGATATGCCATCCTACTTTGAATTATTTATAGATTTTCTCATTAGTTAATCGCCTATCAACAGCTTTATAAACAGTTATACCATAATATTGTATTTGGAAATAATAAAACATTGTGTAATAATTTGCTGCGTTTTATTATTTATTAGCTTATTTTTAGATGAAATGAACCATTATTAATAAAGAAAGTCTTAAAACTCACCAATTCCAAAAAAAAAAAAAAATATATATATATTTTTACCATCTTTGATTTTTAAGTAGTCTGATAAATTGGATGCCGTTTCGACATCAAAGGAGTATCGGTATCCAATTTACACTACCCGAGTTTCACTCATTGTCATCGTAAACACCAAAGATTGGAATCAGACTGGTTAGAATTGAATAATTATCAGACCCTGTCAAATCGCTTCGTTTAAAAATGACCAGTTATAATTTGACCTATATATTTCATTAAAGTACTAATAAAGATGAAATGAACCATTACTAAGCCATAAATCAATAAACCATTAGTTGACAGAAACATAAATTTTAAATTATCAAATAGGGATCGCTTGTAGCTGGGTGGCTAGCGTAACAGCCTCCTATGCCAAAGGTCACGGGTTCAAACCCGCAGGTGGTCCTAGGATTTTTTAATGGGTGGAAAAAATCCTTAGTTACGCCGTCCTTCGAAGGTGACGTTAAAAAGTGGTCCCGAGCCTGTACGATGTCAGGTACTCGTTAAAGATCCCTATCCTAATAAAACCTGGATAGGCAAAATTTAGGACTCCCACTGTAGCAGCGTCCGATTAGCCATAGTAGCATAAAGTGACATTAAATAAATAAAAAATAAAATGATCAAATATTGTCCTTTTCATATTGAGTTATCAGTCAACTTCCAACCTATGGTGTTTACGCTGATAGTGTCAACTGGGTACAGAAGTATTTTTTTTTTCTTAACAAGTATTTTTAATTTTGGTTAATTATTTCAATAATCAACCTTTGTAATCTACCAACAAAAAAAATTACCCTCTCTCCCTCAAAATTTGACAGCTTACGTTTCGAGATGCGTAGAATTCGAATAACGAAAAAAAAAAATCCGTTTGTCCGTCGTCCGCGGCTTCCCTCCGAAACTACTGAAGGAATGTTTTTGAAATTCGCCACAAAAATACTAGTCCATACAACGATGATCCTAACATCTAGACGTTGACATCAGCTGGTTAGTTTGAAAATGGCGGCCGATTAAACGTGATTTAATTCAATAACTCTGTTATTTTTGAAGATAGAGAAAACATTTATGAATGTTTTTTAGCCCAAAAAAAAAAAACATAAAAAAAAAAGGCGAATAATTATATAAAAGAGAAAAAATAAAAGAAAAAAAAAATGAAATTTTACACATAAATACCAAAAATCTTTTATAAGTTGTGGCTTGACCATACAAGATGATTTATTATTATTTTTTTTTTTTGTTTTGGTTTTTGTTCATCGCGTTGTCTTGATCTCGAATAATATTAATAAAACATTAATGCTAAAAATGTTTTGTTTTTGAGATATTGCGTTTTGAAATCAGCTGTAGTGATATAATATTATCCTTTAAATTATTGCTTTTCATATTACTTAATTGTCTATCAACAGGTTAAGAAACAGTTATACCCTAATATTGTTATTTGGAAATAATAAACCATTGTGTAATAATTTGCAGCGTTTTATTGATTTGTAATAATTAATCATTTCTCGATGTCAACATTGAGAAAACATGGGGTAAATATGGAAAAATGTGATGACAAACTGAAGGAGAATTGGTATTGATTGTCGATCAAAAAATTTTCAGGGTAAACATTTTTTTTTTGCAAATAACATTAGTAATATTCATTTATAATGTACCATTGGAAAACTAAATATTTTAGAAAAATGTTTTTTAATACAGAAAGTTGAATAATGTGATAGAGAGTGCCGAAAAGTGGATAAAGTAGATATTGATTCTGTAGTAGAAATCAATTTATATTCTTTTGTCTAAAAAAATACGATAAAAAAATTATCGTAACCTAGATTAATCTTTTCTTAACCTTAACATTATTAAATAGTTTTAAAATGAATTTGAAAAGGGAGGTAAGTGAAAGTCATGTGTTGCGCGGACCAGATTTTTTATTTCTATTGTATGAAATTAGGAGAGACAAGTTTACTCCTGGAAGCGTATTAAGTTTTCCTAACTTGTTCCCCTACACTACGAAAAAGGAGAAGTGATTTAAAATACACACTTGTAATACACAAAAGAAGCGCGAAAAATGATTACACGCCTCTTGGCATGATCTATGGCACTCCGTGTCGATATCACAATGGGCTCTCGGTTTCTCCTATGAATGAGAGACCCTGAGAGAAAAAACGCTGACTTCTTGAGGTGACAGGGCGGCCCCCGGGTCTCGGTAGGTAGCTTCTTTTCTTCTCAACCGGCTTCTATTCACTCAGCCCTTAGATTTGTTTTTTCTTCGGATCTCTGGCCGATAGCGGGTCTGAACAGGTGTTCTGCGGTCGATTCCGCAAGCTATAGGTGTATCCCGATCTAACGTGGGATAGGATATCCAATGGCGTACGCCAGTCGGGACTGATGGAGACTGATCGGGTTCGACAACAACAACCCTTGCACGAGTCCTCATGTCAAAGAGAACAATGGCCATCAGCTTCCAAGGCTGTCAGGACTTCAATTCCGTGAAGACAACTCGCTTTTGACTTCATGACAATGGTCAAGAAGATGTAGACTGAGCATAACTGCAACTGGGATAAGAGGGCTTTTAAGTATCACTTATGAATGTGTATGTATAAGAGAGGCGGATCAGAAGCTTTTTTTTCTTAATGTTAATTTTCAGAGCTTGGAACAAGTCCTCCATCACAATGGATCCACTACTCATTCATAATCACGTTATACTACTGACATAATTAATAACTTGTACATGAAATTTATGATTTCGTTCTCGAACCATTTCTAATATATCTGTTCGCGCGTAAAATAATAATAATAATTTTTTAAGATTTATTTAAATTAAAATTTAATTAGGGTGAGCCGTATACACCACACCTGTTAGTTAGACTGTCTATTGTTTTTCAAGCGTCAGTGTGAGTTGAGATTTAGTCCCGGTCGTAATTGTGTAGTCCGTTACGATATATTGTTACATACGGTTATCGTTCACGATAGGACTTCAATTTAAGAATTAGGATCTTTTATGTTTGCAAAAGAAAAGCTAGGGGCAGCTGGAGGAGACTGCCGAGCCAGAGTGGGCTCGTTCAAGAAGTAAGGAAACAGACGACTCATAAGTAAGCAGTCTATCTTAAATTCACTTGTAAACTACTTTCGAGATCTCTTATTCCGGGCAAATTTTAAATTAAAATTTATATTATTGTTTTGTTATACAGTCCACAACATGAGGTTTTTAATTGGTAAAATTAGTACCATAATTTATTTGTCCATATCATTTGTCATATTTATTTATTTATTTTCGTTCACCCCTACCTCGTCTTTAAAGGTTTCTCGAGCATAGGGTGTGGGCGGGGGATAAATGCCGAGATAAAAGACCCCCAGAACCGAAACTCAAACTCGTAATTATTTGGTTTCATAAGTTATTGGTTATCTGTAGTGGCTAACCAACGCGCGCTTAACCACTTAGGCACCCCACCCACATATCATTTGTCATTAAAAATCAAGATAAATAAGACTTAGTAAGAACAGAATTGTTTCGTGATCAGCAGTGCATTGCGAATATTTGCCCAGAGGTTGCACATTATATTTTTAAATTTATATTTCCCTTTTAATTTTAATTATGAATCACATTTATAATTAGTTCACATAATATCAAAGGGTTGTGATGCATTATACTTAATGGACTGGTGAATAGTACAGAGCCAAGCACCACACGCTGTCATTGGTACGACTTTCGGAATAGAATAGAATAGTTTAATTTAACAAAGTTAAATTGTCGAACATGAGCTTCAGGAAGAACAAGCAGCTTTCAGACCGTTTTTTGTTTGTTTATAGTTCATTCAGGACAATATTTTCGCTGTTCGGTGCCTCATTGATATGTTAATTAAAAAAAAAAAAAAAGACTCATCTAAACTTCCTAGATCTCTGTGAGGCATTTGATAATGTACTCCGGATAGAACTCGAGAGGGCACTAGAAGACAAAGAATTCCTATTAATATGACTCAGGCGATACTTAGTTTGTACTGAAAAGTATATGGGATAGTCAGACTCAATAGCAAAAAAATCCGGAAAACGGGAGTAAAGCAAGGGAATAGTCTAATCCCATTACTGTTTGTTATATACATGGACAGAATAATTTGGGCATCTAAACCAAGGAGCCCCAAATTAAAAGAAGGAAACTGGAGAATGCATCCCGTATATATTCAAAGTCTGGTATCCGCCGATGATATCTTATTATAGCAGAAAACATAGAAGCCTTACAAGAAGGACTGCAAACATGGTAGGAAGCTCTGAGTCGTAAAGGAATGACAATCGACCCGAAATGTCAAAGTATATGGCTGTCTCTAAAAGTGGATCTAGGGAACTGGAAGTGACCTGTGGAGGCTTTGAGCTGGAAGTGATACGTATCTAGGGGTCAAAATAAGTAATGATGGCCGGCTGGATTCTGGAATAAACCAGCACATAAGAAAAGCAAGTAACGTATATTACCAGTTACGAAATGCAATTATCGGAAAAAGGGAAGTAGAGATGAATATATATAAACAAGTCTTCATCCCAACACTGATATATGCTGCAGAAAGTTGACCAAACATCAAGAAATTCGAGACCCATATACAAGCCAATAAATGCAATTCTTGAGAAAAGCAATAAATAAGACAAGATTTGACCGTCTAAGGAATCGAAGGATACGAGAAGAGACAGAGAAGGGACTTCTTAGGGCTAACATACATATTAGGGAAATGATATGGTTTGGCCATGTACAAAGAATGATAATAAACCGTCTGCCAAAAAATGTGTGGGAAGCTAAAGTTGAGGGAAGACGATCTCGAGAACAAGAAAAAAATGGGAGGATTTGATAGCGGATTAGTTTATCTATTGGTGTCTAAGATACCATATAAACAAATACTCGATAAAAAAAATTAATAACTCTGAGTAGTCGAGCGTTAAGAAGGGTGTATCTATAGTAACATGTTCAACATTTAAAAATTAAGGAGTGGCGTTGAAAAGGAACAGAGTAAAGGCATTATTTTTACTCTCTTGCCATATTTTTCCAAACATTTTCGATAATTTTAATCATGTTGAATTGAATCAATCTGTCTTTTCTCTTGAAATATGTATTTAAGGCAAACTAAGGTGCGTAATTTGTAGGGTCCAATTCCTCGAGGTCTGCCTCATATGATTTTTTTAAATATTTTTTTTTATTCTAACCCATTTGTTACCCTCATGTTTTCTCAATATTTCTTAATGAAATATTGATTATTTTAAATGATTAAATAAATAATATTACTCTTACTGTTTCCTTAACTTATTACAAAAACATTGCTATGCAGAAAAGTCCAAGAAACTAAAGAAATGTAATTTATTTAGATATGTTATGCAACTACTATCGTATGATAATTAACATACATGATTGAATAGAAATTAGATTCAGCATACTAGAATAATTTTAATAAATAAAATACAACATAACAAAGAGAAATGTTAATACAACCCCCACCAATACAGCTCAGTGCGATAGTCTACATCCCAACGCCAATGAGAGAGCAAGACTTTAAGGTAATAGCTATTATAGATAAACACACGGCAGAATAATTTTTATATTTATTATTACGGTGTTGTATCAGCCACTCAACATTTTACGAATTATAAAAATTACGAAAATCATATAAAAATTAGTTGTGCAATAAACAAATGTAAGAAATGTTGCTAAAGTAAAGATAAGGAAAAGGTTAATATTTTCTAACCAACAATTAGTGAAATAAATTTAAACAGTACAGATGATTATTGGTGTGAAAAACTTCATTGTCCATTAAATTTATTAGATATTTGAATTGTATAAAATAAATTCCAATTTTTGTAATCTTTCGTACAGTATTATTCCCTTCTTTTATTTAATTAATTTAGTTGTTTTGTTTTTTAACAATTTTTTGTTTTTAAGGGATTCACGGTTGTCGTAAAAGTCTGAAAAGACATTTTTAGAAATTAATTAATTCAAAGTATTATAAGTGAAATAAGTTAATTAAACAAGATTGAATTAAAGTTAGATTACGTTCCGGAAAAAAAAAATATAAGCCAAAAACTTAAGGGATCACTTGAAGCTGGGTGGCTAGCGTAACAGCCTCCTATGCCAAAGGTCACGGGTTCAAACCCGCAGGTGGTCCTAGGATTTTCTAATGGGAGTAAAAAATCCTTAGCTATGCCGTCCTTCGGAGGGGACGTTAAAAGGTGGTCCCGAGCCTGTGCGATGTCAGGTACTCGTTAAAGATCCCTATCCTAATAAAAATTGTATAGGCAAAATTTAGGACTCCCACTGTAGCATCGTCCGATTAGCCATAGTAGCATAAAGTGACGTTAAATAAATAAACAAATCTAGTATAAAATAGTATCAGAACGATAGTAGCAGAACTGACAAAATAAACAAGCCAAAAACTTAAAATTCCTGAATAATCTTTTCTTCCTTTAAATTTTTTTGACAGCTACAGAGCGTACAATAGTTCGCTGGTTGATTTTTACATCAATAGCAAACGATTATTTTTAGGCTCAAACATACTTAAAACTACATACAAAAACTCTGTACACTACTTAATTTTTACAATCAATGCAGGAAAAAGAATACAACTTTTTATATAATTATTTTATTAATATAAAATAGGGGAAATCGTGGAAATGACATGTTGCTCTGTGAATGGCAAATTATCACAAAAAATGTTTAAATAATGTGGAGAACCTTTTAATATGAAAAAGAAATTCTATTCCATAAAACTATCTAAAATGAAATAAAATATTTTTTATTTTTCGTTGCCATATATAAAATATACATTGACAAGATTTTAAAAAAATATAACGAAAAGGGCGTTTATATATACTGAAATTTGAAAATTTAAGTTATATATTTATGCAGTGGGAAGTTACAGCAAAGTTTTCCCAAAACACAATGAATGCAACGAAAGAAACCCTTCTTATCATCGTTTCACATTTTTCAAATATTTACTCTTAATCTATTCTGATCGGGCTAAATTTAAGTACTACAACACTGAATTATATATATATTTTTAATTAAAATAAGGTAAATAAATAAAGGACACGTAAACTATAGAAAAATATAATTTATACGAAGGAGAAACAGTATTAAACCAATTTCCAGAAATAGGAGTAAGCAATTCATACAGATGTAGGAAACATAATGATTTTATAACATACTAAAAATATTTAAACTTAATGACTTAAACCCGTAAAAATTGATAGTGATAATAACTCTTGAACCTATGTTTTATTTATTATATTTTATTTGTCATTGGAACAGCCAGAAAAAAAAAAAATGGGGTGGGACAAAACAGATGATGGATAAATAAATTCATCATACTACTATCATATTGCAATAGATGGATTTATTGATTAATATTTAAGAATAAATTTATTAATATAAATTAATAACAATAGTTATGATAGACTAATTATAATTAATAAATACTTTTGAACCTAAGTGCGCAATTATGATGAACATCATACACGAACAAAAATTATTGGGCATTCTTTGTTCATATCGCTGTTTAAAACCAATTAAATTGTTGCATAGCATTGATCAAATTTTATTACTTATAATTTGCTTGGACTAGAATATTTTTCTACATGATCTAAGTGACTTATGTATGATTTTATAACAGATTAGACGTAATTCTTGTCAACAAGACAAACATGTCAAAAACTCCTATATATTAAGTCTTAAAGGATGTTTTTGTAAAAACTCGTCGAAAACTGATTGAAATAATCATCTATATCAACTAAAATAATGCTATGCTGTTCTATGATTACAATAAACTTTAATGCTTTTAATAATATAAATTTTTTGTCTCCCGTGCAGTAAAATGTTTCATCATTAAGTTTATATTAATGCAGACCAGTATCTCATCGTCTTATTTTAAGGGCGTTTATGTCGGTTTAAATAATTTTTTGTATTTAATGAAAATTCTTAAGATACAAAATAATATATATATATATATATATATATATATATATATATATATATATATATATATATATGTGTGTTGTGTGTGTGTGTGTATATGTGTGTGTGTGTGTAAATATATATGCCATAAAAACTTGTTGAAGATTAGGAGAGACGAAGAGCGAGACAAATCACATAATCTTGAGTGATTGATTTAGATATTTTAATAATAATAAAAAAAACTTTATTCTGGGACTATGTCCCTTAAGAATAACAGAAATGAACAGTAGATATTCATATATGTCTGGTCAAGAAAACAATAAAATTAATTTTTACTTACAAATGAGCAAAAAGGAAAAATTAAGCACTTCCTAGACTTATATACATTCATGTACAAAAAGTATGGATAATAAACACACAAGATTAGAAAAAAAAAAAAAAGAAAGAAAGAAAGAAGAGAAATCTCCTAAAGGCTACTGATAGGGTTGAGGGAATTATAAAAAAACAATGAAAACTAATTATTCCACACTAGCTTTAGGATAAAATAGATAATTATAACTTGTGTTAAAATAAAAATAAGTCAGTTGCAGATTTACATTTGTTGTGCATCTATTTGGGATGCCAAAAGATGTTGGAAAAGGTGAGATTTTAATGAGAGAAAGGAAGATGCATGGCGAATATGAGTAGGTAGGGGATTCCAGAGGGTTGCAGAACGGACATAAAAAAGGTGATCAAAAGATTTAGTTCTATGGGTGGGAATGTAAAGGTCGAAATGGCGGGATCTAGTTTCGAGAGAGTGGACTGAGGATTTAAATTTAAGGATGCTGTGAATGTATGGAGGGTGCAGGGAGTTTATGATTTGGTAAAGGTATAAGATATTAATACTTATTGTTATTTTAATTAATCGATAACAAATATTTTAAATAGACGCAAAAGAAATTGATTTCAAGTAGAAAGATGAGTGGGATGTGCGCAAACACTATCAATTGTACATACTAGTTACATGTTGTAAAATGGGGATATATAAAAGAATAAATAAATACATATCTAAAAAATAATGAAAAGTTCATTTGTATAAATCACATTACTTAAGGAATTTAAAATCTTATTTTTTTGAGATATTTATTTTTTACATGTGCCCAGGCAAACCACAAACAAGTCGAGCAAACACATTTTCTGAAGGAGTATGGTCCCATTGAGTGGATTCATGTCCACTACAGCACGTGTCAGTTACCCGTTGATCCTTGACCGCTGGTTCTGAATGTACGCCACAAAGGGTACAATGTACTTGAACCCTTTTAGCCAGGATTATGCTGTCAAAAATTTCTCAAACTGTCATCCGAGGCCCAGTTTCCAGTGAACGTGTGAATGTTCAAATAACGGAATCCTTTAAAGTTCACCAGACCTTTAACTTCAAGTTTCAAATCGGTCCTTAACAACACAAGTAGTACTTTTATTTATTTTCATGAAAAAAAATCTACTTGAACAAGTTCATACCTCGATGGAACTTTATATAATAATGCAAGAAGGTGGTTTTAAATATTCATCAACTTAATTGATAACAATTTTTTTTTTTTTTTAATTTAATAAAAATATGTATTTCCAATAAACATAGTAGATAGCTGGAAGATGATCATGTTACATATCATATTGGTGAATTTATAATCCCAAAATTCTACTCTTAAATATATATTTATAGATTATTATATATTTTTAAAGAAATATTTATCATCAGTAAGCCTTTTTACTTTCACTTACCTACATAAGGAATATATAGTAACGGAAAGTATTGCGATCGTGAAAATTTTCGAATTCTAGTTTTCAACGGGAATACAAGTTTTAGGGTCCCCTAAGTCCAAATGACCAAGTCCAGCAAAAAGGTCTGTGTATCTGTCCGTATGTGTGTGGTAAGTCCAGCGCAAAAACGAAAAGTCCTATGAAACTGAAATTTCATATTTAAGGCAACCATACGCCTGAGATGTTACAGAACCTTTTTCATCAAAATCATCTAACCATAAGAGCCTATAACGGATTGAACTGTTTTGATCAAACTCGCTACATCGATGTAAAATTAAATGGGCTTTAATATCATGCAAGGTTTCATTCTGATTGAAATAGTCTGAACAGGGCTTAAATGCCGATATTTAAAATTTTCTTCCTCTAAAGTACCTTTAATTTTGTACATTTTATAAAAATAACCATATTGTCTTGTTACCATTGATGAAAATAAGGTAAATATAGAAGTAGAACGAATTCGATATCCAACTAAAGAAGAAAACTGGAATAATTTTATTTTGTTTATGCAATTTTTTGCTTTTGAACATAAGAACAGTAATATACATGTATAATATACCGTTGGAAATCTAAAGATTTTAGAAAATATATTATCTTATACACAAGGGTGCAAAAGTTAATAAATAGTGATGAAAAGCCGATAAACTAACTGATTATTTTAGATAAGAATATAATAGATTTTTTAAACGAAACTCACGTTTCTATAGAAATTTAATTAAATTAATTCTTTAATGGTTTCACTAACTTTTATCTCTAACTGTATTTGAAAATTCTTTAATCGATTTTTAAAACGCAGGTAAGTGAATGTCATGTGTTGCCCGCCCCGCAACAGATTTTTAGAATACATTTTTAAAATGTAAAATTGGAATATTCCCATTATAGATTAATGGTATGAGTAGCTGAAATAAGGCTTCAGTAGGTACTTTATGAAAAACATCATGTTAGCCCAAACTATGTTTATTGCCAAACCCATTAAATAATTCACAGTGCACCCTTAGAGACTCTCTCAACTCAAAGGTCAATCTCGCAAAAATATATTAGATTTTTTTCTTTTTTTGGTTCGCACCTGGACCATTTCGTTATGAGACAAGTGCACTAGCAGATAATTCCTTTCGAATGTGGTTGGGCTTGGTTATATAATGTATTTTGTTTTAAGAACATAACTTTTGCGAATAACTAAAGTGATTTTTAATTACTTTCCAAATCTCTTTAACATAGGAAAATCCCACAATTGCACTCCCATGGCCCAACAAAGTTCTACTGAGCATCATTGCTAAAGCTAGTATATGATAATTATACGATAGGAGCTATCATGTTACGTAGAAAAATGAAGCATATCGTACTTTCTTAATTGAAATAGTTTCCTTCAATAATTATTACTATGCAATATCAAAAAGCTAATCAACTACAAAAATCCTGTATCGGATCAACTAATGTGGTCATGGGGGTCACCTGGGGTGCAGTGGCTAGCATAACAGCCCACTATGTCTAAGGTCGCGGGTTCAAACCTGACAAGTGACCATAGGATTTTTTAATAGGAGTAAAAAATCCTTGGTGGTTCAGAGCCTGTGCGATGTATGATAACACGTTCAAGCCGTCTTATCGGGCGATGTGCTTATTTCTGTATCCATGTTATCTATTATTTAAAAGAACAAAAATTAAAAAAGTTTTAACTGCCTTTCGAGCTATACTTACTGGCAGAAATCTGAGGTCATGATAAAAAAAAAAAACGAAGGAGTTATATCAATTGCAAAATAAGCACTCACTAGACTTTTAGCAAACCTACAACTTGTATACAGGTTTGAACAAGCAATAATCGATGAAACGCGGCGTAAATCCTACAGAGCAGACATTGAAAATCAGCTCTGAAAAATTTAGGACACTCACTGTAACATCGTCCGATTAGCCATAATAGTGACGTTAAATTAATAAACAAACAAACTCTTGAATGAAACCGTAAGTTAGGTGAAACCCTTATTGTGCGTTTACCTAACAACTTATGATTGTTTGACATTCTCAAGTTAGCCTGGAGCGGATTTATTATTGTGCCATCGAAGGAAGGATACAATGGCCATTGACGGACAGGCGCTGGGGTCGAAGACAGGGTGTGGTCTGTCGAGGTGACGCAACAATACTCTGCGTGATGGATGAGTACAAATTGTCTCGATCTGTCCATTGTACCCCCGATCTCACGATAATCGGGAAACTGCGCTACAGTTTCCGACAGTTGGTAGTGATTGATTCACCAGGATCTGAAGAGGGAATCGCCTTTCGGGCAGTTTTTGCCTTCCAACATCTGCCCAGCGATTACCTTCCTTACTCGAAATTAGACTATTGTTGTCAAAAAGCTATTTCCAAGGGGCAGCGGATAGGCGTGGAGAGGATCGGCAGATGATGGTATGATTTATAATTTATCAATCATTTGTCAGTGATAGGCGGCGATCAGGGCGAAGGGGGAATGTATTTTCATAACAGCATTTAAAATCTCGAGAGGTAGAACGGAAAATAAAAAATATGATAACTTAAGCCAACATAATCAAGCACTCACTACCCTTCCTATTTATTTATTTATTTAACGTCACTTTATGCTACTATGGCTAATCGGACGATGCTACAGTGGGAGTCCTAAATTTTGCCTATCCAGGTTTTATTAGGATAGGGATCTTTAACGAGTACCTGACATCGCACAGGCTCAGGACCACTTTTTAACGTCCCCTCCGAAGGACGGCGTAACTAAGGATTTTGTACTCCCATTAAAAACTTCTAGGACCACCTGCGGATTTGAACCCGTGACCTTTGGCATGAGAGGCTGTTACGCTAGCCACCCAGCCACAAGTGATCCTACTCCCCTTCCTTAATCTATATCTAGAAGTGCATTTAACTCTTTCAAATTCATTCAAGAAGAAGAGCAAGGAATGGCATGATTACTCACATTTACTTCTTAAACTAGCGAGGATAGTTTTATATATAATTTAATTTATACATTTTAATGTTTTAATAAAATAAAATATTCAATAATTCTTTAGAGCAGTGGTTTCCATATAGTGGTCCGGGGACACCTGGTTCCTTAGTCGATGCCCATACGGTCTGCAAGATGTCATTGAAAAATAATTTAAAAATTGTAATGTAGAATATTTAGGTTGTAACTAGAAGCACTCAAGCAGATGAATTAAATTGAGCGAGGTTGGGAGAGAGGGAGACAGAGGCAGCTTACTTTTTTTTATTAATGGAAAATTTTAATATACAAATAAGAACATGCAATGCACAAAAAAAAATTGATTAATATATTTTTTTTTAGTACCTAGGTAGTAGTTGGTCTTAGGGCCTGAGCCTAGCGGATACTGTCTTGGAGTATCTTAAACAATTTATTTCAATCGGACCCTAAATTATAAGTCCATTGTTTCAATAACTAAAGGTTGCTGTTAGTCGGATGTGGCTTAAAATTAAGACTATGATTAAGGAAATATTCCGTAGTTTTTTATTGAACCAATTTACTTGATTATATGCAAACTTGGTACTTTGCTGTGTTAAAATATTTTTTATTTTACGTAATGAAAGGAAATGTTTTAGTGTGTTTGAATAAGTTAATGGAATTAAATTACTACGTTTGGGAAAGAACTGCAATTTCCTAAGGCACGTATAACGCATTTATCCACATTTCACAAATATGCCAGGTATTCATCGATGCTACGAACTAGGTACATGCGAAATATTTAAAAAAAAATGTATTAATAAATTCAATTATTTTGCCTATATTTAATGAATATAAAGTATTAAATATTACCTAAAACATTATTTGTTTTATTGTATCATTATTTATAATTTTAAATCGGCCTGAAGGTTCTATTGAATTATGTCTGATGAATATATTTTTCTTCTCTTGAGTGAATTGACCTTTGTGACTGATTAAACGTGGAGACGAAATACTGAACGTGAAACCTTTTTTGGTTTATATAATATTTTTAACGTTAAGGGTTTTTAATAACGTTTTAATTCTATTGCAGGAATTACTATAGATCAAATTTTATAAGATATATGTACGTTAATTAAAAAACAGTCATATTACAATATGTAGTTGAAGGAAGATATCAGAATATTATTACTGATGTGAACTAAATCATACAGATTTGCTTATTTTGTTATGCTAATGCAAATTTTATTATTGGTGGTTATATAATAATAACCCTTTCGAATCACCCTCTATATTCCTTTCCTTGCCCTTTCGGCAGGTGTGGTCCAGGTCTCAAGCATCACCCCTCTCCTTTTCAATTTCTATATCAATGAGCTTCCAAGTTCAATCCACCACTGCTCCCATCATTTATATGCAGACGACTTTTAGAACTATGTATCCTTTTCTCCTTCTGAGTTACTCGTAGCATTTGCCAATATTCAGGAAGACCTGGATAGAATCTGTGCCTGGGTAATCCTTAGGGCCAGTTGCACCAGCCCAGGTCAAAGTACGGTAAGGGTAACCTCCGTTGAAGTCTGCCATTGCCCGTTGCACCATCTAGCGTAGGATGCTGAATCGACGGTAAACTTTACTGGGCAAGGCTCACCGTTTAACCACCAGTAAAGTGGTAACCTTCCTGAATAGTTTGAAATAGTATCACTTTTGTTTTATGTAATTGTTTTATTTGCCACTATTTTAAAGAAATGGATTTGATTAACATTGGACACTTGACAGATGACGAAGAATATATTGTTAATTTTGTATTAATTAATTAATTTGTAGATATTATTTACTAAAGGTATTTTAAATTTTGTTTTATTTTCGTAAAATTTTAATCAACATTTTAATATAATAATTACGGTTTTATTATTTATTCCATTGAAATAGACCCTCTCTAAATAATTGACTATGTTTGGTTTTGTAAATATAGGATATTTAAGTTGTTATCATTATTAATAGTTCTTTAGTGATTCCTAGGCCTATAACTTTTTTAAGTCAGTTAAAAATCCCACTATATTCCTGTTAAAAATAAGTTGACTACATTCTGTATGTGGAGGATGATTTTTAGTAGGTTCCACACCTGTTTTTGAAAATTTTGAACACAAATGATTGATTTCTCATTAACCAATTAATATTATTAATGCATTTAAATGTAGACTAGAGACAAATATCACCTAATTTTGTACAAAATGTTGCAGTATGTTTTATATAATTAGGGTTATAATTTTCAATTAACAAGAGGGGGTATGTTGTTAATTTCATTCTTAGGACTCCATAGGAAATTACAAGTGACTAAAAACCAAAATAGATGATATTTTGTTGACTTATAAACTGATTGCTGTGGCATAAAAGTACAAAAATCACCAACAATCCAAACACATTTATTCACATTCAGGAAACAAATAATAAATTTACTATATTCTTTTAACAACCACGATAAATAATAATATAATAATAAATAAACGATATTCTTTTAATAACAAACTTTAAAATAGAAGAATGCATTTCTTAAAAATAAGTTCCAAAGTAGCGAAGCTGTTAAGGTTAAGAATTGAAATCTGGAAGTAAAATGGCGGACCTACCTTTCATCTCCCGTTAGATATTAGTATAAGTAAACACCGTACCAACAACGCTCCCAGCTGAAATCGGCGGTAAACTATCTACCGTAGTTTTACCTGGGGAAAGCTTACCTTAGGTTGAACGGAGGCTGGTGTAACTGGCCCTTAATATACTAAGGCTTAATGCAATGAAAACTCAGGCCATTGTTATAGGTTCCAATTCTCTCCTCAGATCCAATACTTCCTTTCCGAGCTTAATCCTAAATGATCACCCAATCAACTTTGGCTCTTCTGTCAAAAACTTGGGTATTGCCAGATATCAAACCCCCTGTTAGAAACCCACATTGCCCAAATTTCTAGAATATCTCTAAAGTTTTTTTTATCACTACCAGAATGTTCTCCATCTTCCCACCGGCAAGCTTCTCCTCTCCTCATTAATATTTCCCCACTTAGATTATTGGTGTGTGGTATATGGTATCCTCGAATGCACTCGAGGACAGAATTAAGAGTATCATGAACATGTTCTTAAGATTCATCTTATCTTCGGTATATCGAGGAGGTCTCCAGTGACCCACTTAAAGTGGCTCCTAACATCCAAACGAAGATAATATTTTCTCGGATCTTCAACTTCCAACACCCTCCATAAATCCACAGTATCCTACAATTTAAATCCTCAGTCCAATCCCTTGAAACTTGATCACGACATTCTGAACTTTACATTCCTACCCATAGAACTTAATATTTTGATCAGATTCCTTTGATATCCGCTCTACAGCCCTCTGGCATTGCCTTCCAACTCATATTCGTCATGCTTCTTCCCTTCCCTCATTCGAATCCCATCTTTTCCAACATCTAGTGGCACTAACTTGGACATATCGATGGGCCTCTTGGACAAATCGAGCCTAGCCTCAATATATATGATGATGCAGGATTCCCAGTGAGTCCAGGATTATGGTATCCGCCACGTTTTGTAACTGTTTTCATTCGAATCCATACCTCTCCAAAAATGATCCAGTACCTACAGGGATGGTCGCCCTGCAATTAATTGTATTGGTTTCTCGGCCAGACATATATTAATATATTAACATATATTAATATGTAATGAACAATAATTGTTATTTTTGAGGGCGTATTTCCAGATCAGAGTTTTTATTATTATTATTATATTTTTTCATGAAATAGGCATATATTTTTTATTAACCATGTAAATACATTTTTATAAAATATTTGATAAACATTTCTTATTTTCAAACATGATAATATAATTATTTTTATTCAAAGACACATTTCATTATTCGAAGATTTTAGTCACATGTATAAAACATAAACCTTGGTATTGAAATAAGAAAATTATTATACATAAAATAAAGATAATTATTTTTGATTTTATTACTGTAAATCCCCTTTTAGTTCAACTAATATGAATAAGTCAATATCTTGAAATATATATGTGATGTAGAACCATTTATGTTTGTGTATTTTAAAATAAATTAGATAATAGGTGTTGGTGAACGATATTCAAGATTCTTTAAAATGATCTTACAATACATAAAGTCTCAAAAAGATCACCATATTTGGTGATAAATTAGGCAATACAATTTTTTAAACAAATAGAGATATCAAGATTATGAAAAGTTCGCATTAAAATATTTACATTTAATACATAATTGTTTCTCAAGCTTTCAAATTATTTAATATATAAATAAATGTATAATAAACATTTTAATGATACTTAATCTTTTCTATAACAAGTTTATGTTTCTATGAAATTCTATTAAAAAAATACAGCAATGGCCGGGCAACAAGTATTTGAGTAATGATATTCTTGATATGAGTCCAACAGTTTGAAGGTGTTGACCTATGAACGTTTATAAAGATTTATCCATTTTCCTATATTTCATATTTCAATTATCAATACACATTTCTTATCAGTGTTATTATGATCCTTCGCAATGGATACGGTGAGAAATAGATTGCTGTTGCATAATATGTTTATCAACATCAATTTGAAATTGCAACAGGTACTGCAGATTCTTCACTAGTACCATACCATTTCAAAACTAACATTCATGTTATATCGTATTTTTATATGTAAACAATATATATATATATGTAGGATTTTGACACGGTTTCACAATAATTTAGAACATTCTTTCTTGAATATTTATAAGTAAAATTCAAAGCAATAAAAAAAAAAAAAAAAAAATTAGATTGAAAAATTCTATTTTCTGTAATCGATTCATCAAAAAAATCTTTTCTGAAATATTAGTAGTATTTTAGACGTATAATGAATGTATATCGTTTATTTATATCGTTGGAAAGAGCAATATTTTAGAAAAGATAATATGCAATAAAATAACTCTTAACGAGTTGACAGAAAGTAGTTATAAGCCCATAATTTTATGAACATATGTTTGTTGCTAAAATAAAAGGGAAGTCGTTATTCATAGGTATGATGAGATTCTAAGTAATATTATTTAATCGTTTAAGAGTGTGAATGATTCCCTAAAATAGAGAGTTGTTCCGTTAAAATTAAACAATATAATCCTCGAGGTATTTACCATACCTTGTCATATAAATAAAAATAAAAATTTAAGATATTCAATCATTTTTATTTTCACTTTCCTATATATGAAATAAATAATGAGGAAAGTATTGCTATCGTAAACATTTTTAATTCAAGGAAATACACGTTTTAGGGTCCCCTAAGTCTAAATGAAGTTCCCCAAAATATGTATTTGATAAGTCTAACTAACTAGTTAATTGTTTTTACTCCTTCACTAAATCACACCACAAAGGAATAAGGGTTTAAGCATTATCCATTTATTTTTTTGAAACCTATTGATGATAATATTAAAGACTATATTTGGTTTTGTGAAAGGTTTGATTAAATATATTATATTGTCATTTCATGAAGTTGTCGGCCAGTCATTATCCAGTATCGAACATATATAGGTCATCCATTTATATATTTAAGTTAAAAATAAACTAAGCAAAAAAAAAATTTTTTTCTCTCTTTCTCCAATTAAATCGGTAATATGTACGATTGACCAACATTCCAAAACATCAATCTAAATATGTTATTACTCTAATTCTAAACAAGTAATTTATAAATATTAATTATAATGTAGGTATGTAATATGCTTTTCTTGTCATACACTCAATGGAAGGTTATATTTTTATAACCTTTCTCAATTATATTTCCCAATATAGATATTTTGTCAAAGTGCGATACGTTTTTTGAAGATAACATTTTTCTAGGGACTATTACCTCTATCAATTTTTCTGATTTGACGATGAATCTCAATTAAGTATCATTCGAGAAAGTTAAAATTTTGGGAAAAATAACCTGTTAACGATTTTCGACGGAAACAATTGCCTTTTGATTTAATATTTGCCATTTGGAATAACCTTTATCTGCATTATGCGATATCCAAAAATAAAATATGCGTTGCTCACTGTAGTGATTCATAGTCTTGTTCCCAATATCGAACACTCAGTTATTACGGATTAATTGAAATTATTAATATTAATTTATCCATAAGATGAATCATTTAATTAAAAAAAGAATAATGTCGTATTGTTTTGACTGATCATAATACCATTACTTTATACTTATGCTTATATTATATGTGTCATTTGTTACGACTAACATTTCACTTTGTTTTTAATTATCAATATATTTATTTTACTGATCATCTTTATATATTGTATTATACTACTGGTTGTTATATTTTGTTATTTATAGCCCTGAAGAAGGTAGAAACTTCGGTACGAGTTAATTAAGTTTTTACTTAATTTTGTGCTCTTTTGACTGCACCTGGAACTAACTTCTCCCTTATATACACACAGTCAATCATTCTCACTTCACTATAGTTATTCTTAACCACAAAATGTACTAGACGATTGGAAATTATAAATAGCGAATGGTTAATAGTCTCAACACTATGCAGATTTATGATTATTTTATTTTTAATTCAAATCATACTAATAAATAATATCCCTACGGTCCTTGAACAAACTCAATAGCTCTTTGTAAGGTCTCATAATAGGGAAATCGTTTAGTATAGAGATGATTTTTTTGTCCCTCTTAAGACGGACTATCCGGCTGACCATCCTCTTGGCCGGAGGACTCCCTGTTATTCAGCGTCGGAGGAATTTCATAATGGAATGGGTATTTAATATGAAACCGCAATAATTTATGGACATATTTTTTTCCCTCTGCGGATCCTCTGTATCCTGGATGACCAGGTGGCTAGGAGTCACGAGCCGGGTAGCATCTGCCCAAGGAGGCCTGCCATTGGAGGACCGGCGGACCAATCACGAGACATTAGACAAACACAATGGTCGGCGCCGCCCCCAGCAAACTGTCGCTTTGTGGGCCGGCTGGGGGCTGGGGTAACCTAGGGGGCACGTCCCTGGGGCTTCTGTATCCAACCCCTCCTTCTGCCTTCTTATATTATTTATTCTATAATTATTGTTATTGCTTTCCAATTGCAGAATTTTGGTAAATGAAATACTATGTAAGATATTGATTAAAAAACAAATTATTTAAAATTAAAAAAATCTGGTGCGGGCAACACACGACTTTCACTTACCTCCGTTTGAATCTAAAAATTTCAATATTTAGAATAAATGATTTAAACGATTGAAGAATTAATTAAATAGAATTTCTATAGAAACATGTGTTTTATTAAAAAAATCTATTATATTATTATCCAAAATAATCAGTTAGTTTTATGTTCATTTCATCACTGTCTATTAACTTTTAAAAGCTTGTGTATGAGATAATATTTTTTTCTAAAATCTTTAGCTTTCCAACGGTATATCATACATGTATATTAATGCTCTTATGTTCAAAAACGAAAATTGCATTAAACAAATATTTTTTATGTTTTCTCCTTTAGTTGGGTATCGTATTCATTCAATTTATATACATTCATTACCTGTTTTTCATCAGCGTTAACAAGATAATATAGTTATTTTTATTGAACTACAAAATTAAAGGTACTTTAGGGGAAGAAAATTTAAAATTTTAAACAGGGTTATTTAAGCCCTGCCAGACCATTTTAATCAGAATTAAAACCTACATGATATTAAATTCCATTAAATTTTACATCGATATAGGGAGTTTAATCAAAATCGTCGGAACCGTTTTTGAGAAAATCTAAAAAAGGTGCCAAATGCATGGTATAAAGTGCCTTTTCTGGTAAGCTCATTTTGATGAAAAAAGTTTTGTCACGTCTCGGGCGTATAGTTGTCTTAAATATGAAATTTCAGTTTCATAGGACTTACCGTTTCCGCCCGGGAGTTACCCCACAAACCAACACACACACACACACACAGACCTTTTTGCGGGACTTGGTTATTTGGACTCAGGGACCCTAAAACGTGTATTTCCGTTGAAAACTGGAATTCGAAAATTTTCACGATCGCAATACTTCCCCTTACTATATATAGTAAGTGAAAGTAAAAATCAATATTATTCTAATAATAAAAAAAGAACAAAATGTAAAAATCTGTTATAGTTATAACTCCGTTGTTAAAATCAATTTCAGAATTTTTAACTACATAGATGAAAAATCTGGTGCGCACAACACACGACTTTCACTAATCCCTGTAGTTAAAAGCATTATAAGAATTTTTAAATACATTTAGAGATAAAAATAAATTGTTAAGGAATTTCATCAGAAACATTTGTTTTATTAAATGTTCTGTGTATATATAAATGAATCGCCTTTTCCCTTGGTCATCGCATTATGCGTGAACGGCTTGAGCGATTTCTCTAATTCTTTTTTTTTTATGTTTATATCAATCAGGAGAAGGATCTTAAGAAATGAGTGGGGGGGGGAAATGAGGAAAGTTACCTTTGTTTTAAATATTTTAGAGATAATAATAATCGCTTTATATATATATATATATATAATATATATATATATATATATATATATATATATATATATATATATATACATATATATATATATATATATATATATATATATATATATATATATATATATATATATATATATATATATATACACTTTTCCCTTTTTTTTTTTTTTTTTTTTTTTTTTTTTTTTTTTTTTTTTATGCTTTTCTCTGTCAGGAGAAGTATCTTAAGAAATGAGGGGAATGAAATGAGGAAAGATACTTTAGTAGCTAAATTTTTTTTTTTTTAGTTTCGTAAGGTAATCTCTTTATCTACATAGGCTTGACCGATTTCGCTAAGACACAGTACAGACAGGACATCGTCTGTCGGGTCTATCCTTTTTTTATATAGCTAGTCTATTATATTTTTATCTACAACAATCACTTAGTTCCATCGGCGTTTAATCACTCTCCATCAAATTTTACAATCCCGTCTATTTGATAATATTTTTTTCTAAAATCTTTATCTATCTAAGGCATATTATATTACTATTACTGTTCAAAAACAAAAATTGCATTAAAAAAATATGTTTGCACTTTTCTCCTTTAGTTGTTTATCAAAATCGCTCGCTAGCATATTCAGCAGTTATTCTATCTTATTCAGCTAACGAGGTGATGTAACGAATTTTTTAAATCTACAATATGAAAGGTACTTTACTGGGGAAAGTTTAAATATCGGCATTTAAGCCCTGTCAGGTTATTTTAATCAGAATGAAACCTACAACCCATTAAAGTTTATATCCACATAGCGAGTTTAATAAAAATCGTTTAAGCCGTTTTTGAGGAAATCGTGAAAGTAGCCAAATGCAAGGTATGATGTGCTCTTCTTGACTTTCTTTAGTGTGCTACATTATGAGAAGCTGTTGCTATCTTCTTTCCTTTTGTCCTAGAAGCTGGGGCACAATGTATTTTTTAATTCTCCTTAGGTTTGTTTTCCTATGATAAACATTTGGAGCTTTATATAGGAATACAATACTCTTGTAAATTTTGAATTTAAGCCGTGTTGATATAGCTGTGGATAGTATCAAGTGCTGAAGCTCCTATTCCTGACAGATCTGAACTAATTATGACAATGGGCTGACAGGGTCGTATGCCGGTGGAGTCTGATTCCCAAGTAAACTATTGACTTAGATGTCGTTAGTGATATGTTGTTTATTCGAAATACCCACGGCAGCATTGATTTTTTTTTTTCTGTAGTGCAACCACCATGCTTTGCTGTAGTACTATGTGGTAACTCATGTTGTCATCTAAAGATAGTTGCTTTCTGATATTTATGGTTGGGACGATAAAATGTACTGGGTATGTCTTTCTAATTGGTATGGGAAAGATCCTATTATATCTCCCCTACTGGGAGATGAACCCTACTTGGATGTATTAAGTAGCTATTTCAGTATGATTCTATTATAGGCTGAGGTATAGATGTAAGTTTAGGTAGGTATAGCATTGTACGAGAAGGTGTAGGTATCTATTAGAACAGATGTTCCCTTCTTCCTTAATAAGAGATGAAGTAGAGGACACGTTGGAACAAATCGACGACATAAGGATATAGGAAGAAGATGCGAGTTAAATAGATAGCCCGTGAAACGGATTAGTGAAGGTGACTTTGTTGGTGCCTGCGGTCCCCCCACCCCACATCAACACCCATTGAGGGCTGGGTTTCACTGCCTGTCTCACTTCACACCCATAATAGGGGACACTCCAACTGCCCCTTTGTACCGTCGAGGGGTATCCCACCCTCCTCTCCACGAGTCCGGATTAAATTATAATTGTAAATACCCACAGGAGAGGATAAACCTTACTTTTGAAATCAACTTGTTAATAGCGATTCATACAATCACAGAAAAGTTTTTCTCATACCTACTTTGTTTTCGAAAATACACAACAACACGAAACTTGACTAAAGATTGACTCAGATTGAAAGATTATCTTTCAAGTAAACCCTAAATTTATTATATTATATTAATTTATTTATTATATTATAACACGTTAAACGCTATGCCGATTTTCGAGATGTCCCCGCAAAGCCACGCAATCTACTTAAAGCAGATTTCTTTAAGTGGCAAAGTTGGACAAAAAAAAAAAAAACATTTAGTAGAACTCTTGATCTAATTAAAAATCCTGTCAGTGAGAGTAAAAAAAATACTCCTATTACATCTTTAAATATTTTAAATTATTTTTCAAAGTTGTTGATTTAATATATTTATATTATAGGTGGAATAGTCAGGAATCAGTCATTTTTGAAAAGTTTTTAATTTTGCCAACGTTTCGGCTCAAGCTTGTGAGCCATCATCAGGGCTACAAACATCAGAACAAAAGAGATACATATTAATACGATAATGAAAATTTTCTTCTGAATGTAGTGACAATGATAACATTTGAAATAAAACTGAAAATATACCAACATACTTAAATATTATAGATACAAATAATGATAATATGATACATAATCTGATGATGATAAGCATAACAAATTTTACAGAACTTTAGACTTTAATAAAAAGTAAAAAAAAAAAAAAAAAAACCTATATATATAAACGTACCATTACTGAGCCATGTCCAAGCATAAATTGAGGAAAACCATAAACATAGGTAGTATGGGGAGGGGTTCGAAACGTTGGTAAAAAATAAATAGTTGAAACTATTTAGTTGTTTCATTTACTGACCGCTACCCGGACTAATTCCTTCCAATAATTTATAATGAATTATTGTTCAAAGGCAATAAATCGATTGATTTAACTAAACGAAGTAATATATTTTCGATACTTAACCTGTGAATATATTATTTTTAAATTCTAATGGAAAAGAAAGATTATAAAATATGAGGCATGTTTCAGGATTTTGCTCAAATTAATGTTAAAAAATATGGTGTAAAATCTTTAAATTGATAACTAACACTGATCAATCGCATTTGATCGTTCAAATTGTATCATTGTATTTTAGTACCTACCACTGATGACCGCAATGATTTGTGCTATTAAAATCTAAACCATATACCCTACATTAAGAAAAACGAACACCAAATGTTTCCAATAAATGTTTTTATGAATTTTTATTTTTTAAGCTAATATTTGAACAATTTGTGTTCAATATTTTTAAAGATATTTCAAATTTTCTAAAATACTATATTGTTACAAAATAGTTGTCATGAAAGGCAAAATAAAGTAAATATTTAATAAATTTTTTATAATTCCTTAAGACGGTCACGCATAACTATCCCCTGGGGAGTCACTTGTTTTTAGAAAATAAGTTTATTTTATTTTTTCTAAACATTATATGTTATAGGAATTAACAAGCATAAGGGTTTATTTATTAAATATTTTATAACTTTCAACATCCCCTCTCAAAAGACTCGTTAATTTCACTTGATTACTCTTCTCTAAGAATTTTATTTAGCTGTTGCGTGATTTCTTTTCATATTTTTATTCCCATAAGATGATGTTAGAATATAATATAATAATAATAATATAAGAATCATTTTAATAATATATCAATATTTTTTTTATTATTTCCATAATTAGTGCTTAAAGTCATATGTGTATGTCAAAACTGTTACATTCTTGCATTTAGCCCCTTGGAAGCCTTGAACTGTTGTGATATCGCATTAAACAAGTTGGAACTTGCAATTGTGCCGCACCGTCCCAGTATCCTCGGACCCATTCTCTTCACAGTCTATACAGCTGACATCCCAACCAATCCTTACACTTTCCTTTGATGACACTTGTGTGTTATCAGTCAATAACGATCGTACTATTGTCTCTCACCCTACAATACCTCATCAGAGACCTTCAGGTCTGGTATCAGAATTGGAGAATTAAAATAAATTCAGGCAAATCCCACTAAATAATCTTTACACTCCGCCGTAAACCATTGACAACCGGTCCTACAGTATCCTTTAATAGTATTCCACTTGTCCCGGTCGAACAGATCCCCTATCTAGGTCTCCTGCTTGGAAAACGACTCACATGGAATCCGCACACTAGACTGAAACGACAAGAAACTGTTCGTCGCTTACGATTACTTCAACACTTACTAGACAAACGCTCTAACGTTCCACTTAACTACAAAAGACTCCTCTACATGACTATCATTAGGCCTATATGGACTTATGGAGTTGAGCATTGGGGCTCTACTCAACCCTCGAATTCTTCCCGGATGAAATGATCCATTTGTTGCTGGTCTAGCCTGAACCAGCTATCGCTTCTTCCATAACAAACTGCTCTCCCACTCCCCAGTTTCAATCCTTGCTTCCTCTTCCACTCCTGACAATCCTCCGAGGCGCCTGAAAAGAAGATGGCCTCGAGATCTTCTGGTTTAGAAAAGTTACAGGAGTGCTACCTGAGTAGTTCTTCTTCGAGTCTGTTTCATGCCATTTTTCTTTTATCATATTTACTTGTTGTATTTTGAAGTACAGTTGTAAATTTCAATAAATGATGTTAAAAAAAAAATTTAGTTTTAATACAAAAATTATACTATTTCTAACTTTAATAAAATTATGTATTTATATTATATATCTATATACGAAGCTTTAAATATCAGCAAAATATGTCATAAATTTTCTATTTAATATTCTATCAGAAATTACGGCTCAATAAGAACGGTAGCTTTTCAGGGCATTTTAGGATGCTGCTCACGAAATTCCAGAGCGTATTGTATTGTATAATATAATCGAAGAAATTTTATTAAACATTAAATAGAGAAAAATTAATTAACGGAGTTCTGACTGATCTTACAAGGAGCAGAGAAGAAATTTACGTTCGTTTTTTTATTCAAAATAGCTGATTTCTAGTTGTCAGTGTTTTAGGTTCCAAAACTTTTAAGTGTGAAGGGGCTCATCGTTAAGTTAGAGGATTAAAGTAAGAATCGGCATTGAATGTTCGGTTCTCTGATATTTTTATGTATTTAATTTTCTTGGAGAATAAATATTTGACCTTGTGGTGAATATGAAAGATGAGATCATTCGGGTGTCGGTCAAAATGGACTAGAAAATAATTATGTATTGTTTTCTAATCTTTTTTGTCCATCACCCGAATCTAATTATATGTCTCATACAACCGATAAAGATTATACCTTTTTTTTTAAACTAAAAAAAAAAAAAAAATCATATTAATCTTATTTTCGTCACTTCATATTGCAATTAACCTTAACCTTGACAGCTGATAAGAAGCATGCAATTTGTTGTTGACTTATTTTATCTTTAGCCTCCTGACCCGCCTTCGTGTTGCTATATCTCCGTAGTAGAACCCAATATATCTCGCTGTGTTATACATTAGTGTAAAAAAAAAGTGTCATTTGCTGTAATATTTTAGATATCAATAATTAGGGAGATGGAGAAAAGGTAAAAAATTTGTATCATGTCTCTATTTCCCTGTACTCACCAGGTCTAAAAATATAAAATCATTTCAATATGTAACAAATATCTTGGCAGTCGTCAAAACGCTTAATTAAGTTTTCTACCTAATAATTTTATTATATATGTTTTATTTTATTATTAAGTTACTATATTATTAATTAATTTATTATTCATATGTTTTTTATAAAAGAAAATTATATCTATTGAGTCTCGGTTAGTATAAGCAAAGAGTATTAATAGGAATGCGTATTGTAGTAGCTTATAGTCACTTTTATGCTACTGCGGCTAAGCAGACGATGCTACAATGGGTGTCCTAAATTTTGCTTGTCCAGATTTAATTAGGATAGGAAACTTAAACAAGTACCTAACATTGCAAAGGCTCGGGACCATCATTTTACGTCCCCTTCGAAGGACAGTGTAACTAAGGATATTTAAGTTCTATTGAAAAATTCTAGGGTCACCAGTCAGGTTTGAACTCATGGCCTAGGGTATAGGAGGCTGTAATGCTACCAACTACACCACAAATGACCCATGCATATTGAAGTATTCGATAATCTATATTTTATTATGAAACATCTAATTAAAAAATTATTATTATAAGCAATGAATTATATGAATTATGAATTAATTAAGTTAGAGAGATCTCACTGTACTAATTTGAGTCGATCCCGGGTTCAGACGACGGATATTATCTTTTTATCCCAAATATAAGAAAATATACAATACTCTTTATCAAAAACGTTGAAATCGAAGTCTGGCTTCCTAATTTGATAGTATAAACTAAAAAAAAGTTTAGGCTATTTGGAGAACACCTTTCCAAAACGTTTAAACTACACCCTGAAATCCTTGATACAGTCCATATCGACCATGTTGAAGCAGAACTCACTATTCCTCTCCAAATGTCCCTTCCTCCTAAGGCCTTTCACCCATCAGAAGTCATTAACATCATTAAAAATTTACCTTCCAAAAAATCTCCTGGCCATGATCTCATTACAATCCATTTCCTAAAACAGCTCCCCAGAAAAGCCATATTCTTCCTCACCTATAACGCCACTCTCCGTTCTACCTTTTTTCCAGACCCTTGGAAACTGTCCATTATCCAAATTATACCTAAACCCAAACAGCCACTTGAAAATCCATCCTCTTACCGTCCTATCTCGCTCTTGCCTATTCTAGGTAAAATTCTCGAAAAACTTCTCTTCAAACGTTTATACCCAATCCTCGAATGCAACCATATGATTCCTGATCACCATTTTGGATTTCGGACATCTCATTCTACTATACAGCACAGTCACCGTGTGGTGGATGTTGTGTCTTCCACATTGGAGCGCGAAATGTATTGCACTGAAGACTTTCTCGACGAGGAACAAGCTTTTAAACGAGTTTGGCATCCAGGCCTGCTGTACAAACTGCGTCCATTCCTCTCCCCAGGGTACTTCCTATTAATTTGTTCCTACCTCACTGATAGAACCTTTAAAGTAAACCATGACCTTTCTTACTCTTCCTTATTTCCTCACTCCGCCGGTGTACCTCAAGGTAGTATCTTGGGCTCAATCATTTATGTGCTATATACAGCTGATATCCCCATCCATCCTAGTGAGGAGTCCTAGTGACGTATGCTGATGACACATATGTGTTATCAGTAAACAATGGCCTAACTTTCGCATCACAAAACCTTCAGTCACACATCGACTCCATTCAAGAGTGTCAGGAATAGAGAATTAAAATAAATCCCAACAAATCCCATCAAATCACGTTTACCCTTCGTCGCAAACATTTGACCTCCTGTCCCACTGTATCCTTTAGTAACTTCCCACTAATCCCTGTTGAACAGATCCGCTACGTAGGACTCGACGAACATCTTACTTGGAATCCTCACACTAGGATGAAAAAACAAGAAACTGCTCGCAGATACAGATTGTTGCAACATTTACTTGACAAAAGTTCAAAGCTTCATTAGTACTTCAAAAAACTAATTTAAATAGCCATTATAAGTCCTATTTGGACATAAGCTATGGGAATCTACCAAGCCATCAAATTCGTCGCGCATTCAATCCTTGCAATCAAAAATCCTCCGAAAGATCCTAAATGCTCCTTATCTTGTCCCCAATAAAACTATTTATAAAGACCTGAATATCCCATTAGTTGCAAACTTGGCCAGAATTAGATATACCTCCTTTCATTCCAAACCACCAGCCCACTCAAACCGGCTTGTCCCTATCCTCTCGTGTTCATCTATTCCCAAAAACCCTCTTAGGCGCCTGAAAAGACGGTGGCCTCGAGACCTGCTAATGAAGCAAACATTGAAGTGCTACCGACGGGTAGGTTCTTCACAAGAGTTTATCAAGCCAATTGTAAATTTTTTCACATTTAGTTGTATTTTTATTATACTGTTATTTTATTGACAGTTATAAATATCATTAAATAAAAAAATAATAAAAAATTAAGTTTTGGAAAAAAAAATTACGTTATTTATATCACTTGATTTTGAGGACTTTTATGAAAAATCATATAAAATTAAAAGGCTGTTATATAAAACACAAAGGAGAATATTGATTTTTTATAAAAATGGTTTGTTAGGAGATTTTTACTAAAATAATAAAAATCATTTTAGCTTTTTATAAAATAAAAAATTAGACAAAACTTTTATATTTGAAGTGAACTTGGGAGTAAAATCACGTTTAGATCACTGCTCCATTAAACAAAAAAAAAAAATCTAGAGTGCTATTTTGTTACAAGCAAGTGCGTATAGAGAACATTAAAATATGGAAAACAATCGATATCCTAAAAAATATCGATATTTTTAAGAAGCTGTAGCAGAAAAAGAAAATATGTTAAAGGACACTGAAGATCTCACCAGTTGAGTGTCCATAAAAACTCAACCTAACCTAGAGCCACAAAACGGAGCATATAATGTACAGTTAGAATGCAACATAATTTTGAAAATTCCTCTGGCAGGGTTACTTTAATAAATGTTCATCCCGATGTACGTTGTATTGATAGTATGGTGGTATATATTCATATCTACTAAACTACTCATTTTGATTGCAGATTGGCAAAACATTTAGTCATTGCCTGAATCATTTACCTTGCGAGGCCTTTGATAAGAGATGATTAGGCAGAGCCCTTATCTGGAGGTATAAATTACCACGGGCTGAAAGAGCCATTCTCGTTTTATCTTAGTTAAAAAACATTTTTACAGTAATTTATTTTCTTCAATTTTTAGTGGAATTTGTTTTTTGTAATATAGAAAAAAGCTTTTTATAAATAGATCTTATTACTTTTGTGTGCTATTTCAGAGGTAGGTACATAGATTATTCCAATGTTCAGAAAAATACTCGCATATATTTAGACCTAACATTTCTTATTTTCTATAAATGTCCTAGTAAAAATTTTACTCCTCTAAATAATCTTTAATTATTAAATGTAGTTTTAAAAAAATTAACCATTTCAACTGCTTAGCATTACTGATAAACAACTAAATATCCAACAGTTTTTTTATGTTTCCTCTTTGATAATGTTATTATCTAAAACTATTTAACCCTGGAATCGTTTAGTATGCGGTTAACTGACCTGTAATTTATTTTTACTTTCACTTACTATGTATGTTTACTCCACTATGTTTGAAATATAGAGTAAGAGAAAGTATTGCAATCCTGAAAATTTTCAACAGAAATAAACGTTTTAGGATCCTCTGAGTCCAAATAACCAAGTCCAGCAAAAAGTTCGTTTGTGGGTGTCTGTGTGTCCGTGTGTTTGTGATTAGTTTAACGCAAAAACGTTTCGTCGTACGAAACTGAAATTTCATATTTAAGACAACAAGATGTTACAGCAATTTTTACACTAAAATCGGATGACCGAAAGTGCTGCTTTATACCTCGCATTTTGTACCTTTTTAACATTTTCTCAATCATGGCTCAGAAGATTTTGATTAAAATTTAATGGGCTTTAATATCATGTAGGTTTGAATTTGATTGAAATAGTCTAACAGGTCTTAAATGCCGATATTTTAAATTTTCTTCCTATGAAGTACCTTTAATTGTATACAACCAGAAAAATTAAGCGGCTTAATGTAAAAGTTGAACGAATTTGATAATCAACTAAAAGAGAAAAGAGCATAGATATTTTTGTAGTGTAATTTTAGGTTTTTTGTGTTAAAGAACAGCATCATAGATTATAAGAATTTGTAAAATGTAATGTACATTGACAAATAGGGCCTAAGCTTATAATTATTCAATATTGTTATATTATTTAATTTAAATCATATGTTTCCAATGAAACTAATAAACTTTATATTTAAATTAACTTTAAAATTTTCAAATTTAAGTTTAATTAATAGTTCATTGATTTTAAGAGCCGAGGGAAAGTCGTGTGTATCCCGAACCAGATTGTTTACTGTTCTTATAATCTACTAAATATTTCGTTGATGATACAGTTACATTCTTGGATTAGTTTTCGTCCCGATGTCACTTTAGCACTTAATCGCCAAGAAAAGCCATAAACATCGTAATAGAATAAAGAGAAGCATTATGACATCATTACAGTCAAATCTCATTAATCTAAGATTAAATGAAAACAAAAATAAAGGCTAAACCTAAAGAAATACATCATAACATAAATAAACAAAACTAAAAATTCCTTACGGTAGTCCCTTTTTATCAATCTCTCTCTATAAAATGTTGTCAAGATTCTTGGTTTCCGCCGACTCCTTTTAAACACAAAAAAGATTCAATACAAAATTTTGATACAGTTTTCATAATAATTTTGGCAAGTAAAATACGTTGCTATCAAGTTTATCTTTAGAAGAGAACATTTCTGTAATCAAGTCATCAAAAAATTACCCCTAAAATATGAGTATCAATAAAAACGTATAGCACCGTTGCAAGGCACATTATTTTTGAAAAGTTGATATACAATAAAAGAAGTCGTATAAGTTAATTAAAAGTTTTTATAAGCCCATAAAATTCTGAACATATGATATTTGTAATATGGTTATGGTGATTTTAGTGTTTTAAATTTCAGAAAAATTATTTCGTACGAAATTATACATAAGTTTTTGCAATGAATAGAAAGTTGTTATAAATTGTAGTTTATGGATTTATAACAACTTTATATTAAATTAAATAAGGGAATATTAATTTATTTTTTTTATCAAGGCTACAAAAACATTTTATTAAAAAATCGGTAGTAGTATAGACGTAAAATATACCTTTGGAAAGCATAATATTTTAGAAAACCTAATATACAACAAAAAATGTCGTACACGTCAATAATAAGTTGTAAGCCTATTAACTTATGAACATCTTTTGTTCTCTAACGAACTGATGATCCGATGATCTGTAGTCCAAATCAAACAGTGCTTTCTTTGATACATATCACATTACATTCAAATTGCCCTCGTGCGAAGCAGGAATGAGTCACTAGTACTTAGTAATCAACTATAAGTACTAATAATTTCGTAAAATCAAAAAATTAAAATATTTAATGCAGTTAGTTAGGTCAATTGTTACATGTGGGGCACAATGTTAAGGTAGTAAAAATTATTATCACTTAGATAAGATTGTTTATTGTTTTGTAAAGAAGCTTTTTTGCCTTGCGCGGTACACGCCAGGTTATATTATTTACTTAGAAACTCAAATCCAACCACTGTTTTTATTTACATAAAAACTACATCATAGTTATATAATAAAAAAAAACCCTGTACCTCCACAAGCCATATGTTTCTAGGCCAATGCAATGATGTAATTATGCCAAGGCCTAAATGATCAAGATCATGCTAAGCCGCCATATTTTTCCCAACCCCAGAAGGGTATTATTATTTTTTATTATTGTTTCATTTTGGTAGAATAACTATTTCATTAATTTTGATTAGGTCTAAAATGTGTTTATTTTATATAAAGAATAGATTATTAGTTCATTGTTTACCTTAATTTTCACATTCGCTTACCTGTATATGAAATATTTAGTAAGGAAAAGTATTGCGATCGTGAAAATTTTCTAATTCTAGTTTTCAACAGAAATACACGTTTTAGGGTCTCCGGAGTCCAAATCACCAAGTCCACAAAAAGGTCTGTGTGTGTGAAGTAACTCTAGCGCAAAAACAAAAAGTCGTACGGAACTGAAATTTCTTATTTAAGACAACTATACGCCTGAGATGTTACAACAACTTTTTCATTCAAATCGGCTAACTAGAAGACCCACTTTATACCATGCATTTTGCACCTTTTTACGATTTTCTCAAAAATGGCTCAAACGATTTTCATCAAACCCGCAATGTCAAAGTAAAATTTAATGGGCTTTAACATCATGTAGGTTTCGTTCTGATTAAAATAGTCTGACAGGGCTTAAATGCCGTTATTTAAAAATGTTTACCTCTCAAATATCTTTAATTTTGTAGATTCTATAAAAATAAACATATCATCTTGTTACCATTGATAAAAAATTGGTAAATATGTAAGTAGAACGAATTCGATATCCAACTAAAGGAGAAAGCAGATAACATATTTTTTTAATGCAATTTTTTGTTTTTGAACATAAGAACAGTAATATAGATGTATAATATACCGTTGGAAAGCTAAATATCTTAGAAAAAATATTATCTTATACACAAGCTTGTAAAAGTTAATAAAGAGTGACGAAAAGCCGATAAAACTAACTGATTGTTTTAGATAAGAATATAATAGATTTTTTAATAAAACACATGTTTTTATTAAAATTTAATGTAAATAGTTCTTTAACAATTTATTTCGTTTCTAAATTTCTTTAAAAATTCTTAATTTGATATAAATAACGAAGGTAAGTGAAAGTCGTGTGTTGCGCGCAGCAGATTTTTATAATTATATATGATTATGGCAACTTTCTTAAGCAGACGGTCATTTGACCATGCTTAAATGCCTTGTATTGATTTGTACCATGAAACTTTGAAAATAAAGCATTATTATTATTACTTAATAATATAAGTAAATGGATTTTGTGGTTATTGTAGTTTTTATAAATATTCAAAATGGAAAGAGAGGGAAAAAAAAGTGAAATTCGTCGGAAGACAAATTGTTTTCAAGGTGTAGAACCTCTGATGCTCATTGTAATTCATTGGTTGGCCAATAAATCATGAGCCACAGATGCCGACGCATGATATTGATTCCGCAATCGGGTAGAAGGCAATAGTGGGAACGGAATCCGTTGATGAAATTATTGAATGAGAAGCCATTGTGGTGCAGCCTCAAGGGTTGGGGATCGCCCGATCCACTTAGAGCAGAGAGCTATATAAACGGTCGTGGGTTGGTTCGGGGAGTGACTAATGGGAAGAGGGGAGGGGGTATTATTGTGGTATACCATACATTTATTATGGTATTTTTTTATAGCGAGGGTACGCTGAGGTTTGTGGCGTACCGCATGGCCCTACCAAGGGTGGAGTCACCCTTACATCTGTGCCTGTCGTAACTTCTTTAGTGGCGGTTATTTGTCGGCTTTGGGGTTTGTATTTAGGGTGGTTGTCCTGTAGAATGTAAGGATATAATAGATATAAGCAATCATATTTTTGAGAGTGTATGGAATATAATTTTTTTTTTTTTTTCATTATGTATTCCAACTAAGAAGAATTAATGTAAGAACGTGTTACATTACACAAGGTTACAGATATCTTATAGATTTACTGCGGCTTTTTTTTTTGTTAAGATGACAATGCTGTGCATACTATATACACAAAGATTTATTAGTCACTGGACTTTAATCAATAAGTTGAAACTAAACGCTCAAACAACAAAAGAAATTGTAATAGGATCCCATTATCTTCTGAAAATTGTTCTACATATCCTGTTCCTCAATGGTAATCCTATAAAATTCTACGCGACGTTCAGGAATCTGGGAATAACTTTTGATCAAACCTATCCTTCAAAAACCATATTTCCGAAATTTCTCGTTGTACCTATTCCACCTTAAAGCGACTGAATTGAGACGTTGATTTCCAGAAGGTACTTCTATAAATAAAATAATAATAATAAATAAGCCTTTATTTATATGTAAATACAAAGTTATTAATAATCTCCATTATGTCTAAAAAAACAAAACAAAAAAATGAATATTTACATGAAATATATTTTTAAGTTATAGGTTATTATAGGTCTTTAAGTTTGTACATAAGAATTTTTTAATTTTTGGAAAATTTACTTTCAATCATTTCTGCAGTCTAGGATTCACTTTGAATCCAACAAACACTTTTTTTTATGGACTGTTAAAACAATTTTTACAAGAATCATTTGCGGCTATTTGCGGCATCGATAGTTAGATATATTGTTCATACAATACTTTTTTTAGAAACCCATTGTAATACCTCTATGAACATATTCTAAAAATGAAAAATAAGAATAAACATAAAATTTATCTTTTAAATCTCATTAAAAGTGAATACGCTATTTACCTCACATTAGTTGGCATAATAAAATTAGCTTTCATCTGTATAGAAAGGAAGAGTATTGAAAGAGGACGGTTTTTAAATAAGGGCAGGATGGAGCATGACTGATATTTGAAGGATTATTCCAAAATAAAGTAGATCGGACTAAAAAGGGGTACTCATATTTTTTGGTTCTATGGAAAGGAGTACCAAAAAATATAAGAGGTCAGACAGACGGATCTTGTTTCCTGGGAATGGTTAGAGAAGTTGAATAACAGAAAGCTGTCGGCGTAAAAGGGTGATGGGAGTTTATAATGTGATAGAGAAATGACAAAAGTTGGTAGATAGCCACTTAAGCTCGTCATAGGGGTGAAATACATGCGACCGTCCCGAGGTACCGAATAAAAAATCAAAATTATTAAAATAAAAGAAATGGGTCAATCCATTTGAAATCGCCCAACTTTTAATTAATTTTGCCGCTCAACAATTTTGATTTTCATGATTTTTTTTATGAGCTATTCTCTATTCTTTCTTGAATATAAAACGGTAGATAAAATATTTTTCTGGCTAATATTTTAAGTGTTACAGGCGTTTTGAGTCAGCATCGCGGTAGAATTTCGATTCGCATTATCAAAAAAAAAAAAAAAAAAAAAAAAAAAAATAGAAATTATTCAATCACTTAAACCAGATTAAAATAAGCAGCCTACTTCTGATCACTAAACAATTTGAGTAGTGAGGAACAACTTTCAATAAATAGAACAGAAATGAGCACAGAAGTGACACGCGTGTAACACGCCCAAAAATTCTTCCCAATCATGTTTCCAAATAGACACACGAATCTGAACCGTTGAAAATTTCAACTCCTCCAGGGCCTAGTGGGTGCAACAACGCAAATCAACTTGTTAGTTCATTCTGGGAAGAGGAGGGCAGAACTAATCGGGGAGTTTGTTTTGTTAAGAAGTCGTGAAGAGGTTTGCGGGCGATAGGAGACTGTGTCGGAAGAGATGACACGCCAGGGCGGAGGACAAAGGATGAAAAGGTTCAAAAGGTGCCGAGGAGGAGTTCAAAGGGAGGTACTCGAACCGCGGGAGCAGCCGGGACCGACAGCTCAATGTGTCCCAACGTTCTCTTTAATTGATGGTAGCTTTGTCCGATCGGCTATATTGCTCTGTCAACCGCAGCAAAAAAGAATTTGCCGATCTCCTAGGCCACTCTAGTTCACACCTCTGTAATCCAGCAGCCATATTCTATAAGCCCTATAAGTCAGAAGGGGCTCAGATACCTAGAGTTTATTTTATTTTATAGCGTTTTTTTTTTTACATGATTGACCGTGGAGATTTTACTATGGAATGGAGAAATCATTAAACCAAGTATGATAGCTAATGGTCTTGGAGGTATTCCTGTGGGATATCTCGAGAAAAGGGCATACGTAGAATTTTCGTTGTAATTAAGTTGATTTGGTAGTAGGTCGGACTTCTTATTTTATTATTTTAATAAAGAAACTGTTTAATCGATTAAACAAATTAAAAAAATTTGCCTCCCTCAAAATTTGAGGGATTTTTTTCAAGATACATAGAAACCTAAAAACGAATAAAAAAAATAAAAATAAATCCGTCCGCGGTATTTGTTCGATACTACTTGACCATTTTTTTTTTTAAATTCACAACAAAATACTAGGGCATCCAGCGATGATCCTAACGCCTAGACGTTGAAATCGGCTGGTTATCTTTAAAATGGCGGCCGATTAAAAGTGATTTAATTCATTAACTCGGTTATTTTTGAAGATAGAGAAAAATATGTAGAGAGTTTTAGAATCAGTAAAGCGCGATCAAAAAGTAATGCAAGTCAAAAATTATAATAGATATAATTCCACCAAAACTCAGTTATTATTGAAGATAGGAGAAATTGGAAAAAATTCTCTTGATCAAAGAGCCGCAATGAACAGAGAGAGAAAAAAAAATATATATGGTCAAGCCACAACTTGATTCTCTGTGTGATGAATGTGATTCCCTGATAACTCGCTTATTATCGATGATAGAGAAACAATGCATGGTGTTTTGGAATCAGGGAATTTTATTTTAATTACTTGAATAAAAATCGAAAGAAAAGAAAAGGAAATAGCAAAGAAGTGATAAATGATTTTGGTTTGTTATTTTTAATAATTAACCGTTGTAATGGACCAAAAAAAAAATTACCCTTCCTCAAAATTTAAGGATTCACGTTTTAAGATTCGTAGAATCCGAATAACGAATAAAAAAAATCCGTTTGTCCGCCGTCCACTTTTCCTAATTAATAAATAAATACCAAAATTTTCGTTCTTAGTGTTAAGTCGTGGAAAATTGAATTTCCTACAAAATGAAAAAAGAATCATTGACATTGGTTCAGACCTAGGAGAGATATAGCATTTTGAAATTAGCTGGGGTGATGTGCCATTTTCCTTTGAATTATTTACTGCTTTTCATATTTGTTAATTGCCTATTAACAGCTACATAAACAGTTATACCCTAATATAGTTATTTGGAAATAATAAATCATTGCGTAATAATTTGCAGCATTAGTTAAGAGTAGGTTCGATTGTGTAGAAAATGTAAGTTATTTTTTTCAATAATTGTCTAAATACCCCATACCATATATTTGAATATTATGTACGTGCTTTGAAATATATAAATAAACTGTTTCAAACTACGCATTTTATCCTGATACCTTCTTTTATATGTTCATATTTAATTTTCAATATTCTTTAAAATTAATATACACCCCCTTCCTCCTGTCTCAGGATCAGTGACTGATTTTGACCACAGATATTTATTATTTTATTGTGTTACATGAACATAATTCCTTCAATTTATACAACGTTAAAGGAGTATTTTGTATGATACTATACCACCACTTCGTCAATTGTTAGATATTGTAATGATTGTGAAAAAAAAAACTATTTATGGCTCACTCAGCCGATCTAGGAATAAAGGACTGAATAATAAAATAATCCTATTCAATCCGAAAAGCCCCTTTCGTCAATATTTAAAATCCCTCAAATATTAGAAACATATTAGTAGTTATGATAATTATTCAATACTAATACCCCATGACCCTTAATGGGTTACAGAATGATAAGATAGTGAGGCTCACAAGAGAATGAATAAATGGAATAACTAAATTTGAGATGTCTGGATATGAGCCTTCAAAGCGTAGTTTGAGCCCCTATGATGACGGCTACTTGCTAAACCTCTAACTGTTGGAAGCTGGAGAGTGATATTCATTGAAACGATTTCTGATGAAGTCATCGATAGATTCGATTTGCACCCCGAGATGTAGTTGAATAATTCTAATACACCACGGAGCATCTACTGCTATCCTGAGTATTGTTTTTTTTGAAATTATTGGACCTTTTTACGCTTAGAAGTGAAGCTGCGTAGCCAATTCTGAAGTTCTAGCCAGAAGAAGAAGAGACCTCTAAACCTTGGAAGGAAAGTTGGAACCAGGGATCACCTGTGGCAGGGCGGCTAGCACAACAGCCTTCTATTCCAAAGGTCTCGGGTTCAAACTCGCAGATGGTCCTAGGATTTCTTAATGACAGTAAAAAATCCTTAGTTATTTCGTTCTTCGGAGGGGACGTAAAAAGGAGGTCCCGAGCCAGTGGGATGTCAGGTATTCGTTAAAGATCCATATCCTAATTAAACCTGTATAGGCAATATTTTGGACTCGCACTGTAGCCACAGCAGCATAATTTTACGTTTAATGGACAAACAAACAAACCTCAGAAAATATTATAAAATAATCTTAGGAACAATGAAATTGATATCACAATCCTTAGCCACACATAAACCCTATGTATATTTAAGTATATTTGAATTTTGGTTTATTTTTAGAATTTCGGAGTGATTATAATATTTTAGAACGATTTCTAAAAAATATTTAAATATAACTAACAGTTGAGAAACAATATTTTTTATTATTGTTGTAATTTCTTACTAATATCTTAGATAAACTCATCGGGAAGTATCTAATGATTTCGACGTTCTAACATATTTTTTCTGCTATGGTTTCTCTACCTTGCAGAACGCACATGAACGTATGTTTTTACGAACGAAAAATTGTGATTTAACAAATCGATTTTTTTTTTTTTTTTTTTTTTTTTTTTTTTTTTTTTTTTTTTTTTTCTTACCCTCTGGTTTTATTTTCGAACAAAATACAAATACAAATATAATATGTATAGCTGTCAGATTTGTCCTTCTGTTACCCGGAGGTATTCTAAAGAGGATTGCTATATGCGCTGGATGCACTAGTAATCTTTCAAGGGCTTCTTCTAAGCCTTTATTTATCCATTGCAAAATGGGAGGGACCATTCTTCAGGGTTTTGGCAATAAATTGAGTTCAGACATAGTCCGAACTCCTTCCCTCGGCGACAACGTCAACGAGAGGTAGTGATCCTTGCCACCTCCCAGGCTTGGGTGGTGGGGTGATATCAGAAAATAATGGATTAGCACAGGCCTTCAGCCCATCAAAAAATTTAATGTGCCTCCGGCTGATATATTCAGGCACTGTTGGCAATACTAATTCCTGATGAAGGATATGGTTTCTGGCCCTTTGTAAGTTGGTACCTCTGACAATCCGCCGAAGGATGGAGTTCTGGAACGTCTGTAATTGTTTGAGAGTGGACTTAAACAGATGCCGCATCAAGGGCGCACCATAGAGCATAGTCGGACGTATTATAGCCTTGTAGATCTGTAGTTTCAGCCTCAGTGAGAGCTGAGGTGACGTGAGTAGATGATTAAGTCTATAGCTCTTTCTCCTGGCCAGTTTGAGTCGTTCCCGGACGTGACTAGATAAGGTGAGGTGCCTATCTAGAGTGAGGAACCCCACAAATGGTGTCCTTTGAAGTTGACAATTTATCGCCTACCCTTACGACGAAGGATCTCCCGCTTAAGTAGCTTCTGATCAATCGGCATAATGAAGCTGGAAAACGATAGTCTTCCAACTGGCGAAGCAGTAACTCGTGGGATACACAATCAAACGCCTGTGTGCAGTCCAGCGAGATGAACGCCGTGGCTTCATTGTTCTTCGTCATACGCTCTATGGTGTGCCTTTGAAGTTTCACTAAATGATGATCGCAGGCTACGCCTCGTGAGAACCCGGTCTGTTCTGGTGGAATGATGGACTCCTCACTGCAGTGCTCTAGCAGATGGTGATGGATCAGCCTCTCGAACACCTTGCTCATATGCGAAAGGAGACTGATAGGCCGATAATGCTCTGGTGAGTCTCCATTCTTCCCAGGCTTAAGTAGCGGCACTATGATCGCTTGCTTCCAGTCATCGGGGAAGTATGAGATCCGCATACAGGAGTTAAAAATGTTTAATAAGAAGGCTTTACCCCTCCGAGGTAGCATCTTCAATAGTACATACGGAATATCATCCAGTCCCGAAGCCTTGTTACCCTTGGTGCGTCGTAGTACCGACTCAAGCTGTCCGAAGGTGGAGAATATCCTCTTTTCATTAGGGGACGTTGGTCTTCCCGCAGGAAGTGTGGGAGCATTTAACAGCCGATCATCTTCCCTCGCCTTATAAGAATCGGCCAAGAGTTCAGCCTGTTCCTCAGGGGATAATAGGGTGCCACCTGATGTAAGGTGTACACTCTTCCTCTTAGTGACGTGTGACCTCACAAGTCTCCAGAACTGACGATGATCATCATGAGTCCTACGGAGTTGCTCGTGCCATAGGAAAGTCTTCCATTAACAAATCGATTTGCCGAAATAGCCATTTTATATTTTTAATTTTTCTCTTAAACAGGTATAATAATTTTGATCAACGTGTTATCTAACTTTAATAAACGTGTTTGATAACTGAACATAAACTATGCTCCCCTGCGTGGAGTCCCATCAGCGGACCATTGAGAGAAGTTGGGTCCCTCTGTCGCAAATGTGGCAGAGAGTCTGTAACACCAGCCCATGTGCTGGGAAATTTCCCCAACAACTCCCTACTCATCACTCGTCGGCACCACAGGGCTAAGAACGAATTAACAAAGCTCCTCAGGGAAAAAATATTTCACCTGTTTTGACGAGGTCTACTGCATTGATATGCAGACATCGTTGCATTCTCGAAGAACGGAATTACTGCAATGATCCTGGACCCTACCGTTCGATATGAGACTAATGACCTCGATCAAGCAGGTGGAGTGGAAAGGGAGAAGAGAGCCATCTACGAGAAATGCATTCCTTTCCTAAAAGAAAAGTTCCGAGAGACATTTGGCGAAAGTTCTCCGTTAGAGGTCTATGATGTGGGTTTCGCAGAGCGATCCTTGGAAGCACAGGGAGATTTTCGGAAGACCTGGGTGTCGATATAAGAGATATAGCGGTGTTGGCAGAAAACGTGATTTTGGACTCCCTGGGGATTATCCACCACCACCTGTATGGCAATTAAACTGTGAATGTGATTATATTTCGATTATGTAATGTGCGCACCAAAGGTCTAAATTTTAAATTTAGTGGTAGAGAGAAATAAAATAATGTAAATAGCTAAAAGAGAAAAACAAAATGTAAATATGATAAATTTGTATTCATAGGAAAAAAAAAAATTGACAATGTATGTGAAATATGTCAAAGGGATAGACAAAGAATGCTGTGTTATGTAAGCAACCCGATGTATTTATGCAGCATTGCTAAATAAATAAAGCATTTCTCTCTTTCTTGTTTTTAGTATTAAATGAATTGTATCTTTAGTGAAATAGTAAGGGTGAGAAATTTTAAAAAGTCCTCTAAGTCTTTAAATTTTTTTGTTTGTAAACATTGACAATCTGACATTAATATTACTAATATAAAATGTATCAATATGAAATAATTTTATTTTCATTGCAAGAACACCAGTAACTTTTATTTTCTCGAAAGTAACAGCAGAGATCAATATGTGATATGCCATTTATAAGTTAAAGCTTGCAGATAAAATATTTAGAAGTACAACGTTTAAGGCAAATAAAAAATAACTTAACCTTTTTTTTCCACATATCTTCAATGTACAATTCAGTAAGATATATATGCCCTAAACTTCGTTACACATATTAGAATCAAGGAATATAGATTAAAAAAATAGTAAAAAATTGCTTTCTGATCCTAAGTATTCAAATTCTATTTAGATATTATTATTTAAAAGTATTAAAGTTTAACTGTATTAAAGTGCAGTTTACATAAAGATGACTTAATCCATTTCCATTTAAAATTAATATTACTTATTTTTTCTTGTCAATCCACTTTCTCCTGAACATGTTTTCTTATATAAATTTAAAATAGAATAAAAAGTGTGATAACTAAAGCCTTTTTCATCCTTACTATTACACATCGCTTATGTAGGTATACAATAGTCATTTTGACCATCTTTATTGAAAAGTTCACCTCTAGCCTTTAAACTATTCGAATCAAATTCCTGACAAGCAACTTTTATAAAATAGCAGAGTGTGATCTACAGTATCTAACGCGGACTACGCACTGTATAGAAACATGTAAAATCTATTAATAAAACACGTTTATCTATCTATCTATATATCTGTTCAAATCAATTCCATGGAGTTTTCATCATTAATGTAGCTAAACGGGAAGTCAAGTCTCTTATTCAAAAATTATACTTAGCATAATAGTGATCAATATGTTTTTAATTTTTAACTTTAATTTACTTCCCCATCATGTTTTGCCTCACCTGCGATTTAATTTTATCCGTCGTTGGATCATAATTTTCGTTTTTTACCCGCCTATAAAATAAGGGTTCTGTATTTATGCCTGATTTTATATTTATATATGTTTTTCTCCCCTCGAATTATATTATTATGATTTTTTATGGCTTAATTATTTCAGTGCGATAACATGAGGTTAGGTTGGGTTAGAGCTTGTATGAACACTCGAAAGCTTAGGTCTTGAGTGCCTGTCAATACCTTTTATTTTTATCTTCCTATTCCTGGTAAAATATATTTTACTAAATGTCTTGATTTCTTATGGATATCTAGTGTTCTCCCTAAAATACTGCTCTTATTACCGAATACGTGTTGGAGTCTTCTTTTCGTCCCTGTGTTCGTGAAAAGGTTTCCCATATAGCGGACCTCTTCTATAATGTGGACAATTGTCACCTGAACATCACAATGGTCAAAATTTGGTGGTGATCTTCCCTCCAGCTGTCTACATCTGATGTTTGTTTATTTATTTAATGTCACTTTATGCGACTATAGTTAATCGGACGATGCTACAGTGGGAGTCCTAAATTTTGCCTATCCACATTTTATTAGGATAGGGTTCTTTAACTAGTACCTGACATCGCACGGCTCGGGACCACCTTTTAAGGTTCCCCTCCGAAGGACGGCATAACTAAGGATTTTTTACTCCCATTAAAAAATTCCTAGGACCACCTGCGGGTTTGAACCCGTGACCTTCGGCATAGGAGGCTGTTATGCTAACCACCCAGCTACAAAGTGATCCCTGTCTGCCTCCATTGATCTCTGCCAGTCTTTAGATACTTAGGTAACCCTTTAACTTATTTGATTCTTCTAAATGTTCTCAGTGTTCTGATCATTGTAGTTTGGGTTTTAAGATAGCTGAGTATGTCAGACGATATGTGAACATAAACCAATGTCGATAATGTCATTACTTCTACAGCTGTTCGATCCACCATGCCGTTTTCTTTAATCCCCACTTCGGATGTGATCCAGACAATTGTTAAATTGTTGTTCAAGTTTTCATTCATAAATGAATGTGCTTGTGATTCGTTTTTACCGAGTCTGTTGAGTAAATATCACTAAGTTCGTTAATAGCAGATAGGAAATCATTATAAATAACAAAGTTTTCTTTTTCACATTGCGTAAGCGACTAAGAGCGTAGTATTTAGAGGTGAAAGTACTAGAGGGAGGTGGAAGCTTGAGCTGAAGCATATTTGTTTAAATTAGATCTCAAGCTTGTTTTAAAAAAGATATGGGTTTAAACAATTTGATAAACTTGCATGTCTTTTTTATGCGAACGGTGCAAAGGATTTTCATGTTTGATGGCTCAAACTGTTTGATCAATTTCGGCTTTTCGAAACAATATGAGACCAAGAGTAAATATATTTTTAAAAATATTTAAAAACTGCCTGTTTGAAAGTTTGAACCGATTTTTTAATACGTTCACGCCGGCGCCGATTTTCAATGTCTGCCCTATAGGACGGATGCTCGAATTTATGTCGTGTTTAATTGATTATTGCTAGTTCAGACCTGTATAACTTTGTGTAATTCGTAGGGTTTTTTTCGTCCTAGCCTCACATTTCTTCCAGTAGGTATAGCTCAAAAGGCAGTTAAAAGGTTTTTTAATTTTAGCCCATATATTGAAACAGGGTGACTCCCTTTCACCTGTTTTATTTAATATAGCTTTAGAATATGTCATAGAAAAATTTACGAGTACCGAGAAAGGTTTAAATATGGGTGATAAGATTCCGGTTTTGGGGTATGCCGATGATTTGGTACTGCTAGGCGAAGACACGGAAATCATACAACTAAATACAAGTGTGTTAATAAAAACCGGTAAAGAAATAGGACTCGAAATAAATACCGATAAGACGAAATATATTATTAGTAGCAGAAACGGTGGCTATCTTAGTGATATTGATATATCAGGGCATACTTTTGAACAAGTAGAGAAATTCAAGTACTTAGGTTCAATAATAACAAGATAAAATGAAATCCAGGAAGAAATAAAGTCCCGGTTAAAGGTGGGAAATGCGTGTTATTATTCAGTTGCTAAATTATTTAGCTCGCGGCTTCTGCCTAAAAACTTAAAGGTTAGAATTTGTAAAACTATTATTCTTCCGACGGTTCTTTACGGATGTGAAACGTGGCCGCTTACTTTGAAGGATGAACAACGGCTTAAGGTTTTCGAAAATAAGGTACTGGGTAAAATATTCGGTCCGAAGAGAGATGAAGCCACTGGGGACTTTAGAAGGTTGCACAACGCGGAATTTCGTTGTACCCTGTGAATATAATTGAGTTGATAGCAATCCAAGTAATTCACTTCTTGAAGGTTTGAACATTTAAGCCAGTGGATTCCAAAAAGAAAACGCTCCCTTTTATCTAATCATTTCAGTGACAAGGATCCCCTAAAGTCTAAAAATCTTAATCTTAAGTATTTGTTATATCTTTAGATTTTAGGAGACGACATGTTCATGCGAAACACCACTGCTTACGAAACTCTTTATGCAAGAAATGGCTTAATAGGGAGATGAAAACGCTGAGAGATAATCAGGCTCTAAGAGTTTACTTCAGTCAGTTAGACATTAACTATTTAAAAATAATAGAAGGGAGGTAGTTTATTCAAATACTCATAAAGAAGTAAATAATTGTTCATTATCTTGTACGAAGTTACTTGTGCGTGATCCCTAGCAATTATATCACTTAAAATGATGACTCTTTCTTATTAAAATCCATGGCTACACAAATATTTTTAGTCAAGGTAATATAAAGTTATTTTCCAATGACGAACTCCTTGAACATCTAGAGTATCAAGGATGCTAGTGTTCCGCGGATCACTTGCTAGGAACCGCAGATTTAGATGGTTTAATAATTATTGTTTTTCAAAATTTTTGGTGAGCGTGGTCAGATTTGAAATACATTCATAGAGGGATATTATTATGAGCGTTGACAGTAGCCAGCTGGTGAGATAGACTATAGTGAGATGGGGTAAGTGCCCGGGTAGGGACAGGGTGAGAAATCACCGGTGACGGGTCGTTTCACTGTGACCGATTCCATTGTTTGCGACTGTAACTGATGGGACTCTAGCATGCTAGCGGCTCTAGCATTCTAGTTAACTGCTCTTGGATTAGCCACTCAGCTACTTTTATTGCTATAGGTTTTTTTTTTTTTTTTTTTTTGCTTTCAATTACACTTACTTGCCGCTCTAAGTTTTTGATTTTCGTGACTTTTTATACCAGGTGTTGTTTATAATTTTCTGAATATAAAACAGTGAATAAAATATTTTTCTGGTCAATACATTTTATATTACAGACTGTTTAAGTTAGCTTCGAGGCTGAAAACATGATTTTGTAGATTTCAAATCAAAATAAACACTAATAACATAAAAAAGGCCTGCTTCTCATTTTTCGTCGTCATAACATATTATCTAAATAGTAAGAAAGTAGTTAAAATAATTAAGTAAATTAATTAAAAATGAGACCTTTTGCGAGTTAAAAAATTAAAAAAAAAAATCTCACCTTTGATTAGGTTTTATTTTATAGCTTATTCATAGCTCTACTTGCTGTAAAAAAATCTATCTTGAGAACCCAGTCTTTTTTATATTTCAATAAATTTTCCAAAAATCCGTTTTGATGACATTTACACGTAAATATTTCAAAAAGGACTGCAATGCAGATTACACATATATATGATGGATGCAAATGACATGAATTTGTCAGCTGAGACATCAGCTGGTTCTCGAATTATAGAATTCTCTTGGGTATTTAAAAACAGTTTTATTTTGGGTCTAGCTCAAAAGAGAGAAGTCACAAGTTTTATTTTCGTATATCCTTTATTTGTTACAAAATAAGAACACGCACAGGTGGCCCTAGGATTTTTTTATAGGAGCATAAAATCCTTACTTATGCCGTCCATCGGAGGGGACGTAAAAGGGTGGCCCCGAGCCTCTGCGATGTGAGATACTCCTTAAAGATCTCCTAGTTAAAGATCCTAATAAACCTTGATAGGCAAAATTTAGGAATCTCACTGTATCATCGTCCAATTAGGCTCAGCAGCACTAAGTGACTTTAAATGAATAAACAAAGAACAATTTCATATAATTTTATTATTTTATCTAAAACATATGTTTCCAACGAGACTGAACCTAATTCTTTAAACTTTTCCCAACTGTAACTTTATTTAAAAGTTCTTAAAAACAACCATGGTAAACGAAAGTCATGTATTGCCCGCACCAAATTTTGTTTTTACAAATACCCTTGAAATACTAGTGCTTTTTCAAATGAATATTTCTTTGTAAAGCGATCTTCGAAACTCAATACTTACCACGGGAATATCATTTCACTTACTTTGTTTTCTAATGAACACAATATGTTTAAACAACGCCTTGTTCTTGGATATTTATTACTTTCACTTACCTAAACTTATGCCATATATAGTAGGGGAAAGTATTGCGGTTGTGAAAATTTTAGAATTCCAGTTTTCAACGGAAATACACGTTTTATGGCCCTCTGAGTTCAAATAACCAAGTCTCAAAAAAAGTCTGTGTGTGTGTGGTAAGTCTAGCGCAAAAACGAAAAGACGTACAAAACTGAAATTTCATATTTAAAAAAACTATATGCCCGAGATGCTAAAGCAACTTTTTCACTAAAACCGGCTGACCGTAAGAGCCACTTTATACCACGCATTTTGCATCTTTTTACGATTTTCTCAAAAACGGCTCGAACGATTTTGATTGAACTCGCTATATCGATGTAAAATTTAATGTTCTTTAATATCATGTAGGTTTCATTCAGATTGAAATAGTCTGACTGGGCTTAAATGCCGATAATTTAAATTTTCTTCTTCTAAAGTACTTTTAATTTTGTAGATTCTATAAAAATAATAGTATCATCTGATTAGCATTGCTAAAAATGGCTAAATATAGAAGTTGAACGAATTTTATCTTCAACTAAAGGAGAAAAGAGCACCAATATTTTTTTAATGCATTTTTTTGTTTTTGAACTTAACAGTAATATACATGTATAATATACTGGTGGAATGCTAAAGATTTTAGAAAAAAATATTATCTTATGCATACTATTGCAAAAGTTAACGGAGAGTGACGAAAAGCCGACAAAACAAACTGTTTGTCGTAGATGATAATATAATAGATTATTTAATAAAACACATGTCTCTATTAAAATCCAAATTAAATAATTCTTTCTTTAACAATATATTTTCGTTTATAAATTTGTTTAATAATTCTAGAATTGATATAAATAATGGAGATAAGTGAAAGTCGTGTGTTGCGCGCACCAGATTATCTAACTGCATTACAAAATTCTTTAATCGATTTTAACAAAGGAGTTAAGTGAAAGTCGTATGTTGCCCGCACCAGATTTTTTTTAAAAACAATAAACCATGCTAAATGTCAAATAAGAGGCGTACTACGCCTAACACGACTGCCCCATTGACTCACGGTTATTCCAGTCACGCGTAGAGAGCTCAATAACTCAATAGCTAAATTGAATTATCGCGGCTCCTTATTCAGATACAATTTGCCGTGAGGTTGTGTGTCGCGTAGGGACCACATTGGGACTCTCTAGGCACATGTGGCTGTCGGAGAAAAAACTCCAACTTCTCCAGTCGTGTCGGTGCTGCTAGGGCTGTAACGTCGCTCATGGGAACAGGCGTAAGTCACTACAAATTATTATTCGAAAACAGGAATCCTTCATACTTGTCTATCTCAATAAAAAACAATCTGGTCCACGCACAACATACCATTCACCTTTTTTGAAATAATATTTAAAACATTACCTACTTTAATAGTTAAAATAGTTGTGAAACTGTGAGAACATCTGAAATATATCTAAAACTGTAAATTACTAGAAGGAATTAGTCCGGGTGGAGGACAGTGAATGAAGCAATTAAGTAGTTTCAACCATTTATTTTCTGCCAACGTTTCCACCCACATTGTGGGTCATCATCAGGGCTAAAAAGATACAAAAGAGATGTATTTACAATAAGATTAAATATACTATTTTAAAAACTATTGAGCTAGAGAATGTCAATATTAAAACATAAAAGGAACGAGATGTCAAAAGAAATCGATAAATCAAATTATAATGACTAAGCAATAATAATGAGAGGGCGAGCGTTTTTAAAATAGTATATTTAATCATATTGTAAATATATCTCTTTTGTATCTTTTTAGCCCTGATGGTAACCCACAATGGGGGTCGAAACGTTGGCATAAAATAAATGGTTGAAACTACTAAATTGTTTCATTCACTGACCGCCATCCGGACCAATTCCTTCTAGTAATTCTTAACGGTCAAATAATTATATCCAATATGATGAAAAGTATAAATTAATCACTTTTTTTTCTGATTCCCACTCTATCTTAACCTTGGTATTATTTAATTTTTAATATTCTATTCTCGTACCCTTTTTACATTTAAAGGTGTAGTGGTGTGATTACGTAAAATTTTGAGACAATACTTAAAATGATCAAATCGTATCAGTGACGAGGCTCACCTATGTTAACTGTGTTAACTACAAATATTAACTATAACAGTTATTCAATTTTATAGGTTTTTGTCATTTTCCATTAACTTTTATAACTTTATTGGCTACGATCCTTGATTATTTTAAACAAATAAAAATAAACATACTTAAAATAAAAAAAATTAGGAGATCCATAGATCAAGAGATAAGCTCAGTCATATTTTTTTCAAAAGGGATCATATTAATTTTTCCGTAACTTTTAAATAATCTATCTCGTAAAACAATTTTTACTTTCACTTACTATATATAGTAAGGGGAAGTATTGCGATCGTGAAAATTTTCGAATTCCAGTTTTCAACGGAAATACACGTTTTAGGGACCCCTGAGTCCAAATAACCAAGTCCCGCAAAAAGGTCTGTGTGTGTGTGTGTGTGTATCTGTGGTAATTCCCGGGCTGAAACGGTAAGTCCTATGAAACTGAAATTTCATATTTAAGACAATTATACGCCCAAGACGTGACAAAACATTTTTCATCAAAATGAGCTTACCAGAAGAGGCACTTTATACCATGCATTTTGCACCTTTTTTCGATTTTCTCGAAAACGGTTCCGACGATTTTGATTAAACTCGCTATATCGTTGTATAATTTAATGGGCTTTAATGTCATGTAGGTTTTATTCTGATTAAAATTGTCTGACAGGGCTTAAATGCCGATATTTTCTTCCCCTAAAGTACCTTTAATTTTTTAGATTCAATAAAAATAACTATATTATCTTGTTAACGCTGATAAAAAACAGGTAAATATATAAATTGAATAAATTCGATACCCAACTAAAGGATAAAACAGAAAAAATATTTTTTTAATACAATTTTTCGTTTTTGAACATAAGAGCAGTAATATACATGCATGATATACCGTTGGAAAGCTAAAGATTTTAGAAAAAATATTATCTCATATACAAGCTTCTAAAAGTTAATAGAGAGTGATAAAAAGCCGATAAAACTAACTGATTCTTTTAGATAATAATATAATAGATTTTTTAATGAAACACCGAGAGTGATGAAGAGCCGATAAACCTAGCTGGTTGTTGTTGATAAAAATATAATAGATTATTTAATAAAACACACGTTTCCATTGAAATTCAAAATAATTAATTCATTAACAATTTATTTGTAACTTTAAAGGTATTTAAAAATTCTTAAATTGATTTTAACAACGGAGGGAAGTGAAAGTCGTGTGTTGCGCGCACCGGATTTTTCTTCTTCTTGTAGTTCTTAAATTGTTGTAATCGATAAATGTTAATAATTAGGCACTTAAATTGTATAAAAACATTTTAATAAATGAGATAAGTTAAATATACACATATTTGATAAGATTCAATGCTTGTTAGATTTAAAAGGAAATTACATAATATATGTTAGCAATTATATACCAAATCTAAATTTATCTGACGAAATATCGGTTAAGGCCTATCATTTTCGGATCTATTAAAGATGAAACAGAAGCGCTAGTTTCAAAATATGTCTCATAAAAAATAATTAATTGAAAAAAAAAATGAAAGTTATCTATTCGTTTTTAACAAATCCAATTGATCGCTTCTTTTTATATCCATTTAATCCTGTAATTATCAAATTTGGATTGATAAACTAAGGCAAGCAAGGAAAAAAAATGGTAATTCATATCAGGAAGAAAAATGCCGAAAAAGAATCAGATCAACAATATCTTATTGTATAGTATCATTACTGATTTTTATAATCAATTCTTACTCAACTGATGAAATTTATTCTGAGTTAAATTTACAATTAGTTATCTTGCAAACTCTATTTAATTTTTATGGAGAATCATATTTTCATTACAATGTTTTAAAGAAAAAATTATTAGTCTTTAGCTTTCTTATTATTATATCCAAAAAAGTATTATTTTTATTCAGAGAAAGTATTTCTTATATTTTCTCCTTTAGCTAATTATCAGGGGTCATACTTAAGGTATAGTGGCTAGCATAACAGCCCTTTAAGTCCACCGTCTATGTTTCGAACCCGGCATAAGGTTCTAGGATTTTTCAACAGGAAAACAAAATCCTTGTTTGTGTCGTCCTTCGGAGGGAACGTGAAAGGGTGGTCCCAAGCCTGTGCGATGGCAGGTACTCCTTAAAAATCCCTATCCTAATTAAACTTGGATAGGGAAAATTAAAGATTCCCACTGTAGCATCGTCCGATTATTCACAGAAGATAAAGTTAGATGAAAAAACAAAGAACTAATTGTGAGATTATTTTAATAGTTCAGATTTATACATTGTTTGTGAATGGTGAAATATGGATTATTTTAATTATTTCAAACAGATAAAATTAAATTAACTATAGAGGGAGATTTTTTAAAATCTGACAGGAGAGCCTTGTCAGACTATTTCAATATGAATGAAACCTACATTATATTAAAGCCCATTAAATTTTACATCGATATAGCGAGTTTAATCAAAATCGTTAGAGCCGTTTTTGAGAAAATCGTAAAAAGGTGCAAAATGCATGGTATAAGTGGTTCTTCTGGTTAACTGATTTTGATGAAAAAGTTTTTGTAACATCTCGGGCGTATATTTGTCTTAAATATGAAATTTAAGTTACATAGGACTCTTCGTTTTCGCCCAGGAGTTACCACACACAGACCTTTTTGAGGGACTAGGTCATTTGGACTCAGGAGACCCTAAAATGTGTATTTCCGGAGAAAACTCGAATTCGGAAATTTCCGCGAATGCTATACTTTCCCTTACTATATATTTCATATATAGGTAAGTGAAAGTAAAAATTGAAATCTTCCTTTCATGAAAAACTCCACTCCCCCTCTAATCCACTAGTTTCAATCCTTGCTTCCTCTTCAATTCCTGATAATACACCGAGGCGTCTGAAAATAAGATGGCCTCGAGACTTTCTTGTTTAGATTCACTACTAAAGTGCTGCCAATGGGCAGTTCCTCTTTGTATATTTTATCATTAAGCAGCATAATTACTTGTTTTATTATTATATACAGTCGTAAATTTCAATTAAAAAAAAAAAAAAAATGGTAACTGAACTTTGGCTTTAAAAGTGTGCACAGTCAATTAAATGTGAAAAAAAGACTAATCTCAGTACCATATCATTATTCTCACTAATTAATTGTCCACAATTTACATTCCAATCTTTACTTCAAAAATTATTCTCGATCTCAAAAAAGTATCTAAATTCCTACCGTGCATAATTATTATAAAATCGTTGATTGGATTTTTTTTTTTGATTGGATTTTTTTAACTCACGTATATTTCAAAGTAGTCTAACTAAAAATTGAATTTTATTTATAGAGTCACACACATATATGACTAAGATAATCTAAAAAAAAAAAAAAAAAAAAAAAAAAAAAAAAAAAAAAAAAAAAAAAAAAAAAAAAAAAGCAAGTTTGTGATTAGAATTGAGTTTGAGAAAGGAGATGAATAGCTTAATGAATATACATTTATTCATTAATTTATTTGTTTTTCCACACCTGTCAAAACAGTAAGATCATCAATCTCTAAGGTAGAATAGTCGACATAATAAACCCGCGCGTGGTCTGAGTAAGAACAGTATCAGAAATGAAAATATTCTTTCAATAACAAACAAAGGAGTTGGCGACTAGAACTTGAAGAGTTGGCAGTAAGTTTTTTTTTTTTAAATAAAAAGAATTTCCGTCTGAGTTATATATAAATTGTTTTAACTTTTTGATTTCGTTACTGTGTGTTGTGAAGGTGTCTCACTAACGTAAACGAGCAAGGAAGCGTTATCTTTAAGTGTAAATATGAAGTTTTGGCACGTGTAGTAGTTTCCGTTGTTAAAACAAAAGCACGCAACATTTATCCGCGGAGATATAAGTATTACTATGTTTGCGAGTCGTCTAGTGACGTTTGCGTTTACTTGTTTTCTGATAATTTCTACATTTTTTTTCTGATAATCATCTGAATCAATAAGGCTTTATACTTAATGTGTTTACAGTTAATTATTAAGTTTATTGAACTGAGAGGTCAAAAAACTCTTGAATTCTTTCGTAATTAAATTTTCTTGCTGCCTTGAAGTTTCTCAGGCAAAATGTTCTTTTTTTCTTCAGCCTCTAAATCAACATTCGGTTCGTCGCAATGAAGATTAACTTGTGAACGGTTAGTTGAAAAAAGCAAGGAATAAAGAACTGAAAAAAAAAAAATTTAAATTTTGGACGGATTTATTTCTATAATCAGAATTTTGAGGGTAGAGTGGAAATCGATTGTTTTTCGTTTAAATAAACAAGAAAAATAAGAACTATCACTGGCCAAAGAACACAAATAAATTAATTATATTATATTACAATAATTATATAGTATATATTATATTGCATATGATATATATATATTTTCCTAAACAAATAAATCCATCTTATATTTATAGATAATATTATTGTTTCTTTCTTCTTTCGGTCTAAATATTTTAAGATATAAATTTTTACAGCCAGTCAACAAAAATAAAATTCTGGTGCGGGCAACACACCACTTTCACTACCTCGACTGTTAATATCAATTTAAAAACTATTAACTATACTTCAATTTGAGAAATATTTTAAGTTGGTTTTAATTAAACCTGTATTCATTTTCATTAGGAACATATGATTTAGATTAAATAATATAACAATATTAAATAGTTAGGTATAATAATTAGTAATAACTTCATGCACTACTCGTCGCTATACATTACATTTTACAACTTTTTGTATCAGATAATATTTTTTCTAAAATCTTTCTCTTTCCAACGATATACAATAAAAAATTGTTTTGTTCTTTTCTCCTTTGGTTGATTATCAAATTCGTTCAAATTGTATATTTAACCGTTTTTTTAATCTATGTTAAAATGCATGGTATAAAGTGGTTTTTCTGGTAATCCTATTTTGATGAAAAAGTTGTAACATCTCGGGCGTATAGTTGTCTCAAATATGAATTTTCAGTTATATACAACATATTGTTTTCAAGTTAGACTTACCACACACACACACACATTGGCAAAAGACTTAGAGAACAGGAGCACGAAAGGAGAGGCAGGGCATTGGCCTAGCCTAAATGGGATGTCCAGGAAAGAAGTAGGCATTTAGCCCTTCTGCCCCCGCGAAGTAATGCTTGACAGCGGTTCCGTGGGGTGGTAAAGATGAATTGGGAGGTGGTTTTTTAGTGAGTAGGAATCTCACACTGTTGTGTGACTTGATTGTTGCACTTTGTCTCATGAAAGATTTTTCCCCTCCCAAAAAAAACAAAAAACAAAACACACACTCACACAGAAGGGGACCCTAAAACGTGTATTTCCATTGAAAACTGGAATTAGAAAATTTTCACGATCACAATACTTTACCTTACTATATATTTCATATATAGATAAGTGAAAGTAAAAATTGATTTTTAAGACGTTCTCTTCATGTTTTGGCCTCTTGGGCCAATATAATGTGTGATATGTAATACATATTGCTCTACTGATTCAGGTACACTTTATATTTTTGCTCAATACACAAGAAGGTCCAGGTTATAAGAATCTCATGTAGAAAACTGGCCGCCATTTAACTTTATCAAATTATTTAGACTGTTATACCTCATCTGGTAGAAGTAAGTTGATTGACAAACTTCTAAAGCAGTACAGAGTAACTTCCCACCCACATTTAAAAAGCTGTATTAGTCATCCCAGGCTGAATAAAAAAAACATAAATCAAGTTGCATAGAACAGACTGTAATATATAAATTCTATCCCTAAAATGACCACCGAGAAAAAAAGTAAAAGCCATATAAAATACTAAAACACTAATACTATCACCAGTAATGAATCTAATAAGCTTGTTCAGTTTAATTGAATTTGATAAGTACATGAATCTTCATCCTCTCTCCTTCTAAAACATTTTTCCCAATTAAACTGAAATTTTTCCCACTCCTTCATTCATTAATTAGTAAATAAATCTCTTGATCTAACTCTGTCTGAAGTAATCTAGGCCATATTTTCTAAATGGAGTTTTTTATTTTTATATATTGAATATTTTAAATATTAAATTTGTTTATCAAGCTCAAAACAATTAGATTAATAATAAAAATATGTTATTAGGAAGAATGCAATTTGATAATAAATAATTAGTTGGTTCCTTAATTTTTCAAAAACAGTTTATTACACATAAACATCAAAACGAATCAATGTTTCGGGAGCCTTCCCAACATCAGGACTCCCTTATTATTTATTATCAAATTGCATTCTTCCTAATAACCTATTTTCATTATGAATTTATATATGGAGGATGGTTCCAACTATATGAACAATATTAGAAGAAATTTTATTGACAAATTACCAGGAATATTAAAATATAATTTGATAATAGAGAGTAAAGTGAGTCCTGATGAGGGGGAAGGCTCCCGAAACCTTGACTAGTTTATGTGTCATAAAATATTTTTGGAAGATTAAGGAACCAACTTGTTATTTAATTAGATTAAGTTTTGGTCTATTCATATTTTCAATTAGAGTAATAAAATGTAATTTTTTCAGGGAATCAATTGATATCAACAACCAATATGTGAACTCTTAATAAATGATTGTGGATTAGCAATAAATGTATCATATGCAGAAATAATCAAAAGGTGATTAACCTGACTAGTTATGAATGCATGGATGGTGAATATTCTAAACTTAATACAGTGAATGTGCTTCTACCTTCGGGTGAGTAGAGCGCTGGTTTCAAACCTCGCTCGAAGACTGTGGACTGATGTTGCGGACTGGGCTGTGATGGTTAAAAGAAGGTTTTTATACAGAGTGAGAAGGTGTATTTCTAGATATGATGATGTTGGTCCTGATAACACTCCTTTAGAAGAAACTTTCTGCGACCAGTCAAATATTGGTAAATAGAAACCAAAACATTATTGACTTTATGCTATAAATAATATTTTAATGAGCTATAAAAATAATATCTGAGATCATGATGTATTTATTTGAAAGTTGAAGTATCCTATAACTTTAAAATATTTGAATTTAGAAGAAAGTATTGATTTTCATTTTAGAAAAAACAGCTGATTGAGAAAATAGATAATTAATGTTCTCTAATAAAAAAACAATTAAAATAATTTCCCTCCCTATTGAATATGTTATAAGTATTTTTTAAGCTCAAGCACAACTACTTTATTCAATTAATTAGTATTCAGTTTAAATTATCATGTTAAGCCAAAGTTGTTAAAGAGCTTTCAGGGTTGAACCCACACGATTTTTTTTTTAAATTCAAAATGATCATTATTGTTAAACAATGGCAATCAATCAGTTACATCAGTTTAGCAACCAATACAATTTAAAAAAAAATCTATTTTAAAATATAATTATTTTTACAGCAGTTAACTGATGGTATTAATATAAAAAAATAATAATAAAATAATTTGTAATTTAAAAAATAAGCATATATGAAAAAATATTTATTAATTGGAAAAAAAAGTTACATTTCTAAACATTTAAGTCTCGACAAAGTATATATATCCTGTACCATCACAACCTATGGCGAGTCTTGTATTCATTTATAAGTTGTGCATAGAGTTAATCTTGTCAAGATTACAGTCAATGGTCAGTTTTCTCTCTAAATAAAGGATATTCACTTTAAAGAGGCTGTGAGAGCCTCCCAGGAATAACATAATAAATAATTATCTGACACAGCCAGTGTAGCATTTGAGACTTAAGAATTTCCTCTTCTATCTTTAAAACTCTGTAATTATTTTATATTTCTAACTTTAATCCAATTAAGATACCACATTATACTGCCACTATTTTGGAAATGGTAGATGTGATTGGCCACTATTAAGGAATGCTGCATTGTATACCAAAAAAGGATTGACACTCTGCTGTATAAGATCTTCAGTATCATTTGATGAATTATTAATTACCATTATTTGACTTCAGTAGTACTGTTGTTTTCTTTGCAGTTTCTCAGTTACTGAGACTACTTTAAATAACATACAATGTTTGTGTAATCTTCTAGTTTGGTTCAGGTGTAGTGGTAACCAGAATAAGAGGTATTTCATGTTTGTTTCCAGTGGGATCCTTTTTTGCATTTTTTCCATAACCAAATATCAGTTGCTGGTTTGAGACCTTGATTTTGTAAATACTCTGCTCAATATTCAAATTATATCAATAAAAGTATTAAAATTTTTGATTTAGTACCATCATTAGGAGCTAATGTTAGAAATTGATTTCAACTGTCAATTAGAATAGCTTTGAATTTATTGTAGCTATCACTATCGTTAAGGAGTCATTTTATTTTTCTGGTTATAATGAATTTTGTTTCATGGAATTCTATTACATGGTTTACTACCATAAAACATCTAACAAAATACTGTATAATAACACTCAAATTTATTAGAAGTGATATTTTAGGCTCTGAAACATGACATAACGTTAATATTTTCAGAATATATTTTCTACTCATGTTTTCCAGATGATGGACTTGATGATAAGAAATGGTATTTGGATGTTGATCGGAGAACAGCAGAAGAAATGGTATCAACAGGTTAGTAATATGTCTTGAAAAGTTTAAATTGGTCTTTATAAATTTACATCTTGTTTCAAGAGTAAAATCATAAATTACATTGATGCACACAAAATGTTGTGCTGTACAAAATTGCAATAAAAATTGTCTTAAATGCCTTTCAATGTGAAGATAAGCTTTTGGTTTTCTCAATTGAAACCTAGGAATTGAAAAGAAAAATAAAATTATTTATTTTATCAAGTTATTCTCTTGTCAACTGAAACTTTTTTGAACTAAAGGTTAGGTGATGGATTTTCCTTCTATGACCTATATATATTAATTTATCTTAAAAGTTATAATGTTGATTGATATTTCTTTATGATAATCTATTTAATAATACTCAAAGGCGTTGATTTAGCAGTGAAAAAGGTAATAAAGTACTTCTTAAAAGTTGGGAAAATATTATAATAGTGAATAGTACAGGCATTTATAAAATAATAAAAAATAGCAGATGTTTTATTTCTACTACTATAAAATATGACATTTATTGATATGAGAACCGCTATGTTATACCACCACTATGTGTAAGCTCTTTGAATCTTTTGTATCTCTTTTTCGGGTCTTTTTTAAATTTTATTTTATTTTATTTCCATAAGTTCTATAAAATATTCTTATTTGACACTAATTCCTTTATTCAAGGTGGTGATGGTTGTTTTATTGTCAGGAAATCAGCAAAACATCCACTCACACTAACATTGTTCTATCGAAACAGACCTTACAACATTCCTATCAGGAAAAGAGAAGATAAAAAAATTGCACTGGGGTCAAAGAAACAAAATGAAAGGGTAATAATTTTTTTTCAATTATTGAAATCTTGAAGTACTATTTAGAATTTTCTTATTATTAGAAATAATTTTAAATTTTTATAGGTATTTGAAACTGTAACAGATCTGATTAATCACTATGGAAAAGAAGAACTAATTCTGTTTAGTGGTGGTGAAAAAACTGGAACCACTGCGCTTACTTCTAGTCCTTCTGATGCTCAAATAGAAAAAATGTGTAAGCAAACCTTACACCATGTAATGGTTCATGTTCCAAATTGATTTTGAAACAAAGGTTCCTTTGTATTATATTTCATGTTTATATTTCAAAGACTAATATTTATCTATTATGCATTATGTTTAATACTAAATTATTTAATGTTTATGTCAAACTGTGATTAGAGAAACCATTCTGATATAATTATGTATTTTATTTCATTGTAAATAATAAAAATTATTTTTTCTTCTTTCTTACTTTTAATGGTATTTTTACTCCTCTGGAAGGAAGTAGGAATTATGAGTTTTAGACTAATAGCTGATCCCAATTAATATTTTTAAGTTATTACTTATTATTATTATAACTAGAAGGAATTAGTCCGGGTGGCGGTCAGTGAATGGAACAATTAAGTAGTTTCAAACATTTATTTTCTACCAACGTTTCGACCCCCATTGTGTATCATCATCAGGCCTTATCGTAGGGTACTTAATATAAATAAACTTTGGCAGAAAATAAATGGTTGAAACTACTTAATTATTTTATTCACTGACCACCACCCAGACTAATTCCTTCTAGTAATTCTCAACAGTCAACTAATTATATCCACTATTATTATTATATTATTTAATTCTAACTTCTTTTGTCATTTAATTAAACTTAAAGGTTAGAATTTATAAAACTATTATTCTTCCAACGGTTCTTTACGGATGCGAAACGTGGCCGCTTACTTTGAAGGATGAACAACGGCTTAAGGTTTTCGAGAATAAGGTACTGCGTAAAATATTTGGTCCAAAGAGAGATGAGGCCACTGGGGAGTTTAGAAGGTTGCACAACGCGGAATTGCGGAGTTTGTACCCTGTGAATATAATTGAGTTGATAGCATCGCGGAGACTCAAATGGGCGCATAAAGTTGTTGGGCTTAGTGAGGAACGGATTCCGAGAAAGTTGGTATTCGCTGAACCGACTGGTAGGCGTCCAAAAGGTAGGCCGAAGCGTCGATGGGAGGATTGCATTAAGGCTGATCTCGAGGGATTGGGCTTGACCGGTGAACATTGGACGAGTCTGTGCAGGCGAAGTTTGGTGGTATCGGCATCGAACCTTCGGGTTCGGTGAGCCTATTATTATTATTTGTCATTTAAACTGTCCTAACTGGTTTGATGAAAATACTCATGTGCACCAGTCATTTGCATCCAATCTGACCTGGCTGAACGTTCCACTTAACTGCAATTACTAAAAAAAGTTTGTTACATGTTGGATAACCAAACCTACTAGGCTCAATTAAAGTTGGTAAGAACGTTCAGGAGATAAGAGGGAATAGAGACAAAATCTTCTAAGAAAAGAGTCAGCAGGAGCAATAGGCTGCATTGTTCAGGCTCCTCCCCACTATGAATGGCATCAAGAAGAAAAAGGAATTCCTAACTTAGAAGGATGTGGTAAAAATATCTAATCCTCCTTCTGAAAAAATCCTCTGTACAACAAACCCTTGCAAACCCAAAAACTCAATATTGGTCATGTTTGGGCTATAGTATGGTGTAATGTGCCTTAAGAGAAATTTAATATTTATAATTTGCAAATAAAAAGTAAATTTCATAATTTATCTGTTATTTTTCAATCTATAATTACATAATTTATGCTTAAACCTAATATTAGAGGTGGAGCACTTTTTTTTTTTTAATTAATTCAGATTCAATAAATTGTGATATAATCATCAATGAAATTTAATGAGTTATTTTATAATTCATAGAAAGAATAATTTCACATGGAAGACCTAGAGATAAAACATTCCCAGTATGTTGTAACTTTACAAATATACCACAATTGTTTATGTGTGTTTTTTTTTTTTTTCATTAAAGAGAAAACTTGATAATGTTATTTTACTAATTTAGTTAATGAAAATTCATTCAAAAATATCACATGAACTTTTTACATTTACTTAACTATATATAAAACATATTGCAAGGAATTATTGTGATTATGAAAATTTTGGAATTTGAGTTTTCAATAGAAATACAAATTTTCAGAGCTCCAGATTGCAAATGTGTGGGTGTGTTTGGTAAGTCTAGTTCAAAAACAAGAATTAGTAAGAAAATGAAATTACATACTTAAGATAGGTATATGTCTGGAATTTTACCGCAACTTTATCAAGAAAATCAGCTGGTTTACACTTGGACCATACACCTTTTACAATTTTCTTAACAAAAACTCCAATGATGTCTATTAAACTCGTTTCATTGACGTAAAATTAAATTGGCTTTAATATCATATAAATTTTATCCTCAGAAGTATCTTCAATATTTTTTAATTTTAATACTTCACCACTTCTTCTTCATGTGTCAATATAAAATATGGAAGACTTTGATAATCAATTAAAGAAGAGAGGAGAAATATTTTTCGAGCTTAATTTTTTTAATTAGAGAGAAATCCCAATTGGATGGGCTGCTCAACTTTGTTGAGTTGCTATGAATACAAAGCATACTGGATCAATCCTGAAGACAATCTTAAAGAAACAAAAAGGGAGATACTGCCAAATAAATGCATATAGACATATAACTTATATCGAAATGAGTCTTGTAAATTTACAAATCCAGCCTATCCTTAATATACATGGTGTTGCAAGATTCCTAGTGAGTCCAGGATAATGTACTGTTGGAATGCTAATGATTTTATAAAAGAATTTATATAACATACAAATCTGGAGATGGTAAAGGAAAATGACGAAAAGTGCATTTATTTAAATGACTATTGTTAATAGTAATTTCTGTTACAAAAATTTTATATTGTTTATTTATTTAATTATAATAAATGTGTTCATTCAAAGCCAATGTAATTTTTTTTTCTTCATGACTTTGATTAAACTTTCTATGTTGACGTAAAATTAAATAGGCTATGATATCGTTTAGTTTTTAACCTCATTGGAATGGTCTGAAAGAACATAAATGATGAATTTTTAAAACTTTTATGTAAATAGGGTACCTATATTTTTGTTAAGTACCTATAACTTTATTAATTGGAAATAATTAAACATTTATTTTTATGATTTTGGTTTATGTTTTGATATGAAAAGGGTAATAATAGAACAGTAGAAATATTTTCCTGATTGAATATGTTCCCTGCATATAAGAATAGTAATATAGATGTAAAATATATCAATTGAAAACAAAAAGATATTAGATAAATAATATATAATAGAGAAAGCTGTAATAGGCAATGGAGAGTGACAAGAAGTGCATAAACTTAAGTGATTGTTGTAATGATAATTTACATAAAAAAAACAAAAAAAAAAAAAAAAAAAACCTGTTCCTCTATAACCTATGAAGGCTCAGTACATATAGAGATTCCTACTGTTTCTAGGCCAACGTCCGTGAAATGAGGTGGTTAGGCCTTGATCACGCTCAGCCACCAGATTTTTTCCCAAATGTTTTTGGGTACTCACTTTATAGAGGCTGGGTCTGCCGCAAGAGGGTCTCCATACCCTAGGGTTGCCCCTCGACTGAATCAACAGAATAAATAATATTCTGCCTCAGCTGGGATTTGAACCCAGGACCCGGAGAACAGTAGACTAGTGTACTTGCTATATTCACTAGTTTTCCGATGTACACTAGTTATTCAATTTTAGTACATGTACTCGCTTTGGCGTTATATTTACTAAAATTGGAATAATTTACACAGCTATATTATAAAAATAAATTTTTCTTTCCAAATTTAATATAATTCTATTCTATTAAACTGTAACCTTATTTAAAACTTTTAAAATTGATTTGAAGCAGGGAGGTAAGTGAGACTTGTGCGTTGTTCGCGCCAGATTTATGTTAGAATTTCTAAAAATCAAAAGTCAATCAATTATTAAATAAATATTTTTAATTGGCCAGTTTTCATCAACTTCAAGCTGTCATTAACTCAAGGAAATTGTATGGATGATTAAATAATTAACAAAAATAATAAGCAATGTCAATTGGAATTGGAGAGAATTAAGAGATGGAAATGAAAAAAAAAAAACTATATTATAATTGTCACAACTATTTGATAAAAACATTTGACATATAATGGTATGTAATATCGAGTGTCTGGAAAATAAATATTACTTAAAAAAAGGATAGCTAATAAATTAATTACAGCACAAATAATCAACAATACATTCAGATACACACAGTCATATATTATATAATTAATAATAGAAATATTTAGACAATTAAAGCTATTGTAATTACAACTACAACTATAAAGATTGACAGTAACAAGTAATATTTTACATCAAGAATAAAAGTGAACGAATATCGAATAAGTTCATAGAATTAGAAAAGCTTATACAGTTCTACTTCTGATTTAGTGAAATATACTCTAGTATTAAAAAGGGAGAAGTACATTGAGATAGAAATAAAACTAAGTACATTTATCACATAAAATACAATCATATATTATTTAAAACATATAACAATAATAAAGTTCAATACTGAGTTCATATCACATCATAATATGTTTAATCTATTTGTTCTTAAATGTGGTCGTCAGTTTTAAAGGTATTAAATGCAATTATTTTTTAAATTGAGATTTTAATTTTGAAAAGTTTTCATAGAATTTATAACAATTTTGTGGGCTATTTCAAGCCAAAAACTCACAACTTGATCAAATCTAAAAGAAAATTTAATTTTTAGTTTGAAAAGCAGAGACAATCCAAGATTCCCTTAAAATCAGCATTTTGAATAATTTACCTTTTGTAACTGACCTCTACATTTTAAGAATCATTTTTAGACCATCATAATCTAATACAACAATTTTTTTTTTTTTCAACAGTAAGCTCATAAAGATCTGTTCAGAAATTCAAACTATTCTACAATAGGATTGTAATATTATGAGCCGAATCCATTCAAAGTTTGGAAATATATATATACACAGATTTAGTAAAATATATAATGAACAATTAAAAGATTTAATTTAACAGTGCACAACCGCTTAGAGTCCTCTTAAAGGTGGACTCTGGTCGAGGCTCACCTGTTAGTCCTAGAGGCACTAAAGAGGCAATAGATGAGGGGGTTGGCTGCAGAGTTGAGTGGGGCCAGGCTCTGGATCAGTGTGGCCACTGCGATGTTCGTCTGGGTTCTCGGGATGTAGCCGTACACTTGAAGGAGGTCGAACACAATATAAGGGCTCCAGCAGAGGACAAATACTATTGAGAACATAAAAAATTCATTTGAATTTGAACAATAAGATAAATAAATAGATTTTAGGACAATAATGAACAAGATTTATAACAGGGTGGTGATAAGATAACAATAGATTGTGGACATGTGTTCCGTAACTACTAACTGGTTTATGAATCATACTTATAAATGGTTCTGATTATTAAAACAGAACTACTTATCAATAAAAAAAATAAAAATAATAATAATAAATAAAAACTGTTCCTCTACAACACATTTCATAAAAAAAAAAAATTTAAAATAAAACCTGCGATCAACATTTTAGGGTATTTCTCCTATCTTCAATTCAAGTTCCTATAAACCTTTTCAACAAAAAACTATATAATTATTAAAACCAGCTAATTTTAATGCAAATAGTTAAAAATTTCTTGTTAATTTAAAAAGTAATTAAATGTAGGTATTCCAATCAGAAAATGGATTGGCATATAGGAAATCTTTTAGATAGCAGCTAATAATTTTTAGAATTGATTTATATCTTTATTTGGATATATGTAACATTGTTGATTGGGATAGCTAATTTTAAATTGACAAGGAATTTTTAATTATTTCAATGAAGATAGAGGAAATGCCCCAAAATGTTGATTCCTGGTTTTATAGGAGCAATTCCTTTATAATATCATTATTATTGTATCAACTAATTTGTAACCAAAAATTATCAAGTCACTATCTGTGGCAATACTGTGTTCCCCCACAACTGTTATGAGAGCCAGGTTTTGTATCTTGTGACTGTATGTAGAGCTGTGTTAAAATAAAGTATTTTGCTCATAAAAAATGCTGGGTGTAGGCTTATTTTATCACCTGTCAATAGGTTTTAATTTAAACAAAATGTTTTTTTGAAGAATTAAGAAGAAGCAAAATTTTTTTCTACCCCAGTAATAACGGTAATTCTTCCAGGATAATGTATAAAAAAAAAAAAAAAAAAAAAAAAAAATACACTATTTCTTTGTTTTTTCTTGACAACTATCTGGACTATATTCTTTCAAATCTACCCACAGAGGATCATAGCATATTACATGCATTATTTTGTCAATATAACATTTTTTTTGTTAATACAATTTTATTGAAATATATCTCATTTAGTTCCACATTGTTTTAAAATATTTAATAAACTTTGAACAATCATGGTCACGGAGAGCGACATTCCATTCTATGTAACTATCCAGTTTCATTTTATTTTATTACAAACATAAGACATTAGTTTTTAATTATTTTATTACAAATTATGACAATTAGATAGCGAGAGTAAGGAATTTTAAAACAAATTTCTGACTAGGATTAATAGCTTTTTATTTTTATTTGACAAAATTATAAAAAGTGGCAATTAATAAAAGAATCTCTAGTTTGTTGACTGGTAAAAGAACTTTTCTTTTTGTTTGATCTAACAATGCTGTATGTTTTGATATTGAATATTTTAAAATGATATTCGTTATTATGGAATAATAATTGTAATTATTTATTTTTATTAAATTGAAGTTAGTCATAGAGATGGAGAAAGAACTTTGAAATGTTGACTTGAATTAAATTTGTGGAAGAATTGACAACCAATTTATTAATCTTGACTACATGTTTATTATGAAAAAAATTAATATATTTACAAATTTATGACATACTACTAGCTGATAATCAGAGAATATGATCTAAAAAACAACACAAGAATATTATAAAAGAGTGAATATTGAGATATTAGGAATACTTACCTAAAACAATAATAAATGTCATCTTAACTGTTTTTACTTTAGCCTGAGGTATGATTCCTCTTGAGCTTGCTCTCCTCGTATCCTCACTAGTTGGTTCTATAATAAAAAATAAATATTGCTGTAGAATTATTTAAATAATTTCTCTAAAGGAAATCACAAGTGATAATTTATGATTTGTGAAAATATTTTTAAAATGTGATTAATCATAAGAAGATAATAATGTAATATGTAATTTTTATTTATCTATATGGCTAGCTCCTCTGTAGCTTAGTAGCCTTTACCTGTTTGAGTTAGAAAAAAATTAAACATGGGATAACCCGCTCACTAAATAATGCAAGACTCTTGACAAGGAATTAATTTCCAAACGGATTTTTGAAAAAAGTACAGTTCTAAAACAGATTTTGACCATTTTCCAATGACCATAGGCACTCCAAAATGAATTAATAAATATGTATTTTAATATTACTATTATTTTATTATATTATTATAGTATTTAATAAAATAATAATAATGTCAAAATACATATTTATTCTTTTTTTTTTTTCTCTCTTTGAAATGAATTTACTATTTACAAATTATTATATACATAAAATCCTTTGAAAAAAAAAATATATAAACTCAAGTTGCAAAGTCATTTTCAGCTATTTTTAAAACATTTTATTTAGAAATTAATTAAAGATAATTGACTATCTATTATATTATTCAATACAAGAATAATTACACTTTTATTAAAGAGTATGTGGGATTTATGACAATTTTATTAAAAATCAAGTTATGTTATCTGCATCAAGTAAAACGTGAACAGGCTAATAAAGATTCAAATACAGTATGTGGATCATTAATGTTAAAAAATTTCAATTGTTTTACATTTAGTCCAATTGATTTGTGTTGGGGTCTCCACAATCTGCTGGAATCTAAATGAAAACTACAATTATTATTATTTCAACTGTGGGTTCATTATATGCCTGATTTGTAAAATATTTGGATGGATAAAATGAAAATAATAAATGGGTTATTGATGGCAGCGAAGATTTTATAGAATAGTTGCAGTGACTCAATTATTATTTATGGACATTTCTATCCATAACAATATCAGTTAGCCTTTCTGCTTAAATGGATCAATCTCCCTTAATGAGAACTTCACTAAATATAAGCGAACATTACTGAAAAATATACAAATATCCCTAAAATCGTATTTGTATATTTTTAAGCTATACCCACTTTTAAAAATTTATCAGATAATTATTCTCATAAAATATAATTATGTAATGGAGCCAAAAATTACGTCATGGAACATAATTTTTTTTATTTGTGAGTCTGCCTCTATTTTACTGTGTCATGACAGGAGGTACCCATGTGACAATGCCTAACTGACAATGTCCTGTTCTGAGCCTGCATAAAACAGTAATTGATGTTTTTGAGCTAGTTATTCACTCCTCACAGAAGGGTTTTACTGCTTCCAATATGATTGTTTTGTTTTCCCCTCCTCCATCTAATTTATTAACAATCTTTTCTTTGATTGGAATACCTAATCATCCAAGGTAACTGCCAAAATTTTAATTTTTCTTTTATTTTAGATACATTGGCTCCTTGGCCAACTTTTGGCTTTGCCGGGATTCCATAATGTGCTGGTACCCATACCGAATCCATTTGTAGTTCTGTCTTTTATTTTCCAACACTTGTTTAATATTTCTTGAATCATGTAGTAGGACAGTATTTGGCTGTTGATGGCCGGTTGGACATTTCACGATTCCGTAACAACAATACAAGAATTTTTTTATAATTTGTTGTACATTTTAGAGCTCTCAGTAAGGCAGTAGCTTCCTTTGACTAGATAGAGCTTTAATATATCACATAGCTTGGTATTGAATTATATGAAATATGACCCCTGAAGTAAAATAAAAAAATCAAGTAAAAATCAATTTTAAATAAAAATACATACTATGTGAATACTGCTTGCCCTTTGCCCAGATTGTGAATACAATAAAAGCATAACAGATAGAAATGATAACTGCTGGAAGCACAAAGACCGCAGTTGCAACTAGCGTCATGTAAAGCTGCCATTGCCAAGCTTCTGAAAACTCAATCCAGCATTGGAGCTGTCCTTGTATTCTCTTCTCATGGTAGAGCAAGCCGATGGGGATGGACAACACGCCAGCCACACACCAAGCCAAGATAACCAGCAGTCGGGCTCTGCGCCCTGTAATCAAAATTTTATTTGGACTTAGTTCAGTAATTTTATAAATAAATACTCACTATTATGCCATCTGTAATTTATTTTATTATAAATTAAAAAATATATATAATTCATTAATTTAACTCAGAGATAGGGGTAGCTAAAGCACTGGCCTTCAAACTCATAAGCTGGATTTACATTCGGCTTTGGCAAACAACTTATTTTGAGTTGATACTTCTGTATTATTTTCAGCATTAAATTTAAAGAAAACTTGTAATTTAATTTTAAATATATTCATAAAAAAAAAAAAAAAAAATGAAAATTATTACACAATGGTTTATTTTTTCCAAATATTAGTGTGTAACTGTTTACACAGCTGTTGATAGGCAATTATGTAATATGAAAAGCAATAATTCAAAGGATAATGGCATATCGCTACTGCTGACTTCAAAACGCTTTATCTCTGTTAGTTCTGAACTAATTTCAATGATTTTTTTAATTATTTTGTAGAAAATTTAATTCTCTATGCATAGCACAAAGAACGAAATGTTCATTTGTTCATTTATTAATTTGGAGAAACTTTTTTTTATTATTATTTTTTTAAATTTATCTCGCTTTAGTGATTCTAAAACTATATACGTTTCTCCATCTTCAAAAATAACTGAGTAATGGGCGCAATTATGGGTAAAATTTCAAATTTTTTTTCTTTTCTTTTTTATAATTATCCGCGGTATTTTGGTTAAAAACACTAATATATGTTTTCTCTATTTTCGAAAATAACGTAGTTACAAACATTTATTCAGCCGAGATTTAAATTTTTTTCTATTGTTTATTGTTTACCCCTTATTGATTCTAAAACTCTACATACACTTTTCTCTATCGTCAAAAATAACTGAGTTATGTGTAAAATTTCAATTTTTTTTTTCTTTTTTTTTCTATTTTATATAATTATTCGCGTTTTTTTTTTTTTTTTTTTTTTTTTTTTTGGTTAAAAACACTAATAATTGTTTTCTCTATCTTCACAAATAACTGAGGTATTGAATTAAATCACTTTTAACCGATGGTCATTTCAAAAATAACAAACTGATATCAAAGTCTAGGTGTTAAGATCATCGTAGCATCGACTAGTATTTTTGTAGCAAATTTTAAAAATTTGATCCAGTAGTTTCGGCGGACGACTTACGGAGGACAAACGGATTTTTTATTTGTTATTCGGATTAGACTCATCTTGAAACTAAGCCCTAAAATCTTGAGGGATGGCATAATTTTTTTTTTTATTTGTTAGGTCGATTACAAACATTACTGAAAATAATTAACCAAAAGCATCTATACTAGACTTCGTTACAATTATCTTTTCTTTTCTTTCGATTTTTATTCAAATAATTCAAATAAAATTCCCTGATTCCAGAACTGTTTACATTTTTAAGAGAGGTGAAGGGAATCACATTTCTTATAAGATGTGGCTTGACCATATAAGATTATTTTATTTATTTTTTCTCTTTGTTCATCGTAGTGTCTTGATCTAGAAAATATTTTTTAATTTTCCAAAATTAATTTAGGTAACTTTTATAAAGATTATAAGGGAAGTAATTTTTTATTTTTTTTTTATTTGTCGATTACAAAGGTTCATTATTGAAAATAATAAACCAAAATAAAATAAGATATTCATAGTTAAAAAAAAAAAAAATAAGTACATAGACTAATATTTAAATTCCATTGTATCTTAGGCCCAATTTTATATATACATAACTAATATTGAAAAATGATGTAAAATTTTTAAAAGTGTAGTATACATTAGTATTGTATGAGGAATGAGGATTATAAGATATATAAAACAAACTTTGATATTATTTGCATTCAAAATTATTTCTGCAGCCATCATTTCTAATGCATAAATAATTTTTTATATTAGAGTATTTAAGAGAGTATTTCTCATATTTAAGAGAGTATTAAATATGAGGATATGGAACCTTATTTTATTGTGTCGAATATGTTTAAGCCACCTTTAACTACATTTTATGATCCATTGTATTTTCAATGATTTTTCTGTCATCAATTTTTGTTTAATCTTAGCCTTAAATGATAAATTGCATTGCCACCGCAAAGTCTCAGATTCAACTTTAACAAAAAATCGCATAAACACTTAAAATTTTGCAATAATAAAAAATGGCATGAGAACTGTTTATAATACCTAGAGTTTTAGTTTTTAAAAATAAAATATGATTTATCAAAATAAACAAATCTTGAATTTCGGTTAAAACCTAATATTTTTTTTTTAGAAAATCTATAATTTTTCTAAGAACAGTTCTTGTAAAAATTGGGATCGGAATATTCCTTAAAAGCCTTACCAACAGTTTTTTTTTACTTTTTATTTATTTGTCTAGTAGAAAGAATTTATGAGTAATGTTTAGAAAATAAACAATTTTTAATTTGATTGAATTTTATTTATTTCATTTTTACTTTCACTTACCTATATACGTGTATGAAACATACAGTAAGGGATAGTATAGTGATCTTGAAAATTTTCGAATTCCAATTATCCATACCAATGATCGGCAGAGAATTAAGTTTTCTACATAACTAAAGGATACTTGAAATCGGTCAAGAAATAGCGGAGATGTAACGTTTTGATTGGCTATTTTTCTTGAATAAAAATTTACAGCATAGCTGGTTCGTCTTTCTTAAGCTCTTTGATTAATTGATTGTTATAAATACATGTTAATTACCTACACAGCTATATAAATTGAAAGAACACTATGTAATTAATTATTGGAAATAATAAACCACTGTGTAATACTTAATAAAAAAAAAAATCTGGTGCGGGCAACACACGACTTTCACTTACCTCCATTTTTAAAATCAATGAAAGAATTTTCAATAACAGCCAGAGATAAAAATACGCGAAACTATTAAGGAATTAATTAAATTGAATTTCTACAGAAACATGTGTTTCATTAAAAAATCTATTATATTATTATCTAAATAGTTTTATGTTCATTTCATCACTCTCTATTAGCTTTTAAAAGCTTGTGTATGAGATAATATTTTTTCTAAAATCTTTAGCTTTCCAACAATATATCATACATGTATATTACTGTTCTTATGTTCAAAAACGAAAAATTGCATTAAAAAAATATTTTTTCTGTTTTCTCCTTTAGTTGGGTATCGAATTTATTCAATTTATATATTTACCTGTTTTTCATCAGCGTTAACAAGATAATATAGTTATTTTTATAGAATCTACAAAATTAAAGGTACTTTAGGGGAAGAAAATATTGAAATATCGGCATTTAAGCCCTGTCAGACCATGTTAATCCAAATAAAACCTACATGATATTAAAGTGCATTAAATTTTACATCGATATAATGAGTTTAATCAAAATCGTCGGAACCGTTTTCGAGAAAATCGAAAAAAGGTGCAAAATGCATAGTATAAAGTGCCTCTTCTGGTAAGCTCATTTTGATGAAAAAAGTGTTGTCTCTTCTCGGGCGTATAGTTATCTTAAATATGAAATTTCAGTTTCATAGGACTTACCGTTTCCGCCCGGGAGTTACCACACACACACACACACACACACACACACACACAACACACACACTCACACACACCTTTTTGCGGGACTTGGTTATTTTGACTCAGGGGACCCTAAAACGTGTATCTCCGTTGAAAACTGGAATTCGAAAATTTTCACGATCGATCATAGTTATATCAATTATTTTTGTAAATCATAAGATATCTTTGTTACAATTGGCTTAAAAAAAAAAGTTCTCTATCTATAGCGTAGGTCAAGGAACTGATTACGCGAATTCTATTTTTATTGCATTTCAAAGCCATTTATACAAATCATACTTGCTACAAAATCTTCCTTGATATATACCCAAGCTCAAGATTGTTAGCATCATTAAGGAATGATGGTAAGGACGATTTTCCCTAAAACAACATCCAGTAGGTCCGCTCAGTGAGTGCTCAACGGCAGGTGGAGGTTGCCTCTGAAGTGAATTGCATTAACATTGATTGCTGAGGATCCGCCTCATTGCCCAGCCATCGGGGTGACTTTCACTTGCCGTCGGCGACCTTGTCTCCGTCACCTCACTCTCTGTTGGCAAACAAAATAGTCGCCTGGTATCTTGCCAACCCTCGGCTAGCGGAATGCCTTAGCCCTCTTGATTGACCTGTCCTGATATTAAGTGAAACGTTGGATTTTATCATGGCCATCGGTTAAGTTTTTCGAACCCCATACGTCAAAATTCATTCATTGTCATAATTTTTCTTCAATTTTTTAATATGTCCTTTTCCTTTTTGATTTGCGGGTCAAAATAATAAATTTGCCCGAAACAGACATAACACGCTCTAAAAAAAAAAGTTTTAGTAAAAAACAAAACAACTTAAACATAAAAGAAAGGGGGATAGTCCTGGGTTAAAAATATGTATATATATATAACGCGATTTTGGTTTTCACTAACTCTTCATAAGCCACAAGACGGATTTTGATACGACTTTCACCATTATTTAGGGCATTGTTTCCTGAAGGATAAGTAAAATACATAGCAATTTAGCTTTTCTTTTAAACGGGAAAAATAAATTTTCTGTAAGCAAGTCGTCAAAAAATTATTCATGAAATATAAGTATTAACAATAATATAATAATATACCGGAAAGCGCAGGCATTTAGAAAAGTTAGTATACAATAAAATAATTCTTACATTTTGATATAAAGTTGTAAGCTCACAATTTTTACATAAATAGATATGAAATGCTTATAAACCTAACAGGATAGGAACGTTTGTCATTTCTATAGTTTTTTAATACATACAACCAATCAAGTCTATTTATACGAGAAAATTAAATTTTTCGTCATCTCTGCTTCACTTTAAAATAACGAACAAATAAATTTAACCAATTTTACTTTTTGATACGTTTAACTAAACTCCTTAAGTGATTAATTCTAAATCGGTCAGAAAGAACTTTATTAAAGATAAATAACGCCCTATTCAGGTTGCACCCGTGCGGAGTGCACAGCGGCGGGTCTGCTAGTGTAATAATAATATAATAGATGCCGCATAATTTTATTATGGTAAGGACACTTAATTAGCTATAACCGTAAGCTGAGTTAGGGTTAATACCAATTAAACGGTGCCTAATCTACTTTTCAGTTTATGACCTTCAACTTATCTCAGAATTAGTAAAGTTAGAGAGTAAAATGAGCCCATAACTAATTTAGTTCTTGGTTAAAAGTTTTTAATATCGAAATAGTTATGAACAGAGGTAAGGTAGCTAAGGAAAAATACAATGATAAATTAATTCTTAATCAAATCTGTTTTTTTTTTTTTTTTTTTTTTTATTACAGTAGGGTAGAGGGGGCTAGTTGAGCATAGGGACAGGTTGGGCAATTGAGATATCTCGCAAACTATTCACTATACGCAGAGGCATCTTATGGCGGAAAGAAAGAGTCGTGGGAGGAATAATCACCACGCGATCGCTGGTGACAACTAGATGAGCGAGTGAAGCGCTTGTGTGTTTTGTTTATTTTGTGACCAAAAAGTAAAAACGTCGTTCATCACAAGCTTTCGTCTCTATTAGTCAATTTTTATCTGTTTTTGATCAGGTAAGTGTTAATCTTTCAGAGAATTATTGTATTTGATATGTGGAGTTGCTCTCAGTATAATACTTATGATTTTTTTATAATCTCGCTATTGTTTTAAAATTCCGGGTTGGGGTTAGTTGAGCTATAGTTGCTCAACTTACCTCACGACTCAAACAACTTAAGTAATGAATGTTTTATTTCTTGTTAAGATGCGGACTTATAAGAGGAAGACTACAAGATGTTCTTACACTGCAACAGTGACAATGATCATTAAGTTCCAAAGATCTAATTAGTATATTTTTTAAAGACATAAGCTCTATGAGTAATAATACAAACATTTAAGTCTGATTTCAAATAGCAAGACTGAATTTAATGTTGAAGTTAATCTTAAGATACGTTAATGTTTTATTTATTCTAGTTTTGATGAATTATTCAAAGAAAACTACTTTTAAATATTGTCGTTCTGTCACTAAAAGACGGTGAATAAAGAGCTGATTGTAAAACACATATTTTACTTTATTTCTAGTCAAAATTTAACCCTTGGTTTGGTTTGAAATTTTTATTGCTCAACTTGCCCCATACCCTTGCTCAACTTATCTCACCTATGGGGTACATTGAGCTAATTTGACATAGCCGGAGCTCTTAAATTCGACTTCTTACAAAAAAAATATTATGAATACTTTACTAAGGGATATATTACGAATCCATCAAGCCGGTTAAAAACTCATTGAGACTGATCTTGGAGTAGCTACATCCGTTGAAGTGAAAAAATTGCTCGACTAACCACGCCCTACCTTAATTCCTGGTTATCACGAAGTCAGTTAACCGTCGAAAACAATTAATCGTTTAGCGACAATCTCAAACAATTTCAGGCTAGGCTAGTATTCAATTATCAGCTAAGTTTCGAACTTTAGTCATTGTTTTTTTCAATTCAACTGATGAATTTCGCGCAAAGGTCAACTATGCGGGTTTTGGCAATCCTAATGGAAGGGTAGAGTAAATTACCCAGATAGTTTCTTCGCACATTCAAAGTTAATTTAACTTTTTTTTTTCAACACATTTTTTTCACAACCCAGTGATACCATAATAAGTATAATGCAGGTTAATATTAGGATGAGGTGCTTCTCCATTGCGGGCGAGGCAGAGGCTCTGAGGAAACGCCTCAAGGTGTAACAGTTATAGCGACACAACCGCAGGCTAGAACCGCAACTTTGTCAAAGAGGACCTCAACCTAGAGGGACCTGCACACAACTTAAACTTTAACAGGGAAATCGTTATGTACTGTTTAGTAACATTTGTGAAACCAAATATTTTATGTCCTAGGATAATAGTCTTCAAACCTCATTATTGGTTAGATTTTATATTATTACTTTCACTTACCTATACATGGAACATATAGTAAGGGAAAGTATTGCTATCGTGAAAATTTCCCAATTCCAGTTTCCCACGAAAATACACGTTTTAGAGTCCCTAGAGTCCAAATGACCAAGTCCCGCAAAAAGGTCTGTGTGTGTGTGTGGTAAGTCCAGCGCGAAAACGAATAGTCCTATGAAACTGAAATTTCATATTTAAGACAAGATGATACAAAACCTTTTTCATCAAAATGAGCTTACCAGAAGAGCCTCTATACCATGCATATTACACCTTTTTTCGGAAAGTATCGCGATCGCGAAAATTCTAGTTTTAGGGTCTCCTGTGTCCAAATGACCAAGTCCCGCAAAAAGGTCTGTGTGTGTGGTAAGTCCAGAGCGAAAACGATAAGTCCTATGAAACTGAAATCTCATATTTAAGACAACTATACGCCCTAGAAGTTACAGCAACTTTTTCACCAAAATCAGCTAACCAGACGAGCCACTTTATACCATTTATTTTTCACCTATTTACGATTTTCTCATGGCTGTAACGATTTCGATTAAACTCGCTATGTCGATGTAAAATTGAATGGGCTTTAATATCACGTAGGTTTCATTCTGATTGAAATAGTCTTACAGGGCTTAAATTACGATATCTTAAATTTTTTTCCTCTAAAGTACCTTTAATTTTGTAGTTTGTATGAAATTGGCCATATCATATGGATTAGCAAATCTAAAAAACAGTTAAATTTATAAGTTAAACGAATTCGATAAGCAACTAAAGGAGATAACAATAAAAAAAAAATGTAATGCATATTTTTTTTTTCAACTTAAGAGCAGTAATATACCGTTGGAATGCTAAAGATTTTAGAAAAAATATTATAAAATACATAATATTGTAAATGTTAACGGGGAGTGATGAAAATCCGATAAAACAAAAGTATTGTCGTATATAATAATTTAATAAGACATTAAAAACACATAATTCTTTTAAAATAGAATGTAAATAATTCTTAAAAAGTTATTTTCACTTCTAAATTTGTTTGGAAATTCTTAAATTGGTATAAATAAAGGAGGTATTTAAAAGTCGTATGTTGCGCCCACCAGATTTCTTTAAAAATATTATTCTACAGAAAACATGATTCAGAACTACAGTGATATTAGACACCTACGTTTTCGCTGAACTCAGATAGGCATTAAAAATCCAGTGCCCGCAACACATGATTTATACTTAACTTCGTGATTAAATCAATGTCGAGACATTTAAATAAAGTTAGAGATGAAAAAATGTGAAGAATTACCCTGAGTTTCTATAGAACCATGTGTTTCATTAAATTATCTATTATATTATTATCCACAAAAATCACTTATTATTATCTACCTTTATCAATTTCCATTAGCTTAAAAAACTTTGTGCATAAGATATTTTTTCTAAAACCTTTAGTTTTCCAACGGTACATTATACGTTTATATTTTGTTTGTTTATTTATTTTACGTACCTTTATGGTGCTGTGGCTAATCGAACAATGCTACAGAGGGAGTCATAAATTTTGCCTATCCAGGTTTAATTAGGATACGGATCTTTAACGAGTAACACCTGACATCGCACAGGCTCGGGACCACCTTTTAACGTACCCTCCGAAGGACATGCCAACTAAGAATTTTTTACTCCCATTGAAAAATTCTAGGGCTACCTGCGGGTTTGAACCTGGGACCTTGGGCATAGGAGGCTGTTATGCTAGCTACCCAGCTACAGGTAATCTCTATACATCTTTTACTCTTCTTATGTTTGAAAATAAAATGACACACAAAACTATTTTTGCTATTTTCTCCTTTAGTTGGTTGCAAAATTCGTTCAACTTGTATATTTACCCGGGTTTTATCAATGGTAATAAGATGATATGGTTAATTTTTTCGAATCTACTAAATCCAAGGTACTTTAGAGGAAGAAACTTTAAAATATCGACTTCTAAGTCCTGTCATATTATTTCAATCAGAATGAAATATACATCATATTAAAGCCCAGTAAATTTTACATTGATATAACTAGTTTAATCTAAATCGATAAAGCCGCTTTTGATTAAAATGGTAAAAATGTGCAAAATATATGGTATAAAGTGTCTCTTATGGATCGTCGATTTTGGTGAAAAAATCGCTATTACATCTCAGACATATACGCTCCTAAAATATGAAATTTTAGTTCTGTGCAAATTATTGTTTTATTGAGCTAGACTTTTCACAAACACAGACCATTTTGCGTGACAGACATGTAGAGGGACTCAGAGAACCGTGAAACGTATATTTCCAGTATTTTGGTATTTATTTATTTATTAATTAGGAGAAACGGATTTTGTTTTGTTCGTTATTCAGATTCTACGCATCTTAAAACGTAAGCTTTAATTAAGCTATCAAATTTTGAACGGGGGGTAATTTTTTGGTTGATTGCATTATCATTATTTAAAATAATAAACCCAAAGCATTTATACAGGACTGCGTTACTATTTCCTTTTCTTTTCACTCAAATAATTCAAATAAAATTTCCTGATTCCAGAACATCTTTATCATCAATAATAACCGAGTTATCATGGAATCACATCTCTTATAAGTTGTAGCTTGAATATATAACATTTTTTTTTTCGCTCTTTGTTCAACGCGTTGTCTTGATCTCGAAAATCTTTTCCATTTTTCTCTATCTTCAATAATAACCTATTTTTGGTGGAATTACATCTATTATAATTTGTTATTGTTACTTAAATATACATATGGATTTTTTTTGTCGCCCTTTTACTGATTCTAAAACTCTATACATATTTTATATAGTATAATATATAACTGATTAATGAGTTAATGAGTGAAATTTCAATTATTTTTCTTCTTTTTTTTTTCTCTTTTATATAATTATTAGCAGTTTTTTGGTTAAAATACAATAATGAATTATTTCTCTATCGCCAAAAATAACTGATTTATGAGCGTATTTATGCTTAAAATTTCAATTTTTTCTTTTCCTTTTTCTCTTTTGTATAATTATTTGCGGTTTTTTTTGTTAAAAACAATGATAAACTTTTTCTCTATCTTCAAAAATAACTGAGTTATTGAATTAAATCACATTTAATCGGTCGCCATTCCAAAAATAACCAGCTGATATCAACGCCTAGGTGTAAGGATCATCGTTGCATGGGACTAATATCATTATGGCGAATTAAAAAAAAGTTTAGTTTTTAAGTTTATAGTTTTTTTCAGAGAAATGCCCCGGACGGCAGACAAACGGATTTTTTTATTCGGATTCTATTCATCTTGAAACTTAAGCTCTCAAATTTTGAGTGTTTTTTTTTTTTTTTTTTGGTTGATTACATAGGTTCATTATTAAAAATAAATAACCGAAATTGAAGCTCTAACATCTTAAGCTTAACATTGAGACAATATTATTATCAAAGCTGATATATAGAAACATCTCAACTTTGTCAATAACATTGTGTCCATATTAAGATTATTTTACGATCTTCCTTTCTCCTAACACATATTTGTCTTCAACTGATTGAAAATGGATATCCAGGACTAGAAAATTTATTTATTTTTTAACAAATGAAGTACTAGACCATTGGTTTAAAATTGGCTTTACACGAAGGGATCAACCTGGTTTATTTTGTCGAAGCATTGTATGAAGAATTTATAAGTCATTAATATATTATCATTAATATTTTAATTTTTCACTTACAGAGATTGCAGGTGCATTCCAAAAGAGGGTATAATATAGCTCAATATAAATAATAATAATACAAAAACTCCTTATGATCCAATTTTACTGTCGCCAATATCATAGATACAGTTTGAAAAAATTGCTAGAAATGTGATCAATGAAATGAAATCTCATTAAAGTAAAATTCACCTTACATAAGTTGGCATAATAAAAATTAGCTGACATCTGTCTGAAGAGTAAGGAAGTATTGAAAGAGGAGGGATTTAAAAGATGATAGGGAAGGAGCATGACGGATGTTTGAAGGGAGAGTATTCCATAAGGCAGTGGAACTTGCTAGAAAGGAGCAGTCATATTTTTTGGTTCTATGGAAAGGAGTGTGGAGATCGGACAGACGGGATCTTGTTTCCTGGTGATGGGTTGAGGATTTAAATACCAGAAGGCTGTAGACATAAAATGGATGGTGGGGGTTTATGATTTGATAAAGGAATGATCCAAGGAAATATTGTCTTCGAAAGGTTGGGGTTAACCACTTTAACTCGTCATTGAGGTGGGATACATGGGACCGTCTCGAGGTACCGAACACAAATCTTAAGAAGCAATAACTATTAATTATTAAATAATTATTACTTTAGAATAATATTCGAAGCACTTTCAGGCTAAATAGGAGTTAAAGTTGATTTCGTTATAACTGTAATACTAAGCAATATTTGAGTAGAGAGATTAATTAGTTTGAAATCGAGAGAAACAAAGAAGTAAAATGTCGCATTAAGAGTTAATCCCGTTACTAATTCTTAAAAAGTGTGCTGGGTAAGATAAATGAAAGTTTCATTATTAGCCCAGTAAAATAAGGATATTTGTGGGAATTAATTCGGACAAAGCTGGATATTGTTCTAATATCTCTTAATGGTCCTAAATAAAAGTAATCTGAGTTTGCACCATCACAGGTGGTGAGCTTAACTTTTTGGAACCGAATCAGACAATCAGACAAAGAAATAATCTCTCCCTCGTATGCCAACATCTTCCGTCTCCTTAAATTATAACTTTATCACTTTTTTGTACAAAAGACTTGTGTAATTTATATTTTATTTAATGAATATTTATCTTTTCGTTTATAACACCTCTGGTTTTTGTTTTTGTTATGTATTTATTTTATTTTATTTTTTATTATATACCTCATGGATCTTTTACCTACCTCAGATTCTAGTGTTTATAATTTTCTGTTAAGAATGTTGAGTCTTATTGTACATACGAGTATATTGTTTTGTTTTTCCATTGTATAATTTTGTAAAACTTTTTAAAAACAAAGATAAGCTGTAGTATTTACATTTAGAGGGAAAAAACCTTCAGGGTTTTTACATGAACCCCTCCCCATACTACCTATGTTTATGGTTTTCCTCAGTTTATGCTTGGACATGGCTCAGTAATGGTACGTTTATATATATATATATATATATATATATATATATATATATATATATATATATAATTTTATTTCTATATTAAAGTCTAAAGTTTTGTTTTTATGCTTATCATCATCAGATTGTGTATCATATTATCATTATTTGTATCTATAATATTTAATAAGTTGGTATATTTTCTGTTTTATTTAAAGCCCTTTCCTTTTACCCATTGTTTTCAAACAAATATTGGGAAAATAGAGATAAGTATTTTTATGTAAAATTATTTCCAGTTTCTTCAGATCAATTTTTCAGGAATATAAACTAAGAAACTTGATAGAGTCACATTTTAGAATGAATCTAAATTCTATATATCTTTCTGTTTAACTTAATTTTTCTGAATAGCTAAGTAGTAATGTTCCTTATGAGCTCATGAAATCAATAAAAAATCATCCTATGTAGAAAGGAGCTATTATCTATAAAGATGCAATTATTTATTTGCAAATACTATCGTATAACTAAAACAAAAACCGAATCATGGAAGCTCATGAATGTTTGAGCAACAGTTTTCCATCCAACCGACCTGCGGAAGGCTTGGAGAACACCGAAAAGAAATTAAATTGTGAGTACGTGGTCCCATAAATGTAGGTGGCTACTCCTAGATGTCAACTACAGCCCCTGAGTGCTCTGGCTATACAACCGGGAAATATAACGAATTTAGCTCTCGTCCTAACCTTCATGCTATATAAATTAATGATATACCACTATCCACGTGTTAAAATATTTTAGAAAAATATCACACAAATCTCACTTACTTTTCATTGCACTTTTATTTAAAATAAGTTCTATAAATTTACAGTTATTGACAAAGGGTAATAGAAAATCTATTTAGTTTTACAGTTGTAATAATAATTAATAACGATAAGCTCACTTTTATCGTTTTTTTTGCCACTTCTCTATGATTGTTATATATTAAGTTTTCTAAGATATGATTTATATATTCTTTCATAGATTATATTCATAAATTTCTTACTAATATTAATTTTAAGAGATATAAACCAAATTGAAGGTACTTTGATTAATACTAAAACGATTGAAAATCGGCATTTAAGCCTTTCGGATTCTTTCAATAACGATAAACCTGCCTTATATTAACTACCATTTAATTATAAATTTTTGGAGAGCTGCCAATGGGTAGTATCCCCATATATGAATCATAATATTGTTTAATATTTTATCATATTTTATAGATGTATTTCATAATACATTTGTAAATATCAATAAATATATTTTAAATAATAATACTTGCTATTAGGAGTTTAGAGCTGTTTAGAGTCCTACCATAAATATATGCTACAATGTTATATAGAATAGAAAATAGAATAGAAAAAGATATTTATTCTGGGACAAATTCTCTTAAGAACAATTCATATGTACAATTAAGATATATATAATGTGTCTGGCTACAAGACCAAAGGAATATAATTATTTCTTATTCACAATGATACATAAAGAAAAGAAAGGATATAATAAAACAAAAGATTAAAATAAATAAATAATAACTTCTGGTACATTAAACAAAACTAAACATTGAACTTGATTCATTATTGATCCTTATAAAAATATGAACAATAAATAACAGATTTTATATGTATATACATACATTTCAACAGAAAAATTAACTTTTTCAAAAACGTTATTAGAAAAAATCATTTAAAGGCTTGACAACAGGTTCAAAAATATCGTTCTGATAGTCCAGAGCATTTTCCACTAAAATAGAGCTTTGTGGTGCCCCCAAAGCAAACTCCTCACTAAACTATGACTGAGAAAGTGTGATATATTTCCACTCTTCTAATGACTTCCTGGGCTTCTTTAGAGCTTTGTGCGTACATACGATCATTTTGGTGATTACATTTTTCTTATATTGTAAAAACTTTCCCATCGCTAAACAAAATCTTTCGATAAAGACCATTGCTGTAACGGCCTAGGAGCACTTAACATCTATCCCCTCTAATTTGTTTTAGGGAAGTGGAATATATTCCGATATATGTAAATTAGTAGGTAGCTAGTTTCGAGTAGTGAAAATTACAACAAATATGTTCACTTATGGAAAGTAAATAGCGAGTAAAAGTTGATCCTACGTATTAAGCTATAGCTCCCATTTTCAGATACCCAAGAACTGAGGTTATATTAACTTAGTCACACCAATTTAAAATACAAATTGCATGCTTCGTAGAAAGTATTAAAGAAATAATGTATCAATTAAATCATAATTATATTATTATGGTTTGAACTTGTTATATAAGCTAAGGGGTTCCTTAGTACCTCATGATACGATATTGAATTTTGGTGTTCGTGCTCGTTATTGTAAAAAAAAATATTTTATTTATTCAAAAGTTACAAAATATCGATAATAACACTTTAAAAGACAATAATGACAATCTTGATAATAACAATATGGCTATACTAGATCTGACATAGATTACGTACCGTAATTACTGCGAGGACTTGAAGAGAGTGTTCCCTGGGAGAAGGGACAGGGTATATAAAGGTTAATAGGACTGCTGAATAAGATTCAAGGAATATGGTGTGATCTGCAGGTGCACTATGGCCTCATGGTGGCGTGACTCCTCCGTCCTTATGAGAGTGAAGCCCACTGAACTCTAAATTTAAGGATTTGGGACGGTTTGTCTATTCTGTAAATATTGAAACCAAGCTCTGGCTCTGCCATCAAAACATTCAGGTGGTTGAGGATGGGTACTTGGATTATCATTTGAAGGATTAGAACACAGTAATTCCAGTTTACAATACTGACGATAAAGATTATAGCATAAAAGATATAAACATATATTACATAAAATATATAAGAAATAAATTGGGATACAGTTATATCATAAGGTTCTAATTCTTCTATTTCTATATTACTTAAGTCTATTTGTTGTAATTCCTCAAAAGTAAAATTTGTTGATACAATAGTTTTATTATTAACAGAATGATAGGAAATAAAAGGAATATTTACATTGTCAACATAAGAAAGTGGTACATTTATATTTACAAATTTCTCTTTTTCATTAAGATTAAGGAGGCTAGTAGATGGTAGATGATACATTTGTGTGTTTGTTACACTAGTTGTTACATTGCTAATATTAAAGGTTAAATATTGGTGTAATGTGGGTATAAGTTTGATTATAGGGTTTGTTCTTATTTCTACAGCTTTACAATCATTTAATTCTATATTCTTACATAATTCTAAAATACATTTGTCCTTAATCTCTATCATGTCTTTACAGTAATGATGATTATTGAATTTAATACAATTTCCATTGTAAAACGAATTTTTAAATCTAATGATTAGTTGTTCTTTAATCTTTAGAGTAATGACTTTATTATTCCTTGTAACTGGATATGACATAGCATAATAAGTTGTTTTTGGCAATGATTTCAAAGGGATTTTAATAAAATAATAAATTAATCCTGTATCTGATAGGGAACAAAATGTGGAGCTAAGTAACCAGTTTAATTCTACATTTTCTGTGATTGGTTCTCCGAACGGTATGTTTAATTGTTCTAGTTCTCTAGTCGTTAATATGCTTGGATGGGTAATTCCTAATTTACATTGTTCTAAGGAAAATTCTATATCATTTAATTGATTTTCTACTAAATCTAATACGGCTAATAAATCATGATACATTAACTTAGTAAGAGCTAAATCTGTAAAATTATTTATTTTTTCTATACTATCCTTATATTTATTTAAAACAATTATTTCTTTATTAAGTTTAGATGTTAATTCTTTATTTAATCCTAATCTAACATTTTCATTATGCTCTATGTGATACATATTTCTCTCGATTTTATTTAAAATATTATCATACTTTTCTTTGTCATCGGCGTCCATATTGCCGGTGAGCCAACTAATAGCATTGCCTAGTCCGTTAATTAAACCTCTTTTTGATCGGTTATTCCGATTTATATTTACAATATGATTAATTTTTTCTAATATCTTGTTATATTTTTGTTCAATAATATTATGCAAAGTTTTATATTCATTACTAATTGTTAATACGTCAATGCTAATCTTAAGGGTTTGAATTTCTCTTGTTAAATTTGTAAGATTCTTATAATGTAAAAATGTGTACCAATCTTCAATTATAAAAGATGGATTAATTTGTACGATGGATGCTCCTGGTCCGTCAGATAAATCTTGTATTAGCAGGGTCTGTATCTGAACCGTAAGCGCTGCGATCAGAAGATACTTGAAACAATTCGTCGTCGAACTCAAAGTCATCTTGGCTGACTCCTGTAACATTAGACGTTTCTATTTCTTTTATGACATTCTCAATATCTTCATCAGTTATTTCTGGGTTTTTTTGACTTGGACTAGGTTTATTATTATTATTATTTGATTTCTTTTTCTTAGTGACCTTTTTCGGTCGTTTGACTTGATCAGGGTGGAGTTTTTTCTTTCTACCTTTATTTCTATTTTGAAATCTTTTATCAACATACTTTCCTTTTTCGTATTTAGGATCTATTTTCTTTTTCTGTTGTCTCTTTATATACACATCTTCCGGGATTTCTATGTCTTCTCTATTTTCATTTAACTTGCCTATTTTTCTCTCTTTATTTTGTTCTATACCTTTCTTAGTTATTTCGAAAAGCTGCTTCATTTTCCGATGGTACTCATGAACAAGATATTCTTTTATTTCCGGGGATTCATTATAAGTTTCATTAGTGATACCGAAAGTTATTTCGTTAGGGGTCATTTTAAGATCTTGATTAAGGGAATTATTATATGCTGTCGTTGCTTGCTCTAACTTATCTTCCTCTTTATCATCTTTGTTTTCTATGTTTATAAGTCTTAAAATTTCTAATAACGAAGAGCTTGCTCGATTAAGCAATCCAAGAGAGTTAGGGTGATTGGGGGTAGTATAATGTAATTCAATATTTAAGTAGTTTAGAAAATCTTTAAACAAGTTATTGTCGAATTCTCTTCCGTTGTCACATGATATTTTTTGGGGTTTTGGAAAATATGCTAAATATTTTTTCAATACTTTCATGCTTTCTATGGCATTATAACTCGTTGCGTAATAAGAAAATATTCTTTTGGAAAAAGTATCTACTATTAAATAAATGTAATAATTACTCATGTGTAAGGTATCAATCATTAAATCTGTAAAGGGTTTCTCAGGTGTGGGAGTAATTTTAAATTTTTGTTTTATAGGTCTTCTATCGTATTTGCCTTTTCCACATGTGTCACATTTGTTTATAATTTCTGTGATATGATCTTTCATATTGGGCCAATAAAATTTGGTTTTCAAAACTAAATATGTTTCATTTATATCTCTGTGGCATGTCTTGGCGATATGATAATCAAGGATAAGTAATTTCTGGTCTTCCGTGTTCTTTACATCTGGCAATAGTTTATAATATCTTTTAATTCTATTTGTGGGAAATTTTTCTCTAATGAGTGATGCAACTTTATTAAATAATGCATTATACCAATTATTTTCACTTTCTATAGAATCTGATATGGGTGAGCAGTATATGCCGTAAGTTATATTTGGTCTTAAGATTTCTAAAAGTTTTTCTTCTATTTCAAAATCTTTTTCATGATAAGGCCAAGTAAATTCAATTGTTGTTCTTTGCTTATTATTGAATATTGTTTCGCGTTGAATTTTCGCGTGTCCCTTTTTTATTATTATTTGATTTTTCTCAACATTTACTGGTCTAGATTTATCATCAACTATTAAGATTCTGTTATCGGAGGATTCTGTGGAGTGCTGCGTTGCTAAAGAAGATATATCATCTTGAATTATTTCTTGGTGTTCACCATTATTATTTTCTTCTATGTTTTCATCATTATTAATTCCTTCTAAGTTTTCATTGTTAGCTTCTTCTTGGGTTTCTTCTATTCCCATTTCTTGTAATAAATCTACGATTTCTTGTGAATAGTTATTAGGAGAATTTTCTGTATGAAAAATATCAAATTCTGGTTCTTTTAATTTCCTTTCTTCAATAGGGTAACGGGATAAATGATCGGCGACTTTATTAGCCTTTCCTTCAATGTATTTTATGTCATATTCGAAATCTTCTAACAATAATTTCCATCTAATTAATCTGGCGTTCTGTGTTTTACACGTTCTTAAATATTCTAAAGGTTTGTGATCTGAATATATGAAAAATTTTCTACCGTATAAGTAGGGTCGAAAATGATTGCAAGCCCAAATAATGGCTAAACATTCCTTTTCCGTTGTTGAGTAATTTTGTTCTGCTTTATTAAGTGTTCTGGATGCAAAACATACAGGGAGTTCTTTTCCATCTTTCTTCTGTGCTAATACTGCACCAATGGCGAAATTACTTGCGTCAGTTGTTAAGAAAAAGTCCTGATTGAAATCTGGAATTTGCAAAATGGGGCTACTACATACAAGTTGTTTCAATTTCTCAAAAGCGTTTTCATATAACTCTGGTTTGATTTCTTTTTGATCTTTTCGAAGACATCTCGTTAATGGGGAAGCTATCTTTGCGTAATTTGGTATCATTTTCCTATAGAAACCAGTTAATCCTAAAAAGCTTTTAATTTCTTTTTCATTTTTAGGGAGTTTAAAATCTTTTACTGCTTTTATCTTTTCTGGATTAGGTTCTATGCCGCGTTCGCTGATAATATGTCCGAGGAATAACAATTCTTTCTTGCAAAATTCTGTCTTATCGAGCTGAATCTTTAAGTTATGTTTTTCTAACTTTTTAAGAGTTTCTTCTAAATGTTTCCAATGATCTTTGTAATTTTCAGAAAAAATTATAATATCGTCCATATAGACTAAAACGTTAATAGAATCTGAAAAAATGATATTCATGGCTCTTTGAAACGTTGCTGGGGCATTACTGAGTCCAAATGGCATGCGAAGGAATTCAAAGTGGCCTTGATCTGTAGAAAATGCTGTTTTTGGGATAGAACTTTCTTCGACTTTTATTTGATGGAAGCCTGAGCAAAGGTCCATTGCTGTAAATATCGTCGCTTTTCCTAATTTGCCTAAAAGGTCTTCAATATTAGGAATGGGGAATTTATCCGGGGTTGTTTCTCGATTTAATTTCCTGTAATCAATCACCATTCGTATTTTTCTTTTTCCTGATGCGTCTGGCTTTTTCGGGACAATCCAAACGGGAGAATTGTAAGGGGAATTGCTGGGTCTTATTATTTTGGATTCTAACATCTTTTTAATTTCTTCCTTAATATTTTCTTTGAATTGGTGGGGATATCTGTAATTTTTCGAATATATCGGGTCTTCGGTTTTTGTTTTAATCTTATGCTCCAATAAATCAGTGGCTGAAAGGGGATCATTTTCAGTCTTAAATACTGATGGATATTTCGATAATAATTTAATTAAATTTGATTTTTCTTGAGGAGGTATATGGTCGGTTCTGATTAGTTGGGGGATTTGTTTTATTATTTCATGGTTTCCTTTTTTATTAGAATCTGTTAATTCTACTTCTTCTTTTTGCAAATAGTATAAAGGTAAATATATGGTTTCGTTAACTTTACTGTCGATTATTATATTTTGATCATAGATGCCAGGTTTAATTTTAATCTTATCATCTTCATAGTCAATAAAATATAGATTTTTATTTTGTTCTACTTTTATCTGATTTTCGCCTTCTTTCAAAACTAATTTTAAAACTTCGTCTTCCATAATAAAATCAAACTCTGTATAGCGAGTTTTTATTTTGTTGGTTTCGAAATCGATATTAAATTTCATTTCCCTCATTGTCTCATTTCCTAGTAGTATTTCGTAATTGGGACTGAAATTAAATAGATAAAATTTTATTTTTTCGGGGTTTTTAAGAAAATTATTTCTGCAATAAACTGAAATAGATTCCGTGCCAAGTTCTTCTCCGGTTGCTGTTTTTATTGTAAAATTTTCTTTTTCTCTTTCAACATCTGGTGGTACAATGTCTGGTCTTATATAATTCTTCCAAGATCCGGTATCAATAAGCCATTTACGATTCGCGTGGTCTTTAACATAAGGCAGTTGGCTTTTATTCTCTTCTTTTATGTGTTTTGATTGTCTGGCGGGCCTTTCTCTAAAAAAGAATTATTTGGATCTAATTTTTCTAATTTCTCTCTTAATTCTCTGATTTCTTGGTCTTTCGGGTCTTCTTGCTGAATTTGGAAATTAGGCTGTTTCGGTTTATTCCCGAATGCGCTAACTGTTCTCATGGATACAGTTGGATTTTCATCTTTCTTATTATTATTATAATTTTGATTCCGGTATCGACCTGAACCGTTGAAATACCTTTGTTGTTCTTGACGGGGCCATTGTTGGTAATAATTATTATTATTATTATTCTGCCGGTAGTCTTGTGGAGGTTCTTGTTGTCGATATTGATGCTCTTGTCTTTGATTATGTGGGTTATACGGGTTATTGGGATTTTGCCAATTATTAAATCGTTTGTGATGTTTTTTATCGAACTTTTTCTTATGGTCGAAGCCTCTTTTGTAATCATGTTCTCCGGGTCTTCTCATATTTCCCGAATTTATGAGGTCATCGAAGAGTAGATGGTTCTCATTCTGAATTAAATTTCTCAAATCATCTAATGTTCTTAACTTTTCTGCTTTAGTCATAAGATATGTTCTTATGTGAAGGGGCATGTTAGTGTAAAAAAAATAAAGAATACTTTTCTCTAATGCGCTAATAATTGTTTCTCTATTTGGTGTGTTTTCTATCCGATGTTTAGAAATTATTAAAGTGCGGATCTTATCAATTCTTTGAAGGAAATCAAGAGGGTGTTCCTTATGATGTATTTTGTTATTAAATAATTCATGCGATAATTGTTCAATTGAGCGGCTGTCTCTGAAGGTTCTTTCGAGATAATTTAGTAATTCTTCAACACGACTAAATTCGCACGTTGTATTTATATAATCAGCTTCATCCGTAAGTTTTGCTAAAAGTTTACTTAATAATCTTTGTTCGTTTAGTTCCTTAAACGAGTTGTCCGGTTTACACACGATTTGGTAAACTTGTCTACAAACTGTCACGAATTTTAACAGATTGTGTGGATTTCCATTAAAATTAGGGATATGATCGTAGTCTGCCGATTTAATTTGAAAGCTTGCCATATTTGTAGTTAATATTAAATTATTTACTCGCAGGATTAAAGAATTTAAATAATCATCAGACATAAAATTACAATAGTAAAGGAAATTAACTTACAAAAATTGAGTACGCTGTCAAAATAATCTTCGACGGGGTGTGAAGATCTGTCCTTGAGCTGGATACCTGACGACAGTGAAGTCCGGCCAAGGTTGAGTGCAGATAAGAGACTTTGCCTGCGTTGCGAGATGCTCGGGGTGAGTGAACTCGTCCAGAATCTGAAGATCTCGAAGTTGGTAGTCCTCGGTAGGTAAGCCAAAATCTTGAGTCTTCACAGGTGAGGAATCCTAGGCGGTAGTCCTAATTCTGGATTTGCGGAAAAAGTTCGGATCTGCGGAAACTCGGTTCTTAAAACTGCGATAAAAATATGCAGTCCCTATTTGGGCGCCAATTTTGGTGTTCGTGCTCGTTATTGTAAAAAAAAATATTTTATTTATTCAAAAGTTACAAAATATCGATAATAACACTTTAAAAGACAATAATGACAATCTTGATAATAACAATATGGCTATACTAGATCTGACATAGATTACGTACCGTAATTACTGCGAGGACTTGAAGAGAGTGTTCCCTGGGAGAAGGGACAGGGTATATAAAGGTTAATAGGACTGCTGAATAAGATTCAAGGAATATGGTGTGATCTGCAGGTGCACTATGGCCTCATGGTGGCGTGACTTTGTACAATGTAGGTTCCATTCTCGACAAATGGTGCAATTCCACCCTATAAATCAATTCCAGACGTAAAAATCTGGTGCGGGCAACACACGACTTTCACTTACCTCCATTTTAAAAGTCAATGAAAGAATTTTCAAAAACAGTTAGAGATAGAAATACGTGAAACTATTAAAGAATTAATTAAATTGAATTTATATAGAAACATGTGTTTCGTTAAAAAATCTATTATATTATTATCTAAAATAATCAGTTAGTTTTATGTTCATTTCATCACTCTCTATTAATGTTTAAAAGCTTGTGTATGAGATAATATTTTTTCTAAAATCTTTAGCTTTCCAACGGTATATCATACATGTATATTACTGCTCTTATGTTCAAAAACAAAAAATTGCATTAAAAAAATATTGTTTCTGTTTTCTCCTTTAGTTGGGTATCGAATTTATTCAATTTATATATTTACCTGTTTTTTATCAGCGTTAACAAGATAATATAGTTAATTTTATTTAATCTACAAAATTAAAGGTACTTTAGGAGAAGAAAATTTAAAATATCGGTATTTAAGCCCTGTCAGACCATTTTCATCAGAATAAAACCTACATGATACTAAAGTCCATTAAATTTTACATAGATATAGCGAGTTTAATCAAAATCGTCGGAACCGTTTTCGAGAAAATCGAAAAAAGGTGCAAAATGCATTGTATAAAGTGCCTCTTCTGGTAAGCTCATTTTGATGAAAAAAGTTTTCACGTCTCGGGCGTATAGTTGTCTTAAATATGAAATTTCAATTTCATAGGACTTACCGTTTCCGCCCGGGAGTTACCACACACAGACCTTTTTGCGGGACTTGGTTATTTGGACTAAGGGGACCCTAAAACGTGTATTTCTGTTGAAAACTGGAATTCGAAAATTTTCACGATCACAATACTTCCCCTTACTATATATAGTAAGTGAAAGTAAAAATATGCGTTGGTCAGCCATTGAGTAATATTATATTTCCAGTCATTATCAATTGAGATGTATAATACTTGTCACTTTTTTTTAATTTAGCCCTATTATATAATACCCGACTAATAATGACTGATTATTTGTTCCAATAATTATTACAACTTTTTTTCATAGATTATTTTTGTTTAAAATCTCTTTTTTATTATTTTTATTCCAGTTGGACATGCTTAAACAATAGAACAACCATTAAAGGAATCTCATATACCAACCGTTTTCATTTTTATTTAAAATAATAAACTGGCTTTATAAATGCAAATGTATTAATGCTTTATAAAGGCAAACATTATTAAATTATAAAATGGGAAATAATAAAATCAAACTAATTACAAGCTATTTAAATTATTTTAAGTTTTAATAAACAATTTAGGTGTTAAAAAAACATCCAATATAATTATCAAAAAGGAATATTTGAAATATAAAAAAAAATAAAGGGTAATTAAAAACAAAATAATTAAAGCCAGAAATTCTCTGCAAAGAAAAATAACTCATTCTCATTCTGTTTAATGTTTTCGCAACTAGGGTCCCTTCTAATTTATTATTTCCTTTAATTTTCTTGATGATTAATTAAGCTATAATGAGTGTTGAGAGAGAGGAGTTAAAAAATAAATAAATTACTAATTAGAAATGATGGAATATTCTGAGAATAAATTTATGATAAACGACATGTTATAAAAGAAAAACAAAGTGTAATATTAATTTTAAATTTGACTTACAGCTTCCAGAAAAATTCATGGGGTACTTGATGGCATAGTACCTGTCGATGCTAAGGGCCACCAGGACGTACGTTGAAGAATAAGTGACAACCGCCTGGAAAAAAAAAAAAAATTAACAATGATATTTGATAATAAATCCATTTAGAATAGTACTTATGAAAATATATAAAGTACTAAAAATAAAGTATTTTTAAACTAACTAATTTTAATGAAGAATAACCAATTTCATCCGAATAGATTATCCATAATTTTAAATCACAATAATTGTGCTACAAATTTGTATAAAATACTTTAATGTAGTTAAAAGATATGACGCAGGAAATGAATGGATAAATTGTAAATTCCAGATGATGCCACTTTATTTTTTACAAAAAAATATTCAATTTACTACTCGAAAAAGTGAGTGAGTAGCGTGCTATTTGAAAGCTAAAAAAGAGAAATAATCTCAAAGCTATAAGAACATATGAGAGCTTATGTCAAGACAGAAAAGAAAGGAGGAATCTTCAGTGTTTAGGGAGGTGTACGCCTAGAAGACATGCTATTCCCACTGTTGTTTATTCTTGAATTGAAGATGGTATTTTGGAAGCTGGAGTGGAAAAACGTTTGATTAAAAATAGATAGATACAGGCAAAGCAATTTAAATTTTACCGAATATACAGTGCTCTTTCCTAATGAATTCAACAGTTATCAGAAATGTTCCAGCAACTCTAGAGGTTGCTCACTTTAACCAATTTTAGAAATTGGTCTTCTTCTTCCAGTGGCGCAACAGGCCGTGTAGGCTCCTCCCGGGAGATTACACTGACGTTTCTCGATGCATTTTGTAGTGTAGGGTCATCACTCTCTATGACTAATTTTGTGAATGGCCACCATTTGACTGACGGGTCTCACATACCCGAGGCTGTGAGTGAATCTCCATTTAATTACATACATATAAAAGTCCCGCCGGGGCTGGGATTCGAACTCACAACCTTTAGCATGAGAGAATAGCGTGCTAGCCACTCAGCCACGGAATCCCTAAGAATTTGGTCAAAAACCCGTTAATAGTAAAACTAAATTAATTTAAAACACGGAAAAGAAGAGATAAACATCAACGCTTATATTGTAGAATATGCAGACGATCATGATACCATAAGTATCGCTCTTAAATCTGATATCTGCACCCTTCTTATGGTTATTATTATTATAATTTACCAAAGCCCACGAGAGAAAGATCTAGGTGTTGCAGAGCAGCGTAGAAGCATAGAAAAAATATATTGAAAGTGAGGATAAAATATAGTGTAATATATGTAAAGCTAAGATCCGAAACAGGTCTCAAAGGTCATACTTCTGCTGAAAATAAAAATAATAGATGATCAAAAGTGGTCACAGAGTGGATACCATACCCAATGGGCGGAAAGCGTCTAAGGACAGAAATAATTGGAAAGGGAAAAGTGATCAGAACTCACTGATTCCCTGTAGGGCTAGTCACCCTTGGATGGGCTGGCTATTACTCCCTTTAAAGGGAAGGCCTGTGCCGCAAAGAATAAACAAGTAGATGTATTTTTGTAACTATAATGTAATTGTGTTCTAAAAAAAAAATTGTAAATTGGTATCGATTAAAATATTGCACAAGTAAAGGCTATATTATAGTATTTTTAACAATCCTTTTGTATCTCTGCTTGTTTGTGGTAATTTTGGAGGAGAGAGAGGATTTTTTGTGAATTTTCCATTCATCCAACATGTAAAGTCGTCAATGGTGAGGTATAATGACATGAATAATCAGCAATACATTCAGTCATTGTTTTAGAAAATTATTTTTTAATTTTATATTGTTTACCAGCTAACCTGACAGTCTTAGCGAAATCGATAAAAAAACAAAAAAAAAAAACTAACTATCGACCAAAGTAACTTTTCTCATTGTTTCTTTCAAAAGATACTTCTCCTGACTGACATAAACACAACAAAAAAATAATTAGAGAAATCGGTCAAGCCGTGATGCGATGACCAAGGAAAAAGGCGATTATTATATATATATAAATCGATAGAGCGATTATTATTAATTTTAAAATATTAAAGAAAAACTATCTACCAAAGAACTTTTCTTATTTTTTTCTTTCATAAGATCCTTCTGCCTAATATAAACATTTAAAAAAAAAATTAGAGATGCGATTATATATATATATATATATATATATATATATATAATAGATTACACAGCTACTAAATGTTTCTATGAACTATAAATTAAAATGTTAAAAGTATTTAATATATAACTGTTTAGGCAGGAATGAATAATTTTATTTTATTTAAATTTTAAATTTAATACCGGATGGTGCTGCCCCCTAATACTCTAGCAAGCCCACTAATCCTTGAAAGAAGTGGGCCCACTTGGTTCTAAAACTTCTTCCTAGCACTTTGTCCTAGACCGCGAGTTCCCGATCGTCGTGGGAGCTGCTGGTGCTGACTGAGGCGGTCCTAAGGATCCTTCTTACTTCTCTCTGTAAACTCATCTTTCCTACTTCCTGTCTCCCTTTGGAACCAGGACAGAAAGGAGGAACGAGAGGTGAGTTTTTTTTTTTGTTTTTTCGTTTAGCGAACACGCTGCTAAAATTTTTAATTTTTGTTCGTATCAAAAAAATATTAAGATACAGTCCATTGGCTCACACAATAACTAATTGTCTTTAATATATGAATTTGGTCCTTGTGGGTGCCAAAGAGGTGAGAAAAGGGAGAGTATGGAGCGAGGAAGAAAGAAGGGTGCAGTCTGAAAGGTTGAAGAAGAGGTGGGAAGAGGGGAATGTAAGGGCAAAGTTGGAAGAAAATGATATTTGCGTCTATAAGGCCGTTTCGCTTAAAAAAAAAAAAAAACCTTTAACTTCTTCCGTAACCGTAAAACAGTACCCAAATAGTTAACAGAAACTGAAAAAGACATGATCCAATTTAAAATTACTGAAGTTTCATTACTCGGCCAAACATCAAAATCAATTATTAAAAACGAAATGATAATGTTTTTGAACAAATATATGGTAGCATGTTTATTACAATAATCTATGCAAAAAGCTAAACCCTTAGTCAAGAAGAGAGAAGAAATATATTATAAAGAATGAAAAAATACTGGACAACTACGAAAGTACAATACAGAAACGATTGGTACAACGCCCTCTAAGAGGATGAAACGAAAAAGCTATAAATAATTGTTTTTACGGCAACTAAAAGTAAAGTGAACTCTTTATTTCATTTAAGAATTGATACGGACGAAAGATATTGGAATATACCATACATACAAAGTGATAGATTTTGTTCGATTTCCAGAATATTTTGAGTTTATGGTAAAATATTTGAGACGTTAACTTTAATTCATATTATCTGAAATTAATATTTTGACATGTTCTTAGTCTAATCTCTAAAAAGATTTTGTCGAAATCCGTCAACCGATTTTAAATAAATACATATAACTTTTAATTTCATTCTAAACATACTAAAAGATTCCCTTCCAAGCCTTAAAATAGTTATTGATATGATAAAAAATAAATCATCGTAGATTCAATGCAAAAAATTTCAAATGAAATCGATTCAGTCATAAATTAATGATGAATTTCTGATATTTCAGAATAATATAGTCATCGTCTCAATGGTGAATAGACATATCAATAACCCAGCTCTAAATTAAAAAATAAATAAAGTAAACCGTTCATTAATTAAATTTTTTAAAGTCTTTTGAGAGGGATTCAAAAGAAAAAAAGAATTTATCATGGAATGTAGATGAGGATGGGATGCGGAAACGATTCTCAGCCTGTAAATATTAGACTTGGTGAAGTCGGAGGGAGTGTGAAGTGGTGGAGGGAAGGAGTTGGAATCACTAAAAGGTTTTGCAATGCCAAACATCAACATCAAAATCAGGCCTTCGATAGCGCTTGGTGGCGGAAATGTTTAGGCATTCATAAATATTCAGGGTGGTACCATTACCTTCCCTTCCCAAAATGATATGTATGTTATTGCTGTATTTAATGAAGTTCCACTCTCAACTACTTAATATTAATTGAATAATAATTTAATATGAATTAATCACTGAACTCAATATATTAAGATATATTTAGTGGAACAATTATCATCTCTTTGTCAGCAATGGTTAAGAGAATCTAATACTTGAAAGACGACATCACTTTCTCATTATACTAGAAACAAAAGTTCAAACGAAGAAGTTTCAACCGGTAATACTTTTCCAAGAAACAATTTTACTCGAGCTAGAAGGATTTTCCAGGAAAAGCTCAATTCCAAATTACCTAATTGCTTTTCAATTAAGTAAGGTGTCTTGATGAGTTTCCCGAATTATCTACAATATTAAAAGTAGATCGCGCGGTTTCTTAATCAATAACGATGTCTGGGTATTTGTTCCTTCCTATAAATGTCAGGTGAAAATTAAAATTGTTATTATTCATTGCAAAGTAAATTTTACACGATGATAACTTTGTTGGCTTGTTTTGCTCATTACGTTGAGAAAAAATGTAGTACGGGTACATACACTATGAATAATTTTTAATAATATTTAGATATCGTATAAAAACAGAACTTGCTTCTGGCTGTGTTGCGAAAATAACGAAAATTTAAATTGGAATTACCGTCAAAAATTAGCCATCGAACATATACTTGGAACCTATATTATTTTGTTATTTGTAATTGGGTGAAACTGAATGCGAACGTCTGGCTATTCTATAGTGTCGTGAAATGTGCAAAGGCGCGTCCGAAGTGCGTTATATCCTACCTGCTACACAAACCTATACTATCTTGTCTCAGTTGATATCGATGAAGTGGAAATGGACGCAAGATAGCTGTATGTTCAAAGGTGGGGGTGGGCATAATCGGATGATCGTCATAATCGTATGATCGGACTTCGATGATTTATATAATCGAATGATCGAATGCTTAATATGTATTTTTGAAAGATAAGGCACAATTCCCCTCCCTACGGTTGCTGAGGTGGCTATAATTTATGTGATGAGCAATAAAGAAAAAAAAATGTCATTTGGCTACTTTTACCCTTGTAATCCCTGAATTATCGTTAATTTAATTCAGTTCATTGATGGCCATTCATTGTAGTTCAATGATCATTAGTTTCTCCGAACCGATTAATTCGAATAATTGAAATAATCGAATGATCTGATAATCGTCATTCGATTATGCCCGCCCCTATTCAAAGGGTATAGCCGGGTTAGGATGGCAAATCTATCCCCACGGCTTTTTCGACTCAAACTGGAGGAATAAATTTAATGTCGAATAAAAACAATTTACCTAAATTTGTACCATTTTAATTCAAACGGTTTTCAAGATTTTTTAAAAATCTCTTTTTTCGATTTTTTTTTTTTTTTTAAATAGTAAACTTTCAAATTAATTAATAATGATTTTTCTCTGATTCTTAGACGTCAATGGCATGAAAAAAAAATGACATGATCATGATTCTTAAACGAAAGGCCAATTTTTAGCGGGCAAAATAAATCAAAATGTGTATTTTTTAAAACTTTTTTGGAAAGTTTCAATCACCATTTTTTTTTTTCAGAAAATGTCTTACAATACTCTATACACTGTATTTTTTTTTTCAAATTTTTTGAAATGGTGAAATAATATGAAAAAAAAATAATAAAAACTTTTTTTTTTTCTGAAATCTTGCATTTAACTTATGTTTCTAATTATTATTTAAAAATGTGTAAACAATCATTACTTATTAAACATTTTCAAGCATTTTACTACGAAGTGATTGGATAAAAGCTACGCTTTTCAAAACACGTGCCAGGCTATCGCTCTATAACGCCGTACATATAGACACTATCAATAATTCTTTCTAAGGTCTCGCTTCTTCAGGTATTCTCCATGGCTTACTTCAGGAATTTAATTGTTTCGTGGATCCGTATAGCCCAATAACACATACCTAAACAGGTCAAAGGAAGGTAATATAAATTAGTTTTTTTTGTAGTAGGTGGGAAGTTTTTAACGTTTGTCAAGTAAATGTAATAGTGAACGGCATCCGCGAGCTGAATTAAATATGTGAAGCATTAATTTCCTTTTTTCATTCATAAAATAAAGAACAATAAAATGGACAATTTTCGAAGTCCATACTATTTTTTATTACTAAGGTAGCTACTCCGAAAATTCGCTATTCAATATTCTTACCGTCACCAAATAATTAACTTAAATAAAAATTCTATATTTAGGTTATTCTCTCCCACACATCCATATAAAAAAGACCCTTTGAACGTCCAATGGCTGAATAACATCAGAGATAAAGTAGACTTCCAGGTTTTCTTTTTTTAATTTTTTTTTTTTTTCAAGGGTATTATATTTCAAAGCTGAATTAAATAGCTCCACTGAATTAAAAACCCCTGTTTAGAACGAGACAACGAAATTTTCATCGCTTATTCTTTATTCTTTAATAAAACACCTACAACTCGGGGAAGCTGCTATTATTTTAAAGTTGTAAAGTTATTATCAGGGTTATGGCTATGAGGGCGTTTGAGTAGGTTTATCCTCTCTCCTCAATTTGGATTTTCGTGTTAAAATTAGAATACATTTTTTACACTACAAAAATCGGTGTAAAACATATTTCTCAAATAGTTTCTTAAAATTGAAACTGACATAAATATATTCCGATGTAAGATTAGTTGACCGTCGATAGAATGTAAGTAGTTTCTTGGGGTTACAGTCATTAAAACATTTTAATAAGTAGCCTTAATTTATTGTACTAACGTTTCGGCCCAAATTTCGGGCCTTGTTCTGGCTATTAAGTGAGGGATATCACAATAATTACGAACGAGTGCAACGTAAGAAATGTTGAAACAATAAATTAAGGTTTCTTAATTAAAGAGTTACAATGACTGCAACTTCTACTAACTTCTCCTCACATAAATATATTTTGCTTTGTCTTTTTCCATAATAAAATTTTCTAACCAATAAAAAAAAAAAACTTTGGCCTCTTCTCTGATGAGGTACGGTGTCATTACCCTAAAACGTCACCGAAACAGATTTGTTCAATGATACTAACAGGGTATAAGCTCCGCAATTCCGAGTTGAGTAACCTTAACGTCAGGATAATAATTGTTTTATAAATTCTAACTTTCATGTTTTTTGACATAAGCCGCGAACTAAGTACAATTATTTCGAAAAAGGGTGATAACATGCATTTTCTGTCTTAAATAATGTTTTCAATAATGAACCTTTGTCATCATTTATCGCGCTTTACTGATTTTAATTTTTTTTTTAAAATGAAAATCGAAAGAAAAGAAAAGGATATAGTAACGCAGTCTAGTATAAATGCTTTTGGTTTATTTTTTCAATAATGAATCTTTGTAATAAAAAAAAAAAAAAATTAAGTTATGGAATTGGATTAGATAGTGTGAAAATTATTTTGAAGATATATGGTCAAAATAGTCAAAATGCTTTAAATGTTTGCTTTCTCCCATTCTTCTCCTGGCCTTAAATAAATCATTGTAGCAAGGTCCCTGTTTATTATAATATAATTTTTATCACCTGAAAAATAATGAATATACATAATGATGAACTTGACGAAGAAGATAGAGTGGCCAGGCAACGGTTTTGACTGGCTTTACTAAAGTGATTAATTACCTTCTTCAACATTAATTAATTATGTCTGTTGACATGATGGCGTGTTGATCGCTGCAGAGGAACGTTTGATGAATCTGCCGTATGTTGTTAAGCAAAACCGAATATAGTTTGAACGATGTCAAAAACCTCATGATCTCAATAACGAAAGAACTTCGAATGTCTTTAAAAATAAATCGTGTAAATTTACTCTTGTTTAAAAAAGCTAATTACCAACGCGAAACGTAATAACTTTATTGTTATTAAAAACTGATTTGTAGTTTTAACGTAAAATGGGGTGAATAGGAACACTATCTTGAGCAATATAACAAATTTTTTTTTCATCTGAATTGATTGAACAATACATCAAATCTTAGATCCACATTCCCTCTATTACATATTTACTGGGTGTGTGTTTTTGAAAAAAAAAAATTACTGCTCCCATTCACCCCACAGTAGGGGTGAATAGGAACGACATTGAAAATGTTATTGTGTTCAAATTTACAACCTGTGTGGGGAGAATGAGAACAGTTTAAAATACTTATTAAATTACTTTTTCTGAATGAAATAATTCAAAAATAGAAATTAGGTCACTTTATTCACTTATATTTTAGAAATCAGACCTCTTATATTCTAAGAAAGTTCTAAAGTACCAAGCTTCTGTAGGAAGAAAAAGAAATGCCAGTAAATGATGTATGCAGTTAGATCATTGATAAATGAAACAGACCTCAAGAATCTGGTAGATTTAGAAGAGACGTTCTCTCTTTCAACTTCAATGTAAGTTCACTAGGGCCAAAATAAGCTTCCTCTTGAGTTGGGACAAACCAATAACTTTGCTTAATTCTTTTGTAAAACAAACCGATGTATCCTCCATCCTTACAACAAACATTAAGTCGAAAATGCTCAGGTTTTTTTCCGAATTCTTCGATAAGTAAAAAGTCGCCAATTGAAATGATATAATTTGTAGATAATGATTCAAATCCAGGTTCATCTTCAGATGTGCATGACAACACCAAATCAGCATCACTGTCTTTGCAAATAATATTCATTGGATGTGTCTTCTGACAGAAAACAGATGTCATTCGCCATTCACTCCAGAAAATGTGGATGCCATAACCTAAAAAATCAGTTGCTAAGAAACTGTTGTAAATAATATATTGAGCAAGGAATTTTAAGCAAGAAGACAACTTGAAGAACAGTAAACAGATACTGAATAAGCTATAGTGGTAAATGTTTCATACTTACAGGTAAAGTTTATGGGAGAGAAAAATTTCGTAAAAACTAGTTCTATTTTCACAGGTTTGACTGATAAGTCCAAAGTACTACCAACAAATCAATACCATATAATCGAATTATTTACAGAGTAGCCAACCAATAACAACGTTAATTCCTGAGCGGTAAAGTAAGTGGCTTTCACGCAGCTTTGAAATAATATTGAAGTTTTGTTCCCATTCACCTCACTGTTCCTATTCACCCCATTTTACTGTATTCGTTTGATGCTCTAAACATCCGGCTATGAATTCATTTATTAATGTACAAGTAGATCACGGAATGGAACGATACCAAAAGAAAATTTTAGAGATTGATTTTTATCAATTACACAAATTTTTAAACACCTTACATTTGTTGGATTTTGCTTCTCTTTGAAATTAAAAGTAGGCTTCCTACTGAGTCATAAATCAAGCCAAATCTAAATCTCCCTATCAGATCATAATATAATTTTTTTTTTCAGTTGCATAAAGTAAGCCACAGTAACATGTTTTTCAAAAACCTTATTCATGAATATTTTAACAATATTAAAATAATTGGTAGCTTTAATTATAAGTTATAACTCAGGTAGGTCGCGTAATAATGGTTCATGATAAACGAAACTAATTTAATTTCATATCACTATCACTGAGAGAATAACTTTATTAATATATTCAATTAGAACAATCTCTTCTCATAAATATATTTATTGTTACATAAATTATACATAACGTTTCCAGCTCTTATTGCCTCATCTTCAGAATAACGCATAAAACATTTCTTATTTATACCTTAAATCTGATTTTAAAAATATTTCTATTTTTCATTTGATCACATATCTTATAATAAATAAATATTTTTATGAGAAGAGATTATTATAATTGAATATAATAAAATTAATTCAACTTCCACTTACCTTAATATGAAGTATAGTAAGAGAAAGTATTGCGATCGTGAAAATTTTCCAATTTCTGTTTTCTATGGAAATACACGTTTTAGGGTCCCCTTGGTCCAAATAACCAAGTCCCACGAGGGGACGTCCCGAGCCTGTGCGATGTCAGGTACTCGTTAAAGACCCCCACAATAGCATCGTCCGATTTGCCACAGCAGCATAAAGGGACGTTAAATAAATAAACAAACCAAGTCCCGCACGGTTTGTGTGGTCCAGCACGAAAACGAAAAGGTTTACGAAACTCAAATATCATATTTGAGACAAAAATACGCCCGAGATGTTACAAATTTTTCACTATAAGAGGCTGACCCAAAGTGCTACTTTATATCATGAATTTTTCACCTTTTTACGATTTACACAATAACAGCTCTAATGATTTTGATTAAATTCACTATATCAATATAAAATTTAATGGGCTTTAATATGATATCATTTTCATTCTGATTGAAATAGTATGACAGGGCTTGAGTGGCAAATGTTTGTATTTTCTTCCTTTAATGTACCTTTAATTTTGTAAATTCAAAAGGATTAACTATATCAGCTTATTAGCATTAAAAAAGAACGGCTAATTATAAAAAAAAACGAATCCGATGACCAACTAAAAGAGAAAAGAGCAAAAATATTTTTTAAGTTTTTTTTTTTTTTGTAATAATAACATTAATACAGACGTAAGAACAGAGAAAGAATTTAGAAAAAAATATTATCTTATAAACAAAGTTGTAAAAGGTAATGTAATGTATAAACTTATTCCTGATTAATATGTGTAACGTTATATTGTTTAATCTAAATCATATGTTTCCAACGAAACTTATACATTTTTTATTTTAATGTACTTAAAACTTTTTTCAACTTTAAGTTTATTCAACCCGGAAGAAGTGCCGCTGGGCATCTTCTCTCCATCATGCCTTCCACGTCAACTATCATACCTTCATCATCACATTCGCCGACTGTTTATTGACAGGTGTGAATGAAAAAATTTGAGGATGAAAAAAAGTTTATTTAATAGTTCTAAAATTGACTTTAACAGCCGAGGTAAGTGAAAGTCGAGTGTTACCCGCATCAGATTTTGGAACATAAGAACAGTAATTTAGACCTATGATATACCGTTGGAAAGAGAATGCTTTTAAAAAAAACATTATCCTATACACAAAATAGTAAAAGTTAATGGAGAGTAATGAAAAGCGGATAAAAGTTACTGTTTGTTGCAGGTAGTAATATAATATATTATTTAATGAAACAGTTCTATCGAAACTCAATTTATTTAATTCCTTAACATTTTATCTTCTCTAACAGTATATAGAAATTCTTAAATCGATTTTATCATCGGAGATATGCGTTATCCAGATTTTTCATCTTTATTACGAGATTAAGACTATTTTTTCGCGAGCTAACTATAAATTTAAATTAGCCTTTTCTTAAGAGTCTCATGATGGCTATCAGCTATTTATCGAAGAAGTTTGATTCCTAAATTTCCTAGCCATCTTTATATTCTGATCCCCTTTTTCTCTTGGTGACCTTTCAATAGGTCAAACGCCTGATTGTTAAAATAACTTAAATTACTAATTCATTGACCCAGATTTTCAGTTTTCTAGCCACTTCAAATCAATAATATCATTTTATAAATATGAATTGAATTTTATTTATTTTGTTCATAATCAGCTGATGCGCTCGATGATAACAGTCATACGTTACATCGCCTCTCAGATTTTTGCTTTTTTCAGTAGGAATTCGCTTGAATTCAGTCTGGAGAACATCACTAGACCTCAGGAATACTACGGCAGTGAATATTGGAGAAATTTCGGTAAGCAAAGTTATAATTTACTTTGTACAATCACGAAAAAATTAAAGGAGGGTAACTGATCAGCTGGTTGCCGCTAGCTCGGCAAGCTCGGGCTTGCTTTTCTTTAACTTATCTTTCTTTTATCTTTAATTCTTATCTCATTATTTATTTATTATTATTATTTTCTTAATCAATGAGATATTTTCATCAAGTCATGTCCTCAAAGTCTGCAAGTAAAAGATCTAGATCTGCAGGTTCTAACTCGTCTCCCACCAAACAGAGACCCCGCCGTGAACAAAATAAAAAATGACTCCACCAGCGACCGCGTCAGCTACCTCATTAGGATCTGAACCACAGCCCGGCACAACATCACAAGGAATAACTGATGAATCCCCGTTTTTTACACCGAATCCATTTGAAATCCTCCAAAATGAAAAAGAAACCATGGAATCTTCTCCTATACCCAGGGAACCACTACCTCCACCAATATTTGTTAAAAATATTAAAAATTTTAAACTGATGTGTGCGCATTTAAACAAAGTAACGGATCCTAATAGTTATTATTGTATAAGTAGAACCAATGATACTAAAATATCTCCGACTACTGCTGAAACCTACAGAAAGATTGTAAAATATCTGACTGAGACCAAAGCTGACTTTCATACTTACCAGCTGCGCCAGGAGAGAGCATTAAGGGTCGTAATCAGAAACCTACATTCCTCAACACCCGTTGAAGCTATCAAAGAAGAACTGACAGAATTAGGATTCCAAGTGAGGCAAGTCACCAACGTTCTAAAAGATAAAAGTCCACTGCCTCTATTATTCGTGGACTTGGAACCATCAGCAGGAGTCGAAAAAATCTATGATCTCAGTAGACTGTATTATACCCGTGTAAAAGTTGAAAAACCTTACACAAAGAAAGAAATAGTTCAGTGTCATAACTGTCAGGCATATGGTCATACCAAAAGTTATTGCCATCACATACCACGCTGTGTGAAATGCGGTGAACAGCATAAATCAGAAGAATGTACAAGATCAAGATGTACACCCGCTGTATGTGCCCTGTGCCTCAAGGACCACCCGGCTAACTACAAGGGATGCGAAATCTACAAGAAACTCAGAACCAGATACCAAAAACCTCAGGATCCGAATGAAACAGCTATACCAATCAGAAGCAGAAGTGAACCATCTAAACTTGTAAATTCTAGTGTGTCATTTGCCCACTTGCTTGGAGGTGGAAACCAGAGTCATGAAGTCGAGGCACTGCCGGAACAACTTTTTCCTCAACATTCTCAGTCTATTGCACAACAATCTATCCCTCAAAGTTTACCTAATCTTAAAAAAACTCCTCAACATCAAATTTCTCATATCCCTCCACCATCAAACGTCACAGATCTTACCAGTCTAATGACATCGTTCATCTCCGAAATCAAATCTCTTGTTATGCCGCTTATATCACTCCTTACAAATCCAGTATCAAATCTAATCCCTGCCTTGAAAAATCCTTAAATGAATTCACCTAACTCCTTATCCATTCTCCTTTGGAATGCGAATGGTGTTAGAAATCATACTGACGAACTGACAGCGTTGTTGCAAGACAAAACAATCGATGTTGCACTTATAACTGAAACAAGACTAACGACTAAACAGTACTTCAAAATACCGCAATACATGACATACCGTACTGACCACCCAGGCGGCAAAGCCCATGCCGGTTCTGCTAGCATTGTCCACCAATCCCTCTCTCATCATCTATTCCCACTTCCCACCTATGATTTCCTACAAGCCACAGCCATAGTAATCAAGACTTTTTCCTTTCCGGTAACCCTCACATCTGCATATTGCCCTCCTAAACATTCCATTTCCAATTCCGAATTTGTATCCTTCCTGGATTCCTAAGGAAATCGTTTCATTCTGGGTGCAGACTTAAACGCCAAGCATCAGCAGTGGGGTTCCAGAACCACGAATTCTCGGGGACGAAATTTGCTGTCTGCACTCAACTCCCGAAATTTTAATATCCTGCCTCCTGACTCCCCTATCTACTGGCCAACCGATCCTAACCGCAATCCTGACATCCTCGACTTCTTTATCCACAGCGGATTAGGCTCCCTCAACTTGTCTGTAACTCGCCTTGATGAACTATCCTCAGACCATAGTCCACTGATCCTAAAAGTATCTCTCACTCCAATTCCGAAACCCATTCCACAATCAATCATCCGAGGCCCTGTCAACTGGAACCTTTTCCGCCAAATCCTGACCGATAATATTGACCTCAGAGTAACCCTCAAAACCCCAGATGACCTAGATAATTCCGTCTATTCCTTTACCACCGCCATCCAACAAGCTGTCTGGACTGCCTCCTCTCCTAAACACCCCAATATAAATCCTCACCAAAATCATTTTCCACAACATATTATAGACCTCATTCATACCAAACGCCGAGCAAGATCATTATGGCAGCGCACCCAACACCCAACAGATCGCCGCTCCTATAACTTCTATTGTAGACAATTGAAGAGGGAGTTGGCGACCTTCCGTTTCCAGTCCTTTAATTCCTACCTCTCCTCTCTATCAGCTCGTGATAATTCCCTGTGGAATGTCACGAAAAATATCCTAAAATACCACCAAGTTTCCCATCCAATCCGAGGTGGTGATGACTCCTGGGCTGCGTCTGATGAAGATAAAGCCGAGGAATTCGCCACACACCTCTCCAAAGTTTTCACTCCTCACCCGGAATCCCACGCCAATCACACCGCAACAGTGCAAGACTATCTTATGTCACCCATTCCACTTTCCCTACCTCCTAAAGCTATTAATCCCTCTGAGGTCAAATATCTTCTCAAAAACTGACCCTCCGTAAATCTCCTGGACACGATCTCCTTACTCCCCGGATCCTCCGACAACTTCCGCAGAAAGCTATTATATTCCTTACTTATATTTATAACTGCATCCTACGCACCACCTATTTTCCTCTGTTATGGAAACATTCCACTATCATTCTTTTTATAAAACCAGGCAAACCTTCCAACAACACTTCATCCTACAGGCCTATTAGTCTACTCCCCATCCTCTCAAAAATCTTCGAAAGGCTTCTTCTTAAACGTATTCTACCCATATTAGAATCTCAAAATCTTCCTTCCCATCAGTTTGGATTCCGTCCTCAGCATTCCACAGTTCAACAGGGGCTCCGAGTTGTAGACCATATTTCCTCAGCTCTTGAATGCAAAGAGTATTGTTCTGGTGCATTTCTGGACATTGCGCAAGCTTTTGACCGGGTATGGCACACTGGATTACTCTTCAAGCTGAAAACCTATTTACCCCAGTCTCTATACCTCATTCTCCTATCTCTCAAACCGTTCCTTCCGCGTTCGCTGTGGTGTAGAATTTTCTAACCTTTATCCCTTTGAGGCCGGTGTTCCTCAAGACAGCGTCTTGGGACCCGTCCTCTACATTCTTTACACTGCTGATATTCCTGCACATCCTGATACCTTTCTGGCAACTTTTGCAGACGACACCGCCATCCTATCATCCAGCTCCAATCCTGAAACAGCATCCTTAAACCTGCAAAGACACCTTTCTCTTATCGAAGACTGTTGTAATGCTTGGCGCATAAAGATGAACGAAGCCAAATGCAAACACGTAACCTTCATTCTTCGACGAAACTCCTGTCCGCCAGTTTACTTCAATTCCATTCCAATTCCTCCTTCAGATACAGTCCGGTATCTTGGCTTACTGTTAGACAAAAGATTGACTTGGAACCCACATACAAGACTTAAAAGACAAGAACTCAACCAACGATTCGGACAGTTATACCGACTACTCAACAGAAAATCTGAACTTACAGTTGTTAACAAATTATTAATCTACAGGACAATACTGAAGCCCATCTGGACCTACGGACTTGAACTGTGGGGGACAGCTAAACGTACTAACATCAAACGCATTCAATCCTTTCAAGTCCTCCGTACAATAGTAAATGCTCCTTATTATGTTTCCAACTATACCTTGCACCACGACCTTAATGTTCCTTTTATTTCAGACCTAATTCCATCCAAATTTTCCAAATTCCACCAGAATCTCATTCATCATCCTAATCCTCTAGCTCAATCCCTATCCAGCTCCACTCATCCATACAACCCACCTAGAAGGTTGAAACGGCAATGGCCCCACGACCTTTTGTAAATATATTGGAGTTCTAGCACTGGCTTGATTCTCCACTCAAGTGATGTATGTATGAGTGTGTGTATGTGTATATAGGTATAAGTGAATTCTTGACTTTATTGTATTGATTCATTATTGTGTATATATTTTATTGTAATTTTATGCCGTGTAAATATTGTGTGAATGTAGTATGTATGATATTTTTCAGCACTACTATTGATGTCCAAATTGGGACAGATTGTAATTTTACTCAATAAAAAAAATTGTTGTTAAAATTTATTTTGTTAGTTCATTTTCAGTTCACCCAAAACCCAGTTTTCAAAAGGATTAATTATCTTGACATTAAGATGAAAGTAATCACTTCAAACACTATTAGTACACACACACACATATAATAAAAATAGAGAAAAATGCTTATTTGATCATCATGCTTCCAAAGTACAAAGAGTTGATTTTTTATACACAGCATACTAAACGGAATAAATCGGATAAATATTAAAATATTTATTTTGTTTTTCATTATATTTTAATTTATAAACAATTGTTATTACTTATTAACAATCATTTCAATCGTCATTGTAAATTAATAAACTAATGCCTTTTAATCACTAGATGTTGCCCACTACTTCGTCTGCGTCAATTTCTGTTGTTCTGATTGCTTTTAACAAGTTTTTAAAAGCATACATTTTAAAGTACTTCGGAGTAAATGATATTTTTAGTTTTATTTTCTTGTGGCAGAAGAATATACTGATTTTCTCCGCAACCCGATCATGACAATGCGACATATACATAGCTGGCCTTGTGAAAAGCAGTCTTGACGTTTGAGGAATCTTGACGATTCCTACTTGTTTAAATGTTTGCCCCTGTGATTTATTAGTTGTTACGGAAAAAGATAACTTAAAGGGAAATTAAATTCTTTTAATTTGGAACTATTGGGATGCGAGGTTAATTTCCCCCGTTTTTTTTCCAGATTTTCCACCGATTCTTCTATTGGTCTACTGATTCTTCTAACAGCTTGATGTTATATAGCCTAAAGCCTCCCTCGATAAATGGACTATCTAACACAAAAAGAATTTTTCGATTCGAACCAGTAGCTCTTGAGATTAGCGCGTTCAAACAAACAAACTCTTCAGCTTTAATATTAGTATATATATATATATATATATATTTTTTTTTTTTTTTTTTTTCAAGAAGCAGTTATAATTTATAAATGATCTCTATGATAAATTTTCTTCGTTGAGAGATGTACTTCATCAGCAGAATAATTGTGTATGCTATCCTGCAAATCATTAACCTATTGCATTCAGTCTTTATTTATCACCCAACACCAGCAGTAATAGTCTCTGCTGCTCAGAGCTATTGAACTAACTTGACTATTCATTTAAGGAATATGGTTAAATAGTGCTTTGTATATGTTAATAAAGTATATTATAACAAGAAATCTTCCTAAGGAGAGAAGTCATTTGCGAAACGATATGGTTTGAACTGTTATGTATTGAGGTTACTGAGGGGAGTTCATTATTAAATCATTTTAATATTAAATAAGTAAATAATAATAAACCTTTGTCGGCAAAACATCAAGAGGCGTTTCCTAGACCGTAGGACAAAGAACCCCCGGCTTGGGTCACTTCCCATATCAACCCCGCTCGAGGTGACGACGATGAGAAAGAAGATTGGAAAAAGGCAGTCTCATTCCAGCCACGAGAGTGGAAGTCCAGGGAGGGATCGAGGAGAAGTTCGTCAGGGTTCTGAGAGCAGCTGGATGATGAAGCCTGATAGGGGCGCCCAAGACTGATTCTACCTTCGCCAGCCGACTGTGTTTTAAAGGTATATATTTAGTTGTAATATTGTATGGCAATTCTAACTGTAATGTCTCTCAGTATTCTAAGATATAGTGTAAATAGATTGTATATGAGTTAGTTGTTTTTAAATAATAATATAATTTATTAAAACATGTTTGATTTAATCTTAACTTGCATGCCACCTACTGGGATCGGTAAACACGATAGCTTTGGAATAGAAATTCCATGATTTCAGTAAATATAGTTTATATATTGATTAAATATCTCAAGTAAGCTAGTTTTTTTAAAGTACCGCAGCCTTAGAAAACCAGTCGGTCAAAAACATAGCAGAACATTGTACCCAATTAAATTTTGAATTCAAGATTATTTTTCATATGAGGTATGAAATTCAATTCTCCTTCATTATGTTCTTGGACTGTTCTCAATCAGTTCCGTTTAATACTCCTAATGGAGGACAGTCTTCGGAAGAATGGTACGATGCTCTGGAAACAATATGAAGCAGCCATCCCGAGCCAATCCGAAATAAGTCCGTTATTAGATGAGCCAAGAACCTCGTTAGGGGCTGGAAGAAGTGGCGGGATGTAAACAAGAGGCCGCAAGAAGGCCGCTACTGATTGCTGCTTCTGCTCTTAGGGCCGGGTCGTTAGGGGCAACGGCTCTCGCTGGGGCAACTTGGTCATTTCATCCGAAACGTTATTGCCGGCTGCAACTGCACGCTCCTCAACAATCTCTAGTAATCGCCATTAGCGACTTATTTCACGGGAACATACATTTGTGTTCTTCGGGCTAAATAATTATGAGGAGGGTATACTCTCGTTCCGATTATGATTGGGAAACTTATATAGAGAAGTAGAAATAAATAAGGAAATAACATATGGGCCATTCTCAGCAAAACCTACAATCGGGTGCGTCTTTCTTGAAAATTTTAAAAGTTGAATTTTTGGTCCATCCTTTTTTTTGTGTCCCTATATATAGAACCTGATCTGATGTAGCACTCAGCAGAGCTTAATTCGGTGTAATTATCAAAATAATTAAAAAATATTCCAAAAATCAGAAAGTGAGCTAATGACAAGTCGGTTAGCCAATGATTTTTGAAATGATCTACCGAAGGTTATTGAACGTCTAAAAGGGTTAAGATACTCCTCGCCTCTTTCATCTGTTAAATATTTTAAAAAGATCGCTTCTATATACGATCAGCACCCGATTGAGTACGATAAAGTGGGACCAGAATATTTCTTCACACCAGAGCAGTAGGTTTGAAGGGGAATACATAAAAAACACCCTATCATTGCACGGGTGCGTCAATGACGAATCGAAGGTTTTCCAAAAAGTTTTCTCTCCAAAATAAAGAATCACATCAATCTACTCAGTAAGCTGAATTCTCTCACGGAAAAATAGAAAATTAATCAATTAAAAATAACTAGCAGTTGTAAAGTGTGTGCAACAATGATGGCCAATGAAAATAGTCTCACTCACTAGCGTACGTATTCCCTCCCTGCCACAGTGGAAGAAACAGAAGGCGGTTACAAACCTCTTGATCGACTTGCTGAAGGTGTAACGGCTTTTGCAAGCCTTTTTATGGCTTCAAGGGAGATCACGGTGCGAAAAACCGTTTGGGGTGCGCCAATGACCAAAAGGTTCTAGGACTATTCAGTTTTATTTATTTAAAATGGATATAACCGTTTTCACAACCTGAAATTCTGTATTCTGAAACTATAGAGTGTATGTATGAACGTAATGGACCAAACCATTTAAATCTTTCCAGCCCCTTGACTGGGTATCATGTTGAAGTTGGCAAAGTCTGATTTGGACAGGGTGAGCCAATGATGTTTCGGACATTTATTCAAATTTTTCATACAGGAATAATTCATTTATTTGAACTTATGAATTTGCACCAATTAGAACAGAAAAATATCTACCAGGAAAAACAAAAACAAAAAAAAGTTTTCCCTTTCCTATTTATGAAATTTATAGTAAGAGAATATGTTATAACTCTATTTTGGGTATTACGTAATGTTTAAGTCGCTCACCTGTAAAATGAAAGATTTTGACTTAACCCTTATTCACGACCGCCACAGATATTACATAATTAGGTGAAACGTGTATGTCGCTATAAGTCATAAAATAATTTTGTTCCCTTTTAGTCCTAGACAACTACAAATGAGAATTTCAAAGACCATAATCCATCCTACTTTATTTTAAGAGATATAAAGGCGACAGCTTAGGTCAAAGAAAGATCGAAAAAGTAGTATTGCGTAGAGATAAGCTCACTAGAAAAATTGAGTGAATGATGTCAAGAATCAAATAGCAAGTTTATCGATGTTTATTTTTTAGAATACCCACAAATGATTGACCTTTACATTCTGCCAGACTTTATAATAATTTTTAAGAAAATGAGCAGTCAAAGGCAACATAATTACTATCAATAAAAAGTTATATAAACAAACAAATTATAGTAATACTTACATAATGAATTATGTAAGCAAAAAGAAAACACTTTATCTATAAATTCAACTACAGAGAGATACTAATAAATTCAAGAGGGACAAAAGTTTAATTAATCTATATGAATTTATTTTTTGTAAAGGATTACTTGTTCTTGGTTTTTAAAAAGATTATTTTATTTAAAAAAATAGTGTATACTCCATTAAAGAATGAATTCCACTTCCATGACATCTCATTCAGAAAACTAAAAAAAACAACAGAAATATGAAAAAATGTAAACGAATCACGATATAAAAATAGCATTTTATTATTACTTAAACTAGTTGTTGCGCGCGACTTCGTCTGCGTCAATTTCAGTTATTATGATCGCTATTAAGACGTTTTTAAAAGAATATATTGGGTTGTCCGGAAAGTTCGTAGAAAAATTTGGACAACAATTAAAATTGGGCAGCTTAAAATTTGTTCATTTAATCTACAAAAATGGTGTTGGTCTTCCAAATTGAAGACCCTCTAAACCGCGAAAACCACTTCTGAACCGTGCTGTCAGCAATTGAATGGCTGCCATACTCGGAACGAATCTTTCTTGCAGTTAGGGCTACGTTTTTCCCTCTTTTAAAAAAGAACAGCATATTATTTCGAAAATGAACTGAATCGTCACTCATGTTGGATTGAAATAAACTACTCTACTGATCCTTCATAAAGACGAATTCAGTGTGTAAATATAGTTAATTCTATGAGGATTAAAGGCATATAAATAAACATTAGCCTCGTGATTCATTTTAGTAGAAAAAACAGAAGGTAAATTTTATTTAAAAAACCTCTACCAACTTTTCGGACGACCCAATATTTTAAAGTATTTCTGCTTAAATAATATTTTTGGTTTTATTTTCTTGTGGCAGAAGAACATACTGATTTTCTCCGCGACCCGATCTTGACGTAAATCGATTCCTACGTGTTTAAATGCTTGCCCATGTGATTTATTAATTGTTATGGCAAAAAATAAATTAACGGGAAACTGAATTATTTCAAAATTAAAAGGTAAATCATTTGGAATCGTTGGGATTCGAGGTCAATTTTCCCTGTTTTTTCCTATATTTTCCACTGATTCTTCGGTCCTATTGGTTGCAGCGTGATGTTATATAGCCTATAGCCTTCCTCGATAAATGGACTATCCAACACAAAAAGAATTTTTCAATTGGAACCAGTAGTTTCTGAGATTATCGCGTTCAAACAAACAAACAAACATACAAACACACAAACAAACTCTCCAGCTTTATAATCTTAGTATAGATTATCCCAGTAACTTTTAAGGTTATGTAGTAATCGTTGTCAACAAGTAGTTTATTATATAAGATGTAAACAAAAATTCAAATATTTATAATAACATAGGTGTAGAAAATGTTGGTAAGAGAAATAAAGATAAATGACCGTTTCATCCACCAATCTGTCTCAATGTTAGAGACTTCGAATAGAAAGATGTAACTAAAATTTTGCCGAATCGCAGTGTGTGACTTGAGATAGAGACGTAAAATAAAATTAAACAACCAGCAAATAGGGATCACCCAAAATAAATAAAAGGTAAACTAATGAACATCAAAATAAAATATTTGATCTATAAAAAGAAAACATGAGGTAACAAAACAGAATGAAAATATACTGTTTGTATATGTTGATGCAAATCTATGTTAGTTTATGGAGAAATGAATATAATGAAATATATATATGAAAACATAATAATATAAATAAAAGTAGATGATAGTAGTAGAACAAAATAATTAAATGTCGACAGAAAAATGTAATTAAAATGTGATAAAGCTGTAAAAACTAAGTAACGAAAAACCTAAAAGGAACAAATACTTGAATACATACAAATACTTTGAAAAATGAGAAAAAGACAAGAAAAATAACAAACAAATCTTGGATATATACAAAAGAAGAAAGGGTACTTAGAGTTCACTGTTATTCCGTAAGGAACGTGATGACTGATCAACTCGTTCAGAGCGACTGCTGAAGAACGGGGCATGTACTCGTAGAGAGCGAAAGAAGAAAAATCTGGTGCGGGCAACACACGACTTTCACTTACCTCCATTTTTAAAATCAATGAAAGAATTTTCAAAAACAGTTAGAGATAAAATTTAAAAGCTTCTGCATGAGATAATATTTTTTTCTAAAATCTTTAGCTTTCCAACGGTATATCATACATGTATATTACTGCTCTTATGTTCAAAAATGAAAAATTGCATTAAAAAAATATATTTTCTGTTTTCTCCTTTAGTTGGGTATCGAATTTATTCAATTTATATATTTACCTGTTTTTTATCCAAAATATTTCATTTTCAAATTAATAAGCTCCTCCTGAGAATCTCAATAAAATCCCTGAACGCCCTTATGATCAACCAACTCAGCCAAAACCCCAACCTCCAGTATCTCAGCGGACTGAACAGCTTCGTACCCCACGGCGAGTTCAGCCCCAAGCCAACAATCCTGAACCAATCAACTATCCATCCCAGGTCTCTTATCCTCCTCATCCGTTTCCCAACCATGATCCTTTTAGCCCATTCTCTAGTCCTTTCTCTCAGATCTTAGAGATACCATCCAACCGCTAATTACCCTTCTCACTAGAGTCCTTTCCCAAATCCCTTTTAATTTCCCACGATGAGTGTAAAGCCGCTAGCGATAGTCTTGTGGAATGCTAATGGCTTGCATAACCATCGTGACGAACTGGACTTACTTCTTCACGACAACCACATTGACATAGCACTACTCACTGAAACTCACTTCACACAACGATCACATTTTCACATACGTGACTACATCACTTATAGATCTGACCATCCCGACAATACTTCCCATGCTGGGTCATGCATCCTTATCCATAAGTCCTCACCTCATTCCCTTATTCCTTCTACTCCAACTGATGCCATACAATCAACCTCGGTAGCCATTTCAACTCGTCCTTTCCATCTTACACTCTCAGCTGTATACTGTCCTCCTGGTAACTTTCTTTCTTATAACCAACTTGAAACCCTCTTCCGATCCTTAGGACCGCGCTTCATTGCTGGAGGAGACTATAACGCTAAGCACCAACGATGGGGTTGCCGGACATCCAACTCCCGTGGTAATGTCCTTTCTCGCATCTCTACCTCCAATTGCTATACTATCCTTTCTCCTATGAGCCCAACATATTGGCCAACTTCCCTCAAAAAACGTCCTGATATCCTTGATATATTCGTTTCCTCTCAGATATCTTCCTCCCAATCCACAATCAAAACCCTAAATGACCTGTCATCTGATCATAGCCCAGTTCTGCTTGCCTTGCACTCGAGCCTTGTTCCTAGACCTACCATTCCCACTCTGATTACAGGACGAGTGGACTGGGACGGATTTAGAAGTGACTTGGAAGACAAACTGGACTTAAAAATCCCACTTAAGACTAAACACGATATTGATAAAGCCGTTAAACAACTTACTGACTCAATTAGTAGTAGCATACTCGACAATACTACAACCATTAATAATACTAACTCACAGGAGACTACCCTGCCACATCACATTCGAATCTTGCTAAGGGAAAAACGCAGGGCAAGATCGAAGTGGCATAGGACTAGATATCCGTCAGACAAAACTTATTATAATAAACTGACTAACAGACTAAAATCAGAAATCCGAAAAATTCAAAACTTACTCAACTTCACTGAAAAACTTACTATTACAGACAGATCATTATGGATGACGACAAAAAAGCTACTGAAGTTCAAAGACTGTAATCATCCACTCCTATCTGAATCCCATATCTGGACAAGATCTGATGAAGAGAAGGCCCAGATATTCGGTCAGCACCTTTTCCGAACCTTTAATCCACATCCAGATATCCATAATCCCGGTCACATTAAGTTTATAGAAGATGAGCTAGATATCCCACTCCAATTGGTCCTTCCTCCTAAAGCCTTCCATCCGTCAGAAATATCTAGCATTATTCAAAGTTTACCATCCCGCAAAGCTCCTGGGCATGATCTTATAACTTCCCATATTTTAAAACTACTTCCTCGAAAAGCTATCCTCTATCTCACTTACATATATAATTCCGTACTCCGCTCCACGTACTTTCCTACTTCCTGGAAATTATCCATTGTCAAAATGATACCCAAACCTCAGAAACCGCCAGAAAATCCATCTTCTTACCGTCCTATCTCACTTTTACCAATCATGGGCAAAATCTTAGAGAAGCTTATACTGAAACGTCTATATCCCATCCTAGATACTAATTCCATTATTCCTGATCACCAGTTTGGATTCAGAACGTCCCACTCCACTATCCAGCAATGTCATTGTGTGGTGGACGTTGTCTCGTCTACATTGGAGCGCGGCTTGTATTGCACAGGAGCCTTCCTCGATGTGGAACAGGCCTTTGACCGAGTCTAGCACCCAGGATTGCTTTACAAGCTCCGCAAATTCCTCCCTCCTACATACTTCCTTATCATCCAGTCCTACCTCACTGGCAGATCCTTCAAAGTAAATCATAATAATTCCTATTCATCCATTTTTAGTCAGTTTGCTGGTGTTCCTCAAGGCAGTATCCTAGGACCCATCCTTTACACAGTTTATACAGCTGATATCCCATCCCATCCTAACACTTTCCTTTCTACCTATGCTGATGACACATGTGTGTTATCAGTCAATGCTGATCCAACTATTGCCTCTCAAACTCTCTAATCCCACATCAGAGACCTTGAAGTATGGTGTCAGAACTGGAGAATTAAAATAAATGCCAACAAATCCAGCCAAATTACCTTTACCCTTCGTCGTAAACCAATGACACCCTGCCCTACTGTATCCTTCAATAATACTCCTCTTGTCCCGGTTGAACAGATCCGATATCTAGGACTACACCTTGACAAACGCCTTACATGGAACCCTCATACAAGACTGAAACGACAAGAAACTGCACGACGTTTTCGACTACTTCAACACTTACTAGAAAAACGTTCCAATCTTCCACTTAACTACAAAAGGCTCATCTACATGACTATCATACGGCCTATATGGACTTACGGAGTAGAGCTTTGGGGCTCTACTAAACCATCAAATTCTTCCCGTATCCAATCCCTACAATCCAAAATCCTTCGTAAAATCCTCAATGCTCCTTATATTGTAACTAATAAACTGATCCACAAAGACCTTAATATTCCGTATGTTGCTGATTTGGCCCGATCTAGATACCATTCCTTTCATGACAAACTCCATTCCCACCCTAATCCTCTAGTTTCAATCCTTTCTTCCTCTTCAATTCTCGACAATCCTCCGAGGCGTCTGAAAAGGAGATGGCCCCGAGACCTTCTAGTTTAAAATAGTTACAGGAGTGCTACCATTGGGTAGTTCTTCTACAAGTCTCTTCCATGTAATTTTTCTAATATCATATTTACTTGATGTATTTTTTTGAGTACAGTTGTAAATTTCAATAAATTATGTTTAAAAAAAAAAAATAAAAAAAAAATAATAAGCGTATAGACAGTGTTTGAAAAAAATAACTTATATTATGGTCCAACACAGCTAATGATTTTTAACTCCTTTACGAAAATATTGCCTTCACCCTTGTCCATTAACTTTCGGTTTTTAAATCCATAATATTTTCATGCAAAAGGACATCATTATATTGGAGCGATAAGAATTTTGGATCACAATAACTAAATAATTGTCATTAAGTTACTGACCTGATTAATTAATCTAATATTTAAGGAAAATCTATAATACGATATCTTTAGCGAAAGACCATTTTACAGGAATTGTTAAAAAGCTCTATTAGAGAGAAGTTGCAGAGTTCCATAAATCTCAATGGCCACCTCGGAGCGATCCCTCATTCCGCTAAACTGCACAACAATTTCCTTGAAACTTAATTCATGTAACCTGAGGGGGAACTTTTCATACTTAACTAAGTTTACTAAAAGGGTGAGGTAGGTGAACCCTCTCCCCTTCCAGTCATATCTGCACTTCCATTTCAACAAATATATTTCGCATCATCATTAATTCTTCAGCTTGCTTTTGGGATGCTTCTATTTTAAGCAATTGGTTATATATAATAAACAGTGCCTAAATATGATAGAACAGTGAGCTCATTTATGGACCAAAAGTCGAATGCTTTATGATGTTATATCATAACAATTTTACCATTAAATAAAAAATTCTTTCCAAAGCACATCTTAAATCGTTTCCTCACTGATTTTCCCCGATTGGGCTACTGATCTGTTATTGGCCTCTATGGTACTTGGGGTCAGATGATTCGTTTTCATTATTATTAATTAATCCTAATATGATACAATACATTCCTTATATAGGTGTGAGAAAATTTGTAACACAATTGCTTATTATTTTGAATTTTAATTATTAATATTGATGTACAATGAATGTAATAAGGTATACTAAGTTTTATTTATTTTTTACATTATTTTGGTTCATTATTTTCAATACAGAAACTTTGTAAACAATCAAGAAAAGAACAAAACAAATAATCCCCCTTAATATTTTTACTTTTACATTATATTTTAGTCTTACATTTAAAGATACGTTGCACTGGAGCCTTTCTCGACGTGGAACAGGCTTTTGATCGAGTTTGGCATCCAGGACTGCTCTACAAACTCCGCAAATTCCTCTCCCCGACATATTTCCTAATAATTCGCTCCTACCTTACAGATCGAATCTTTAAAGTTAATCATAATCTCTCCTCCTCCTCAGTATTAAATCAGTCAGCCGCTGCAACTCAAGGTAGTGTCCTAGGCACAATCCTATACACGGTGTATACAGCTGATATCCTTATCTACCCAAGCACTGTCCTCTCTACTTACACTCTCTACTGACACCTGTGTGCTATCCGTGTATAATGATCCTATTGTTGCTTCAAAAATCCTACAGAACCATGTATTAGCAATTGCAGAATGGTGTCACTATTGGAGAATTAAAATAAATCCTAATAAATCCCACCAAATCACCTTCACTCGACGATGTAAACCTATGACTTCCTGTCCCATTGTTTCCTATAATTATAGCCCTCTCATCACTACAGAACAAATACGATACCCTGGACTTTATATTGACAAATGTCTTACATGAAATCCTCATATAAGACTTAAACGACAAGAAGCTGCTCGTAGATATCGACTATTAAAAACACATAAAACACTTACTAGAAAGGTACATCTCCTTTCATTACAAATTACCCGCCTATACAAACCCGCATGTCCGTATCCTCTCATTGATATCTATTCCCGATAATCCTCCTAAACGTCTGAAAAGCCGGTGGCCTCGAGACCTGCTGATCAAATAAACATTGTGCAAGTGCTCAAAGTGCTACCGCTGGGTGTATTCTTCTCAAGACTTTTTTAAGTCAATTATCTGTAAATAGCTCATTTACCTATTGCTACGTACGGTTGTAAATTTCAATTAAATAACTTAAAAAAAAAAAGATACGTAGAAGCCGAAAAAATAATTTTAAAAAATCCACCTTTCCGTCGTTTGCGGTTTTTTGCAAAACTAATGCACCTTTTATTGATAAAGATACAGAAAAAAATACATTGAACAATAAATAGAAAAACAGTAGTAAAATAGATATTTCAATAAGGATTTATATTAAAGATATTATTAGAAATTTACTCACGATTTGAGATAAAATCCTCTATACCTGAATTATTCCTTAGCTCTTTACTTTTGTGTTCTTTCAAAGTTTATAGAATACACATATGTCTATGTAAGACACTATTTTATCTAAAATTGCAGGTAAATTTCTCATAATATCATTAATGTAAATCCTCATTGAAATAACTATTTAACAACTGTATGTCTATTCATTGTTCAATGTATTCTTTTCTTTATCTCTAACAATAACATCATATAGTAATTATTGCATAAAAATATTAATGTTCTGTTTTTTTTGTTTTTCCACTGTTAAGGCATAAATAAAATTGATTATTTATTGACTGAAACCTAAGAGCAGTAAAAAACTTTAATTATCAACATCGAGAACTAATCAAACAATATATAAATATATATATATATATATATATATATATATATATATATATATATATATATATATATATTATTTGATCAGTTCTCGACTGTTGATAATTTAAGTTTGTGTTGTTCTTAGGTAGATTGATCATCATTGACTGCAACCTAAGAACAACACAAACTTATATATATATATATATATATATATATATATATATATATATATATATATATATATATATATATAATAAGGAAAAGAAGAAAAAGCAATCTTATATGGACAAGTGACAACTTATAAGTAATGCAATTCCCTTCTAACTCCATTATTTTTAAAAAATAAGAAAAATTCAATGTGAACTGGAATTAGGAATTTTTCTTTGAATTAATTAGATAATTAAAGGAAAAAAAGGGGGAAGTTAAGAAGTCTAATATAAATGCTTTGATATAAATAGCATTGGTATAAATATTATAAATTATTTTCAATAATGAGTCTTTATAGTCGACCGAGAAAAAAAATTAACCCTCCCTGAAATTAGAAATATAAGAAACCCTTATGTAATAATATGGAGCGTTTCTTCAGAAAACGTGTTTGCTTTATTATTTCAAGTGTTAGCTTTGGTGTACGAATACGGTGGATCCTAGTGTGGGTGAATCAAAGACTAAGTAATATAATCAAAAGACTCATTCAAGCCTGAATGCCTTACTTACGTCAATTTACTTCCTCGATCCGTTTCAAAACCTCCCTTAACTATATAAATAGTGTTTCAAGTGCTTTATGAGTTCTAAGAAAAAATAAAATCCAACCTGCAAAATCCAGACCCCAGAGAGTTGGGGCCCGAGGCAAGTTGCCCTCTCCTCCCCCCAGTTACTACGCTCCTGGAAAGAAGCTAAATTAGATAAGGTCTTCATCCTCTTTGTTAAAAGAGATACATTACGTTAACTCCATTATTCTTAAAAAGAGGCCACATATTTTAATATTATGAGTAGCGTTCTATTACGTCGCGATTATTGGCAGTAACATAACCGTAACTGTTATGCTTTACACGTGTCACAAAGTGACCTAGTTATTTCCAAGGGGGAACAGTCAGATATTACATTTTTTCTGGAGCATTTTTTTTTTTTTTTGGTTTGTTTACAAGAATGCAGAACAATCTTAATCTTGATAAAATGGCCTTGTTATTTCAAGATTTCCGAGAGCGGATAGCATGATCGTATATTTTGAACTAGCTGTTGCCCGCGACTTCGTTCGTGTTAATTTCTGTTATTGTGATTGGGATTTAGAAGTTTTTAAAAGAATATATTTTAAAGTACTTCTGCGTAAAAGTTTCGATCCGAATCATACTAAAACATTTCATTCCGCAACTTTAATATAATAGGGGTACTCACTACGTTTGCTATAGCATGCTATTTGTGCTATTGTGCTAAACCCTTCAATTTTATACAGGAAATAACTGTAGAAACTCGACGGGTTTAGCAAAATAACACAAATAGCATACTATAGCAAACGTAGTGAGTACCCCTAATATAGTAATGAGAGAGTTTGGCGTTTTCTGTAAACTTTCCTAGAATGGAAGTAGTACTTTTTGAAAATCAACGTCTCAATTGTGTATTCTGTTATATAAGTCGTGGTGTGACCCTGAGGTCTCCAAAAATATTTGGAAGAACTATCTGATAGTTGTACAAGACCTCGCTCAAATCATCTTCTGGTTCTCTCTGGAAAGAGTACTGATTAATACTATATTCTGAACCCAAGAACCTTCATGAGTTTTAGAGGTACGATTTGTATTAAAAAAAAAATTATATGTATTTTACTCTTAAAACATAAATCCTTACTTTGTCACGAATAAACTCATCCATAAAGACCTTACCATCCCATATGTTGCTTATTTGGCCCGAACCAGGTATCAATCCTACCATGACAAACTCCATTCCCACTCTAACTCACTAATTTCAATCCTTGGTTCCTCTTCAATTCCTGACAATCCTCCGAGACGGCTGAAAAGAAGATGGCCTCGAGACCTTCTAGTTTAGATTACCTGGTGGAGTGATGCCAATGGGCATTTTTTCTTTATGTATTTTATCATTCCCAGCATATTTACTTGTTGTATTACAAAATACAGTTGTAAATTACATTCAAAAATAAGAAACTCCTAAAACATGGTAACTGAAATAAAAGGGCTTAGGCTCAGTACGTGTAGAGATTCGTACTGTTTCTAGACCAACGCCCGTGCAATGATGTGATTAGGCCTTGATCATGCTCAGCCGCCAGGTTTTAACCTAATTTTTTGGGTACCCACTTTATAGAGGCTGGGTCTGCCCCAGGAGGGTCTCCATACCCTAGGGTCGCTCCCCGACTGAATTAACAGAATAAATAATATTTTGCCACAGCTGGGATTCGAACCCAAAACCCGAAGAACATTAGATTAGCGCTCTATCTTCTATACCACGCCTCACCTTATCGTTTTCAGAATGTTTAAATTTTTGTTGGTTACAAGATTTTAAGTTCGACCAGGAATCTATTATTATTATAATTATAACTAAATATATACTTATTATTTCATTAATTCATTTCCTGAGACTTTCTTCAATAAAATATATAGCTGAAATTATTCCACTACATAACGAACAGTGAATAATAATAAAATATTTATTGTATGCATTATTTAATATTCTTTACTAGGATGATCGAGATGAGGGATGAATTATTCCATCTAAAAAAAATCTTGTTTTCTTCTTTTTTTAAAGAATATGTTTTATGAAACGAAAGTATAATATTAAATATTTTCACTTGAAATCTATTGGCAACTTAAACTCAGTTGATAAGAATGTTTTTTTAACCTATATACTTTATAATATTTATGCTTTTTCAGACCTCTTACGAGTAAAGCTGAGTGCGGTTTCGAAAATCATTCTGGGGTGACCTTTGACATTTTTTATGGGCCTTACATTTTCGACCTTTCATTTATTAATATATTTGATTTTTTCCGTGATCATATGGACGCAAAAAAAAAAAAAAAAAAAAAAAAAAAAAAAAAAAAAAAAAAAAAAAAAAAAAAAAAAAAAAAAAAAAAAAAAAAAAAAAGGAATGGCTTTAAAGTACCGACAGAAAAGCCCACGGATTTTTTTTTAGTGGTTATTAAAGTAACGCAATCATACAATTTCGAAATTAGGGAGCTTTAATTATTCCATTTTTATTTGATTGCAAAAGACCGATGACATGATAGTCGTAACGGAAACATAAGAGATAGTTTAATTACATCAATTACAGAATGATTGTTAAATTTTAAATGCCTATCAAGTTTTATACTCAAGTAGACTAGGTTGGTAGATATTTTGATGTATAAATTTTATATTTGAAATTTATTGAGTAGTTTTCCTATATCTATTTAAAATAATATGTGAGGCAATCAGTTTCAGATATTTAAAAGTTTTCTCTACTTGCTTTAGCATTCTTATCTTACATTACTGATTTTTAAAGCATATGTATGTAGGTCACTTTAATTCCATAACGTGGGAAACAGACTTACAAAATACAGTTTCAATACTTTTATATTTACTTTATGTATTCAATAGTACAGTTTAAATAGGCAAAAATTTAAATAAATATTATAAAATACTTTTACTTCACTTTAACTTTTATAATAACGAATGTTATATACTACCTGTATAGAGGCCTACACATCAGTAGGAAATCTATTTTTTTATGAAACGGCTTTTAATACCACGCGAATATCATTGTTTTTTTTGCTTCTTCGTTTTACCTTTCTCTTCTCCCAGTACCTTCTCATCATTTCTGCGTGTTTTTGCTTCCTTTCCTCCGACCACGCAGCACCCTTCCGTTTTTCTTTATTTCCCGTAAGAGCCCTAATCTCTTTCAATTTCTTTGCATATTGCTCTCTGTCCAGGCAGTGCTTATCCGTTATTTTTAATTTTTCCTCCTCTCTCATTTGCCTTATGTATCCTCCTACGCTCTTGTATTCCCGGATTCGGTCAAATATCCTCTTGTTCAGTCTCCCTTGGTCCATTCTTACCATGTGCCCAAAGAATCTTAGTCTTCTGATTCTTATCTCGGTTTCCAGGTCTTTTATCCCCTTGTAGATTTCCTGGTTAGGTCTCAACCTATAGCCTTCCTGTGTTTTTTGGGCCCATAGATTCTCCTCAGGATCCTTCTCTTTATTTTCAGTAATTTTTTTAGGCTGGGGTGACATGATGTTTCCATCCCGTACAAAATTACTGGTCTTATCACCGTATTGTAGTGCCTGATTTTTGCGTTGGAGGATAGGCTCTTCTTACTGTAAATGTTGCCTGTTGCATAGCTTAACCTTTCTAACTTTGTTTTAACTCTCTTTCATTTTTTCCTTCTCCAGGCTTTTTGTTTTTATTTATTTAAACATAAATTTTTTATTTCAACAAGTTTTTTTTTTGCAATCAAATTAAAAAAGTTCTTTGTAAATTTTATTTAAAAATTCGTATATAATAATTGGTCAAACATTGTTTCTTCCTTATTTATATCAACCATTAAAAGTGTTTAAAAAAAGAAAATAAACATATATAAACTTTATGTATCAACCAAATTGTAAATAAAGGCTTAGCTTATCTTACTACCTGTATATTATATATATATATATATATATATATATATATATATATATATATATATATATATATTAAAGATGGTTAAGCATATAACAAGGTGGAAGCTCAAAGCACAAAGCTTAACAAGGATCCTAATGAACTGCCAATCCAAACCTTGGCGCAGAGGAAAATTGGAGCTGCTGATGAAGGCTATTAATACCCTCCGAACCTTTTAAAATAAATCCCCGATAAAAAATATCAAACAATATTAATTACCTACGTTTTATATCTCAATTAATAAATGGGCTAAAAATAAATCGGTGGCATTGCGATATTGACCATTAGCTGATAAATATTTTAGTTGTTCGCAATAACTTTTTTGTATCCTTTGTTGTATATATATATATATATATATATATATATATATATATATTATATATATTTTATATATATATATATATATATATATTGGGTTGTCCGAAAAGTTCAGAGAGATTTTTAAAATAAAATTTACCTTTTATTTTTTCTACTAAAAATAAATCACAAAGCTAATGCTTAATTATATGCCTTTAATCTCATGGAATTAACTATGTTTACACACTGAATTAGTCTTTATTAAGGCTCAGTAGTGTAGTTTATTGCAAACCAACACGAGTGACGATTCAGTTCATTTTCGGCATATTATGCTGTTATTTTAAACAAAGCAGCCCGATCTGCAAGATAAATTCGTGCCGTGTATGGCAGCGATTCAATTGCTGATAGCCCGGTTCAGAAGTGGTTTTCGCGGTTTAGATCAGGAGATTTCAATTTGGAAGACCAACCCCGGGCTGACCGGAGTTCAACTCTTAACATCGAGGATATTGTCATCCCAAACAATCCACGAATTACTGTCCGTGAGATAGCAGCGGAGTTAAGAACCTGTTAATGGATTGTTTTTCATCATCTACTTCTGCCGTTAAGACGTTTGGGTTTCACATGAGCTAAGTGAAAGGAACCTTACTGAAAGGATTTCATGTTGTGATTTGCCGATGGAAAAAAAAAAAAAAAATGTGGCGGATCCATTTTTGAACGAGTTGTTTGTTAGTGGTGACGAAAAATGGATTCTCTATATAAAAAAAACTCTTCAGAAGATGACCTCAAAAATTACCTTTTATTGTTCCGTTGGGAAAGGGTAATCGCTAACGGTGGTATTATGTCGATTAAGTAAATAAATCTTAAGCTCTTCACCAATTTTTATTTTTGACCAAATTTCTCAACGAACTGTCCGGACAACCCAATATATATATTACTAGTACATAGTACATATACAATTGCGTATATTCCTAAATGGAAAAAAATTACCATACATAAAATAACAAATAAAAAATCATGTAAAATATTCCATCAAATAGGTCATTATTAGCTCCCTAACTCCCCATTAAGAGTTATTACCACAGATCGTTTACGTTAGGCAGATAATATATTCATTGATTTTCGAAATGGCCGCTATAAAAATGGTGACTAATGTCCCTAGCAAAACAAATTAATTCAACCGATAAATAATAAATTTCTCAACTGAAATCCTCCCATAAAAAACACAGTATCTCCTCCGCGCCGACATCTCTACCATGGAAGATAGAAATAAGAAATAAGTTTTATCAGCCATAATAATAACTGCCTAATCTTGTATTCAGATAAATTCAGCTGTCGAAAGAAACTTTCCATGGGATCCTATATGTCTCGTCGCCGCCCTATCGGAATTCATTTAGTATCCTTCGAATACCCCTCAGCAAAGTGCATTCCGCCCTTAAGTATCCAGTTTAGATCTCTATGGAAATCTTTATTGATATTGATAAAAAGAAAGGAGCGGAGGATTTGTTAATATTATTATTTAATGCAAAAAGGCTACCTACTTACCAGCTGTGAACATTAGACGACGTCATAGTGTAAATTTATGTCGTTCCCGAAATGATTTGTAGCTCTCTCGGCCCAGCTGTGTGAATAAGAATTAGTGTACAAGTGATTAAATGCTTGGCTGTTTTTTGGTTTATTGCTTATTAAAGAAAGTTATTAATCAATCATAAAAAAAAATTAATAAATAAAATAACATCCCTCAACATTTCAGGTTACAGAATAGAAGTTATTTATTTACTATAAACGTAACGACATTGTTTTTTACAAAAAAACAATTAATAATAAATATATAAATATAATAAGTAAATATGTTATTACCCGAACGGTTAATTCAGCGAATCTCTAGATCAAAAGTCATCGGATTCATGTTGTATTGGATGGGCTTAAATATCATGTAGGTTTCATTTTGATTGAAATAGTTTGACAGGGTTTAAATGCCGATGTTTCAAAATTTCTTCCTCTAAAGTACCATTAATTTTGTAGTGTTTTTTTTATGAAATTGACCATATCATCTGATTAGCATTGCTATGAAACAGGTAAATATATAAGTTGAACGAATTCGAAATCCAAATAAAGGAGAAAACTACAAAAATATTTTGTTAATGCAATTTTTTGTTTTTGAACTTAAGAACAGTAATATAGATGCTAAAATATGCTAACAATTTTAGAAAACATATTATCTTATACATACTAATGTAAAAGTTAACGGAGAGTGATGAAAACTGATAAAACAAACTGATTATCGTAGATAATAACATAACAGATTATTTAATAAAACACAAGTTTCTATACTAATCCAATGCAAATAAGTCTTTTACAATTTATTTTTATTTATAAATTTGTTTAAAAATTCTTAAATCGATATAAATAACGGAGGTAAGTCGTGTGTTGCGCGCACCAGATTTTTACTATATATTGCATATATAGCTAAGTGAAAGTAAAAATTATGTTGCTGCTATTTCCTTTTTTGGTCCATTATCATCATAGCTAGGAATCGTTATTTTAATTTTTTTTTTATTTCCATTGTGAATTTCGATCTCTCATGATAATTATTTAGAACTTTTAGATCACCCACTTAATATTTTACTAGGGTAACTACATAATTTTTAATTACAGATCTAGGAAAACGTTAAATTAAAATGTAATTTATAAAAGAAGATATGATTCCTTCCAAATTTTCCAAATTCCATCAGAACCTCATTCATCATCCTAATCCTCTAGCACAATCCCTATCCAGCTCCACTCATCCCTACAACCCTCCTAGAAGGTTGAAACGGCAGTGGCCCCGAGACATATTGTAAATATCTTTTCTGGAGTTCTGACACTGGTCAGATTCTCCTCTCATGTGCGGTGTGTTTGTGGCTATGGCGCCCTCACTCAGCTTCCGGTGATGCGGCTGAGAGGGAGGCGCTGGGATCCCCCGGATTCTGCTTGCCCTCCACAAGTTGGGGAGAGGCGGACTCCGATGGTGGTTCCCCAACAAGTTGTAAAATTGTATATAGGTATGAGTGTGTTCATGTTTTGTTTATTTATTTGTTAACCTAGTATTTATTTAATTTATAAATTTTGTTATTATATATCTTTATTAATTTTAGTTTCATTTTATGTAATTTGACTTTTCTTTTGTTTATATTGTAAATATTGTATGAATGTTATCATGAAGCAATGTTATTATTGTCCATAACGACTAACTGTAATATATCCGAATAAATAAAAAAAATATAAGGAGATAAGCATATGTTTTATTTAAAGAGTCTTAGTTTGTATTAAGGTATTCATGCTTTGATAAAAAACATAAAGTTTGTTTATTAATATTTAACATCGGTTTATCCTAAATAAACACTATGAATGGAGTTGACAATAGAAGTTGTAAACCTGTTTACCGACAGAGTAAGAACTTACATGCTTTCATTCAACTTCGAGTCTCTCGAAGGTTTGACAGGTACTATTTACCTTCCAATGCTCTCTTGCTTTCAGTTGATAGAACGTAAAAAACTTTTATAACATATATAAATGTTTATGGCCATAAATATATAAAAATATGTTTTTAACAGCTACCTTTGAAGGGCCTATTATTAACACATAATAGTTACTTATAATGATGAAAATTAGCTGTTACGATTAAATTTTATGAGGAACAGACATTAAATAAAAATTTTTAAAGGTGTGCTAATTAATAATTATTTATAATATTTGAGGCGATCGTATTGAGTGGTAGGTTCGTGGTAGGTAATTATGTTTATTGGAAATTAGAAATTTTGATTAATGAAGAAAACTGTAGGGTAAAATAAATGACTGTTTTTTTTTTCTTATTTCCTTTATTGTTCAAAAGCTAGTAACAAATAAATAATATTGCAAAAACAAAAATAGTGCAACAGTACAGTGTATAGTCTAAAAAACCACATTACAAAAATAACAGTTTCATGTACTCTAAATTTAATTTAATTTATCGTAGGTAGAAATAATCTGGAGTCAGTCATCGGGATATTTTAATTTTGCCGACGTTTCGGCTCAAACTTGTATGTCATCATCAGGGCTACGAATATCATAACAAAAGATATTTATATCAATATGATAATGAAAAATTATGAATGTGGTGACAATGATTAAATGTACATAAATATTATAGATGCAAACAATAATAATATGACAAACAACATGAAGATGATAAGTATGAAATCAAATCTTGTACTATAAAATTGGAATCTGAGGTATATAAGAAAACAACAGGCACTAATATATACCTCAGATTCTACTTTTTATCATTTTCCGTTAGATATGTAGAACCAATATTATACATATTATTTTTTTTTTCCTTTGTATAATTTTGAAAAACTATTAAAAAGACAAGCTTTATTATTTATATTTAAAGGATAAAACCGTTTGTTTTGTTCACATCGACCCTCTCCATATCACCTATTGATGTTTTCGGTTTTCCTCAGTTTATGCTTGACATAAGGGAGCGGCGTGGTCTAGTGGATAGAGCGGTAGTCATGGGTTCGAATCCCGGCTACGACAGAATATTCTTTTAATCCAGTCGGTGGGCAACCCTATGGCATGGAGACCCTTCTGGGACAGAGCCAGCCTCCCTAAAGCGGCTATCCAAAAAAAGTGGCGGGAAATCCCGGCGACTGAGCGTGATCAAGGACAGATTACCTAGTTGCACGGCCGTTGGCCTAGAAATAGTACCAAGATCCTTCATGGGTTGAAGAGTTATGCAAAAGAGTTACAAGTTATGCAAGCAAAACCTCATCAGCCATGTCAATAAATAGCTCAGTAATGGTACGTTTATGTTATTTTTTTACCTCTATATTTACGTCTAAATTTTGGTTTCATACCCATCACCATCATAAGCCGGAATTCCACTGAGGCGACACAGAGCGACATGTAGCTCGATTTTCGTTGACTGGTGTTGCCTTTGCGCCCGTCCGACTTTGTGGCATGAAATTGATGCGAGGTCACATTGCGACATTTGGCTACGGATGATAGTTATCAATCGCTAAGTTATACCCGAATTTCCTTTTTAGTATGAACCACAAATAGTTAATTAAATATGAATGATTTCTAGAAATTTTTGTAAATTTTGCGAATAGTAAATCTGAATAGATAACGTATATATGTCCAGAGTCATAAATAAAAATTAAATTTATTCGTTATTTTTCTTTTACTTATAAGCTGGGTTTTCATGATTAAAACATACACAAACCTATTAAATATCATGTGCCTGAATCCAGTGCTATTAAACTTTTTCAAAGAAAAACAGACCTATCACAAACTGATCAAGGAGTTTTACTATTGCATACTAAATTCTTTATTCATTTATCATATTATATTATTATTATTTGTACCTATAATATTTATGTAAATTCGTATATTTTATCATTGTCAATCAATTCATAATTTTTCATTATCATGTTATCATTATATGTATGTTTTTTGTTCTGATTTTTGTAGCTCTGATGATGGCTCACAAGTTTGAGCTGAAACGTCGGAAAAATCAAAATATTAAAAAAAAACAAAAAACGATTGACTCCCGATTATTTCTACCTACGATAATTTCAAAAGTCTACTATACATCCGCAATTTATTTATTTTTTTTCACTCACCTATATATGAAATATATAGTAAGAGAAGAAAGTTTTGCGATCGTGAAAATTGTCGAATTCGAATTTTCACCGGAAAATATTTGAGTCCAAATGACCAAGTCCAGCAAAAATGAAGGTATGGGTGTGTCCGTATGTGTTAACTCTAGCGCGGAGCTTTTATGCCGCAGATATTACCCCAACATTTATATCATTATTGATAAACCAGAAGAACCACTTTATTTCATGAATTTTTCAATTTTCTCTTAAACCGCTCAAACGATTTTGATGAAACTTGCTATGTTGATGTTAATTTGAATATACTTTCATATCATGTAGGCTTTACTATTATTAAAATGATCGGACTGCACTTAATTTAAATCTTCTTTCTCTAAAGCACCTTTATTTTAAATATTAAAAAAAAAAGTTAACATATCATCTTAAATACAATTAGGGAGCGGCGTGGTCTAGTGGGTAGAGCGTTAGTCTACTGTGCTGCGGGTCCTGGGTTCGAATCCCGGCTGTGGCGGAATATTATTTATTCAGTTATTTCGGCAGGAGGGGCGATCCTGGGGCCTGGAGACCACACCCAGTGTCTATAAAGTGGTTACCCAAAAAAAGTGGGAAAAAACCTGGCGGCTGAGCGTGATCTTGGCCGAATCACGTCATAGTACGGCCGTTGGCGTAGAAACAGTACGAATCTCTAAATGTACTGAGCCCAAAATTCTTCATGGGTTGTAGTGGCACAGGTTTTTTTTTTTTTTTCTTCTTTCTTAAAATACAACTAGATCGAAAGGAAAAACAGAAGAATCATTTTTTTGGGTAATTTTTTTTAAACATAAGAACAGTAATATAGATGTATAATATACTGTTGGAAGGCTAAAAAGTTGGGAAAAAATTTACCTTATATACACAGTTGTATAAGGTGATGGAGAGAGATATATTGCGGATAAAACTAGGTGATTGTAGTAGATAATAATTTCAATCGTTAGATATCTTAATCTGAAACACTTTTCTATGTTCCATTTAAACTCAATGCAATTCTTTAAAGTTTTATTTTATTTCTTTATTTCCAGATCGGCCGTACATGGGTCATTACAATTTCTACCTTTTGACAACGTTTTTTAAACTCATAACTTTATTTAATAGTTCGTAAATTGTTTTTTTACAACGGATGTAAGTGAAAGCCATCTGATTTGTTTCTATATAAGTTAAATAACTATGCACTTAAGAAGAAACCCAAAAGACAACTACTTCTCGTCAGTATTTCTTAGAAGGTGACGAGAATAACATTTCTTAAAATATTGGCCCTGTTTCACGCACGGAATTTTGAATTTGCAAAACTAATAATTCGGGATTCTAATATGAGCACTAAAAATGGTGAAGTTCATTTCCTCCGTAGAAGTACCGCCTTCTGAGAAGTTGTTCCGTTTATGTCGGGGGAAATCTGAGGTCGAAAATAAAATCTGTCAGGAAATGTAAATCGGCTAGCTGTCTTTATCACGGCCAGTTGGCTACTGTCAGTTATATAGTCTTCTCTATGTATAAATAACTTTTTTGGAGAACGAAATTTGTACACCTAAACAATATATATATATATAAATAATGGAAGTAAATAAAAATTAATATTCCTTAAGAATAATAGCACTGAACAAGCAGAGAACAGTTATAATCGAAAGATACATATATCATACTTTTAAGTTATAAAGGTTATAAGAGCAAGAAACAATTGAAATCAACCGAAAAAAATAAATTATTACTAAATAAAAACAGGAAGAACATACTTTTAAAAAAAATAATATAATTATTATAGATTAACCTTTAACTGGTGAGATGAAATATATAGTTAAAACTGGTAAGGTGGGGTCTCTCAGACCACAGACCTTATTTTTTTTATTTTTTATAATCATTAAACATCTAGAATTGTTTATTCTTATAAATTATGTTAATTCGACCTATTTTTAATAGGAACTATACGAATGGAGGCTTTTTTTAAAAGTTATATTCTAAGTAATGAAAACATTTGTAAAATAATATATAACAATTCCTTATCTTGAAGTTTATTATATTTAAAAAACGGAAAATGATTAAAATACGAAGCTTTTATATTCTAAAGAAAGTATGCACAGCTAAAATTAGGCCCAGTTTTTGCAATAGGAAACGGAACATAGTCCACAAATATATTTTTTCACATTTAATATTAACTATAGATGACTTCCTGTCCTTGTTTATTGGACAAAAATAATATCTCTTCTTCTTCGAAGGGACCTCCTGCCTATATGTGTTAGATTTTTCTTTTTTTTTCCCCCTGAGAATGATTGAGCTCTAAACCGAAGCTCCCGGGGAAGTCTGGGATTTTCAGACCGTCTGCTCATGTGCTCTTTTAAGTAAGATGGTCCCAGCTTCTCAATATAATTAAAAAGTTGATTAAAATAACACGATCACGAGACATTTCTTTCAACAAATTGAAAAACACTCTCTCAATATATAAGAACAGTAATGGTGAGTTGGGGTCATAGGACCCCCAAAACACTGTCTAAAGGTAGACCCCACGTCACGTCATTTGAAGGTTAAATTTAATTATTAATCAGAGGCACCTAATTGTAACTTGAAGGCTTAAAGCCAAACAGTATTAATGTTAAGTGAACAAACAATAAACGATAAAAATAAACTAGTGTACCTTATTCTCGAAAACCTTAAGGCCTTTTTCATCAGTTAACGTTAGTGGCCTCGTTTCACACCCGGTATAGAAACGCTGAATAATAAATAATTGTTTTATAATTTTAACCATTGTGTTGTTTATTTAAGAAATTAAAAAAAAAAAAAAAAAAAAAAGTAATTTATATAAATAATTTTATCTTCCCGGGACTGATGAATCTTTAGTATAAATTATAATTAGTTGACGTAAGAAGTTCAGAGTTGTCCAATTATTAATTATTAACAATTTAACAGTAAATAATAAACATAATGTTTCTTGTTAATGATCTTTCAGAGTTGCAACGTCATCCTACGCTTTATTTTCGTTTGTTATCTTCCTCCTATTTACTTTCCGGTGTTGGCGATAAACGAACTTGCGACGAACTTGAAGGAAGTTACATAAGAATGATAAACAGGTTAAAAGTTTAACAAAACATTAGTGAAAATGTCAAGCGTGAAAATCTAAATTTAAGATTTGAAATGGTAAAAATTTGAATTATATGTAGAAAACTCATTTACTATGTATATCTGTATATCTAAAAATTGACATAAACTTTTTTTGTTTTTAAATATTATTATTGAAATTTACAACTGTATTTTGTAATACAAGTAAATATGACGGTTATGATAAAAACATAAAGAGAAACTGCCCATTGGCAGCACTCTAGTACAAAAACTTTAAAAATGTATTCTGCCTTGTCATTACGTGATTATCAATCAATAACTGATATATGAGACTAAACAATGCTGAAAATTATCATGTAATATATCATCATTTTCAATTAGTTACACTCATTTCAAAATTATAAGGTGATCACATCCAAATGGCTATCGATTAAAAAAAAAAAAAAAATCGTTCAGGTAATTTACTCATCTTTTATCAGTAGAACAGGTATTTTCAGGGAATTGTATAACGCTCTTTTCGAGTCATAAAGAATAAAATACAGGTGAAGTAGTAACAATTTAAAGGGCCTAGCAGAAGAAGTATGTAAATTCTGCCCCCGCGTATATCAGAACCAACATTTTTACCATTGACACACTTATGAGAAACAACCTTTTGCAAATTTTTATCTAATTAATCCTTATTAAGTTATGGAGGGGGAAACAAAAAAAATTCGTTTTCTCCTGAATAGCTTCTCCTAATTAAGTTTCATAGGAGTCCCACAGAGGAACATCGGATTTCATATAATGATCTAAAAGTATTAATAATTATTAGCAATGTTAGTTTATGGATTTATAACAAATTACGTGCGATTTAGTAGTTATATTTTTTATAAAATCTTGATTACTGTATGGAAGAATATAACCTGTATGCTACTGTACGATGGCAACACTAACCTCTCTCATCACAATATTACAAACGACATATGTTCATAGGTTTGTTTGTTTGTTTATTTATAAATTATATTTATTAAGTGGAGTCCTAAATTTCCGAGTCCAGGTTTAATTAGGATAGGGATCTTTAACGAGTACCCGACATCCCACAGGTTCGGGACCATCTTTTAACGTCCCCTCCGAAGGACGGCTTAACTAAGGAATTTTTTTTTACTCCCATTAAAAAATTCTAGGGCTACCTGCGGGTTCGACCCGGGATCTTTGGCATAGGAGGCTGTTATGCTAACCACCCTGCTAAAGATAACCCCTATGTTCATAGGTTTATGCTCTTGTAACAACTTACTAATTGCCTGTACAGCTTATTTTATTGCATATTAACTTATTCCAAAGTGTTGTGCACTTCAACCGTATATTAATACTCATAATTCAGTAATAATTAATATAGAAAATGTGTTTTTCCCATCTGAAGAAAAACTTAATTGATATATATTTTACCTACAAACCTTCATAAAAGAATGCCCTAAATTCTAGTAGAGACCGTATCGAAATCCGTTGCGTGGTTTAGAAGTTCTCAGAAACCTAAAATCGTGATATCATTTGAAGTATAGTTTTTGAATAAAGTTTTTCTCCCAGACTTGTAACGTAAATCATGTAACGTAATATTAAATTAATCTACAAAAGACAATGGAATGTTTTAATTATATTTATTTAACACGCCCGGGATTCGAATTGGGAATTCACATGACGATTCAATTTGAGGGATATTAATGTTTGGGAAAGAATATATTGAGACAGATTGGACAAAGCGTTGCTATACGTCACCCTTGGCACGATATCAATCATCCTGTGGGCTTTCTCAAAGGGTTTGCCGCTTTGCTATTTTGACTTCAAACCATTAGGAATCTTCGCTTTTCTTTGACGTCTTCTTTTGTCTCTCTTCATTTCTCTGTCCTCACGAGTTATGGAACAATTAATTACCGAAACTAGGGCAACAACAAAACTTTTAAAATATACTTTAAGTTAGATAAGGATTTTTATTTTATTTTCCTAATGTTACTCCTATAAAGCAGCAGTTCAAAAAAAATATTTTTCAAGGCCCCTTTCCCTCTCGCTGTATTGAGAAGTTTGCTTTAAATCGTTACATTTGTTTTCTTTCCTTAAAATTTATAAACAAAGCAATAGACTTTCTTATCTTCTTCTGCACTCAGTTAACAAGCTGCTGTTGCTTTGCTGTCACTTATACTTCTGTGGTCGATCGGCCGATGCGGAAGTGGGATTACTAAATTCTGCCTATCGAGGCTTTATTAATATAGAGATTGTTAACGAGTACCTGCCATAGCATAGACTAGGGACCACCATTCTATTCTACCGAAGACAGCACTACGAAGGATATTTTACTCCCAATTATCCTAAGGTCATCTGCCACGTTTGAACCTTAGGTATAGAAGGCGCTTAAGGTTGTCGCTACGCTGCAGATGACCTCTACTTTAGTTAGTTTTCTCTCATACATAATTATTGACACTATTAAATAACAATAAACATTCCTTATTTTCGCCATTTTGTATGTTCGTCTGTCTTTTTTCTTATGCTAAAAAATATTTTTAGTTGAAATCCGATAATTTTCTTTGAAATAGGCACAAATGTTTCTTTAAATATGAGGAAAATATGATACCCAGAGTATTACTATATATTACCCAGAGTATACCCAGAGTAAGTATAGAATATTAAATATTTAAATTCCTATTCAAAATTTCACACTAATATTACTCAGAGGAATTTAAAACAGCAGGTATAGTAATGTTTATTTTTATTTTCTTGAGGTCCTCAATGAAAAAGGCGTTGAAGAAAAAAAATATGATCAGATACAATGAGTAGTTTAATAAATAAATAAACAGGTTCCGTCAAATTAATAAAGAATGCTTATATTTAAATGGAAGCGACGTGGTCTAGTGGATAGAGTACTAGTCTACAGTTCTCCGGGTCCTGGGTTCGATTCCCGACTGTGACAGAATATTATTTATTCTGTCATTTCGGCCGAGGGGCAGCCCTAGGATATAGAGACGCCCTCCTGGGGCAGACCCAGCTTCTAGAAAGTGGGTACCCGAATTAATGGGGAAAATCTGGTCGCTGAGTGTGATTTTGGCCTAATTACCTCATTAGTGTAAAAACAGTACGACTTTATGTACTGAGCCCGAGATCCTTCATGGATAGAAGGAGTAGAGGGTTTTGTTTTTTTTAATTTAAATTTAAAGATAATGTCCTCCGCATTAGTAGTCTTTTTATTATTTACTTATTTCACGACCCTTTATGCTACTATGGCTAATCGGACGATGCTACAGTGGGAGTCTTAATTTTTGACTATCCAGGTTTTATTAGGATAGGGATCTTTAACGAGTATCTGATGGCCTCATCGCACAGGCCCGGGGCCACCTTTTAACTTCCCCTCTTTAGGATGGCATAACTAAGGATTTTTAACTCCCATTAAATAATCCTAGGAACCCCTGTGGGTTTGAATCCGTGATCTTTGGCATAGGAGGCTGTTGTGCTAGCCATCCAGCAACAAGTGATCCCCTATTAGTATTTTATATTATATTTATATTTATTATTTGTGATCAAACTGTTGAGAAAAATTAGGTCCAATGAAACGTATTGAACATGATAGGATTTTAATTGAATTAGTTAGCTTTATGATATTGTTAATAATAAAAAATAGTGTCCTTTTAATTATTTTACCATGCATAAAAATTATTCTTTTAAAGAATTTTTATTAATTTTTTATCAAGTTCAAACTTCTAAGTTGGAATTCGTATAGTTATATTAAATGGATGAAAAGCTTAAAACGGCAGGCTTTTTAGTCAACAAATCATAAATCTTCCAGTTATTTATACGACCTCCTCGTTCAGAAACAGCACAGACACAGGCGATGTCAACAAATCATTTGGAAGATCCCACCGTATTATTGGTATTTCGGCTATAAGGGCATACTTATTGCTTCGCATATTATGTTTTTAAATTACTGCATGCATAAGTGATTTATTCCAGTTCCAAATAGTGTTATGTAAGGTATTTGGTTTTTATTCAAGTTTAATCCAGAGTGAGATCAGAAGAAGAGCTTGGAACATGCAATTTCTACAAAAATAGGATATAATAAATACGATAATTTTCGAAACAGAAGTTTGGCCACTGAAACAATCTGTGATGTGGACAGTTCGAAAAGGATACTTTTTGTGTAGAGAATAGATCTAGAAATTTGAAACTGCTGACAGCAGCCAGAGAAGTGTATTCTGGACGAAAATCGTTATTCCATGATGGAGACCTGCTAAACTCTATTGAGGTAAACCCAACGAAAAGTTTCTATTCGGAAATTGGCTGGAAACTTCAGAGTTTGCCAACCCACCATCAATCACAGCTGCATATCTTGAGAAAAGTGAATCGCTCAACAAGAATGGTTCTTTATGCGTTGAAATCGATCATTTTTCATAATGGTAGAAAAATGTATAATGCTTCTTAGAATATTATACAATCATTTAAATGAGCTCATATAAGTATTTTAACTATCGAACAACTATGCAGGATGAGTCTAGTGTTGTAAAAAATAAATAAAAAAGGATTGAGAATTGAGGCTTTGAGTCTCGAGCAGCAGATCACGCTCTGAAAGCTCGAATCCTAAAGGCTTAATCCTTATAGTCTTTAGAACTCGAGCTTTTAGGCTCCAACATTCGGCTCAAAAGTGCCGAGACATATGAAATTTAACAATAAAAAAATATAATTTTTATGAAGTAAATCTGGAAGTCCTCTAGTGTATACATCAATATTCGGCTGGACAATACATTTTCTGATTGGGCGTATAATGTTTCTCTGTTTGTAGGAGTTCAGGACGCAAACCACGCACCCAGGTTCATCTCATATGATTTCTGCTAACTGCAAGACAACAGTTTATGAAAGCTATTTAACCCCGGAGGAAGATTGACTCTCGTTTGTACCATCTAAGTCGTGCTATAGTCATTGACTCTTATAGTCTTCGTTATCTTTTATTTATATATTTAATCACAATATATGCTGAAGTATTATTATAATTGAGACGTTGATTACCAAGTGGTACTAAAGGACATTATTACGAAATTAGTATTTTGATATATTTGTATTCTAAGCGTTTAGTTTTATTTAAATCTTCTATTTGATTTTATCTAATGAACTCACAAGTCCTTCACCAATTCGATTTAGAAATTAAATTATTTTCTGAAGGTACTAATTACACATTCCATTCCAAATCATACTAAAACATTCCATTTCAGAACTTTAATATAATATTTACTTGTTCACCAAAGAAATAATCCATAAAGACCTAAATATCCCATTAGTTGCAGATCTAGCCCGAACTGGATATAACTCCTTTAATTCCAAATTGCCCGTTCATTCCAAACCTCTTGTCTGCAACCTCTCATCACCATCTATTCCTGATGATCCCCAGTGGCGGCTGAATATAATGTGATGGCCTCTTGACCTATTACATTATACATAAACAAACACTAAAGTGCTACCACTGGGTAGTTTCTTTCCATTCCTGTACCAAGGTAACAAGTGACAACCCTCCGAGGTGATTGAAAAAACGATGGCCTTGAGACCTACTAAATTAAACTGACATTGAAGTGCCCCCACTGGGTAGTTCTTCACAACACATTTTTAAATTTTCATTAAATTAAATTATCCCATTTACTTATTGTATTATTTTAAGTATAGTTGTAAATATCAATAAAATGTTTAAAAAAATTTACCCATTAATAGGACTCTACATGCATTTTCAATTAAATGCAGTAGTTGCTTATAAAGATTGAGATGGGACTCGAGGCTCTAACCTGGCCTCATGACTTGGAGCCTTCGTTGAATCGAGGGAGCTCCAGCCTTTCCGCCTTTAGATCTTTGACGACATTATATGAGAAGGTTTGGTTGGTGGTAAAAAAATATAGAAAATAGCAAAAAAAACTATTTATTATACTACTTTACGGGTCTTCGTCAGGACTTGCAGGCAAGAGTCAAAAAGCAACTATGCAGCAGAAGCAGGTGCTCCTTGACTCTTACCTGGAAGCTCTGATGAAGACCCGCAACGTGGTTCGAAACTTTTTTCAATATTTTCTTATCTCATTTTTATTTCATGGTTAACTATAAAAATATTTGGCATGCTAAAAAAACAACGAAATGATGAATAGTTTTTCTTGGGATCATGTTTAAAAGGTTCAATCCGCAACATCAGGTAATAAAAATACTGAAGACAATATTACAATAAATTGTTTATGGCTCGTGAAGGATTGACTGTGATTTGGTATTAGGGAAATGTTAATTCCGAGTGCAGTCATCATAACACTTGATTAAGTTGAAACTTTGCCAAATAAAATAAGTTTATACTTAATTAAGAGTTTTGATGACTGCACCCGGAAATCATTTCTCCGCAATAAAGCTATATAGTTTTGAAACAACGCTCTAATAAAATTTTACCGTCTTCATCATTCCTCTTTTACTATTTTGGAAATTTAAACAGATTTAAGAAAAAGTTTTATACAATTCCATAGAACTTGATACAATGGTTTCAGAGATCCAGTTTATTTTATTTATTCACACTATACACTGTCTATTTTAAATAAATTTTAATGGATTTTGTGACAAAAAGTGCTCTACAAAACGAAAATGCAACACGCGACTTTCACTTACCTCAGTTGTTAAACTCAATTTTAAAACTTTTAAATAACGTTCGAGATGAAAAAAGTTTAAAAAAATCACACTGAGTTTCGAAAAAATTAGTGAAGCACATACTAAATAATCTATTGTAAGATCATCTTCAAGAATCTCTTAGTTTTATCCGTTTTCCATCACTCTCTATTACCTTTTACAAATTTGTGTAAAACACAATATTTTCTATTAAATCTTTAGATTTCTGACGGTATATTATACATTTAAATATTACTTATTCTTAAGTTTAAAAAAATATTTTCGTTCTTTCTCCTTTAGTTAGTTATCAATTTCGTTCAACTTTTATTTTTATACGCTTTTTTATCAATACTAAAAAGATGATATGTTAATTTTCTCGAATCTAATAAAATAAATGTACTTTGAAGACGTTAAGTTGAAATATAGCATTTAAACCGTGTCAGACCATCAGTTTAGACAAATTTCCACGATTGCAGCATTACTTTCCCTTGCTAGTTATTTCATATATAGGTAAATTAACATAATTTGGGTTACAAGGAGGAAGTTGATTTCGGGTGGTAAACAAAAATCATTATTAAGTAGAAAACGTTTCGGGCCTAAATTTCAGGCCTTCTTCATAATTGAAACACAGTTGTCATCTCCCTCCTTCAATCGCCCTGAAGAAGGCCTGAAATTTAGGCCAAAACATTGGCACAAATAAACTAAGTTTATATTTAATTAAGTGATTTGATGGCTGCACCCGGAATTAACTTCTCCTCAATAAAGCTAGATAGTTTTCAACGCCCTAATACAATTTTAAATTCTTCATCATTTCAGTTTTACTTATTTGAGAATTTAAACAGATTTTTATAAAAATATTAATATAATTTCCATAGAACTTGTTACAATGGTTTCAGAGATGAAAACACGTTTTTCGATAATTGCACAACCAGACCGCTATTGTGACTAAATCAGGAGTACTTTTTCTGTGTGGGATAGAAGGGAGAAGTGGAGAGAGGTTTAACACCCTAAACAACTCCAATTAACCAACCAGGTTGGGTTGTCCTATAGGTTACGAATTAATCCTAACTAGATGTGATGGCAGAATTCATTTTGTGTTACCGACTGGAAATGAAGTTTAAACAATCCCATGCTGTTGCTATGTTGACCACTTATAATTGAAATCAATTACAGTAGCTCACGATTATTGATACAAGTTGATAATTAGTATAGTTAGCAAATATGTTCTTAATTAGCCATTATTATTAATAATAATAATAATAGGCTTACCGAACCCGAAGGTTCGATGCCGATACCACCAAACTTCGCCTGCACAGACTCGTCCAATGTTCACCGGTCAAGCCCAAGCCCCCAAGATCAGCCTTAATGCAATCCTCCCATCGACGCTTCGGCCTACCTTTCGGACGCCTACCAGTCGGTTCAGCGAATACCAACTTTCTCGGAATCCGTTCCTCACTAAGCCCAACAACTTTACGCGCCCATTTGAGATTCCGCAATGCTATCAACTCAATTATATTCACAGGGTACAAACTCCGCAATTCCGCGTTGTGCAACCTTCTAAACTCCCCAGTGGCCTCATCTCTCTTCGGACCAAATATTTTACGTAGTACCTTATTCTCGAAAATCTTAAGCCGTTGTTCATCCTTCAAAGTAAGCGGCCACGTTTCGCATCCGTAAAGAACCGTGGGAAGAATAATAGTTTTATAAATTCTAACCTTTAAGTTTTTAGACAGAAGCTCTAACGTTCCACGTCCCTATTGTTAGATCTCTACTTTTCATCTTGCGCCTAGATTCCTCTGAAGCAGTCCCCACCCGGAGACCCGAACGGGGGACTAGTTTACTTCCGGATAATGGGCGTTTTACCTCAGAGGAATCCATGACTGTTTGTGGTATTTTTTGAACTAAAATATGTGAGTAGGGCGTTAGAACCTACGTCACACCCTTAGCCGGGAGGAGCTTCCGAGGAAATTCCACCAACCATCCGCACATCCGCCACCCGTGGGACGCCTCCCATACGCGGTAATGAGATCCGCGCGAGGAGCCATTATTATTACTAACGAAAAATCGCTAACATTCAAAAGTTGTTCGAGGTAACTGACCACAATGTATTTTATACACTCAAGGACTATGGACTATAGGACTAAAGGACTATAGACGTTTCTTAAAATTCGGTCAAGCCGTTTCGGAGGAGTATGGTTTTCTAAATTCCATCAGAACCTTCTTCATCATCCTAATCCTTTAGCTCAATCCCTCTCCAGCTCCACCCACCTCTAAAATCCTCTACGAAGATTGAAACGGCAGTGGCCCCGCGACGTTCAGCAAACATATATACTGGAGTTCTGACACTGGTCAGATCCTCCACTCATGTACTGTATGTTTGTGGCTATTGCGCACTAACTCAGCCTCTGCTGGCTAAGACCAGTGATGCGGCTGAGAGAGAGGCGCTGGGATCTCTTGGATTCCGCTTTTTTCTCACACAAGTGGAGGAAAAAGCCCAGTCTGGGTTTATCATAAACAGTTGTATGATGTTTATTTATTTGCCAACTTTGTATTTATCTCAATTATAGGTTGTTGTTTGGTTTTGTTTTTATTTTGTTTTATTTTATTGTACATATAAATGAATTTTTTTTCTATTTTATGTAATTTGACTTTATCATTATTTTCTGTATATATTGTATGAATGTGGTCCTATATCACTATTACTATTGTTCATTCTGAAACAGATTGTAATATTTCTCAATAAATAAATATTTAAAATTTTAATATTAATTACTCTATTTCATCCTGATATTAGGAATAAAACAATAAAATATTAGAAAACCTGATCTTCTCAAATCAATTCCAGCGAAATCGTTTTCGAACGTAATATAAATTGATATAGTTAAAAAGAAGGAAGATCAATCTGTGGTCTGTAAGGAGATGACAGATGATTGCACAGACTCCTTCAAGACCAATGAGTGAGTAATACGCGCCGTAGACAACTGCTTTCCCGCTAAATGAGGAAATAAAGAGGGCTCTGAAAATTCACTGAGTAGAGAATTAAATTTAACTTCCAAATTCAATTAGCCAACGACTCACAACAAAGTTTTCCCATTGTTCCCTGGATCTGTCAAAAGTAAACCGAATTTCCCGCTTGATCGGATCTCGTAAACAATCTGGGTTATTATCTTGTTAAAACTTTTCCCCTTAACCTTCTGCATACAGCGAGCAATAGGGGAGGGATTACTTTTTCGAGAATATATACAAATACAAGATAAGATAAATGCAATACTTCTACTCCTGTTTCAAAGAACCCACAGCCATATTTGTCTTTAAAAATAACACAAACCTATTATTATATATATAATATATATATATATATATATATATATATATATATATATATATATATATATACATTTTTTAAGAAGGAAGGTTATGTGATATTTGAATATATAGGATCAAAATTAATTTGTGAATATTTATAATTTTTACTTTCTCATATGGCACATTTTATACTTGAAAAAAAATCTGATGCATCATATGACTTTCACTTACCTCCGTTGTTAAAATCAATTTAAGAATTTTTAAATACCGTGTAAGAGATGAAATATGTTTAAAGAATTGAATAAATTGATTTTCGATAGAAACATGTGCTTTATTAAATAATCTGTTATATCATTATCTAAAACAATCAGTTATTTTTATCCGCTTTTCATTACTTTCTATTACATTTTACAACTTTGTGTAGAAGATATTGTTTTTTTCTAAAGTTTTTAGCTTTCCAACGGTATATTATATGTATATATTATGGTTCTTATCTTAAAAACCAAAAAACAATTACATTAAAAATACTTTTGCACTTTTCTCATTAAGTTAATTATCAAATTCAATCAACTTGTATATATAGCCGTTTTTTAACAATGCTAACATCATGATATGGTTAATTTTTTCGAATATGCAAAAGATACTTTAGAGAAAGAAAATTTAAAATATCGGTATTTAAGCCCTGGCAGACTATTTCAATAAGAATGAAACCTACATCATGTTAACGCCTATTAAATTTTACATAGTTATAGCGAGCTCTTCTGGTTAAGCGATTTTGATGAAAAAGTTGTTGTAACATCTCAGGCATAGACGCACTAAAAATATGAAATTTCAATTTTCTATAACTTAACGTTTTTGCATTAGACTTAACACACACAAACATGGACACACAGATCTTTTTGCGGGACTTGGCCATTTGAACTTAAGAATTTTCATTATTTTCAATTACTTTGGTGAAGAAATATCTATACAGCCACTTTGTTTACATCTTCCACTACACTGTACTATAGATATCAGGTCGTGTTCAAAAACATTTTTTTCGGCTAATCAAAACTCCGAATGAAATGATGCTTACATTCTAGGGCATTATATTTTGATTTATTTATCTTTTGTTTCTTTTCTTTCTTTAGTAATACACATATTAACTTGATATTAGATAAAATTTAAAGATAATAAGTAAGAAGGACTGTTAAATTTATTTAATTTTATGCATATTTTCGGTGTTGGGACGCGTTCCAGAAATGATATTTTGAAGTTCTTTTTTAATATAATCATGAATATGTGTTACTTTCGAAGTAAATTATATTAGGGATAGTTAATATAAATCCTTTTAATTACTTAGAAATGATCGTTTTTATATATATAAAAAATATCAAGGAGAAATAACGAATTTTTTTTTTTAAACTTAAGAACAGTAATATTTAGTTGTATAATAATAGAAAATATTATCTTATATAAAAATTTGTAAAAGGTAATGGAGAGTGATGAAAAACAGATAAAATTAAGAGATTGTGGTTGTTGACTTGGAGATTGTCTAATTCTATCGAAACTCAGTGTGATTTTTTAAAACTTTTTTTCATCTCAAACTTAATTTAAACGTTTTAAAATTGAGTTTAACAACAATTGTGTTAAGTGAAAATGTTGCATTTTCGTTTTGTAGAGCACTTTTTTGTTTTTAACTTTTATTTAAAACTAGCTGTACCTCGCGGCTTTGCACGCGACTATTTAATTTTTTTTTTAATTGCTGCGATTTAGAAAGTAGTTTATAATAACTTTGTAAGGTGAGATTATACAATAGAAATATACCTGAGGTAGCTGTGAGTTAAACTTTTAACTACGTCTATGCATGATAAATAAACGATTATTTTTTATTGTCAGATATCAATTTTATTCAGTTTAATCTAAAATAACATACCTGTAGCAAGTAGGGATTATCCATACCCGCGATTATATAATACTGACATTTTTGCTTTAAAACATTATCATTCTATACCATCGTAATTTCTATGTAACATAAATGCCTATTTTTTCCACTTGGAAGTGTACTCTTTCACCTGAATAAGCTCGCATTTTTTTTAGGATTCAGAAATAAAATCTATTATATTTTCTAAACGTGAACCTTTTTCAGCCTATTGATCATTTTAAAAAACCAACAAAAATAAAACATATGAATTTGATAGAAACCTACACAGGAAACATGGCTATGAAACGTAATATACCTATATATATTTGCTATAAGTATTTTAGTATCTTTGGTAGTACTAATCAGACCAAAACGATTTTACATCTAGGTAGTTAGAAATTTGATTTTCATTCAAAAGAGTATTTATAGTTTTGAGGATGCGTATAGTTCTTGAGTCATTCGAAAAACAATTTTGTTTTACGTTTTAAAAAAATATTTTTTAAAATCACTTAGAGAACGCGTTTTCCCAAATCCACTCTTATTGCACATCTAGACGGTAAGAGGAACCTCCTAGAGAAATTTCAACTTTACAACCAAAGTCGTTTTTGAGAAATTGCTATGACCAGAAAATCGAGTGAAATGGCACTTTTTTTTTATATAGATATAATTAGTGTATATTTTGAATAAATAAAATAAACTGATAAATAATGGAAGAATATAAATTAATTCAGGGAGAACTTATTAATTATTTAGTTAGTACTTTTTAGATTCATGAGCTCGATCGTGAATTTTCACTTGTACTCATTATATAGATGTGTAACCTGTATTAGTGTAACAATAGTTCAATTTGAGATTTTACTCATTAAATTTTTTAAAAATTATTTTTGCCATGTTTGAAAATTCACATTAAAAATAAAAATAAAATAACTATGAGTATTATAGTTTCTATGATCCTAAGTATTACAGCTATTCTGATCTCATAATGAGAATAGCTGTAAAACTTTAGTCATCTATGTTATATACATGAAAAATAAACAAAGGCGAAACTCACTAAAAGTAGCGTATCTTATTAATTTTCAAGATTTATTTAAACCAATTTCTTCACGATTCAGGTACTGTGTTGTAAGAACAACAAATGTAAAGCACATTCTTATCATATCGTTAATTTTTGTTTTAATATATGCAAAATTACCGGATTTAGATTTTAACAAAAATTGTTTTCAGTAACGAAGCTGAATTAAAATGGCTGTATTAAAAAAACTAGAAGTATCAGCCTGAAAAGCGATTCATCCACGGTTTTAAAGTAAGGAGAAGATAGAGTGCTAAATTAATTAATTAAACTGCTAAATTAATCATAAAAATAAAAATGTCAAGCGGCATGGGCTGGACGAATGGATTGACACTTACGACCAACTTGAAGGTAAATTCTTTTGATTGAAAAAGTATCATATAAATTTAAAAAAAAAATCTGGTGCGGGCAATACCTGACTTTCACTTACCTACGTTTTTAAAAGCGGTTAAAGAATTTTCAAATACAGTTAGACATAAAAATGCTTGAAACCATTGAAGAATTAATTAAATTGAATTTCTATAGAAACATGTGTTTTATTAAAAATCTATCATATTATTATCTAAAATAATCAGTTAGTTTTATCGGTTTTTCATCACTTTTTATTAAGTTTTACAAGCTTGTGTATAAGATAATATTTTTTCTAAAATCTTTAGCTTTCCAACGGTATATTATTCATCTACATTACTGTTCTTATATTCAAAAACAAAAAAATTGCATTACAAATATATTTTTCCAGTTTTCTCCTTTAGTTGTATATCAAATTCGCTCAACTTTCATATTTAGCTGTTAATTATCAATGATAACAAGATAATATAGTTATCTTTATAGAATCTACAGAATTAAAGGTATTTTAGAGTAAGAAAATATCGGCATTTAAGTCCTGTCATACTATTTCAATCAGAATGAAACTTATATGATATTGAAGCCCGTTAAATTTTACATCGATATAGGAAGGTACAAAGTGCATGGTATAAAGGTAAAAAATGCATGGTATAAAGTAGACCTTCTGGTTAGCTGATTTTGATGGAAGAAAATTCTGTAACATCTCGGGCGTAGTTGTCATAAATATGAAATTTCAGTTTCGTAGGACTTTTCGTTTTCGCCCGGGAGTTACCACACACAGAGACCTTTTTGCCGGAATTGACCTTATTTCGATTCAGTGGACCCTAAAAAGTGTATTTTCGTTGAAAACGGGAATTCGAAAATTTTCACGATCGCAATATTTTCTCTCATTATATATTTTATAAATAGGTAAGTGAAAGTAAAAAACAAAGTGATACTGCTAAATTCCCTTCTCAAGTCAGTTAAAAAATAATTAGCTTCAATCGTAATACTAATTTAAAATATTTATAATTGATAATTAAATTAAAGGAGATGAAAATGAAGTGATTGGATGCCAGTAAGGGTAGCTTTCATTAAGTGGGGAAAAGCTCTTTCACGAGGCCGGCTTTTCATTCGCTAACGATGGAAAATTACCCTCGAATCAACGATTGAAATTTTCCAAACGATGCATGAAGTGTGTTTGGAAAATGATTTATAAGATACCGTTTTTGAATTTATAACAACTTTACGTCTTAGTTGCCTTTAATTGGAGCTTTTACAGATTTCTATATTCAAAAGAAGTAGTATATTAATTATATGTGTAGCTTTCAATCTGTAAGTTGAGTTTGAGTTTGCTTTTATGACTGTTGATTTATCAACATAATGCATAATATAGACACTATTGGTATCTTTCTTAACTTTTCCAACTTATTTAATTTTACTTTAAAAAATGTTTTGATATAGGATCTATATAATGAGTCTTGATGTCAAAATGTTATTTTGTAAATAAAATCGGTGGCACAGGAGTAAAAATAAATAATGAGAGTAAACGTGAAAGTTTATTGCCGTTAACACAACATTTGAGAGAATTATTTGAAATCAACTTCAATAATTTTATAACATACTCCTGCAAAAGGAAATAAATTTAATTTTGCTAGTTCTTAAGGAGCCGAGAGAAGATGTTATAAAAAAAAAAAAACATTAAAAATTGGAAAGGATTCATCCGATCAAATCAGTTTAGGAATAATGGTTTAGATAAAATTGAAATTATTATATGCCATGAGTTATGATACAAAATTTAGTGAAGAGCATTCGAAATGTGTCTCGCCTGAAATGGATCGGTATGAATGGATTGATAAAAAAAAAGAAAACAAATTTTGATAGTGCTAAAAAAATTTATAATAGTTTTGAAATATCAATGCGCATTTTATTTTTTAAAAATTGAGTATTTTTGATTTATAAATAGCACTGTTGTCATTTAATAAATTTTTGAAATTTTATGATATATCATGACGTACTGTTTATTAAAATAATGAAAAGTTTTAACGTTGTTGCAGCTAGAGTATATTTAATAATGTGAGAATAGGCATTCTGGATTGTCTAAATTCTGGATTTGCTGTGCTGAGGAATGTAGCTAGAGTTAGGCAAATATTTCACCAATTTCGTTTCCAACAGAATTTTTGTAGAGCGATTTAAATTCGTACAATTTAATAAAACTATATCAACTTAAACTCCTGAATAATAATTATTACATATAAACTATTAACACTATATTCATATAACAGATGATAGTACAAGATACACATACGGCGAGTGATATATCAACAGTATGTGACGGATATCTGCGGTGACGTAACAAATGTCGCATTGTGGTTTGTTTGGTCTGCATTGTACATTAACAGCTATGGAACAATGGAGCATATGGAAGTGGCATGTTTACAAATCATTTAACTAAAAAGCAAAAAACAAATTTAAATGGCATAAGTAAGATAGAAATCCTCAGTAAATCTAGATTAACTAATACTATTCTTCCTAAAAACTCCTATTAAGCTGATGGTTTTACAAAATATATCGATGCATGTTATGGGTTATTAAGCATTTAATGTTGTTTTTAAGTATAAAAATATTTCTTCCAAGAAACAATTCTTATTGAGTGATATTAAAATCTGCACTAATTAGGACATTTATATTAGTAATCAAGAACATGCATACAATACAAAACGATAAATTTATACAATATATATATATATATATATATATATATATATATATATATATATATATATATATATATACAATGAAGAATCAAAAAGAATATGAGCAGATGTTTGTAATAAAGTTTTCATTTGTTCTTTTTTTTTTCTTATTCGTTTATTTTTTCCTTCTCTAAACTTCCTTTATCTTTGCAAAGTGCTGTCTGTACCTCCGCCCACATCTTACCTACACAACCTATCCATACGAACATCGCGCGTCATATTCAATTTGGCTATTTCGTTCTCAACTTATATATATTCTTGAGTCTAATAAATTATCATAACATTTTTCTACTTCAATCTTATTCTGTCCATTCTGATTATATGCCCATAATATCGCAATTCTTCGTTTTCTCATGGATGTTCTCATATTATCTACTCTTTAGTAATATTCGTTATTATGCTTCTTTCTGTGCGTCTTCTATATTTTCTTTGAGCTATAATAATATAGCTATAATAATATAATATAATATAAGCTATAATAATATAATAATAATAATAATAGGCTTAGCGAACCCGAAGGTTCGATGCCGATACCACCGAATTCCGCTACACAGACTCGTCCAATGTTCACCATTCAAGCCCAAGCCCCCGAGATCAGCCTTAACGCAATCCTCCCATCTAAGCTTCGGCCTACCTTTCGGACGCCTACCAGTCGGATCAGCAAATACCAACTTTCTCGGAATCCGCTCGTCATCGAGCCCAACTACTTTACTCGCCCATTTGAGTCTCCGCGATGCAATCAGCTCAATTATATTCACAGGATTACAAGTTCCACAATTCCGCGTTGTGGAACCTTCTAAACTCCTCAGTGGCCTCATCTCTCTTCGGACCAAATATTTTACGCAATACCTTATTTTTTAAAACCTTAAGCCGTTGTTCATCCTTCAAAGTAAGCGGCCACGTTTCACATCCGTAAAGAACCGTTAGAAGAATAATAGTTTTAAAAATTCTAACCTTTAAGTTTTTAGATTGAAGCCGCTAACTAAGTAACTTAGCAACTGAATAATAACACGCATTTCCCACCTTTAACCGGGACTTTATTTCTTCCTGGATTTCATTTTTTCCAGTTATAATTAAACCTAAATGCTTGAATTTCTCTACGTGTTCAAAAGTATGTCCTGATACATCAATATCACCAAGATCGACACCGTTTCTGCTACTAATCATATATTTCGTCTTTTCGGTATTTAATTCTAGTCCTATTTCTTTACCGGTTTTTATTAACACACTTGCATTTATTAGTTGTATGGTTTCCGTGTCTTCACCTAGCAGTACCAGATCAGTTACTAGTCGAGCGATTCTGCCTAAAACCACATTGGCAATCTCCGATAACTTCCTCAGCGTATTCCGTGGTTCGGCTAGTTAGAATTGACGAGAATATGTTATAGGATACTGGGAGAAGAGAGATCCCACGATAGTTGTTACAATCCGACCTAGGTCCTTTTTTGTGAATCGAAATAAGTATTGATTCTTTCCATTCTTCGGGCATTTTTTCATTTTCCCAGATATATATTATATTCTTCTATTTCCATTACTTATAAAACAATATTAAAAAACAAAAACAAAAAAAACCTGAAGATATTCTACAAAGTTTGTGCAAAAGTTGTCAAATAAAACAAAAATTAAAAAAATCAGACCAATATGCTTTTATAAAATATTATTTTAAGACCTTGATTATTAAACTATCGGTCCAATTATTGAACAATTAAGATTTCTAAATATTTTAAAAATAGGACTCGAAATATAAGACTAAGACTAACTATGATCAATTGATATTCTTTTTAGGACATTTTATTAGTGATTTTAAATATTTACTATAAATATTCAAGATGAATAGGTTGTAACGGCCACACAATCAGAATATACATATGCCTATGACCTATTGTGTTCTATACCTTTTCTTATTATAGATAGATAGATAGAAAACTGTTTTTTATTTCTTTAAGCATATTACGACAACAAAACAAATATTACAAGAGAGACACATTTTATTGAACAAGAACAAGCGATGCTGCCCAACTTAGTTGGGTTGCTATTTACACAGATTACTATTTTTTCCTTAATGGACAATTTTTTAATATAAAATCATATCATGCAATACACAACCAAAAAAAAAAAAATTAATATTTTTTTTTTTTCTTTTAACATTTTTTTTTCCTTACATCATTTTTCTTATTTTCTTCTTTTTTTTTTCTTTTCTTGCTTATCTCTCATATTAATTCAAATATATATAAATAATATATATATATATATAAATTATATATTAACAATAATCATAATAATCTTCACAACATGACATTCTACAAGAACCATACGAAACCCCGCTTCAACATAAAATCTGTAGCATATAGAATAAAAATGAGAAAAAAGAAAAACTAATACTAACACAATAATAAGTTAAAATATTAAAAGTTAAAAAACATTTGTAAAACTATGGTCATTTAGACCGTCAGTCCGGAGCCGATCTGTAAAATTTGGCATATTGTATAATAGTCAAACACAGGTCACTCACTAATTATATTCAACTTTTAACCGTATTAGCTTATAAATAAAACAACAGTAAAAAAAAAATTAGACAGTTTTTTTTTCTTTTTTTACCTTTTCTTATTATACTAGAAACAAAAAATGAATAAAACAAATAATTAACTAATCTGTCATTTCTCAATGTCATGTCTAGGGTAACTAATAGTAGGTATTATTTGTACGAAAGCCAGAAAAGTTTTTGTTTTATCATGTCATTTTTACAATAATATGGCCAGTTTTTTATATATTTTTTACTTAGTAAATGTTGATACTAATGCGCCATGTCTAGTAGCTGACTGCGTGTACTAATGAGCATCCTATTTGTACACATGTAACATTTATGTACATTAACCATTCGTTTAAAAAATAATTATAAGTTATAATAATAAAATTGTTGACTATCCATCCCGTAATGTTGGGTGGGGAGGGAGAGTTTTTCGTGAATACCCGTAAACATATATAGTTAATCGCAAGCTTTGTTATAAACAAAGCTGAAAAATTTGAAAATCCAATAATTACGAATTCATACATTTTATCGCTCTGACAAATCCAGAGAACTCAGTAAAATTGATCAAAACACCACAAACACGCATAAGATCAACAATAAGATTGAAATAATAGCACTAAGCAATTAATTTCAAACCTAATGTTCATAGTTAACGTCACAATTTCATGATATTTGGAGCATTTTTACTGAAAGCAGAGAGCCTTATATTTTATACCTGAAATATTTCCGTAAACATTATTCAGAGCAAAAGAAAGAACAGAATCATAATCATATAGTTGAGGACTTTAACTTTATTTATGGCAATGTATGCCATAAACCTAATAATTTCATAAATATTCAAGAAAAACCTTTAAAAATCCGTTTTATCTACTTTTCCTTCTTCATAAAAAAACCCGAAGCAGGAAATTCTAGAGATTTTTACTTGCCATTAAAGGAAGTATACCGAACCAAGTTTAAACTTTTTTCTTTTAATGTACCCGTTACTGTACCAAAAAAATGACATGACAATGTAATTTTATGCGCGTACAAAGAGGATGCGCAGAAGTAAACGCAACGGATGCCAGTGCCAGGCGTGGTGCATGGTAATTATCGTTCAATTAGTTAAAATAATCTGATTCGGGCAATACACGACTTTCATTAACCAACGTTTTAAAAATTGATTAGAGATTTTTCGAAGAAATAAATTTAATAGAAACATATGTTTTATTAAATAATTTATTATATTATTATCTACGACAATCAGTTTGTTTTTTCGGGATTTTATAACACTCCGTTTACTTTTACAATAATATGTATAGAATAATATTTTTTCTAAAATCTATAGCATTCCAACGGTATATTATACATATATATTACTGTTCTTAAGTTCAAAAGCAAAAAATTGATTAATATAAAAAAAAAAAAACTTGAAAGAAAAAAATCTGGTGCGGGCAACACACGACTTTCACTTTTAAAGAATTTTCAAATACAGTTAGAGATAAAAATGAGTGAAGCCATTAAAGAATTAATTAAATGGAATTTCTATAGAAACATGTGTTTTATTAAAAATCTATTGTATTATTATCTAAAATAATCACTTAGTTTTATCGGCTTTTCATCACTCTCTACTAACTTTTAGAAGCTTGTGTGTGAGATAATATTTTTTCTAAAATCTCAAGCTTTCCAACGGTATATCATACATGTATATTACTGTTCTTATGTCCAAAAACAAAAAATTGCATAAAAAATATATTTTTTCAGTTTCTCCTATAGTTGGATATCGAATTCGTTCATCTTATATATTTACCTATTTCTTAGCAATCCTAATCAGACGATATGGTTAATTTTTTTGAATCTACAAAATTAAAGGTAATTTAGAGGAAGAAAATTTATCGGCATTTAAACCCTTTCAGATTATTTCAATCAGGAAGAAACCTACATAATATTAAAGCCCATCAAATTTTACATTGTTGTAGCGAGTTTCAAAATCGTTAGAGCTGTTTTTGAGAAAATCGTAAAAAAGTGAAAAATGCATAGTATAAAGTGGCTCTACTAGTTAGCTGATTTTCATGAAAAAGTTGCTGTAACATTTCAGGCGTATAGTCATCATAAATATATTGTTTCAGTTTTATAGGACTTTTTGTTTTCTCGCTGCACTTACCACAAAAAACGGACACACAGACCTTTATGCAGTTCTTGGTCATTTGGACTCTGGGGACTCTAAAACGTGTATTTTCGTTGAAAACTGGAATTCGAAAATTTTCACGATCGCAATACTTTCCCATACTATATATTACATATATAGGTAAGTGAAACTAAAAATACCTGAAAATCAGGCGTACTCAAATTATTTTTTTCGCTCTCGTTGATCAATACATGAAAGAACCAGTTCAACTGAATACCTTCTATTATAAGTTCATTTATGTGGCTGAATGATATTGGTATGTATATTCTTGGTACAGGATACCTCGGGATATCCAGCTCAACGATCCCGGAAACGTTGGTGAAATGGAAATGGAGTGGCCATCAATACGCTTCAACCGGCCGGCTTTAAGGTAGACGCTCCAACTCATCATTACTAAGTGCTGTTTATGTTGGTTATTGATGGGGTCCCATTTGGAGGAGCCTTGATACACCTGTTATTGCCACCATAACCCCAAATCTCGCTCTCTCCCTTCTGTTCTATCCCGATGCCCTTTAAACCTGGCCGTTAAAGTTGGATCACTAAAGATGCAGGATATCTTTAGGAACTAAATGAGTATTATTCCGACCCAAATACTTTCAGGCACTTAGAGGAAGATAAAATATTCGGCTTTGAACGTAAGATTCGAAGGCACTGACTTCACGACTGGGAGGAAACGTGACGTTCGGGTCCATGAGTCGTGACCGCTTTGGGAAAGAGTAGACCTCAATTTAACTGAAAAATGGAAAAATAAACTGCACATCTGGATCACACTCAACTCAGCCATCTAAAACAGAGTTCAACAATTATGTATTTTCGAAATTTAAATAAATCATTTCAAATTTATGAAAGGCGCTCACAATAGTGAACCCACAGGAAGAGAGAGAAATATTCCTCCCCAAAACAACCAAGTTATGAAGATAAAAAATGACACCTAATTTTAAACATTACATATCCGAAATAATTATTAGAATAAACTTATCACTTGCCATTTACTTTCGAAGATCATCATTTATGACACCCCTCCTGGACAATGCAGAGTCAAACGGCGAGATTCAAATCCATTCTAGGCTGGTAGAAATCTAATTCGTCGCAGACCGATAGAATTAATCGACATTTTTTTTTTTTTTCAGATCTCTAATGTTAAAATGTAATTCTGTGATATGTTGCTGTGCAAATTCTGGAATTATGTTGTTATAGCCTTGAGCACCAGCTGATTGCGAGCTGCATTTTAGTGCGTAGATGAGCTCTAGTGATATGATTGTAAGTGGCAGATTATTCCAAAGGGACTTGTCCCGTAATAAATAAAGAATTTATAATAAGTAATATGACAAAAAGGACGAGATTCGTCGAGAATTAATGGAGACTTTTGGAACCGCTAAGGTTACTCGTACAGCCTTACAAATAGGATCTTTATTCCAAGCTATCTTTCGTTAAATTAGGATTTATGACATCCTGCCCTACAGTGTCCTTCAATAACATTCCGCTAGTTCCAGTTGAACAGATCTGATGTCTAGGAGTCCACTTTGAAAAACCTCTTACTTAGAACCCTCATACAAGACTTAAACGACAAGAAACTGCTCGACGTTTTCGGCTACTCCAAAACTTACTAGACAAACATTCGAATCTTTCACTTAACTACAAAGGCTCAACTACATGACTATTATACGTTCAATATGGACTTAAGGAGTAGAGCTATGAGGCTATACTAAACCATGAATTTCTTCCCGTATCCAATCCCTACAGTCCTTACTTTGTAACTAATTAACTGATCCATAAAGATCTTAATGTTCCATATGTTGCTGATTTTGTCCGAACTAAATATACTTCCTATCATGGCGAACTCCATTCCCACTCTAATCCTCTAGTTTCAATCATTTCTTCAACTTCAATTACTGATAATCATCCGAGGCGTCTGAAAAGGAGATGCCCCCGAGACCTTCTTATAATTTAGAATATTTTTAGAGTGTTGCTACTGGGTAGCTTCTCTACATGTCTTGCCTATTTTCTTTTAGCCTATTTACTAGGATGTGTTGTACAATACAGTTGTAAATATCAATAAATAATTTTTTAAGAAAATAGGATTTATTATTGATGTCCATCCTCGGTCATACATTTTGTAGCCGTGATATGCAATAAAAAATGTTGGAATGAGGTACAATAACTACTTCGGGTTACAGAAATATTTTCCCTAATCTTCAAAGACAAAAGAAATCTATTTTCATAACATAGCTTAAATATCCTAGCTTACCCCGTCGGTAAATAATGGCCGCTGAATGTATATTTAATATGGGGGATGAGCGTTGTCAGAAGTGACGATGCTTGCTAGTGACAAACGAGCCTTTGGCACCGAATCAGAGGACAGTATTACTGTCAGTTTGGTCGGCAACCGCACACTTGATTATTCCCATGATTGATAGCACCTTCCTTCCAAGATATTTTATCATTAGCTGATGCGGATATTATTAATAGCAACCTCGTTAATTACTCTTAATTAGGTTCTAATAGAATCGGAAGGAGAGGAAAGGGGTGCCTTCGCCTTCGAAATTCATAATCAGGGGATGATGAATGAAGATTCGATAGGAAGTGGCCGATAAGGGTTCTCCAAGAGCGTCGAATATTCTTGAGTCCCGATTAGGCAGATTTTTATCTATTAAATTAACTTTCTCTCTATTAATAATGGAAGCGAGAAAATATACTAAAGTTCAATAATATAATCTTTATTACTGGCATATGCTCAATTGTTTTAAATACTAGTAAATATTATAACCAGTAAAGGGACTTGTCCATGAACAAATTAAAAAAACGCTGCAAATTATAACACAATGGTTTATTATTTCCAATTAACAATATTAGGGTATAACTGCTTATAAGGTTGTTGATAGGCAATTAAGTATTTTTGGTATTTATTTATTTATTTATCAGAAGAAACGATTTTTTTTTTATTCGTTATTCAGATTATACGCATCAAAATTTTGAGCAGGGGTAATTTTTTTTTTTTTTTTTTTTTGTCGATTACAAAGGTTGATTATTGAAAACAATAAACCAAAAGCATTTAGACAGGACTGCGTTACTAATCCTTTTCTTTCGATTTTCATTCAAATAATTCCAATAAAATTTCCTGATTTCAGAAAACTTACATTTTATCTTTATCATCAATAATAACCGAGCTATCAGGGAATCACATCTTTAATAAGTTGTGGCCTGACCATGTAAGATGATTTTTTAATTTTTTTTTTTTTTTTTGCACTTTATTCATCGCGTTATCTTTATCACGATTTTTTTTTCGAATTTTCTCTATCTTCAATAATAACCAATTTTTGGTTTAATTACATCTATTATAATCTGTTACTTGATTATACATATGAATTTTTTATTTATCGCGCTTTACTGATTCTAAAACTCTATTCACACTTTTCTCCATCTTCAAAAATAACTGAGTTATAAGCGTATTTAAAAATATTAATTATTTTCTTATCTTTTTTCTATTTTCACTTATCCTCTTTTCTTTTTTGGTCGATTACAAAGGTTGATTATTGAAAATAATAAACCAATATTATTATTGTTAAATAATTAACCAGACAATGTTTATCATGCGGGAAAAAATCTGGTGTGCGCAACATACGACTTTCATTTACCTCTACTGTTAAAATCAATAAAAGAGCATAATAAAGTTAGAGATGAAAAAAGGTTTAAGAATTACATTTAAATTAATTTAATTTAAATTAAATTAAAATTAAAAATTAGACAGAACCTGAATACATAGACATACCTTCACAGATTTTTGGTTCAGGTAAAAAATACTCACATACAAAAAACTACAATCATTTCAATCCAAAATTTTAAGACTCATAACGGCAGCTCCTTGGTAAGTAAACAACAGAACCCTACATACGGACAACAACCAACAGTTGACCAACATGTACGAACACTTTATTCTCGTTTTCCGAGTCAACTTAGCGGATACGTCAATAGACTGATCAACGACTTGTCAGTAGCTGAAATTCCAGTTAAGAGAAGGCTAAAGAGAAGCTGGATGAGAGACCTCCTCTGCTAAATTAAAGCCTTGGAAGGGGTGCTGCTGGGCATGCCTACCATGTCTTATCTCCATTTGTCCAACACATTTGCTAATTGTCAGATAGCTTCTGACAGGTGTGAATTAAGATATGAAGAGAAAAAAAAAATAAAAAAAAGAATTACATTGAGTTCCGTAGGTTAAAACTTTATGTATAAGATAATATATTTCCAACGGTATATTATACATCTCTATTAATGTTATTATATTTAAAAAAAAATAACATACTAAAATATGTTAGCTCTTTTCCCCTTTAGTTGAATATCAAGTTCGTTCAACTTATATATTTAACTTTTTTTATCACTGCTAAAAAGATGATGAGGTTAATTTTTACAAAATTAAAGGTACATTAGTGAAAAAAAATATCGGCATCTAAGCCTAGTCAGACTGTTTCAATCAGAATAAAACCTTCATGCTATTAAATCCAATTAAATTTTTCATCGATATAGCGAGTTTAATCAAAATCGTTAAAACCGTTTTATGATATTCGTACTCCGTTTGTTCAAGGAAAATTGTTGACATTATTCCTAATTTTATTCTGATTGACATTCCGTAGTTGTTCTTGAACTCAGAGAAGCTCTAACTTATTGTTAAGAGGCCTTCCAGATTTTAGAATAAAAAAAATACAAAGAAAGTTGATAAACATATTTATTAAAACAAAAGGTAAAAATAAGGTACATAAGACCTTGTAGACAAGTAAATTGAAAAGGACGTGCCAAGTCCAATCTATAAGAGAGTAATGCATGGTTAAAGCTTTTAGTAAGTAGACTGAAGCGAAGGTGGGACGTGTTCAATGATCTTTGGCATGAAGAAAAGGCTGAAGAATTTGCTACTTGTGATGAAGGCAACGACATCCTATATTTATGTTAATTATGGTTTATACAATCAAAGTAAATATTATTTTTTTTTTAATTTAACGAGTGTATGAGATATGATAAGGTTAAATATTTTCCGTATAGTTTCGTTTTCCAGATTTTATTTGGGGATTGATCCATCATACCTTTAATAAGAAAGAAAATCTTTAAAAAATTAAGAAATAGTAATCTTCTTCTTCATCTTCCCTCTCTACCGCTACAGCAGTGTGAGGGGGTACTTGTAGAGGCTGATCCAGGCATTCCTATTCTGTGCCATTTTTCTCGCTCATCTCCAATCTATATCCTTTTTTCTGCAAGCTTTCCTGATCCCATCCTCCCAAGTCTCCTTCCCTCTACTTTCACCACATACGTTGCTTTTGCCACGCGATCCTCCGACATTCCTGAGACATGACCGTACCATCTTAGCTGGTTTTCTTCAATAATATCCTCGGCCAATCTTACATCAAGGTTGGATCTTGTTGTGGTAAAGAAATAGTAAATATATATATATATATATATATATATATATATATTATATATATAAATAGAGATAAATAAACTAAATAAGGAGAGTATTCTAAGTGTTCAAATAAAGAGGAGATTGAAAGTATAAAATAAACTTTGTTATTGATTTTCCTTAAATCATATCAGAGAAAATACAACAAAATAAAATGGCTTGATTTCATTTTTTTAAAATTGTTTAGATGTCTACGTATGTGTCTTAATATATAAATATAAATAGGAGACAAATATGTAAAGGATAGAAGAGGTGAGAACTCACTTGAGAAAACCGTATGATTTTGCAGGCCAGATTTCCAGCGTTCCATGTAACCGTACTTCTCCATATTATATCCGTCAGCACGCTCAGCACTCCGACACATAAATCTAAAAAAAATCAAGTCAGTAATTGGAAAACTTGAAGTAGCTGAAATGCATAAAATAAATAAATTATATTTTTTTTATTTATTTAATGAAATTTACAACTGTATTAAATTAATAAAACAAATAAATAGGATTGATATATGGTTATATGGTTAGAACACATGGTAGTTAGAAAAACATAGAGTTAATATAAGAATAATTATATTAAAATTTGTGTTTACTTACTATACCTTTTTCTACCTACCGGTATTTGAAGGCTTATTAATTGAATAGTTATAAAAATATACTCCCTGTTCGGGGTGTCCATATACTTTGAAGGTGAGGGGCCTCCGCTTGTTGATTCACATGGTAGTAGCACTCCAATGTCTAATTTATAGATATGGAGGAGAGGTCAAGGTTAAGCGGGTTTGAGTGGGCAGAAAATTTGGAATAAAAAGAGGCATATCCAAGTCTTTAACAAATGGCATATTTAATTATTTATTGATGATTTTATTAGTAGCAAAGTAAGGAGCATTGAGGATTTTCCGAAGGATTTCGGATTGCAAGGATTGGATGAGAACGGAATTTGATAGTTCAGTAGACCCCCATAGTTTAATGCCGTAGATCCAAATAGGCCAAAAAATAGATAATGATTATATAAATGAGTTTTTTGTAGTAAATAGGAAGTTTTGAGCGTATGTCGAGTAAATGTTGTAGTAATCTGTATCTACGAGCAGTTTCCTGTCGTTTCAGTCTAGGATGAGGATTCCATGTTAGCTGTTTAAAAATATAATTTTCACTCCAAACTTTTATCCGGAGATGGAGTTTAAAAGATGTCCACGGTTCATTTATAATTCATGACAATGGTTTTTGGTAATTCTCATTGTTATTAAGAAATATCTTAGTAGAAACCATTCCAATAAATAAATCCATGCTTCATTGTTAAATATTATTTACTATCATGGTTAGGTTTGGTTAGGTAGAGATTTTTATGGACACTCAACTGCGGAGGTCTTTAGTGTCCTTTAACATATTTCTTGCTACATGGAAGTGTTTTCGATGTAATGGACATTCCTCTAGAATATTGACAGTCGTCAACTGCACATCACACAATTCACATTTCGGTGGTATAGTTCTTTTTATTAAGAATTCGTGTGTCAGACGTATATTCCCAATTCTCATTCTAATATCATGGTCTACTTAAACCGAAATGTTTAATCTGTGTAATTTAATTATTATATTAATCAGGTGAGTGTTAGTATGATTATTGCATATGTATCGTGTTTTCTTGTTGTTGTTTATTGTACTTATTTCTTTGCATTTATTGTTTAAAAACTAAATACTTTAGTGCGTTTTCGCGGGTAATAATAAATTGTTTTTAAAAAATTGCCCTTACACTATAATCAAACAAACTAACTACAAATTATTTTATACAATTTATAAAGTGCACCTCTATTAAAATGAAAAACCATTAAAAGTTGGATAGTTCGAATGGTCATCAAGAACGAAATAGTCTAAGCTATTCGTTGTTTTGCAAACGTTTCGACTAACATTGTAGGTCATCGTTAGCCGCTAGGAGAGGAATAAAATGTGGTAGCAGCATATTAACAAACTATCTTTTCAACGAAGATGGCTGAATCGTCCACATTTTCGAAAAGACATCTAGCTCCATTTATTGTGACACTAACTTCCAAATCTGATTTATAGCTTTCTTTAGTGAATGTCGCGCTTCTTCGGTCGGCTGAAAGAAGGACCAGTTTACTTTCTACCGCTTCTAGCAGATGGTCTCTATCGGATTCACCCATTTCTCATGAGTCAATAACTAGTAAAGGTAAAAACTTAAAACTGGTCCTAATTCCGGTGAAACCTGTCAGTTTCACGTCGCTTATATAAATGGAGCTATTGTATTGTTCTTAAAGACAAGTTTTTATCAAACTTCAATTTAGAGTTTTTTGGTAATATATGATAAAAACAATTCACCCTGGTGTGGTTGGAGAATTTAATTATGAAAAACTTCCTTCACTACCTTGCTCCTCGGCACAAGGTCCTACAAGGTAATGATTGGCGGAACCACATCTGTCAAAAAATATGTTAGTAATGGTGTACCCCAAGGCTCTGTATTGAGTACTACCTTGTTCTCCATCGCAATAAGAAGAATCACCGACTGCTTAACACCTAACGTCACCGACTACTTATTCGCTGATGATTTTGCTATTCTTAGTAAATCACACGATCTTCAAAACATCAAGGTGAGTCTCCAAAATACTGTGGATAAACTAGCTTTATGGTCCCAAGAAACAGCGTTTAAGTTTTCCACAAGTAAAACGTGCTGCGTACATTTTAGTCGTCATAGAAATCCGAGCATACCACCGCAAGTCAATTTAAATAATATTTCTCTGGCCTACAAAAATCATGTTCGGTTTTTAGGGCTATATCTCGATAGTAAACTAACCTGGTCTGTCCATATAGAACAACTTCACTCTAAGACCGTAAGTCGATTAAAAATTCTGAAAAAATTGGGAAACACCAGATGGAGATCAGACAGAAAAACAATGCTCCGTATACATGAGACATTAATAATTAGTAAAATGGATCACGATTGCTTCATCTATGCCTCTACTACTTGTAATAAAATAAAAAAAATTAGATGCAGTTCACCATGCCGGTATACGCCTTTCAACCGGAGCATTTAGAACTAGCCCAGTAAATAGTCTTTGCGTGGAAGCAGGAGTTCTACCTCTTTCTTATCGTCGCCAAAAGCTAGCTGCTAAATATATAACTAAAATTTATACACAACCTGCCAACCCTGCTTACAGTTCTTTATTTCTACAGGAAAACGCTGACAAATATGGACGATTGAAAAAACTCATCCCGTCCCCTCTGGTACATAATGAGATGGGTGGTCTCTGAATTGGTGCAGCATCCATTTATAAAACCGGAGAAAAAGCTACCACCATGGACACTGTCACCTCCCAGTGTCAACTGTAAAATGCTGAAAATTTCCAAAGTAAAAACAGTTTCTCCACAAGAAATCTCTCAAACTTTCCTAACTGAACTTCACAAACATCAGTACAACAAAGTCATCTATACTGATGGTTCAAAAACTAACGAGTCTACTGCGTGTGCAGTGCTAGACGGTGACAAATTCTACAAGTACAAACTGAATAGGAATTGTAGCGTTTTCACCGCTGAATTGACGGCTATCCTAAAATCTATCCTTCTAGCCTTATCATCTCCAGGGGAATCAATAATTGTTTGCTCAGACTCACTTAGTGCTCTCAGAGCTATTTCAAATCTGTTTTCTAAAAATCCCATTGTTCAGAAGGTCCACTATAGAATCAAGCAGCTAGAAGAATACTTTTTTTTTGGGTTCCCAGTCATTCTGGAATATTCGGAAACGAGCAAGTTGACAAAGCAGCAGCAGAGACTCATTCGTTAGAAGAAATAACGCCCTCCTATGTCCCACCATCAGAGTTATTTAAACCATTAAAAGCAATAATATTATATGAATGGCAGCAGACCTGGGATATATTAGCAAATAACAAACTTAAAGACATTAAACCCACTGTCAGCTCCTGGGTTACATCTTCCAGAAAATGCCGGCGGGAGGAGGTAGTTATCACCCGCCTGAGGATAGGGCACTGCCGCCTCACACATGAATATCTTATTACAAGGAAAAATCAGCCTCAATGTAATCACTGTAAAGTGACTCTCACGGTGAGTCATATTTTTGAGCACTGTCCACGGTACAGGAGAGAAATTGAAAAATGTGGGGTACCACGCCATGTCTCTGAGGCTTTGAGCGATAATGAAGCAATTATCAGCAGTGCCATCAAGTTTATAAAGAATATTCGTCTGTTTCAGCAAATATAACACAAATTTTCTTATTCTTTTTGTATTATATATATATATATATATATATATATATATATATATATATATATATATACATATACAATATAATTTCATTTATATTACTTTTTCTTCTTCTTCATCATTCAGTTAAAGCTAAAATTTAATTTTATTTATTAATACTTAAATTATTATTATTATTTATTTATTTTACTTTATTGATTATTTTTATTATATTCGTGTATTATTTGTTATTATCAGTTATTTGTTTCTTATTTATTATTATCGCTAATTTCGTTTATTTTATTATTTTTTAATATTTGTGAATGTTACTGTATTGTTTGTTTGTTTTAGTATTTTGATCGTTTTTTTCTTTTCTTATTTATTTTTTTTTTTCCTGATATCATCATTTTGGTAAATCGTTTTTCCCTTTATTTTGTTTTTTGTAAAGATGTGAGGGCGATAATAACCATCAGCAGTTTTTTGCCCTTAAAATTAAAACAACAACAACTAATGTGCTACAATTATTTACTTTCTACCATTGGCATGTGTATAATTATGCAACAACACATATGTATCTCAATCAATCCCTCACCTTACTATGAGGATACGTCTGTCATTCTTAGTGATCAGTTCGAAGGGCTGATTGATGGTTCCCAATCTTTCATCAGTAGTTTCAAACCAGGAGTTTCACAAGGTTATATTTGGGCACTCTCATGTTTTCTACATATACAATCATTCCATTGTTTATTCTGTTTTATACTGATAAAAATATCTTTCCTATCGCGAAAGCATTAGGCATTTTTACTTTCACTTACCTAGATATGAAATATATAGTAAGGGAAAGTATTCGAATTCCAGTTTTCACCGGAAATACACGTTTTAGGTTCCCCTGAATCCAAATGACCAAGTCCCGCAAAAAGGTCATTGTGTGTGTGTGTGTGGTAACTCTCGGGGGAAAACGAAAAATTCAATGAAACTGAAATTTCATATTTAAAACAACCACAAGTCCGAGATGTTACAGAAACTTTTTCATCAAAATTCAACTAACCAGACTAGCCACATTACGCCATGTATTTTGCACCTTTTTACGATTTTGTCAGAAACGGTTCAGACGATTTTGATTAAACTCGCTACACCGATGTAAAATTTAAAAGGTTTTAATATCATCTAGGTTTCATTCTCATTGAAATAGTCTGACAGGGCTTAAATGCCTATATTTCTTCCTCTAAAGTACCTATAATTTTATAGATTCTATAAAAATAAACATATTATGTTGTCAGATAATTAACAGCTAAATATGCAAGTTGAGCGTATTTCATAACTAACTAAATCGTTTTTAAACATAAGAACTGTAATATAGTATAATATACCGTTGGAAAGCTAAAGATTTTAGAATAAATATTTTCTTATACACAAGCTTGTAAAAGTTAATAAATAGTGATGAAAAACCGATAAAACAAACTGATTATTTTAGATAATAATATAATAGATTTTTTAATAAAACACATGTTTCTATAGAAATTCATCTGTGTTTCACTCATTTTTATCTCTTACTGAATTTGAAAATTCTTTAATAAATTTTAAAAACGGAGATAAGTGAAAGTCGTGTGTTGCCCGCACCATTAATAAAATTGCCTTTAAGTAATAAAACTAGAGTGGATATATAAAAATGATATTTAAACAGATTTTTTTTTTTCATAAAAGAAACAAGATATTACGGGGTAGCCAACTTACTGAAAGAAAAAACTCAATTGGAGCAGTGTTGGCGTGAGATTGCTATCAGGAAGGTAGCCGGATAATACACAAATTTATTTTACTCCTGGTTAAGAAGGCCGTGGTATCAGCCCTCCGGTGTTAATTTCCTGTTCTCAGGGTACATCGACTTTCTTACTTCCTCTTGGCTTCTAAGGCGTGGACCTAGATTTTTACCAGTTCCGTTTTACAGCACTAAGGAACATCTTCGACTTACAGCCTCGTATTTACATTTACATGACTTGTTATTTAAAAATCGAATAGTTCTTAAAAGATTTAAAAGATAATGTTATGAGCCATTATATCATTTAAATCTGTTATTTAATTTCATAAAGTTTTTAATTATGTCGGGACGTTGATTTTTGTTTTTTATTTACAAAAATGGAACATTCAAATTTGTGCAAAAGATATTTTTTTCCTGAATTATTTAGCTTTCCAAGGTTATTTTATATATATATATATATATATATATATATATATATATATATATATATATATATATATATATATATATCACTGTTTCCAATGTTCAGAAAAACAAAAAATTATCCCAAAAAATATTGTTGCTATTTTCTCTATTAGTTGGATTCCTAATTCGTTCAACTTGTATATTTAGCCTTTTCATAAATGCTAATTAGATGATATATTTTTTTTGTATTTTGAATTTACTAAATTAAAGGCAATTTAGAGGAAGAAAAATAATTAGGATTTTAGATATTTTAGACTATTAAATTAATCTGTGATATCATCATCCCCAACAATCAGCTAGTTTTATCCACTTTTTACCACTCTCTATTAGCTTTTACAACTTTGTGTAAAATATAATATTTTTTTTCTAAAATCTTTAGCTTCCCAAAAGTATTTTCAGGCGGTATTATCCGTCCATATTACTGCCCATACCTTTAAAAAACAAAAGTTACATCAAATTTAAAATAAAACGTAGTTCAATATCAAATTCGTTTAATTTGTATATTTAGCGGTTCACATCACTGCTAATAAGATGACATGGTAAATTGTTTTGAATCTAGAAAGTTAAAGATACTTTTGGGGAAGATAATTAAAAAAATTAGGATTTAAATTCTGTCAGCCTATTTCAATGAGAATAAAACCAACATGATATTTAAGCCCATTAAATTGTATTTACTACTAGCTGTTGCCCGCGACTTCGTCTGTGTCAATTCCTGTTATTATGATCGCTATTAAGAGTTTTTTAAAAGAATATATTTTAAAGTAATTCTGCTTAAATTATATCTTTGGTTTTATTTTATTATGGCAGAAGAACATACTGATTTTCTACACAACCCGATCATGACGTAAATCGATGCCTTCGTTTGCTAAATGTTTGTCCCTGTGATTTATTAATTGTTACGCAAAAAGAAAATTAAATTTTTTTTTCTTCATACCCTCTGGTTTTATTTTCAAACAAAATACAAATACAATATGTATAGATGTCACATTTTGTCCTTCTATTACCCGGAGGTATTCTAACGAGTATTGCTATATGCGCTGCATGCACTATTAATCTTTCAAGGGCTTCTATGCGTTTTTTTATCAATGCAAAATAAAGTTAAACCATTCTTCAGGGTTTAACGGGAATTTGACTTGTTTTAAAATTAAAAGGTAAATCATTGGGATACGAGGTTAATTTTCGCCGTTTTTTTTTTCAGATTTTCCACTGATTCTTCACTCTTCTTGGTCGCAGCGTGATGTTATATAGCCTAAAGCTTTCCTCAATAAATGGATTATCTAACACAAACAGAATTCAATTTTGAGAAAATCGTAAAAAGGTGCAATATGTATAATATAAATTGGCTCTTTTAGTTTGCAGAATTTGATTAAAAAAATTGTTGTAACATCTCAAGCATGTACGATTCTAAATTATAAAATTTTAGTTTAATACAACACTGTTTTTGAGCTATACTTACCATAAACACATAGACCTTTTTCCGGTGAAAACTCGAATAAAACAAAATTCACGTTCGCAATACTTTATCTTACGATATATTTCACCTATAGGTAAGTGAAAGTAAAAAGTATTTCGTTCGTGAAAGTGAAGACAAAAAATTGAAAATTGTCTACATCTACGTTTAAATATTTAATAACCTCCAATCCTTGTTATTTTTTAATTAATATTTAATAAAAACAACCTTATAGCGAAAATACTCTGCTATATGTTCTTTTGTACTTTGACTGAAATTAGTTATGCAAGATTTGTTTATTTATTTGCGTGAAAGAGCCGAAGAGAATGTCCTTTAATATTTGCAAACAATATGACAGGAGTGAACAACCTGTTCCGATATTCATTTGATACCTCTGATCTCTGAGATGTAATAATGAGGTTTGCCTGAGAGGAATCTCTATCGCATTTAATCGTCGATGAGGCTAACCACCAGATTGATTAATCCGAGTCAGACTAAGCCTACCATTTAAAGTGAACTTGAAGGCAAATTTCCTCATTCCAATTTTCCCTAAACATTTATATTTTTAATTTACTCTTTTATATGAAGTAGGCCGACTCACAGACCACAGTTTTTCTATATCCTCCATTTATTCATCAAACAAAACATACAATATTCAAAATTGTATCATAACGCAAATTCATGATAGTAGACCTTCTTTTGTCCCCTTTCAAGGTGTAATATATACAAGGTGTACTGTATGTGCTTCTAGCATTACAGCATTTGCCCTTTGTTACGATTTGCGAATGGGGAGGAACTATTGGGTGTCATAAATGATTGGGTGGGTTCAGACTGCATTGTCCAGACCACTTCCATCGGGTAGAACATCGACCAAGGGGATAGTGCCATGCCACCTCCGTGCCTGGGTGGTGATGTTATATCTTTGAAGAGAGGGGTATCACAGGCCTCCAGCCTACGACCTTAAGCACCGAGGGTAGTTCTATGGAAAATTTAAGACTCTCACTGTAGCATCGTCCCATTAGCCACAATAGCACTAAATTATGTTAAATAAATAAAAAAAAGGCCTATATTAGAACCAAATTTATACCATTGATTCACATCTATGAGAAACAACCTTATTTTAGCCCCTTAATCCAAGAGGAAAGTTAGTGAGGAGGTAGAAAAAAAAAAATTCTTTTCTCCTGAACAGCTCAACCGATTTTCACGAAACAAATGTATTTTATGGATTTTACAATCGGGTTTCAAAAATTTTTTTTTGTTAAAACCCTTTGTGAAGTCCATAGTATAGTCCTTCTTTGTATATGAATTTTCTAAAATGGCTATACATTTGGCGATAGACCCTCTTTTAAAATTTATTATATTAAGAAGAAGGACAATGCTTACACGATCGATATTAATATACTCCTTTCCTAACTTTTAACGTGATAAATTTGTTTTAAACTCGATATCTGCAAAATTACCAGAATTAGAGAGATTTTCCCAACACATGTTTTCAGTCACGAAGATGCTGAAGAAGAGGCTGCAATACTAAAAGTGTTTGCCAGAAAAACATTTTAACCATTTTTTTTTATTCGTGAAATGATAGAGAATATCTGGTAAAAAAATCATCAAAATCAAAAACGTTGAGCGGCAATTTTAATGATAATTGGACGATTTCAAATCGTTTAACCATAATGTAATTTATATGAAGATTTTCAATTCTCTGATTCGAACCGAGAAATAAAAAAAATAAAAATAAAATAATATAGTCTCAGACGTATGTTGGTTGCAGGCGTCCACCGTAGGTATGAGGTTTCATTCTTTGTTGTATCTATTTCTTCCGACAGTGTCGGAAGAATTAAGTGGGACCGACTAGTCTATTCTGTCAAAGTAAATGTTCTCTTAGTCAATAATTTATTTTTCTCTATTTAATTTAAAATAAAAATAAATTATGATGTTATGCTAATTTGGTGTTGATATACTATTTCAAAGGAAACAGGTTTCCGTGTTAGCTTGTTTTTCGGGTTGTCGCCAGGCTCTGAGTTATATATGATTATATGTTATAAATGGATAAAATCAGGAGTCTTTTCAGACGACAGTTTATCAAGCCCCTGTTAAGAATACAAATCAGGATGTTTTGAGAAACGCTGATCCACCTCTGGAATTCTCCTTCTATTTTTATAGCCTACGAGTATGTCATCTTGAAGACGTGTGTGACCTAATTTCACGAAATGTATTATAAGCTAGTAAAGGAAAGAAATCTACCATCCTTCTCCCTCCACCCTCCACCAAAAAAAAAGTTGCTTTAGTATTTTTTCTCGACTTTTAAAAACAATAGATCATGGATAATCATTGACCTCTATATATAATTTACTGCTTTTCCCATTGAGGATAAATTGACCAATCCAGGATAAATTGAGTTTACGGACGGTTTGATAAAGTATAGATGACAAAGAAAGAAAGACAGAGATAGGGTAGGGCGGGGCTAGTTGAGCATTATTTCACTTCAACAGATATAGCTCCTCAATCATAAGTCTCAACGAGTTTTTAAGCGGATTGGCGGATTCGTAATATATCCTTTAGAAAAAGTGACTATAGTAATTTATTTGTAAGAAGTCGAATTTAATAGCTACAGGTATTTAAATCCAGGAAGTCAAGTTTGCTCAATGTACCCCATAGGTAAGTGAGGTAAGTTGAGCAAGGGTATGGGGCAAGTTGAGCACTAAGAATGTCTAACCAACCTATGGGTTCAATTTAGGCTAGAAATAAAGTAAAATATGTGTTTAACAATCATCTCTTTATATATTGTCCGAGCAACATGGAAAGTAGGGTTTATACAAAAACCGGTACTTTAAATTATCTCGTACTCATCGGTAATTTAAATCGGTATTTAAATCGGTTTTCGAATAGTAATTTTCCCAGAAAACCGGTTTTAACCGATTTCGAATTTTTATTAAAAAAAATGTTTTCTCGAATATTCTGTAATACGAACAAACAAATTATACAGAAAATTTAGAGTGATTAAAAGCAGTTTTTGACTGAAATAATTTACTGTTCAATTTTATTGACAGTAAAATTTTTGTATGCAATTTAGTAGAACAAAGAAATAATAGATTACCAGGATTAAATAACTTTAAAAACAATTATTCGTTTTTTAAGCATAATTTTCACTACAAGGATGTAAATATTTTTATAAGAGTGAAACGAGCTATTCAGCAAAGGGTTCGAATAAATAAAAATAATTATAAAATATATAGCTATTTATTATATAATGTAAATTATAATCAAAGATAAAAGACAAGAGTAAATAAAGTTTATATATACGTACTTATTAAAATCAATTTTAGTTTTAAAGACAATTAAGTAAAGGACCAAGTATTTTCTATTCAGGGCAATTTTAATACAAATTTAAATATTCTATTTATTTTTTCGGTTAATGAAATATGATTTCAGAAAACAGAGGACGTCTATCAATTTGCTATTTAGCTGTTTCTTTAGTTTATACACAATATTCCCCGAAATAGAAAATACCCTCTCACTTGCAACAGAACTAGGCTTAATCGTTTTTAAAGCCTGATTATTTTTTAATGCTATTCATACATTAAAAACCAATATTTTCTACTAAAAAACCGGTTTTCGTATTTCATAATTTTCTTCAGAACACCGGTTTTTAAAAATCGACAAACCCTAATGGAAAGAGCTGGAGCCTTTAAAACTCGCCGTGAAAAAAACGTCGCACAATGAAGGTTACAGACCTCCAACTAATGTTTATTTCGTAACAAAAAACCGCCAATGAATCGTAACACATCATTGAGCCTATATAAAAAGTGATTTCAGAAGAATTTTTTTTTTTTTGTTTTTTTTTATAACATTTATTGATATCTACAACTGTATTAGAAAAAATACATCAATTAAATGTGATGATAAAATTTTTTTATTTATTTATTTTTTTTATTGAGAAATATTACAGTTTGTTACATAATGAACAGTAGTAATAGAGATGTAGTACACATTCATACAATATATACAGAATAATGATAATAAAGTCAAATTACATAAAATCGGAAATAAATAAATTCGAATATATACAAGAAAATAACAATTAAAAAAAACAACGACAAACAAATCAAAACAACCTGTAGTAGAGATAAATACAAGTTGGGAAATAAATAAAAATCATGCAAGCAAACTTAACTATATACAATATATACAATCTGCTAAAGGGGCCCTAGACTCCGCTGCTCCCTCCACAAGTGGGGGGAGAAGCCGAATCCAAGAGATCCCAGCGCCTCTCACCCGGCGCTTCACTGGTGTAAGCCAGTGGAGGCCGAGCAAGGGCGGAATAGCCACAAACATACAGTACATGAGTGGAGGATCTGACCAGTGTCAGAACTCCAGAATAAAAGTTTACAAAACGTCGCGGGGCCACTGCCGTTTTAATCTTCGAGGAGGATTGTAGGGATGGGTGGAGCTGGAGAGCGATTGAGCAAGAGGATTAGGGTGATGAAGAAGGTTCTGATGGAATTTGGAAAATTTGGATGGTACCAGGTCTAAAATAAATGGAATATTAAGGTCGTGGGGTAGGGTACAGTTGGTAACGTAAGAAGGAGCATTAACTATTGTTCGAAGGACTTTGGATTGGAAGGATTGGATACGTTTGATGTTAGAATGTTTAGTTGTCCCCCATAGTTCAAGTCCGTAGGCCCATATAGGTTTCAGTACTGTCTTATATATTAGTAATTTGTTGTCGACTGTAAGATGAGATTTTCTGTCCAGTAGTTTGTATAACCGGCCGAATCTGCGGTTGAGTTCTATCCTTTTAAGTCTTGTATGTGGGTTCCACGTCAGTCTTTTGTCTAGTAAAAAGCCAAGGTACCGGACTGTGTCTGAGGAAGGAAGCGGTATGGAATTGAATTTAACTGTTGGACAGGATTTACGTCGAAGGGTGAAAGTAACGTGTGTGCATTTGCTTTCGTTCACCTTAATTCGCCAAGCCTTACACCAGTCTTCGACAAGGGAAAGGTGCCTTTGGAGATTTAGTGATGCTACTTCAGGATCGGAATCGGATGATAAAATGGCTGTGTCATCAGCAAATGTTGCCAGAAAGGTTTTGGGATCGGTAGGGATATCGGCGGTGTAGAGGATGTAGAGGACGGGTCCTAAGACGCTGCCTTGAGGAACACCGGCCTCAACAGAATAATGTTTGGAAAATTCGGAACCACAACGAACTCGGAAGGAGCGGTTTGATAAATAGGATCGGAGGATTAGGTATAAAGATTGAGGTAAATGGGTTTTGAGCTTAAAGAGCAGTCTCGGGTGCCATACCCGGTCAAAAGCTTGAGCTATGTCCAGAAAGGCACCCGAACAATACTCCTTGCACTCAAGGGCGGAGGAAATGTGGTCTACAACTCGGAGTCCTTGCTGAACCGTGGAATGTTGAGGACGGAATCCAAACTGGTGTGGAGGAAAATTCTGAAATTTGGCTAGGATTCGTTTTAATAGGAGTTTTTCGAAGATTTTGGAGAGGATCGGAAGAAGGCTAATAGGTCTGTAGGATGACGTACAGTTGGAGGGTTTGCCTGGTTTTAGGAAAAGGATGATAGTCGAGTGTTTCCACAACAGAGGGAAATAGGTAGTCCGTAGGATACAGATATATGTAAGGAATGTAATGGCTTTAGATGGAAGTTGTCTTAGGATTTGAGGAGTAAGGAGATCGTATCCAGGAGATTTACGGAGAGGAAGCTTTTTAAGAAGATATTTTACCTCAGAGGGATTGATTGCTTTAGGTGGTAAGGAAATTGGTATTGGTGACGTAAGGAACTCTTCAACTATTGCGGTATGGGTTGGATTGAGATCAGAATGAGGAGTGAATACCTTGGAAAGGTGTAGTGCGAATTCCTGGGCCCTATCTTTGTCAGAAGCAGCCCAGGAATTATCACTACGCCGGAGAGGATGGGATATCAGGGGGGATTTAAGAATTCTCTTCGTGACATTCCACAAGGAATTGTCACGAGTCGAGAGAGAGGAGAGGTAGGAATTGTAGGATTGGGAACGGAAGATCGCCAACTCCCGCTTTAATTGTCTACAATAAAAGTTATAAGAGTGGCGATCTGATGGGTGACGGGTGCGTTGCCATAATGCTCTGGCTCGGCGTGTAGTGTGGATTAGGTCTAGGAGGTGTTGTGGTAAATGGTTTTTGTAAGGATTTATTTGGGAGTGCTTGGGAAAGGAGGCAGTCCAGGCGGCTTGTTGAATCGAGGTTGTAAAGGAATAGACGGCATTGTCAAGGTCAGTTTGGGTTTTGAGAGTCACTTTGAGGTCAATATCATTGGTGAGGATTTCGCGGAAGAGGTTCCAGTTGATAGGGCCTCTGATGAATGACGGTGGGACAGGTTTAGGAATAGGTGTTAAGGATACATTTAGGATCAGTGGACTATGGTCAGAGGATAGTTCATCAAGGCGAGTTACGGAATAGTTCAGGGAGCCTAATCCGCTGTGGATGAAGAAGTCAAGGATGTCTGGATTACGGTTAGGATCTGTTGGCCAGTAGGTAGGGGAATTGGGAGGTAGGAGATTAAGGCGTCGGGAGTTGAGTGCAGCCTGCAATGTCCGTCCACGAGTATTTGTGGTTCTGGAACCCCATTGTTGGTGCTTGGCGTTTAGGTCTGCACCCAGAATAAAGTGATTCCCCAATGAGTTGAGGAAGGATCCAAATTGGGCAGAAGAAATGGGATGTTTAGGAGGGCAGTATGCTGATGCGATGACGAGCGGAAAAGAAAAGGTCTTGATTATAACAGAGGTGGCTTGTAGGAAGTCGTGGGCGGGAAGTGGGTGTAATTGGTGAGAGAGGGATCGGTGGACAATGACAGCAGTACCGGCATGGGCTTTGCCGTCTGGATGGTCTGTCCGGTATGTCGTGTATTCAGGTATTTTGAAGTACTGTTTAGTGGTTAGTCTAGTTTCAGTAATGAGTGCAACATCAACTTTTTTGTCTTGCAGTAAGGCTGTAAGTTCGTCAGTGTGAGTTCTAACACCATTCGCATTCCATAGGAGAATAGATAAGGAATTAGGTGAGGTCATTTATGGCTTTTTTATGGCAGGAATGAGATTTGATACAAGATTCGTAAGGATTGTGATTAGGGGCATGACAAGGGATTTGATTTCGGAAATGAAGGATGTCATCAAACTGGTAAGGTCTGTGGCATTTGAAGGAGGTGGGATATGAGAGATTTGTTGTGGATGAGGATTTTTAGGATTGATTACGTTTTGAGGAAGAGGTATTTGTTGAATGGACTGAGGATATTGAGGTACATTTTGCAGTTCCGGCAGGGCCTCGGTTTCACTACATTGGTTCCCTCCTCCAAGTAAGTGGGCAAATGATACATTAGCATCGATTATTTTTGAGGGTTCTCTTCTAGTTCTTGTTTGTCTTGCTGTTTCATCCAGTACTTGGGGTTTTTGATACCTGGTCCTTAGTTCCTTATAGATTTGGCATCCTTTGTAGTTGGCCGGGTGGTCCTTGAGGCAATGAGCACATACAGCGGGTGTTGACTTCGGTTTTGTACATTCCACAGACTTGTGCTGTTCACCGCATTTCACGCAGCGTGGTATGTGATAACAGTAACTTTTGGTATGACCATACGCCTGACAATTGTGACATTGAACAATTTCTCTCTTGGTGTAAGGTTTTTCGACTTTTACACTTGTATAGTACAGTCTTTTTAGATCATAAATTTGTTCTACCCCTGACAATGGTTCCAAGTCAACGAAGAATAGCGGAAGTTGAACCCTATCTTTTATGACATTAGTGACTTGGCGCACTTTGTAACCCATCTCCATAAGTTCTTCTTTGATTGCTTCAACTGGTGTAGAAGAATGTAGATTTCTTATTACAACTCTAAGAGATCCCTCTTGGCGTAACTGATAAGTGTGGAAATCCGCTTTAGTATCAGTTAGATATTTCACTATTTTTCTATACGTCTCGGCGGTGGTCGGTGATATTTTGGTGTCATTGATTCTACTGATACAGTAGTAGCTGGTGGAGTCGGTAATTTTATTCAATTGAGCACACAACAACTGAAAATTTTTAATATTTTTGACAAATATCGGTGGAGGCCGTGGTTCACTGGGCGTAGGAGCAGATTCCATGTTTTCTTTTTCATTATGTAGGATTTGAAAAGGATTTGGGGTGAAAAACGGAGATTCGTCAGTCATCCCTTGTGACGATGTGCCAGGTTGTGGTTCAGATTCGGTATTAGTACCTGAAGGGGTTGCTTGCTGATTTAATTTTTTATTGGTATCACGGCGGGGTCTTTGTTTTATGGGAGGCGTGATTGAACCACTAGATCTAGATCTTTTAGTTGATGCTTTGGAGGACATCAATTGGTGAAAATATCGCATTTCATGTGAAGAAGATAATAAGATAATAACTAGATGTGGAAAATAAAACAATAACTAAAGAAAAGAAAACCAATCCCGGCCTTGCCGAGCTATTGGCAATCAGCTAATGTGAAGAGGTTACCCAGCATTCACTTTACACCGTAAATTGTAACAAAACTTACTGTTTTTTGCTCCAATATTCACTGTAGTTGTTATCCTGAAGCCTGGTGATGTTTTCAAGATTGCACTGAAGTGAATTCCAACTGAAAAAGCAAGAAATCCAAGAGACGATTTGAATGATGACTGCTATACTCATGCGCATGCGCAGAACTCGATGATAAAATAGAAAAATGTCATGAATTGCAAGAAGAGACACTATCCAGTGGCAGCACTCTAAAAATATTTTAAACTAGAAGGTCTCGTGGCTATCTTCTTTTCAGACCTCGTATGATTGTCAGAGATCGAAGAGGAAGCAAGGATTGAAACTAATGGATTGGAGGGGGAATGGAGTTTGTCATGGAAGGAACGGTACCAGGTTCGGGCTAAGTCAGAAACATATGGAATATTAAGGTCTTTATGAATGAGTTTGTTTGTGACAAAATAAGGAGAATCGAGGATTTTCCGAAGGAATTTGGATTGTAAGGATTGGATACGAGAAGAATTCTATACTCCGTAGGTCCATATCGGTCTCATACATATATTCATATACATGAGCCTTTTGTAGTAAAGTGGAAGGTTTGAGAGTTTGTCCAGTAAATGTTGAAGTAGTCGGAAACGTCGGGCAGTTTCTTGTCGTTTTAGTCTTGTATGAGGATTCCAAGTAAGACGTTTGTCGAGATGGAGTCCTAGAAGAAATGGTAAAATTACTTTTTAGGAAAATAATAATATTATGCTACTTACTGGAAAATGTAGAAGGTAATGAAGGTGATTGTTTATTGCGTAATGATCTTAATTATTAAAACTATGCTAGATTGGTCATCTTACTATAATTACCTTTTTCTGATGCAGTTATGATCTAATCAAAATTCAAGAGATCAGGATACATTATGTGTTCTGTTAGGGTTGTTCCAGAGAGAATTTTTTAGAAATAATACTAATTTAGCCAAACAATTTTTCTTGTCTCTCATAATAAATATATATGTAATATTAATTATAAGATTGGTCTGTTAAAATAAAAAACTTACTGGAAGGTGAACCCATCTGCTGAATTATTACTTAAAATGTTATCACTCTGAAGAAGTTAACGTTGAAGAGATACAACTCCTTAAAATGCATGATTGCAGGAAAAAGAGAACTTTCCAGCACTACAGCCTTTAGAAGAGAAAATAAGGGGCTAAGAAAAAAAAAATTGTTTTCTTAGCCGGTAACTGTCCATGTTACATCAAACTTGGTAAAGTCTAGAATCGTTAGAAAGTAAAGAAATGTTTTTAAAAAAGATAATATTTCAGCGACGTGAAATTGCGGAAAATCTAAAAATTGTCCACTGGACCGAGGAGATGGAAGATGTTCCTAACTAAATATCAGCTTCCAGTCATGACCTATTTCGAAGGAAGGGTTTGGATATTATGTTACCTCTCTCAGAACCTAACATGTCAGATATATGCCCATAGGTCTGTTTGCACTTCTCAGTTACAATATATGATTTTATCCTTTGATGGCAAAGTATTGTGCAATATATTTATAAGTTTTAAAATGATACCATGGTTCCGAAATTACACTAATCTTATGTAATAAGAAGAATATTCAGAAAAGGGCCTGAGTTAAAGTGAATCGCCTTAATGGTATTAAGAACGTTCTTTTTAAATTTAATTTTGCTTGTTTTAATTCTCCTTCAATTCACAGCATGTGTTTGCAATCATTTAGTTATTGTGAAAAAAATGAAGTCATAGGAACATGATTCGATAAGTAAAGTATACTGCCCACATGTGAATTTCGTGGTATTTACTTAGATTAATACCTTGCATAATCCCTTCAGTTAGCCAGGCATGAGTGCATCTATTAGGTATACTGTTATATACATATATATATATATATATATATATATATATATATATATATATATATATATAGAGAGAGAGAGAGAGAGAGAGAGAGAGAGAGAGATTTATATTTTCCCTTCATTATTTATTTTTAGATTATTATTATTATTATTATTCTTTATTTTATTTTATTTGTTTACTCTTTTTTTAATTTCATTGATTTATTTATTATTTATGTTATATTCATATTTTATCAGTTTTTTTTATCATTATTATTTATTTTATTTTATTTTTATCATTTATCTATGTTATTGTATGAATATTTTATTTTTTTTTATATCTTTTTAAATTATGTAGAGTGGGAGGATGATTGGAGAGAAAAGATATCGGAATTGAGAACAATTAAATCCGACTGTCAGAAATGGAGAACTAGTGCAAGATCTTCAAGGAGAGAGGAAATTGTTGTATGCAGACTAAGAATTGGGCACTGCCAATTTACGCATGGTTACCTCTTGAGACGCCTGGAAGCGCCAACCTGCGAAAAATGCAACAATTCTCCTCTAACTGTAGGACACTTGCTGATTGAGTGCCCGCTTTATGAACAGTCAAGAAAAGGGTTGAATCTAAAGAAAGACATGAAAGAAATACTTAAAGATGAGAAAGAAAGTATTAACAAATTAATAGAATTCACGAAAATGATAGGATCCTACCATAGAATATAATTATCTCGATCACGCCAATGACCCTCAAGGGTAGAGGCGGATAAGCAAATAAAAAAAAACATAAAAAAAATGTATTTTTTTAGCATTTGTTCGTTGTTTCCTTTTCTTAATTTTTTTCTGCTATCTTTATTTTGGTTAGTCATTTTTCTTTTTGTTTTGTTTTTTGTGAAGATGTGAGGGCGATAATAACTATGAGTAGTTTTTTGCTATTAAAATTAAAACAATAATAACATGCAAGAATTTTTGCAGAAAAGGCGTTTTAATCAATCTCAGCAACTTGTCTACTTCTAAATAATGACCTCTAATAACTGACTGTAGCATTGAAATATCTATAGAGTGAAATTCCTCAAGAAACTGATGACAGCATTATTAATAGTATGGCTATTAGTAGGACACAGGTTCTAGCTAACACAGGAAATCATACAAGGTATGAATGTTAGTAATAGTAGTGTCCTAAAACTAGTATATATAAATAAATCAACAACCTTTTTCTTAACACTGTTTATTTCTCCACCTCCTTAAAGATCAATCTTCCGTAAACACGTTATATCTTGACTTAACTATGCGGAAATACATTTATTCTAAGTCTAATCTGTTTTTATTTGTATCTTTTATTTTTTTTTTTAATTTTATATATTTCATAATCAGTGCCTGAATAGGTAATTATTTATCTAAATGAAGCCAGACAAACTGGACCTTTTCTGTTCATATTTCTACCACACAATCAGCATTATTATTATTTATTTATAGGTGGAATAATCAGGAATCAGTCATTTTTTTGAATTTTTTTAATTTTGCCAACGTTTCGGCTCCAGCTTGTGAGCCATTATCAGGGCATTACTGAGCCATGTCCAAGCATAAACTGGTTTAGTTTGGAGTTTATGCTTTTACATTTTACAGAGTTTATGCTTGGATATGGCTCAGTAATGCCCTGATGATGGCTCACAAGCTTGAGCCGAAACGTTGGCAAAATTAAAAAATTTCAAAAAAATGACTGATTCCTGATTATTCCATCTATAATAGTTTCTACAGTCGACTATACATCCTCAACATTATTATTTTATTTTTTTTTTTCCACTTATTAAGGGTTAAAACAATACTGATATAGAATTCACAATAGCAATTTTGTATGCTGTTAAACGATTAAAAAAAAAAAGGTTTAAAGGAAAATTGTTTTTTATTTATTGAAAAACATTAATTTTTTAACATTAAATGTGATTGTGAAAGTGGCAACAGGATTTTTCACATAGTATTTACAGAAGAATATTTACGGAGGGTAAAACATAACCAGTAGTAAAGCCCGTATTAGACCAAAGTCTGTCTCATACTTAGATGAAACTTCCACATGAGGCTTGAAAGACTAAAGTTAAATAGAGAAGGGCGTAGAAGCTCTCAACTTTTAACAGATTAGAAACTTCTCTTTTACATTATAATCTGTCGTAGTTAAACCTAACTGTGAGGGATACGTAGCATAAAACGTCTTCTGTCAATTCAACTCAAACTACAGACCCGATATTCTGTTCTTTCTTCATATTTCAGTCAACGTTAATACTGAACCACACGACCTCAAAATAATAAAGACATCTGTATTATCCTCCGACGTAAAATTATCTTTGCTTACATCGTAGAAATCCTTATGCGAATGATGCAAATACATTTTTCTGTTAGAAGAAACATTAGTTCCTTGTCATTGCATGTACCAAAAATATCGTTTATTTACGTAATTATTTGTTGGTACAATATAAAGTTCGATTCCAATGTTACAAAAAAAAAAAAAAAAAAAAAAATTAATTTTGGCTCATTCCTATAGATCTGCTAGAACGTATTTTCTAGAAGAGAGCTGTGGCATAGTGGCTAGCATAAATTCTTCTTTTTCCACGTCGCAGGTTAATACCCAGCAGGTGGTCCTGATTTTTTTTTAAAGAAATAAATAACCCTTAGTTAAGCCATTCTTCGAAGAGGACGCAACACGGTGGTCCCCGAGCCTGTGCTATGTCAGATACTCGTTAAAGATCCCGATCCTGATTAAAATTCGATAGTCAATTTTTTTTTTTTAATATTTTATTAATATTACAACTGTGCTTATAATAAATACAATAAGTAATTGGGCTAATTTACACTTATGGGCATAAAAATGTCTTATGAAGAAACTACCCAGTGGTAGCACTTCAATGTCAAATTAATTTAGTAGGTCTCGAGGCCATCGTCTTTTCAATCGCCTCGGAGGGTAGTCAGGAATAAATGGGAATGATAAGTTGTGTACAAGAGGGTTGGGAGTTTGGAATTAAAAGAGGCATATCGGTTTCGGGATAGTTCTGCGACAAATGGGATATTTAGTTCATTAAGGAAGATTTTACTCGTAACGAAATAAGGAGCATTTAGGATTTTGCGAAGGATTTTGGATTGAAAGGATTGGATAAGAGAGGAATTAGATGGTTTAGTACAGCCGCAAAGCTCGATGGGAAAAATTTAGAATTCCCATTGTAGCATTAGAATTAACCAATGTAGCATAAAGCGTCGTTCTATGAATAAACAAAACATCGAATCCTGTGGTTGTAGCGCTCCTAGGCAACCTTCATAAACTTTCAATACCTGTAATTGGTTAAAATGAAAAATATCTAAATTCTCATTCCGACTTTTCATTTCACACCTGACGAAGAACTTCTATTAAAAACTATATCGTAAATTTGAATGACGACAATTGTACCGAGAGTATGAATCATTCTTTTATAAATATTATATGATCACCAAAATCTGACATAATTACAAAATATAGGACTTCAAAGCCTCTAAGTAACTTTGGTTTATGAATGAATTTCCACATTTCCCGTTTCAGTTGTAACTTTTTCAATTACGGTTCTATTTCTACTTCAATGAAGGCTTCGCAATTTAAATGTAAATAAACTTGCACAAATACAGCTCGTGAAGGACCTCGGGTTTACTTCATGGAGGGTACTGTACTGCTTAAGTGATTTGGCATATATCACTCTCAACTTTCGAGGAACCAGTTAATAGATGTTAAGTGAAATGCATAAAGGTCTATTTACGGCTGAAACTGGAGAATAAATAATTATCATCACTAATGTAGCGGCTGAACGGTGAAGATGTACCGTATATAGACCCAAGTCTCCTTGTATTTTAGTTTTATAAATGCATTGTGATTCGTCTTTTGTAAATTAAATTTTTTTTTTTATCGAAACGTCCTTACAATTTGAGTTATCACTAGAAAGTACTGTACTTCCTCGGATAGCTCAGCGCATAAAATTTTTGGTCCTCCGGGTCGCAGATTTTATTCTTTGCCTATCGGAAATTTTGGCCCAGCGGTGGACCGGATCACAATACATTCCTAATGTTATCTTTTATTATTTATTTTATCCTTCTAAAAAATTTAATTTATTTGAATTTAAACCATTCAGCAATTGTTAGGTGCCAGTTGGAAAACCTATCGTTATTTGAATTTCAGTTTATTTTTCTGTAATCAATCCTATTACTATTGTTCAAATTTTGTTAAACATATAGATTTCGTCTATTGTTTAAACTAAAAATGGGTCCGAAAAATCTCTTCCATCTTAAATTAAATCACTTTTAGTCGGCCTCCATTTTAAAATTTACTAGGTAATATCAAAGTCTAGAAGTTAGGATAATCGTTGGATGGCCAAGTATTTCTGTGGCGAGTTGAAAAAAAAATTATTCCAGTAGTTAATGACGCAAGATTTCAGTTAAGACCGAAATCTTTTTTTATGATTATTCGCGTTTTTTTAGTTAAAAACACAACTAATTTTTTTTCTCTATATTAAAAATTTCTTCTTTTTTTCCGTAGAATAATCGCGTAGCAATAATATGTATACATTTTTTCTCTACCTTAAAAATAATTTAGTTATGGGCGTATAAAAAATAACAATTCAAATTTTTTTGGGGTATTTCCATCTTACAACATGATCAAAATTGTTACGTTTAAACATAAGGATATTCTTAAGTATACGTGGGCATCACCGGTTGGGGAAACACATACTTTGCCATCTGTTTTAGTACAAAACAGATGGCAAAGTAGCATAATTAACGTGAGATCGCATCGTGGTGCAGAATGCGGTTCTAATGATGAATTAGTAATAGCGAAAACTAAAAACAAAAAAGAGAACACAATACTATATTCATCCCGAGAAATTTGATTTAGTTAAATTGAACAATCTCCGGAATTAGAAATCAATTCGCGATAGAAGTAAAAAAATAGTTTCGAAGCTTTGGAATCTCTAGGCGAAGAACACGAAGATATAAACAAATCATGGGAAGATATTAGAAATAATATTAAAGAGGTCGGTAAGGGGATCACTTGTAGCTGGGTGGTTGGCATAACAGCTCACGGGTTCAAACCCGCAAGTGGTCCTAGGATTTTTTAATGGGAGTAAAAAATCCTTAGTTATGCCGTCCTTCAAAGGGGACGTTAATAGGTGGTCCCGAGCTAGTGCGATGTCATTCGTTAAAGATCCTAATAAAACCTGGATAGGAAAATTAAGGACTTCCACTGTAGCATCATCCGATTAGCCTTAGTAGCATAAAGTTTAATAAATAAACAGACAACAACAAGGTATCATGGAAAAATCGTAAATAAAAAGAACAAACCCTGGTTCGACAGTGATCGTCAAAATATGTGTGAAGAAAGAAAAACCGCTAAAGTAAATTCCTTATATAATCCAAGCGATAATAACGTGGCTTACTTTCGGGTAGTGAAAAATGAGACTTCAAAATTCTTAAAAAATATGAAAAGAAAGTATCTTAAAGGCAAAACAATAGAAATATAAAAACTCAGAAGCGAAAATAACATGAAAGAGATGTACAAAGGTATAAACAAATCGTGTAAAAGATTTGAACCCCTTTTGAAGGAGTTTAAAGATGCAAATAACAATATAATCGCGGATCCGACAGAAATATTAAATAAATTCAAACAACAATTTGACAACATTCTAAATACGGAAATTTATATCGATTTAAAAGAACCTTATGATTCCATAGACCGTCAGAAGCTGTATAACATCATGATCGAACAGGGAATACCTAGAAAAATAGTAAATCTAGCAGAGATGTGTATGTGGGAAACATTCCATAAAGTTAGGATCGGTCATAATTACTTCGAGAGATTTGAGGTGCCATCAGGTTTGAAACAGGGTGACTCCTTTTCACCTTATATATTTAATATAGCCTTAGATTATATCATAGAAAAGGTGAGGAGTACCGATAAAGTTTTAAATCTGGGTGATAAAATTCTAGTTCTGAGATACGCCGATGAGTTTAGAAGGTTGCACAACGCGGAATTTTGGAGATTGTATCCTTTGAATATAATTGAGTTGATAGGATCGCGGAGGCTCAAACGGGCGAGTAAAGTTGTTGGGCTCGCAGAGGAACGAATTCCCAGAAAGTTGGTACTCCCTGAACCGACTAGTAGGCGCCCAAAAAGCAAGCCGAAGCGTCGATGGGAGGATTGCGTTAAGGTTGATCTCGGGGGATTGGGCTTGAACAGTGATCATTGGACGAGTCTGTGTAGACAGTGTTTGGTGGTATCGGCATCGAACCTTCGGGTTCGGTAGGCCTGTTATCATTATTGAGTGATTACAAATGTTTATTATCGAAAATAATAAAACAAACAAAATGTTTTAGTTTCAATTGTTTATGATGCTACATTTTTCAATTGGTTAAGTTGGTTAACTTAACTAGCTGAAACTTTGCATAGAGCTCATATCCGAATCTTGCCATTCAATCAATTCCTGACATATTAGCCGCCTTGGATTAATACAAATGAACCGGAATGAATGACACAAGAGAGGCGGGTGATTGGAGCCACTGAGTGAGGGAGGTATTCAGTTCTTAGTTCAAAGCGGCCACACATTAAGGGCTCGGCAATTAGCCTGTCTCTCGGGAGTATGGCCATACAAAGTACTGCACTGCTTTTCTCTTTCCCTTCTAACTTCACTCTGCTTTTTAGAGTTTTAATTATTCACAACTTTTATTAATGACCCTTCAAGGTTACGTTTTACAATTAAAAAAAATCAGCTGCGCACAAAACATTACTTTCACTTACCTCCGTTGTTAAAATCAATTTTAAAGAACTTTAAAATAAATTCAGACTTTTTTTTCAGACCTGGAAAAATGTCTGATGCAGGCATGACATTACAATCTTACTTTTATAATTCAAATAAATGCTAAAAATCTGTTGTGCATCGCACACTTACTTTCCTTCTTTTAATAAAGATTTAAATAAACTTAAAATTGATGAAAAGAATTGCATTGTTTTGTTGTGTAGGGGAGAGAGGCGACAGCGCAATTGCTAGCAGCCTCATCCCGGTCGTTATTACGAGTCGCCAAATCCCCTAATTATTCGTTTAAATTTTTTCTCAGCATATAAGCTCTAAAATATCCTTAGTTATGCCGTCCTTTGGAGGGGACGTTAAGAGGTGGTCCCGAGCCTGTGCGATGTCAGGTACTCGTTAAAGATCCCAATCTTAATAAAACCTGGATAGGGAAAATTTAGGACTCCCACTGTAGCATCTTCAATCGGAAATGCTAATCGAGCCATAGTAGCATAAAGGGACGTTAAATAAATAAACAAACAAACAAAGAATTAAATTAGAAACAATGTTGAATAACTAGCTTTGGATTTTCACAAAAAATATCACTATTATTAAACAAACCATTCAAATATCACAATTATTAACCAATATTACTCAAATATGACTCTATATTTCTAATAACACAAGTTATAATGATGATGTACACTAGTCTGCTGTTCTCCAGGACCCGGGTTCAGAATATTATGTATTCTGTTATTTTAGCCCTGATACGATCCTAGGTTATGGAGACCTCTCTGGGGCACACACAACTTTTATAAGGTGGGTACCCGAAAATGGGGAAAATCCAGGCGGCTGAGCGTGATCTTGACCGAACCACCTCATTTCACGGCCGTTGGCCTAGAAACAGTTCGAATCTCTGAATGTACTGAGCCCAGGACCCATCAAAGTTGAAGAGGTACATGTTTTTATAATGATGACATCAACTTTTTTTTTTTATTATTTTTTTTTTTTATTCATATTTTATTGAATTTTACAACTGTATTAACATAAATACAATAAGTAAAACTGTTGAATTAGAATAAAGGGCGTGAAAGGCTTGTGAAGAAACTACCCAGTGGTAGAACTTCGATGTTTATTTAAGTAAGTAGATCCCGAGGCCATCTTCTTTTCAATCGCCTAGGAGGGTTGTCAGGAATATGTGAGGTTGATAGGTTGCGGACAAGAGGGTTTATATGGGCTGGGAGTTTGGAATTAAAAGTGGTATATCTGGTACGAGAAAGGTCTGTAACAAATGGGATATTAAGGTCGTTATGGATTATTTTATTTGTGACGAAATAAGGAGCATTTAGGATTTTTCGAAGGATTTTGGATTGTAAGGATTGGATACGGGAGGAATTAGATGGCTTCGTAGAGCCCCAAAGCTCAATTCCATATGTCCAGATGGGTCTGATGACGGTAATATAAATGAGCTTTTTGTAATGAATTGGAAGTTTTGAACGTTTGTCGAGTAAGTGTTGTAGTAATCGGTATCTACGGGCAGTCTCTTGTCGTTTTAGTCTCGTGTGAGGATTCCATGTAAGACGTTTATCAAGATGGAGTCCTAGGTATCGGATTTGTTCAACAGGAATGAGTGGGGTATTGTTAAAGGATAATGTGGGGCAGGAGGTCATCGGTTTGCGACGAAGGGTAAAGGTAATTTGATGGGATTTATTAGGATTTATTTTAATCCTCCAGTTCTGACACCATTTCTCAATGGCTGTGATGTGGGACTGAAGGGTTTGGGATGCAGCGGTTGGATCATTATGGACGGATAACACACAAGTGTCATCCGCGTAAGTTGTGAGGACAGTGCTAGGATTGAGTGGAATATCAGCTGTATATACCGTATAAAGGTATACCTGAGGTACACCTGCAGACTGAGAAAATGTGGAAGAATAGGAAAGATTATGATTTACTTTGAACGTTCTATCAGTAAGGTAGGAACGGATTATCAGGAAGTATATAGCGGGAAGGAATTGACGGAGTTTATAAAGGAGTCCTGGGTGCCAGACTCGGTCGAACGCTTGTTCTACGCCAAGAAAAGCACCCGTGCAATACATTCCACGCTCCAATGTGGAGGATATAACATCCACCACACGGTGACATTGCTGAATTGTAGAATGGGATGTCCGAAATCCAAACTGATGGTCAGGAATTACGTGATTCATTTCTAGGATCGGATACAGGCGTTTCAAAATGAGTTTTTCTAGTATCTTTCCCATGATGGGTAAAAGGGAGATCGGACGGTATGAGGATGGATGTTCAGGAGGCTTTTGGGGTTTTGGGATCATTTTGATTATTGACAGTTTCCATGTTTCAGGGAAATAGGTGGTTCGGAGAGTAGCGTTGAATATATAAGTGAGGTAGAGGATTGCTTTTCGAGGTAGCTGTTTTAGGATATAGGATGTGATGAGATCATGACCAGGTGCTTTTTTAATACGTAATTGATGGATAACGTTAATTATTGAAAGGCTTTAGGAGGAGGGGACATTTGGAGTGGAATAGTTGACATCAACTTTAAAATTTTATTTATAAGTAATGTAAATATAAGAACATAAAATAATTTTCAGCCAACTTTAAGTATAAAATACCAAGTACTTTTTAACTAGTTTATCATAAAATAAGGACCATTTGGACAACAAACATTTTTACTTACACTTATCTATATACGAAATATATAATAAGGGAATGTATTGAGATCGTGAATATTTTCGAATTCCTATTTTCAACGGAAATACACGTTTTAGGGTCCCCTGAGTCCAAATAATCAAGTCCCGCAAAAAGGTCTGTGTGTGTGTGTGGTAACTAAAAGTGCGTAAAATAAAAGTTCTAAAAAACTGAAATTTCATATTTAAGAAAACTTAAACGCCCGAGATGTTACAGAACTTTTTTTCATCAAAATGAGCTAATCAGAAGAGCCACTTTATACTATACATTTTGCACCTTTTTACGATTAACGGCTCTAACGATTTTAATTAATTTCGCTATATCGATGTAAAATTTAATAGGCTTTAATATGATATAGGTTTCATTCTGATTGAAATAGTCTGGTAGGGCTTAAATGCCCATATTTTAAATTTTCTTCTTCTGAAGTATCTTTGATCTTGTAGATTCTATAAAAATAACCATATCATGTTGTTACCATTGATAAAAAACAGGTAATGATATAAGTTGAACGAATTCGATATCCAACTAAAGGAGAAAACAGAAAAAATATTTTTTTAATGCAATTTTTTTTAATTTTAAACATTAGAACAGTACAATACATGTATTCTGCAATATATTGTTGGAAAGCTCAAGATTTTAGAAAAATATTATCTTATACACAAGCTTTTAAAAGTTAATAGAGATTGATGAAATGCCGATAAAACTAAGTGATTATTTTAGATAGTAATAAAATAGATTTTTTAATAAAACACATGTTTCTATAGAAATTTAATTTAATTAATTCTTTAATTGTTGCCCTTAATTTTAATCCCAAACTGTATTTGAAAATTCTTTAATCGATTTTAAAAACGGAGTTAAGTGAAAGTCAGGTGTTGCCCTCACCAGATTTTTTGTTGTCATCTACGGAATATTAATATCGTTAGGAGTGTCTCGTGTATGAGACTATACCCCCACTCTTTCCATTGTTACCAGTTGTAATAATTTATTTTAAAAAACCATGTATGGCTCACGCAGCCGATCTGGTAATAAAGAAATTTAAAAAAATTACGGAATATTAAAAACGGAAACGAAGGAAGTTGATTCAATACCTTCTATGAATTAAAAAGATATATTGGAGAGCCTTAAACCGGCGGGCTTATGATGATGAATAGTCCAGGATCGCTTCCTCTCAAATAAAAAAGTCCATTGAAATCATCAATTGCATCACGCGACAGGCTCGTTTGAGAAGGTATTTATCTATCAAAGGGACTGATTACACTCTGAATTGCAGCCTGTGTATATTGAAGAGGTGGTTATTTTAACTGCTCTGAGTAACAAAAAAGTAAAGAAAACAAATTAATTTAATTCTTAAGTGTCTTGAAATGAAAGAAAAGAATATTTAGCCTAATTTTTAATGATAAAATATTTTGGTTTATTATTTTCAATAATCAACCTTTTTAATCGACCAAAAAAAAAAAAAAAAAAAAAAATTACCCCTGCTCAAAATTCGAGAGCTTACGTTTCAAGAAGCGTAGAATCCGAATAAAGAATAAAAAAACATCCGTTTGTCCCCCGTCCGCGGCATTTCTTCGAAACTACTGGACCAATTTTTTTGGAATTCGCCACAAAAATATTAGTCCATTCAACGACGATCCTAACACCTAGACGTTGATATCAGCTGGTTAGTTTTAAAATGGCGGCCGATTAACCAAAAATCCACGAATAATTATATGAAAGAGAAAAAAGAAAAGAAAAAAAAATTGAAATCTTGCTTATATTACGCTTGTAACTACGTTATTTTCGAAGACAGAAAAAAAATTCACTGTTGTTTTTTAACCAAAGAACCACGAATAATTATATAAAAGAGACAAAAAGAAAAGAAAATTGGAAAATTGAAATCTCGCTTATATACGCTTGTAACTACGCAATTTTCGAAGATAGAAAAAAAATTCATTATTGTTTTCTAATAATTGTATAAAAGAGAAAAAAGAAAAGAAAAAAAATCTATATTTTTCACATAAATACGCTTATACTCAGTTATTTTTTAAGATAGAGAAAAGTGTGTAAAGAGTTTTAGAATCAGTAAAGAGCGATAAATAAAAAAAAAAAAAAAAAAATGAAAAATGTTGAATACTATTATTAAGAAATAATAACCATTGCGTAATAATTTGCAGCGTTTTTAATTCGTTATTAACGTCTCTTTAATTTTCAGACGCTATTTTAATGGCAGATATTAAAGGTTTGAGGGCACCCTTACGACAATAAATTTGAATATGGAACAGCTCGACCCGGTAAAATCACTCCTTTAATTTGAATATTCATGGATTCAGATATTCGAGAGGACGATCCTGCGAAAGATCTATGGGCCCGTAAAAGTAGGTGAAGCATGGAGAAGACGCACTAACCAAGAACTTTACAACCTCCTCAACAGCAGAGATGTTGTCAAAGTTGCCAAGGTTGGGAGACTCAGATGGGAAGGCCATGTAGCAAGAAAGGAGGATATGTCGATTCCCAAGAAGATCTTCTCCGAAGAAATTCATGGTGCGACCAGTATTGTTATATGGTTCAGAGGGTAGGCCATAACAAAAGCTGATGAAAAAAGGATTCAGATATTCGAGAGGACGATCCTGCGAAAGATCTATGGGCCCGTAAAAGTAGGTGAAGCATGCAGAAGACGCACTAACCAAGAACTTTACAACCTCCTCAACAGCCCAGATTTTGTAAAAGTTGCCAAGGTTGGAAGACTCAGATGGGCAGGCCATGTAGCAAGAATGGAGGATATGTCGATTCCCAAGAAGATCTTCTCCGAAGAAATTCATGGCGGAAGAAGAGTGGGGAGGCCTAACCTGAGGTGGATGGATGCTGTCACAGAATATACTAGAACCTTACTCGGCGATAGGGACTGGAGAAATGCTGCGCAAGATAGAGCTATTTGGCGGAGGCTACTGGACGCAGTGACGAGTTGTAGCGCCAGATGATGATGATGATGATGATTCTTTATGTAAAAGGTCTCTAAACAAGAATCCTCAAATCTTAAAATAAAGTTTAACTTGACTTTTGATAAGGATTCAGAATGAAACTAATAAAAAAAGAAGTAAGATGCAATGCAATTTGACAGGTAAATTCTTCAATTAATTCTGAACTGTCATTGTGAGAAAAAAAAAAAAAATTTAATCATCTTATTTTTAGATGAGTTCGATAGGTTTCAAACAACATGTATAATTTAAACAACATTAGTATGTGCTAATTTATTAAGTTCGGCTTGTATATATCTACTAAAGATAGAAGAAATATGAATAACACACAACATTGTAAGATGTCACTACATTTTTATTGACGGGATGACACAATTAATAGTAGCATTATATTTGCCTAACACAAATATCATTTCATAAGGCAATCCTCCTGTATGAATTGTCGACATTTTATGCAAGTTTTGTTTTACGAAACATTCTTGTTCAACATTAAGGCAAACCGTATACGTATCATGTTTTTACAGTATATAATACGCCACAAACTACATACACTAACCTCACAATAAGAAATAAAAATATAAAACCAATAATTGTTAAATCATAATTAATATGACGTATCAATAACAACTGTTGAATAATGAATAATGAGAAATATTACATATAAATTGAATGTGGTAAACACAGTGACACAGTTGTGAAGTGCTGCTGTCTGTATCTTTCTCTCTCGGGCACACTCGGCGGTCCCGAGTTCACCCGATCGGTCCTTTCACCTCAGTGCGTGACGGATCAGTCTCACTCACAGTCTACAAAAAATCTGTGTGCGGTGCGCCAAAAGAAGTTTGAACTTAAAATCGGGGTTGAGAATTGTAAAAAACCATTCCGCGTGGAAAAGCGTGTCAACGGCCTATCGCTCGAACCAAAAAGAAAATAATATGTTCTAGGTCATTTTTGGGCACCTACATTACAGAGACAACGAGGGTCCCAGGAGGATCTCCTTACCCATGGCTGGAATAACATTATAAATAATTATCCTGCCTCAGCCGTCTAGTTCGTCACTAATGCTCGGAGAACTTTATGGCGTTTAGAATCCAGTGAACCAATCTGTTCTATTATTCTTTTTCCCTAATAGAGATCTTCATTGATAACAATCTGATTCGTCTTTCTACTCAACCTTATTTTATCAGTTTGAAATTAGTTTGTTTTGTTTCTGTAAAGAGTGATTGTATCTGTTTTTCTACTCATGTAAATCAGTTTTCTTTCAACCAGTTGCTGTATAAGCCCTAAGAATTATTCATAGAGCGAGGCTGATGAGGGAGATAAGAATAGCATAGGGACTATCTAGCCCCGGTTATGAAGAAGAGAGACTCGAGTTGGGACAGGACCCTCAGCGCCTTACTAATTTATAGAATGCTCCAGTCTAAGGTCGAGGACTTCTTGATTTGTTGTTTCCTTCTTAGGGGAAGAAACCAACCTCCTTCCCTTAGTTTTTTATTCTTTCTCTTCAGTGTTTTTCTCTAGATTTGTTTGGGATACAAAGTGTTTTTTGTTTAATAGCTAGATAGATAGAATAATGTTTATTATACGATATATATACATCATTACTTTACATTCTTTTTTTAAACATTATTAGGACTTAGTCTTACTTGACTGTTAGCCCGGAGTCGGTCTTAATCTTTTTAATAATTCCTATACATAAATAAGATGACATAATAACAACTCTTACAACCACATGTATATAGTGTATCAAATATATGGCCTAAATAAAATAAGTGATTTCAATACACATCAAAAACAGGAAGAAAAATATCTATGAAAAACAAGAAAATCAAAAGTAAATAAATACATATGTATTTATATGATATAAATATATATGTACACACACATATATATAAATCACAATTATACTTGATACTTTTAATTAACTGTAATACATACAGCATTTCAAAGCTCAATTATTGAATTCCTCACTAAGTTCAGCTCTATATTTCCATGCTGTTTTACAGTTCTTTATTAATCTGAACCAATCTCTGCCATTTAAATAATCTATTAATTCGTCATTCCCTAAATAGTTTTTATAAAAACAGCTCTACAAATTTCAGAATATTGGATACGAGGCTATGAAGTGCTTTGCATTTTCAATTTCTTTGTTATTACGCAGAGAACATATTTTAGTTTGGTCTCCTCTGGCTTTTATGTCACATTTAATATCAGTCATGTGTGTAAACCTATAACTCTCATCTAAAGTATATGATAATTGTTTATATAGTAGGTATTTCGTCGAATTATTCGCCTTTTCAGTTATGTTGTTATTAAAAGATTCGTTTAACTTACTTCTGAGCTGTAAAAATAGATCTTTTAAACTATCTTTATTATCTATATTAACATTTTGTTCCAGAATGCATCTAGTTGTCAACTGTTTTTGTTATATATAATGGCAACTCATCAGTGATAATATGTTCATATTCAATGCTCAAAATTCAAATATTGCATTTATCTAACTTTTATGAAAATTATTACTTATTATATTAAGCATGAGTTTCTTCCATCATATCTTCATTCGTATAATCAGCTAAATAACTCGCCACTATTTTATTTATTTATTTAAAATAGAATAATGTTTATCATTCAATATATATTCATCATTGTTTTACATTTATATTGTATAATAAACATTATTCTATAACTCTTCACTATTCTTCCACGTTTCGGGGCTTTGTCCCCCATTATCAAGACTAAAATTGTTTAATACAGTTTGATTTTAGTTACTATCAACAAATATTGTCCAGACAGAACAATACAACTAACAGATAAAAATTTTATAAAATATGTAAATATAGGAATTTATAGAAAATTCATATCCAACAAAATTAATTAACAAATTATAGAATAATTATAAAAAAGATGATTCAAAAAAAGGCAAACATAATAATCAAAGTGTTGGTAGGTCAGAATCCCTTTGTTCAATTAAAAGTTTTGACAGTATCATTTCCTGTTGAACTGATGATTCCCAAAATATATTGTATCAAAATTCCATATTGATAATTTGTTTTTTAATTTTAATTCACAAAAATATAATGTTGTTTTGCTTAAAATGATTTATCATGTTTTTATATTTTCATATTCACACTCAATTTTTCTTGTTTGATGTCACACCCTAAGGATATGCTGAATAAAAAGTAATCTGTTTTTTATATGAGTTGGTATCTTGAGGATGGGCCTCATCGTTCTATTACATGTTCCTCAGAGCTATAAATCATCTTATTCTAACCAGCCATCTTATAGTGCCTAGCTTGATGGATTAGTAGAAGGATGGAGGCGGCGATATTCTATGAAAAACGGAGTTTTTAAAACACTTCGCCGAGTCAAAGAACTTGATTGCACTTCATTTTAAGTTCTTATAATCCTATTTATCCAGAACATTACGGATTTTATAACAGTTTCTAATGTATCTTGACTTTTGATTGGTGATTAAATTAATAAAAAACAAATCAATAAAAACTATTTACATACTGTTGTATTGCATATATTAGGGGTACTCACTACGTTTGCTATAGCATGCTATTTGTGTTATTTTGCTAAACCCGTCGAGTTTCTACAGTTATTTCCTGTATAAAATTGATGGGTTTAGCACAATAGCACAAATAGCATGCTATAGCAAACGTAGTGAGTACCCCTATTGTATTGCATGCTATTCTGCTGACATTTTCTGGGATATTTATTTGCATAATATACAATACTTATTAATACTGTTCAATAAGAAAATTTTTGTTTACCTGTTGATGACAATAGTCAATCAGAAGCGGCACTTTCTTTTGCATGACAAAGCACAGCCATGTTTCAATCGCTTTATGTCAGAAACATTTTTAAAGTTTTCTATGTGACTGCCACACTCGCCCTACTCTCCGGACCCCTAGCTAACTCATTACCGTTTTTTTCAGAGAGCTAGACTGCTTTGTAGAAAAAAAAAAAAAAAAAAAACCTGTACCACTACAACCCATGGAGGGTCTTGGGCTCAGTACATATAGAGATTCGTACTGTTTCTAGGCCAACGGCAGTGCAATGAGGTGGTTAGGCCTTAATCACGCTCAGCCGCCAGGTTTTTCCCCAATTAATTTGGGTACCCACTTTATAGAGGCTGGGTCTGCCCCAGGAGGGTCACCATACCCTAGGGTCGCCCCCCCGACTGAATTAACAGAATAAATAATATTCTGCCACAGCCGGGATTCGAATCCAGGACCCGGAGCACTGCAGACTAGTGCTCTATCCACTAGACCACCCCGCTCCCTTGTAGAAAATAGAATACAAATATTCAAAGAGCCTTAACAAGTGTTTTTTTCTGAATTTATAAATTCTAAGGATTCTAAATTCCATTCAGTGAAGACTATTTTGATTCATAAAAAAGGTATATTTTTCTTTTAAAAACCATAAACTGCATTGTTTTATAGGCCAAAATGCATTTTCCCACTCACATAAATTATTATAAACTACGTAATAATTAAATGATTGTTGATTTCGAGGAAATGGAGAATATCAAGATGGTCTCAGCAATCCACCGAAACGTGTTCGCATAATGCATGAAGAGATCCCATTGGGAATAGATCCCGAAATGTAGACAGAATATAGGAAAAAGATGTTCTATAACATAAAAGGAAGAGTTAAAATTGTTCCATACTATAACTGGGTTTATATGTAATTATGCACTTTATCTAAGGACGGGTTACATTTTTAAAGGTAAAAAGTATAAAGGGTTTAGCCGGGTTAGAATGGTAAATTTTCCCCCGCGGATTTTTTGACTCAAACTTGAGGGGTCAATTTGGTGTCAAATAAAAACAATTTACCTAAATTTATAGCTTTTTAATTCAAACGTTTTTTGATATTTTTTTAAAACCTCTTTTTTCGATTTTATTACTTTTTTAATAGTAAAATTTGAAATTAATTAATGATGATTTTTCCCTAGCTTTTATCCTGTCATTTTGTAGTAAAATGATTGAAAATGTTTTATAAATAATGTGATTCTGAATTTTTAGCCAGAAACAATTTTTTACACATTTTTCAATTATAATAAGAAATATAAGTTAAATGCAAGATTTCAGAAAAAAATAAGTTTTTATTTTATTTTTTTTTATTGTTCAACCATTTCTAAAAAAATCGGAAAAATTACTGTGTATAGGGGAGTATAAAAAACATTTTCCAAAAGATAAAAAAATACACATTTTGGTTTTCTTTCTTCCGCTAATAATTGGCTTTTCGTTAAAGAATTATAATCATACCATTTTGGCATGCCTTTGACTCCTAAGAATCGGAGAAAAAATCATCATTAACTAATTACAAATTTTCCTATTAAAAAAATAAATCGAAATAAGAGGTTTTTACAAAAATCTCGAAAACCGTTTGAATTAAAAAGCTACAAATTCAGGTAAATTGTTCTTATTCGACACCAAATAGATCCTTTAAGTTTGAGTAAAATATCCTTTATTCCATCCAAAAAAGAAATTTGTTTCTTTCGAATAGCTTTTCCATTAATTCTAGGTTTAGCTTATCTAGAATATCGATTATTATGTAGCCTCTGATGATAACTATATTCACTGAGGGTGTCATAAAATATTAAAACAGACAAAAGCGAATTGGTATTTTCTGAAATTATTGAACCCTTTCCTAAGTAATAAATCTCTTGCCCATTAAATTTAAAAGTAATTTAGATTTTAAAGATTAAAATTAAGCTAAGATAGTGATATTCATGCTCTAGCCCTAGTTGCAGTATATTAAAGATCAGAGTTAAATAAACAATCAACCCACCTCACGCTCAAATCGTTTTCCGATATCTTGTGGAAGTGAGGTTGCAATCCCAGCTACAGCGAATCGGTCGTTAAGAACGTAGGAGAGTCGAAAAAAAAAGTTTATAACATTTTTGTTATAATCCATTTTCATTTCGAATAAGTTGACAAATTAAAAAAAAAAAAATATGTGCTACGCAATTCGGTTCTTCCTACAGAACTTCAAAAAATAACTTTTTCAACTGTAGTTTATTATTGATTTTATTACGTGTTTCCTTGTAAATGAACTTGTACTTGGTTGAGGAAAAATGTCAATATAGATAAAGTTAAGCTGCGCTGATTAATAAATGCTATGTAACCCAAAGACCTATATTTTTCTGTTGTGCTGGCAACATATAAATGTAAAATATCTAACTTTATTGTAACGAATTTGTATATCAAATTTACTTCAGAGAAGTAAAAAATTAAATTTGCATTATTTATTCATGTATTGTAATTATGCTTGTGTAGTTGGATTACCGCAGTAGGAGTCTCAAAACCCATGTATTGCGGTACTGTATAGCCTACTCCGTGTTCGAAACGTAAAACAACGGTCGTTTGAAAGATTTTTTTTATCGTATTTTTTGACAATGAGACGGGGTATCAATAAATAATAAAATAAGTTTATATAACTACAATAAATATTATATGGCTGATGCTTGCACTGGATAGGAGAGAATGAAGTAGTAAGAAAGGTCCTGGTTCGTGCATAAATAAATATTATAGTTTGTGTATTTTTTTTGGAGTTATTAAAATCGTCATTTTGCTTAATCCTGCATAATTTGTAGGTAAAAAAAAATTATAAAAAAGTAAATTAAAAAAACTGAAAATTAATACCCATTGGTTTATTATTTCCAAATAACTACAGTAGGGTATAACTGTTTAAATAACTGTCAGTAGGAAATTAACTAATATGAAAAACAGTAAATAATTCAAAGGACAAATAAAATATATGTGTTTATCACCACTGCTACTTTCAGAATGTATATATACCTATATACCTGCTAGTTCTTAAACGATTTCAATGATTATTTTTTTATTGGGTAGGAAATTTAATTCTTTATGACTTAACACTAAGACTGGTATAGACACTAAATTTGGTATTTATTTATTAATTAGAAAAACAGATTTTTTTTATTCTTTATTCAGGTTCTACGTATCTTGAAACGTAAGCTCTCAAGTTTTGAGGGGAGGGGAGTAATTTTTTATTCGTTCGGCCGATTACAAAGGTTTATTATTGAAAATAATAAACCAAAAGCATTTATACTAGACTTCGTTACTATTGGGTTGTTTCACATGAAATGTCCGTTTTTATAGTTTCTGAAATACATAAAGGATTTTGCAGGTCTCTGTTGTTTTCACTCCAATGTTTACATATTTAAAGTAAACAGTTACTAATCCTCTACCTTTGTATTATAAACATTAGCTTCCCAATCAATTTTTAGTATACCTCAAAATATGATCAAGGAAACACGCGATTTTCGAGTAATATTTTTGTACGAGTTTAAACTCGGCCATTCAGCAGCTGAGGCCGCTAGAAATATTTGCAAGGCGTTTGGGGAAGGGAGAGTTAATGAACGGACCATTCGCCGTTTTCAGCTGGGGATACCGACTTGGAAAACTTGCCCCGAGAAAGACCTCCGTCCGTAATAGACAACGATGTCCTCAAACATACAGTAGAAGAAAACCCCTACCAAACAGTTAAAGGACTCTCAGCACAACTAAATGCAAGTGCATCTACCGTTTCCAGACATTTAAAGTGTATTGGGAAAGTAAAAAAGCTCGATACATGGGTACCATGTTTCAAAACATACCGGGCAAAATAATTATTGAACAAAAATGTTACTATTAGTATAATTATCGATTCAGAGTTATTCCCAATTATTAACACATTTGTCAATATTGTCAGTTTTTAATTTGATTACCGAAATACAACATGAAAACGTTTGGAAAAATTAATTATAAGGAATTACACTACTTTAATTTTTTACTTGAATATACAGATCAAATTTTGGGCGTATTTATGAGTAAAAGTACAAATCTTTTCTTCTCTTTTCTGTATTTTTTCACGTTTTTTTTTGTTTAAAATCAATAATACATCTATTTACATTTTTAAAAATATCGAAGTAATTGAATTAAATCACTTTTAATCGGCCGTCATTTTAAAAATTACCATCTGACATCAACGTCTAGGTATTAAAATCATCATGCCCTAGTATTTTTGTCGCGAATTAAAAAAAAAAAAAAGTCCAATAGTTTGTTAAAGATTCTAGGTGGGTTGCTCCCTCAACATAAATGAGAAATTATAACTTCCTTATTGTTTTTAGAAGACAACGCTGTGATTGAAGTTAATGAACTTCTAAATTTAAGGCAGCACAGTAACGTACATTTTCGTTAAAAATATTAATAATTTTCGGGTCTTCATAATAAGGCAAAAATACTGGAAAGCGTTATAAAATACTTGCTTGCATTCCGTATTTAGTATAACTTTCGTTTCCGAATGTATTAAAACGATAACCAAATAAAAGATTCGTGTTACACTATTCGATAACTTCTATGTGGTTCGAAAAAAAATATATTCGGCAAATATTTAGCAGTTGATTAGTAGTTATCAAATGAACCACACTCAGCTGGAGTTCATACATACTGATCTCTATTCGGAACTAAATCTAAACACAAAACCTAACAACAGAGAATGGAACACTAACCGTGATTTATGCCCACGAAATGGGATTATTACACTTCCAGGCTAAAACAATTGGCGGATTACTGAGGAATTTGTGTATTCAGACAACACAATCCACCAAAGCATGCATGAAATGAGATTAAACTATTTCCTTAGATAGACTCTAAAACTAATTTAATAATATTAATGATTAAATGTTAATTATGTTGATTTAGTGGTTACTAATCTTTTGATTATTTTAGTATTCCGCCAAATATTGGTTTACATAAGAAATAAAAATACTGATTTGATCTGGTCCGTAGATTAAAAACATAAAATTAAAAAACCAAGACAACTATAAGTAAGTTTGCCAACTTGGGAAATAATTTTTAGCAATTATGGACATATTTGTACTAATGCTTTTCAAAGATCAGTAAAATCTCAAATATCAGATAACATTATACTTAGATTATTTCTGAAATATTTCAAACCAAAGTCTTTAATTCCTGGTTACAGTTAATTGTTATTTTGCCCAAGGAAGGTTTAATCTTGATATTTTTCTATTCCCAACTGTCAGAAGTTATCTGACAATAAGGAAATGTGCAATTTAACCTCAGGAGCAGTCATGTTAGGCATAGGGAAGGAAACTGCAAAACAACTTGCAAGGCTTTAATTTAACAGAGGAGGTTTCTCATCCAGCTTTTTTTCACCCTTCTAACAGGCATATCAGCTATTGACATGTCGTTTATAAGTCCATTGTCGTGTCAGTGTAGTTTACCATGATAACGCGAATAGAGAGTTCGCATGTGTTGGTCAACTGTTGATTGCTATATGTCCGTCTGTAGGGTTTTGTTATTTAAGAGTCAAGGAGCTGTCGTTATGAATCTAAATTTTTTTATTGAAACGATTGCAGCTTTATATGCGAGTATTTTTTTCTAAACCATAAGTCCATATGAGGTATGTGTATGTATTCAGTTTCTGTCTAATTTTTAGTATAGATGATTTGGATAGACGAGAGTATAGTACTTATAGTCACTGGTTGGTGGCCTTTCTTTTCATCTTCATATGTAGGTAATGTTGGTCCGAGTTGATTGTCGCAGATAAAAATTGATGAGCAAGATTTTGTCGAAATGTTAACGTTACATGTTTTGAATTGTCATAATTTAATAGAATTTTCCAAAGAGACTACCAAATTTTTAGGAACATTTAGTAATTTTGTAAAGTAAGAGATACCAATATGGGATCAGAGTCAGTTGGTATGTCATGTGTGTAAACAATGTATAGGAGATGAGCAAGTATCGAGCCTTGCAGTACTCCTGCCAAGACTGGTAGGATTGAAGACATTTCTGAGACTTGCCGTACAGAGAAATACCTATCGAAGAGGAAAGTTTGAACAATGAGGTAGTACGTGTAAGGTAGTGCGATCTTGAGTTTCATTTTCCAAGTTTTCATGGTTAAAAACTTATTTATTAACAAATTAATATATTCAGCCATTAAAATATAAATGAAAATTGTCTAGATTCCACATAATTCCAATAAACATCTTTGCTATGCCGGCATCGGATACAATTTCCTCCCAGAGTTACAACAATGCAAAAGGCAAAGACAGAATTGCTAATGAAAACATTAAAGCATAATGCAAGCTTATTACTTGTTGAGCCCTTAATGCCACCCCCAGGAGCTGAAAACGAGGCAGTGCTTTTGACAAAACCGGAGCTCTGTCAGAGATGTCAACTTAGTTGGAACGGCCGTGATTATTTATTAACTTAAGAAAGTTTATAAATTCAGTTTAGCCTTTAAATGGAATTCACCTCAACCACGTTTTCAATAGAATGTTTGTATTTAAATCATTAGTATACAATGTAATTTTATATTAATTGTCATCAATCTTTCACAAAAAATGTTGAAGAGCATTTCAATGACTAGTAATATTTTTAATTCTGTAATAAACTCGTTACTAAATTCTAATATCAATGATTAAGTAGAGTAACCAACAAAAAAAAAAAAAAGAAAAAAAAAGGTATACCACCCGAAACGTTGAAAAGAATACTGTGTATATAGTTTTCGTTTAAAACAGTCCTTAAAATATGAAAATCGGGCATATCCTTTGAAATAGTAAATTAGTCCTTTTCGGGCGTAACCCACCTCACCCACCCTAATATAGACAGTTAGACTTAAGTTATTTCGGAAAGCTTCTTGCATCGGGAAGAGAGTTTTTATATTAAAAAGTGTCCTTTTTAGTGTGGTAATCCTAGTTACCAGTGAATTATTTCGATTCGTATCCTTTTAAAAGGAGAATCGAGTCAAAAATGGAGGTTCTCTTCCTCTCTCTAACAGTATCCTGGTTACAATAAATGTCAATTGTTACAAATCCTTTCAACGAGAATGGCGACTTTAACTTAGAATGAAAAAAAAAAAATTAAAACAGTCCTTAAAATATGAAAATCGGGCATATCCTTTGAAATAGTAAATTAGTCCTTTTCGGGCGTATATATAAGGGACTTGATCACAGCAAAGAGAAGAGCTCGTAAGGTATGGCAGACTAACAGACTTCCTTCTGACAGACAAAACTTTAACAGACTGAACAACGAACTTAAACGACAAATACAAAAATTCAATAGAACTAACTATGATTCTTTTTTAAACAACCTATCAACTGACGATGGAAGTTTGTGGAAGCATACCAAGAAATTGTTGAAACATCGACAGGTGTCAGTACCACTGCGAAAAGAAGATGGTTCATGGGCCGTGTCAGATGGAGAAAAATCTGAAATTTTTGCTGATCACCTTTCCTCTGTTTTTATACCACCTACTGACTACCCTAATACAGAACATGAAAACTTAGTTAAAAGTACTCTGGACATTCCACTACAGCTGACAATACCTCCTATATCTTTCACTCCTTCACAAGTCGCACAACAAATCAGACACTTAACTAAAAGAAAAGCCCCAGGTTATGATTTAATAACTGCCGAGGCGCTCCAACTGATGCCCAAGAAAGCTCTGGTGTTCCTCACGACAATATACAATTGCATACTTAGGACAGCTAAATTCCCAATACAGTGGAAATATTCAATCATAAAAATGATACACAAAAAAGAGAAAGACATGTACAAACCATCCTCTTATAGGCCTATTAGTCTCCTTCCCATATGTTCTAAACTTTTCGAAAAATCAATTTATAAAAGATTGGTTGACATACTGACTGAGCAAAAAATAATACCTGACCATCAATTCGGTTTTCGCACATCACACTCAACGACACACCAATTACACAGAGTTACTGACTTCATTGCAGGAGCACTAGAAAAAAAGCAATACGCGACTGGAGTATTTTTGGATGTTGCCCAAGCGTTTGATAAAGTCTGGCACGAGGGGCTTCTCTTTAAACTCAAGAACGTACTACCTTACACATACTATCTTATTATACACTCTTTTCTCTCTGATAGATTTTTCTCTGTTCGGCAGGGCTCAGAAACTTCTTCAATCCGACCAGTCTTGGCAGGAGTACCGCAAGGATCGATACTTCCTCCGCTCCTATACATTGTATACACAAATGACATACCAACTCATCCCACCACATTGACTGCAACTTACGCGGACGATACTGCAATTTTAACTTCAAACGACGATCCTATACTCGCCTCACTGACTCTACAAAACCACTTGATGATACTACAAAATTGGTACAAGCTATGGAAAATTCGTTTAAATCACGACAAGTCAAAACACGTAACGTTCACACTACGACAAAACACTTGCCCACCAATTTTTATCGACAACAACCAAATTCCTCAGACCAACTCTGTACATTACCTAGGACTGACACTCGATCGAAGGATGACTTGGGGCCCACATGTCAAGATGAAAAGACAGACTCTTAACCACCGACTGAAAGTACTATACTCACTTTTATCTAAATCTTCAAAATTAAAAATTAGACAGAAACTGAATACATACACATACCTTCTTAAGCCAATATGGACTTACGCTTCACAGATTTTTGGTTCAGCAAAAAAGACTCACATACAAAAACTGCAAACATTTCAATCCAAAATTTTAAGACTGATAACGACAGCTCCTTGGTACGTAAACAACAGAACCCTACATACGGACTTACAACAACCAACAGTTGACCAACATATACGAACACTCTATACTCGTTTTCACAGTAAACTTAACGGACACGACAATAGACTGATTAACGACATGTCAATAGCTGAAATGCCAGTCAGAAGAAGGCTAAAAAGAGGCTGGATGAGGGACCTCCTCGGATAAAATAAAGCCATGGAAGGGGTGCTGCTGGGCATTTTCCTTCTTCATGCCTACCATGCCTGGATCTCAATTTATACAGCACATTTGCTGATTGTCAGATACATTCTGACAGGCGTGAATATAGATTTAAAGAGAAAAAAAAAAAAAAAATTTGAATTTCAATAGAAATATGTGTTTTATTAAATAATCTATTATCTTTTTACCTGCAACAGTCAGTCAGTTTTATCGGCTTTTCAACACTCTCCATTAACCTTTAAATTCCGTGTATTGGATAATATTTTTTCTAAAATCTTTAGCTATCCAACGGTATGTTATACATCTATATTACTATTCTAGTGTTCAAAAACACAAAAATTGCATATAAAATATGTTTGCACTTTTCTCTTATAGTTGTTTATCAAATTCGCCCAACTTACATATTTACTCGTTATTTATCAATGCAATGCTAATCAATGCAATTTATCAATGTTATTTGAATGATGTTGCAATTTTTTTAAATATACAAAATTAAAGGTACTTTAGAAGAAGAAAATTTAAAATACCGGCATTCAAGCACTGTTATACTATTTTAATCAGAATGAAACCTACATGATATCAAAAAAAAAAAAAAAAAAAAAAAAAACCTGTACCACTGCAACCCATGGAGGGTCTTGGGCTCAGTACATATAGAGATTCGTACTGTTTCTAGGCCAAAGGCAGTGCAATGAGGCGATAAGGTCTTAATCACGCACAGCCGCCAGGTATTTCCCCAATTATTTTGGGTACCCACATTATAGAGGCTGGGTCTGCCCCAGGAGGGTCTCCATATCCTAGGGTCGCCCCCCGACTGAAATAACAGAATAAATAATATTCTGCCTCAGTCGGGATTCGAACCCAGGACCCGGAGCACAGCAGACTAGCGCTCTATCCATTAGACCACGCCGCTCCCACATGATATTAAAGCCCATCAAATTTTATATCGATATAGGGAGTTAAATCAAAATCAAAACGGCTCTAACGTTTTTGAGAAAATCGTAAAAAAGTGCTAAATGCATAGTATAAAGTAGATCTTCCGGTCAGCCGATTTTGATGAAAAAGATTCTGTAACATCTCAAACGTATAGTTGCCCTAAAAATAAAATTTCAGTTTCCTAGGACTTATGGTTTTTGTCCGGGAGTTACCACACACAGACATTTTTGCGGGACTTTTTTATTTAGACTGAGGGGACCCTAAAACGTGTATTTCTGTTGAAAAGTGGAATTCAAAAATTTTCACGATCGCAATACTTTTTCTTACTATATATTTCATACATAGGTAAGTGAAAGTAAAAAAAAAATATAATAATAAAATAAATTTTATATCAATTAATTGACCTATATTGAGATACAATATGGAAATAAATGTAAGTAGAATTATAATAATAAACGGAATGTAAATAGTTTAAATGATAAATTGATTCTAATTTATTGATAATGTGTTCTTAATGTATATATAATTGGTTATAATATTTATTCAATTATATTTTAGATAATATTTGAAAATCTGAAGATGAGGCATAGGGTACCTCGAAACGTAATATAATAATCATCTTTGACATGCTATGATAAATAAATATATATTAACATAATTAGAAGAGAATGTTTCCGATTAATATAATCATAATAAAATAAATGTAAATCACCAAAAAAAAAAAAAAAATAAAATAACCTCTAAATGAAATAAATACAAAGTTAACAAATATATGATCATCTTAAACACACTCGTATCTATATACGATCTGCTGGAGGAACCCCGGACTTGGCTTGTCCTCCCACTTTTGAAGAGAAAAGCAGAATCTGAGGGATCCAAGCGAATCTCTCCCAACCGCATTGCTGGTGTGGTCAGCTGAAGATGAGTAAGGGCGCCATAGTCCCAAAAATTCAGCATTTAAGAGAAGAATCTGATCAGTTTCAGAACTCCTGTATCAATATTTACAAAACTTCTTGGTCGTTTGATAATAAGTTAGTAGAATAAGAAAGCAATGAAGGAATATTAAGGTGTATTATTGTAACATTTATACAGTAGAAATGTAATTGGAATGATTGTAGATTTTCTAAAATCAACTGTTTTAAAAAAAATGTGAAACTGCTTACATCGGTTTGTTATAAACATGAAATAAAAAAGCGCAGATTTATATTAACTGTTAATAGTATAGTATGCATAAATAATATAAATACCAGCAAGTGCCAGCTGCATAATGAAGAAGTTCATTCTTGACTTTGGTTTGTTGCCGCATTGTAGTGCCGCGAGGACAGCTGAATTTCCAAACACTATCAAGATGAACAGGAGCCAAAGGATAGCAAACTGCTCTGTCTGTAACAAAAAACAATATATTATTTAAATAGAAATAAAACCGTTATATATATGTTTGTAATTACTTAATTACTTACTTTATTTATTTATTTTTTTTTATTTTATTTATTTTTTTTTTCTTATATGTAGTTATCTTATATAATTGTTTGTATTTATGTATTTTTAGTGTATTATGTATTTTATTTTATTATATATTATGTATTTTGTGATTAGTATATTTGTATTTATTATTTTCGTATTGTATGTATTATTTCGTATATTATGTATAATGTTTGTATGGTATTTTATTATTTATCATGTATGTATTATTATTAGTATATATGTATGTATTATTAGTATATATGTATGTATTATTACTTTTATTATATTGTATCTGCATTATTAGTTTAGGGCTAAAATAACCTCTATGGTTGAAAAGCCTTTATGTTACAAATAAATAAATAAATTACTTAAAAAAATTAAATATTTGCGAAAATAAGATCTACTGTAAAGAAATTAGATTCAGGATATTTCAGGAAAAACCTGGGCGTGAAATTTGAAGATGACATCGATGGATGTTTAAAGGAAGATAAAAAAAAAAAAAAAAAAAAAAATAAGAAATGACTGAAGCAGCCTTGATGAAAGGTTGTTCAAATTTAAATTAACCATGAAAAAAGGCTAACCGAACTCTCATTCAATAGACATTCTTGGAATGAATACAGACAGATTAACAAAAAGAATATTTAACCTGTCCAAGTTGATTTATAGGGAGAAGGAAGAAGGTAAAAAATGAACTTTGAAACGGTGGAAATACCGGAATAAAGTATCTTTGTTGATTGACAAAAATCAATGTTTGCAAGGAGATCGTACAATGAAGAAATGTCTGAATCGAGAAAGAAAAGAAGTAAAAAAATAACTTTATTTATTTAAAAAATAGCATTTTGTATAATTATTAAATCTGTGGCAGTCGTGAATAACTGGTTAAATCAAAATCTTTCATTTTACAGGTGAGCGAGTAAAAGTTTTGTGTAATACCAAAATAGAGTTATTAATTACAGCTTTCTTTCCACCTGAAATTTATTCCACCAAGAAATTTCTTTAACCACTTTAACACGACGTAGAATGTCTGAGGAAGCGATACGTGAAGTTAACTCTTTTTTTTATATAACTCGAGTTATCTAGTTTTTCACGACCGCCACAGAAATGTAGACAAAAGCCAACAAATAAAATAAATGTATATTTTTAGAACGGGTATCCAAATATTGATCGGAAATACCTGCTGGCTGAGTGCGTGATCTCGGACTAATCACCTCATTACTTTGAAACAGTACGAATCTCAGTATCTACAGAATCCAATACCCTCCAGAGGTACAGGTTTTTTTTATTTATTTATTTTATGCTTTTAGAATCGTAAAGAAGCTGGTGTTTAAATTAAATAACATATTTTAATGATTTTAAGTTTCCTTAGCGCATTTCAGAACTGGGATTATTATTTATTTATTTTCTGTGCGTTCAAAGGCAGGCAACTCTTGGGTAAGGGTTATTCTCATGTAAACACATTCCGAAGATCTCTGGGCAAATATAAAACTATTTTTTTTTAAGCTTAAGGTTATCCGTTTTTAAATGTTTTCATCGTTAACAGTCCACACCCATAATTTTTTATTAGTACCATAATTTATTGGCCTGACCGAGCCGGATTTCTGTAACTGGGATTGATCGCTAAATCCGTTTCATAAAATTTCGATTAATAATCTGGAAATACGGATTGATTGTTGAACCCTAGAATCGATAGCAACCGTATGAATCAATAGTAATCCGATCGATCCCATTATCGATATTCTATCATATTTCATATATATATATATTTTTTTTTTTTTATTTTTATTTTTTTTTACTAAAAGACTCCTGCTAAAAGACTAACGAGATCGGAATTTCAACTTACCACCTTTAGATTTTTGTGGCAAGTATCCGGAACTCCACTTCTTATTCTTTTTTTTTTTTTTCTTAAGAATGTCACTAATCAATATGCTGCATCTGAGAAACCTTTTTTTTACCAATAATTATGTGATCATTTAAAAAACGACAAAATATTGTCACAATTTTAAATAAAAAGTCCTAAACTTTGTTAAAAGCTAAATAAATATTTACATAAATTTTATATCCATGAGTTAATTGCATAAAATATGGTTCACAGAGGATATAAATTTTCCAGACTGAGAACTCCGACACAAAAGGTGCTGTTCCTATTATTCTCTGTGACAACTGACTGATTACAGTCATTTTCGAAATTAATGGTCCGCACGAAGTTATAAACGCTTTTCCAAGTTAACGCACAGAAACCGCGAAGAGGAGTACAAAAGAAAATAAAATCAAGCCAATTGTTTTATATATCTTGAAATATTGATAGTTAAATTATAACGGTTTTTTATTATAAATCTGCGACATATATATATATATATATATATATATATATATATATATATATATATATATATATATATATATATATATATATATCTGTATGTGTTTGAGGTTGATGTTTTTTCTTTTTTAATTCCTGTTTGAAGAATGATGTTAGATGTTGTCACAGGTGCGTTGATGATCTGGGTGAGATCTGTGGCTCGAAGATCATATTTCTTAAGGCGTAGGTAGTCCATGACAGCCACTCTAAATTAACCGATTTCGGAGTCGAATAAGATATTTATATAGGCACCTTTCAACTAGCCACTACATCACTAATGTGGGATACGGATCCTTCACTTCTGTTTAACACTTCATTATTATTTTGAAAAAAAAAAATAGAATAGACATTTCATGTTTTAAAATCCTTAACAAACAAACACTCGTATTCTGTGCTGGTTAGTAAGACGAAATTTAGTATAAAACTTTTTTCTTTAAATTAATTTATCCGGAAATCATAGTATTTGCCACATTCTGAGCCAATGATTATAATATGAAAATTAATGTTTCATTTCCACAATCAACTTAAATAGTGTTGAATATTTGTTTTGACATTATATATAGTTTTTAGGGGCGAATCTGTAATCCAACTATATTGTGTGGGGTAGACTTGAGCTAAAAATATTAATGTCTAATATAATAATACATAATAATGGTCGTGATAACCCCACCCTCTAGCTCCCGGCAAAAAAAACAACGATCAAATAATTATCCTATCACAAACGGGTTCTAACCAGAGACACGGAGAACAGTAGTACAGTGCTCTCTATCTATTGGACCACACAGCTCCCTTCACATATAATATTATACAATAACTAATATTACACGTCTTGATCAAATAATATTCGCTTAACCTATAATTTGATAGTTTTTAGCTTTCTAGGGAATGACTGAACTTACTATTTTGTTACGTTAATTTAATCGGTGGTTTGTTATTCTTTTGTTTTGTTTTTTATTTCGAAATATTACAATCTGTCTCAATGGACAATAATAATGGTGCTTTAAGTCACATTCATACAATATTGTTATTTCTGATTCATTTAAGGTAAATTTATGCCACTGTGGCTACCCGGACGTTGTTGCAGTTGGAGTTAAACATTTTGCCTATCAAAAATTAATTATGATGAGGAGATTTAACGAGTACCTGACGCACAGGCTCGTGACCACGAGTTTATGTACCCTCCGAAGGACGGCATAACTATAATTTTTTTTACTGCAGTTAAAACTTCTAGGGCCTTAAATTAAATTTTCCGTGAGACCTTAGGAATAAAAGGCTGTTTCGCTAGCCACTACAACACAGGTTACCCTTTGGTATTGTACGTACTGTTTACAATAATTTCTTACAAAATTCTTCATTCATAAAAATCAGAATATATTGTTCAGTTTAACCTTTAACGTGAGCAGCCACATTTTAACATCGTAAACAAAGTTTAGGTTCAAAACATGATATAATGGAATTATTATCTCCGCATATTTTTACATTCACTTACCCATATATGGAATATATAGTAAATATCGCGATCCTGGAAATTTTCGAATTCCAGTTTTCAACGGAAACACACGTTTTAAGGTCAGTTAAGGTACAAAACCCTACATCCCTGAATCAGCACTTTCCCCCTCCTTCTAGTATTGTATAAATATCCCTTCTAGAGATGTAACCATTCAGTCTAGCCACTCTAGCCGTTCCAGTAGATCTAGATAGTAGTTTAGTTCTTTGTAAATAGTAGTGTAGTGCTTGTAACAGTTTGTTTTTACCAATAAAGTTTTTTTTAAGTTCATCGAGCGGTTAAGTTCTTTATCTGGCGCCCGAACAGGTACCCTATCAGCCTCAGGTCAGTAAAGGCGACGAAATTTTCCTGAAGATCAAGAAAAATCGACGAAATATCCCAACAGATTTTGGATCTACTCAGCGAAGACAGCCTTGAACGGAAACTCAAGAAAGACCAACGAAATAGTCTATTGACAACAGGTCTTGGAGTAAACCACCTGAAGTTTGTGTTTTTACACTTCAATAGGGTCAAGAAAAATTTGATAGAACTCCGCAGAACTAAGAAAAAACTTGAGGTACATATTAGTTTAAGATTTATTTTTTTATGTATGCCTAAGGATAAGAAAAATATAGTTAGGTTAGATATAAGTGAAATTACAGACCAATTAAGCAACTTATTAATTAAGAATAAAAATACTGATTTAACAGACAATATGGCTACCATTTCATATTCTATGACAAAAGAGGATTACGATCATATCCCAACTTATGATGGCAATCCTGAAGATTTAATCTTTTTTGTAAAATCTGTTAAAGCAGTATATGATACAGTATGTAGTGAAAATAACTCTTTAAGGTTACAAAATCATGCCCGACTTCTTAGTAAAGTAACATCCAGATTAGTAGGTAATGCTAGGCATTGTTTATTAACAAATACCTTCATAAATGTTTCAGAACTTTTAGATCATTTACAAAAGAATTTCAAAGACTCTAGAACAGTTGAACAACTGAAATTAGAATTATTAAATATTAAAGCAGGACCAAAAGAACACCCTATTTCCTTTATCGATAGGATAGCACACATTAGAGCCTTAATATTCTCTAGAATCTCCCTAGACGATGAAATTATAAATAAGGACACAGTTATGAAATTACAAGATCGGGAAATCAACTATCATATTAAAGCAAATTTACACCCACAGCTTTGTGATTTCCTAAATCACTTGAGACTTTCAGATATAGACGATATTAGAAATGCTATTCAAAATGACTGTTCTTTTATTTTAGAAAGACTATACGGACATCAAAATAATTTCACACCAAAAAATAACTTTAGATATAAAAATAATAAACATTTTAAACCAAACAATAATTTTAACTATAATCACAATTATAATCATAATTATAACCGAAATCCTTATCACAATTATCATAATCAAAATCCTCATAATAATTATAACCAAACTCCTTATTTTAATTCTAATCTTAATCCTAATTATAACTTTAATCCAAATCATAATCCTAATTTTAATTTTAATTCAAACCCTAATTTTAATTCTAATTTTTATTCAAACTCTAATTTTAATTCAAACCCTAACCCTGAGCCAACTCCCAATTATAGTCAAAATCAAACTAGTAGAGACTCGGGTCAAAATAGGCGTTTCAATCAACAAAGCACGAATAATTTCACAGGTTTTAACTGGGATCAACAGAGGCAGAAGACGCCTTTTCCCACGGGCCCTTTTAAACCCGACTCAGCAAATACAGTGTCTATGAGAACTGTTAGGTCAGATAACGCGCCTGTCCACCACGTAACACAAGACGACGGTGAGATAAGCGACATAAGACAACAGCTTGGAGCATTAGCTCAACGGTTCGATAATTTTTTAGGGGTCAGTCCACCGGACACATCCCCGAATATCCCTTAAACTGTACTGAACAATTACCACAATTTAAAGATTTCTTAGGACAGACTTGGCTTATTGATACCGGCGCTTTAAAAAATTACATTAATCCACGTTCCGTACCCGAGGGAACTGAAATAAACTCGGAAGAATTTTTTGTCAAATCTCCCACCGGACGCGAAAAGGGCAATAATACAGCATTAATTGACCTTGCTCCAAATCTGGGACTAGACAATCAATTTTTAGTTAAGTTTTATATACTTCCTGTTAGTAATAATTTTGATATACTATTAGGTTATGAAACAATGAAAGTTTTAGATATCAATATATTTAGTAGAAAAGAAAAAGTTTTTTTGTTAGATGGAAAACTGACAATTAATAATAATGGTTCTCTTGAGTATGTTGATACTAATAATGAAATTACTTATAATACTAATAATAATAATGATGAAATTAATAATAAATATGAAAATAATGGAATTAAAAATGCTATTCAAACTAATAATAAAGTAAAATATAGCACTCCTAAAGATAAGTTTAATGATAAGAATAAAAATAATATTAGTACTAATTCTTATAAATGTAATGAAATTAAAAATCTCATTCGCCATGAGCATATAGATAATGAGCATTTAAATAAATTAGTTAAACTTTTAAATAAATATCCTGCGATGATCAAAGACGAAAATGATCCGCTTAAATCAACTAAATTGCTTAAGCATACTATAAATTTAAAAACGGATAAACCTATTTACAGTAGAAATTATCGATACCCACATCAATTTAGAGAAGACATTTCGCGTGAAATCGATAAATTATTAAAATCTAATATTATACGTGAAAGTAAATCCCCATATAACTCACCGATTTGGGTGGTGCCAAAAAAGACCGATGCTAGTGGGAAAAATAAAATTAGAATGGTCATTGACTATCGTAAATTGAATCAGGAAACTATTCCGGATAAATTTCCGTTACCTAATATCGAAGACCTTCTTAATCAATTAAATAAAGCCCAGATCTTTTCCACCATAGATTTAGCATCTGGTTTTCACCAAATCGAAATGGATGAGGAATCAATAGAAAAAACTGCCTTTTCTACAGAATCTGGTCACTATGAATTTCTTAGAATGCCATTTGGCCTTTGCAATGCTCCACCAACATTTCAAAGGGCCATGAATATGATGTTAGCAAACACACCTAATTGTTTAGTCTATATGGATGATATCATAATTTTTTCTAAAAATATTGAAGATCATATGAAACATTTAGAAATGGTTTTTGAAAAACTCACTTCACATTCACTTACTATCCAACTTGACAAAACTGAATTTTTAAAAACAGAACTCCCATTTTTAGGCTATATAGTTTCAAAAGATGGATTAAAAACCAACCCAGCTAAAGTAGAAGCGATAGAAAATTTTCCCTTACCTACAAGTCATAAAAGTATAAAACAATTTCTTGGCATGACAGGGTATTATAGAAAATTTATACAAAACTATGCCCACATAGCCAAACCTCTCACTCAGTCTCTTCGGATTGAGGAAAAAGAGATTCGCCCAGCCTCTTATGAAGAAGCTTTTAATATTCTAAAACAACATCTTTTAAATGCTCCCATACTTCAATTTCCTGATTGGGAACTCCCATTTATTTTAACAACTGATGCAAGCTCGGTAGCAATTGGAGCGGTCCTATCACAAATTTCTGAATGTAGAGACCATCCTATAGGTTTTGCTTCCCGCACACTGTCCGATACAGAACAACGTTATTCGACTATCGAAAAAGAGCTATTAGCAATTGTTTACGCTTGCAACCATTTCAAACCATATCTTTATGGAAAAAAGTTTGTGATACATACCGATCACAAACCATTGACTTGGCTGTTCACAATGAAGAACGCCAATGCTAGACTAATGAAATGGATATTCCAGCTTTCGGACTTCGAATTCGAAATTAAGCATATAGAAGGTAAAACCAACTATGTTGCAGATGCCCTTTCCAGAAATTCCCACTCAATTCACGCAATAGAAGAAATAGATTATAACGAATTAGATAGAATATTAGAAGAAACCTCTAATATGTCACTAGCTTCTTCCGACGAACTAGAGGAATTTCTAGAAGAATTCGATACACTAGGCAATAATGACCCTCCGCCTCCTAACATAGATAATGAGTTAGAAACCAGTAGTCTTGCTACGGTTCATTCTCAAGAATCCTCCAACCAACAAATTTGGATAGTAGATCAGGATAAACCAATCAACATAGAAAAATTTCAAATTTTTGTACAACGCGGAAAAAAATCAATTCGTGCAGAGAAACCTTTTAATAAAACTAGATTTTACATAGAAACAGCGTACCCTTGGAGTACTGACCTAAATGAAACTCTACTCGAAATACTTAAACCCAATACTACTTATGGTGTTTATTGCGAACCTAACGTGGAAACTGTTCGCAGTGAGTTTGAAGGCATATTTTTAAAAATTTCTCAAATTATTCAGGAAAATTACCCTTCGGTTAAAATAAAACGTTATAAAAAGAAATGTTTAGATATAACCAATTCTGAAGAACAATTAGAAATTATTAGTTCATACCACTTAGGAAAAACTTGTCACAGAGGTAGTTTAGAAACTTATGAAAAACTTAAAAGAGAATATTACTGGCCTCGAATGAAAGATATCATTACTGATTACTGTAATAAATGTGAAGTATGTCGGAAAACTAAATATGATCGAAAACCAATTAAAACTAAATTTTGTGTTACACCAACTCCCGATAAACCATTCGAAGAACTAATGATAGACACTTTACATTATGAGAAAAAGTTCATTATTACAATAGTAGATACCTTTTCTAAACGCCTTTTCGCTAGATTGACAGATGCTTGTAATTCAATACAAGTTTCTGAAGTTATTATAGAATATTTAGAATTATATCCGTCTCCGGATCGTATAAAAATGGATAACGGTCGAGAGTACAAAAATAATTTAGTAGAAAATTTACTTCGTTCCCAAGGCATTGAACCTTATTACGTTACTCCTAACCATCCCAACTCCCTAGGACTCCTTAATAGAACACATTCAACATTAATTGAAATATTGCGGAATTTACATGAATCACAATCCAATATAAAATTAAAAAAGAAACTAAGCCTTGCAGTAATTGCATTTAATAATAGTCTAAATCAACACTTAAAATTAACCCCTAATGAAATCACTTTTGGAACTATCAAAGAAAAAATCAATACAGCTCCTATAACAGAAAAACTTGTGGAACAGTACCATAATAATCTTAAATTACTTCATGAACAAATCAAAACAAACATAAATAAAGAAAAGCAAACGCGAACAGAAGCACTTAATCAAAACAGGGAAGATCCAAACATTCCTGATAATACCTATGCTAAAGCGCGAACTAAAAATAAAAACGATAACCCCTTTAAACCAGTATATAAAATGAAAGACAAGAATAAAGAAATATTAGTTCATTCTGATAATATTCAAAGACAGCGTAAAACATATAGGAATAAAACACAACCTCACACATCATATGTTTCAGATAATGAAGATGATGGTAGTGATACTTCTTCTATGGATATCTCCTAATATTTCAGCATACGAAATAACGGACTTAACTCATGCACCAGGTATAACTGCAATAAAAATGCCTTCAGCATTTACATTAGACAAATATCACACTTTAATTCACTATATAAATTTCACCCACTTGAAAGATGAATTGACATTAGCGGAACAAAATTTGGAATCTTTCAAGAGTAGTTCTACTTTCGACACAGTAAATAGACAATTACAATTCGTAAAATCTAAAATTGAATCCTTAATTAGTATGCCACAAACTAACAGACATAAACGAGGACTTATAAACGGTATAGGAACCGCCATTAAATGGATCACTGGCAATCTAGATGCCTCCGATAAGGATCATTATGATCAAATTATTTCAAAATTAGAAAAGAATTCTTATCACATAGAACATAATGTCGAACAAGAAATTTTGTACAACAAAAAATTAATTGAAACCTTTAGAAACGATATATTAATATTAAATAAAAATAATGAGCGTGCCGCAAAATTAATCAATTCTTTGGACATGGCAACAATAACTGCTCACTTGAACGAAATGTATTCTATTATTAACTATATCACTTTGAGAACACTAGATATTGAAAACTCTCTGGAATTTTGTGAACTAGGAATATTACACTCCAGCATGTTAACTCAAGCTGATATATCATATTTACTAAAACGTAACATATCTTTAATTTCAACTGATTTGGAAACACTGTGGCAAATCAGCAAAACTAGATGTTCAATTAAAAATAATATAATTCACTACTTTATATCAATACCTTTGAAAACTAAAACGTATAGTACTATGTATCTTCTTCCAATTCCTGTATTACACAACAGCACATTTGTAACAACTTTAACACCTAATAAACTTGTATTATTAAATAAGAATAAAACCTTTACAGGTAACTGTACATATATTAACTCTTATTATTATTGTATAAATGTTAAAGAAACAAACAATAATTGTACAAAAAATCTACTAACAAATAGTTTTAAAAATTGTATTACATCTAGTATTAAGGTCAATTCTTTTATTAGATATATTGATGATATAGATTATTACCTTAGTTTTAATATAAGCTATGTAACTTTAGAAGATAAGGCTTCCCATCCCATTTTTTTACCTCTAACTGCCTTAATTAAACTAAAACAAAATGAAACTTTGTTACAATGCCCTAGACCTAATACTGTAGTTATAGATTCAAAGATTATTAAATTAGAAAATACTATTAGTAACCCTGTACTCTTAAACATGTCATTTGATGTACTTGAACTACCACCTAATCAATCTATTACCCTAGAAGAATTAGATTATATATCCTTTATAGAAACTGATTATTACTTGTATATTCTTAGCTTTATTATTTTATATCTTTTCATGTATAATATCTATATTCTTATCCTTACTCATTGTAAATGTACCTCAAGGGCTCAACCATTGGACAACAACATAGAACATGTCCAGCTACCTCAAATATTTAATCCTTGGACTTTGCCTAAAAATTAATGCTCTACGGAGTTTCGCATCTTGAGAAGGGAGGAGTTAAGGTACAAAACCCTACATCCCTGAATCAGCACTTTCCCCCTCCTTCTAGTATTGTATAAATATCCCTTCTAGAGATGTAACCATTCAGTCTAGCCACTCTAGCCGTTCCAGTAGATCTAGATAGTAGTTTAGTTCTTTGTAAATAGTAGTGTAGTGCTTGTAACAGTTTGTTTTTACCAATAAAGTTTTTTTTAAGTTCATCGAGCGGTTAAGTTCTTTATCTGTCCCCTGTGTCCAAATGATCAAGGTCCGCAAAAAGCTCTGCGTGTCTGTGTGTGTGTGGGTGTGTGTATGTGGTAAGTCCAGCGCAAAAACGAGAAATCCTATGAAACTGAAATGCCATATTTAGGACAACTATACGCCCGAGATGTTACAGCAACTTATTCGTCAAACCGACTGACCAGAAGAGCCACTTTATACCTTGCATTTTGCACCTTTTTACGGTTTTCTCAAAAACGGTTCTAACGATTTTGATTAAACTCGCTATATTGATGTAAAATTGGACAGGCTTTAATATCATGTGAGTTTCATTCAGATTAAAATAGTCTGATAGGACTTAAATGTCGATATTTCCAAATTTCTTCTTCTTAACTACCTTTAATTTTGTAGATTTTATGAAATTGACCATATCCTCTGATAAGCATTGCTATATAACAGGTAAATATATAAATAGATCGAATTCGATATCCAACTAAAGGCGAAAACTCCAAAAAAAGTTTTGAATGCATTTTTTCTTTTTGAACTTAAGAACAGTAATATATGTATAATATACCGTTGAAATGCTCAAGAAATATTATTATACATAATATATAATACAAAAAATATTATCTTATACATAATTTTGTAAAAATTAACGGAGAATGATAAAAAACCGATAAAACAAACTGATAGTCGTAGATAATAATATAATAGATTATATTGAGGATGTATAGTCGACTGTAGGAACTATTATAGGTGGAATAGTCAGGAATCAATCATTTTGTTTTTTAATTTTGCCAAAGTTTCGGCTCAAGCTTGTGAGCCATCATCAGGGCATTACTGAGCCATGTCCAAGCATAAACTCTAGTTTATGCTTGGACATAGCTCAGTGATTGGATGATGCCTCACAAGCTTGAGCCAAAACGTAGGCAAAATTAAAAATTTTCAAAAAAAAATGACTGATTCCTGACTATTCCATCTATAATAATATAATAGATTATTTAATAAAACACATGTTTCTTATAAAATCCAATATAAATGATTCCTTAACAATTTATTTTCGTTTCTGGATTTGTTTAAAAATTCTTAAATTGACATAAATAACGGAGGTAAGTGAAAGTCGTTTGTTGGGAGCACTAGATTTTTTAATTAACATTTTCATGATTTTAGCAGGTTTTCATATAATACGGGTTTATAGTAATATTAAATGTTGTAACGTTTCTAGAATCGGAAAAAAAAGTTTATTTGATGAGATGCAGTGCATATTGTAGGTGTTTGTGAATGACACCCGCCTACAGACCTGTTATTTATTACTAAAATATAGTGTGACACTGTCATCTAGGGCGAGGAGCTAAACAATATTATGGTAGCTATTAGTAATTTTGTTTCAAAATTGTAGAGATAATGCATCAATCATTAATACAATAATCTATAATTAATAGGTCTTTGGAAAAAGGTGCAACATAAGATAATTTTGAGGTAACAAAAATAAAACGTGTTAATTTAAAATGTTTTCATTGAGAAAACTTTAATACAAGTAATAGGATTTCTATTTGTATTAGGTCAAAAACTAAATCATTAAGAACGAACGAAATATATTGTCAGAGTTTAAATAAAGTAATATTAATGATATACAACAATAAATGAAACACAGGATTCGTTAATGACCGCAATAATAAAAAGAGAGAAAAAGATACAATTCATAATCACGATTTTAACAGATTTCTACTCCCTTTAGAGTGCAACAGGTGCAGATTATTGCGGAGGATTTACCATTACAGAGGTAGCAGCTGAATAAACCTTACAAATTACATTAATTTATTATTGGAAGCTTTATGTACTATATTAGCTTTTCAGACAAAATCAATATTCAATACATATTGTTTGAACCGAAATGTTACATCTCTAAACTTATATATTATCAACCTTGATCGAACACTTTATTGGAAAACCACGTCTCCGAAATCTTTCGACGCACAATATCCACATTAAAACCCATCAATTACCGTCACCTTTTTCCATTTAAAACTCGCAGGCTCCTGGTTTGTTCCTTAATATTTCCATACTTTGACTTCTGCTATACGGTGCATGGGATCGTCTCTGGGGATCTTGAAGCAAAAATAAAACGAGTCAACTGCTTAAAATACCTCATTTTTGGGATATCCAGGGACACTTCTGTCACCCGATTCAACGAAAAGTTAAAGTAGTATTACCCAATCTACCGTTGTAAGTACTTCCTAGCATCCTTTCTCTTCAAAGTATTCCAATCCCACCGCCCATCATACATTACATTTCTTTGTGTCCAATTTCCACAGAACTAAAGTAGATTTGCAAATTTCTATGAAAAATAGGAAATAAACAGAGAAACGATCATTTAAATATAATTGTAAAGCTCTGTTAGTCAAAAGTTTTAATTAAGATTTGTGTTTTTCTCTAAGCACTTGTGTTAATATTTTATCTTTAGTCTAGTTTTGTTATTGAGTATTAGAATTAGTATTGATAGAACCTACTTTTTAACGTACTACTATTCTTCATTTTTGTTTTTTGATTATTTTATTTTTGTACTCTAAGACACTAATGTTCTTTTTATGTATTTTTAAATATTATTCTAAAGCGAATTGTCTCAGAATAAATAAATAATTTATTATTATTATATTTCATGTATGTCAATACGTGCGTTTTGTCCATTCGTTTACAGAAAATAATTGCAATATTGACCTGCTTAATAGTTAAACTACGGTGTACAAGCTCTTGAAAGGAAATGCAATGACAACAAATTAAAAAATGATATCCAACAGACATCGCTCAACATAAAGGAATTCATTATTTCTAAAATAATTCACATTATTTAATTAACTATTAGACTTATTTAATAGGTTTTTTTTTCTTTAATTGCTACAATAAACCTAACAACCTTCCTCTACATTGTGCATACGTCCCAACAAAAAGCCACCCAGACTATTTTACCAATAAAATGTGAACTATGTTATGTGCAGTTGACGAGTAAACACATCTTAGAATACAATTAGAAGTACAATATTTGAGAAACTTTTTCACGACACATGAATGGACTGAAGACTCCAAAACGTACTTGCATTAATATAAAAATAACATAGAATATCCTTTACAAAAACCAAAAAAGATATTTAGATAAATATATTGTTTTCCAAAAAATAAATTAATACCAACAAAAGGTATTCAAGGGCACGTAAAACCTTTGCAGTTGATGGTTTTTATAAATCTACCTGATATCCCTGAAGATAACGTACAACGTAGGTCGAAACGTTGGCCATACAAGAAATAGTTTAAGACTATTTCATTATTTTTCTTTCTTTAACTGAATAACAATGTTATTTTATTGAAGCTTTCTTCACATAATTAATTTATAATATAATGCTATTTGTAATTTACTGATAAATATTTTGATGAAAAGATGTAAAATGCACCTTATCCTTCATCCGATTCAATGCTTTGATACAACACAACAATACAAAAGTATATCATTTTTGGAGGAAATACGACAAAAGAGATAAACTTTTCCAAAAAATGGTTATATTAATTTTCATTTAAGCTTCACACGAAGATTTGTTTTCGCTCATTTTTATTTACTTTATGATTCAAATTCGCAAAAAATCTAGGACATATTTTTGATTACTGTTAGCCTAAAGGCATATTGTTAATTTTATTCTGTAATTCTAATTTGAAGGACCTTCAGCAGCATTAAAGGAATGTGCTTTCGTTGTGACATAAATCCATTATAATTCAAGCCCGAATATATATATATATATATATATATATATATATATATATAATATATATATATATCGATTTTACAACGAATAAATTGAACAAATCTAGTAAACAAGGTAGTTAGAAATATCATTTCATTTCAATATTAAATACCTAAAAACTTTATTTTTTCCTCTTTAGTCTGAAACCACCAATATCCAATGCTTAGTCTACTCAACATATTTATTACTAAGGTTGCTTAATATAATTCTTGTTCTTTTAGACAGTGATAAATTGTATGATATATTCAATAATGATAATTAATTCAAAGGATACAATACTTTTCATATTATTATTTTGTAGTGTTCTGTAATTATAAGGTTTTACAATGAACGATATACTGTTTTTACTTGGCTATCTTAACAAATTATTAATTATATTTCTTTCACTGTATTTTACTCTTGATTGTAATGAAATCGATCTATATTAACTTTTTTAACTATATATATTTATTTATATTAAAATATATTTATTTAAATAACTAAAGCAACGATGATTATTACATGACAATGAAAGAAAATATTTTTTTAAATGTCCAATTTTATTTTTTTATTAATTTATGAAAGTTGTTTCCTGTTATGGCAGTTCATAATTTTTAAAAAACTTGTTTCCTGCTGCGACCTTTCCTTGCATATAAAACAGGCTTCTCGAGATAACTTTCCTTGAAAGTTTGAACGAGAAAAGTTAAGAGATGTTTGAAAATGTTCACATAATTGCTTGCAAAAATTTAAATCAATTTAAGAACTTCAAACAAATTTAATTACGACTAACATGTTAACTGATGGTGGGGTAAAGAATTCAAGAATCTTTAACAAAATATCTCAGATTTAATAAGGGAAAGTTTATTCAGCATATTCAACAGTTCGTATCAATGTATCCAATATCCAATATCCAAACGATAATTTTTAAATGACCGCCACCCGGACTAATTCCTTCCAGTAATTCTCAACGGTCAACTAATTACATCCACAACGATAATTTGTAAAACATTATATTGTATTAAATGTTTACCTTTAAAAAGTAAACCCAAGTGTTCAGTATTAATTACATTCATAGTAATTTGCTCTCCACCCAGATCAGCAAATATATCTGCGATTTTCAACTTTTGTAATGATATTTCTTCATTTTATTTGAGATGGAGTAGGTTATGTGACTTTGTGCTGTGTAAACAATTAAGTCAAATCATCTAATTTCGTGTCAAATAATTTCTTATATATATGTATATGGGGAGCCCGTTGCTGAGTGGCTAGCGCGCTAGTCTCCCACGCTAAAGGTTATGAGTTCGAATCTCAGTACCGAAGGTCTGTCTTTTTCAAGCATTTAATAAGTGGGGATTCACTCACAGCCTTTCTACTGGGTGTGTGAGACCCGTCAGCTGGCCACTCACAAAATTAGGCGTAGGGAGTAATGATCCTACCCTATAAAACGTCTCAAGGGCCTATACGGCCTGGGACTTGGGGGAAGAAGAAAATGTGTATATATATATATATATATATATATATATACACAGATTGTTTTTCCACCTATTTAGTGATTATTAATTTTGAATTTACTGACAAAAAATTTTGTTCGAGCTCGATACCCTAATAGATTATGAATTGGACAATTCTCTGATAAACAATAGAGCATGGAGTTTCAATTTTTTGTTACTTTCAAATTTTTAATTTATATAGAAATATTTAATATGTATTTGAGGGTTTTGTTAGCTCAAGCATGCGCATTTCAATTATTTTTTACCGCTGAAGTTTTCATTGAAATCGGGAATGTTATTTAGGTTTTAGATAAGTTGAATATTTTTTTTTAATCGAACTTTAATTAATTTATTCGCTCAGTATAGTGATTTAACTCCTTATCATTTTATCATGTTACTCCAATCATCTTTTCCGCAAAGATCCCCCATAATAATTTTATTCAATTTTATTTTTGATTACTTCATTTAAGTAGCTTACACGATGTACATTACAGCGTTTTTAAAAATGGTTTGTACTAAATACAATAATACATTATCAGAGAAAAAATGATCAAGATTATAAATTTTCAAATTTTAAATAAAGATATTTTAGTTTTTTTTTTTTTAATTAATCCACGAAACAAAAATAACTACTGCATACACTGTTATAGTAAGGATTATAGATGTCTAAAGCTAAACTGATTTACAGCATTACACTATTCAAGCAAAACCGATTTTTTTTTTTATTGAAAGAGTGTCAATGTCTAAAGTTGCATTTATTTTTAATTTTTTTCTGGCTGAATAAATTATAACAGCCTGAATGACTGCAGCCGAGTGGATCAAATCCGTTTCTTAAAAGAAAGCAGAGAAAAACTAGGCTGACAAAACGGCATGAGAAAAACAAATGGTAGCTAAGAAAACAGGTGCTTTTCTCCTACTATATCATTCTCCTAGTCTCCTGACCTCGATCTCCTCGTTCTTGCTTCTTATTGATATATTTTATAAAATCCTAAGTACACAAGCTTCAACAGCAGATTATTTGTGTTTCTATATTTTATGGTATGAAACAATAAAATAATATAGTATACATTATATATATATATATATATATATATATATATATATATATATATATATATATATACAATATTTGTGTACTAACGATATAAATGGGAGTATATATATATATATATATATATATATATATATACAATATTTGTGTACTAACGATATAAATGGGAGACCTTCATGTGATTATTATGTATGAAATAAAAAAAAATTCTTTATAATCCTGGGACTAAATTCCCTTAAGAACAAAATAAAAATACAGGTTTGATGACCGGAACAATGTGGTCATGGCTTTGAACAACAAATTGCTAAACTAAAAAAAAAATTAATAAAAAAAATAATTAAGGTTGTAATGTATGTACATATTTATAAACAGACTCTTAGAATGAAATTAAAAAAATAGAAATAGCTACTTTATCAGTGACAATTTAAATAATATAAACATAAAAAATTGGTATTTCTAGTATCTGCAGTTGAGGTTATTGTCTGTTTGACTGGGCAAGGAGAAGGTGGTTGAGAAGGAGTGATTTGAAGGAGGAAACAGTTCTTACATGACGGATCTCAGGAGGGATAGGATTCCAGAGGTTGCTTTGGCTAAAAAGGACTTGTCAAAGGCAATAGTACGGTGAGGAGGTGAGTAGAGGTCACGAAGACGGGATCTGGTAGAACGGGACTGAATTGATGATTAAAATTGAAGGGATTGGAAGATATAGCTGGGACGATGAGTTCTGATAACCTGGTAGAGGAAGGAAGCTAGGAAATACTGGCATCTGTAACGAGAATTAATTATGTAATTGCAATCGTCAATAAATTTATTCGTATAAAAAAAAAAGAAAAATTATTGATAAAAAAAGATAAAAAATCAAATTTTATTCTGAGACTTTCAGATCTTATTCTGAGACCAAGCTCATCTACCATTACCAATATTACCAAGCTTTTTTTTTTTTTTTTTTTTTTTTTTTTTTTTTTTTTTTCTAAGCCCCATGGGAGTTGGGGGTTGAAAATCAAAAATAGTGGAAGGAATATGGGATCTCTTTTTCTGCATTACATGCATTATAAGAGGGGAATGAGAATATAAAAAAAAATTTCGGTATATGGGAGCGAATGGGAGTCACGTCTAGTGATGGGGCTCACTAGTCTTTCTGAGTCAGTTAGTCAAGTTATGGTTTCTCAGTCTAGTCTGAGGGTCCGTACATAGTCTTGCCAGCGCTGTGGCCGTCCTGTCGGAGTCAGTGTGTTAAACAGTGGGTTCGTGCAGTACCGGAGACTATCAAAGAATTTTATATGTCTCCGGGAGATGAACTCTGTCACTGTCGGAAGTTCGAAGGTGTCGTGTATTTGGTCTGTCTTCGTCCTCTGTAGAGAAGTATGCCTCACTATTCGTCTGAGCACTCCATTTTGAAACTGCTGGAGCTTTTTTGCTATAGTTGGTGATATATTAGTTAGCATCGGTGCTCCGTATAGGAGGGCCGGTCTAATTAATGATTTATATATTAATATTTTCAGGCGGAGGGATAGATTCGGTGACGTAAGTAAATGATTTAGTCGATAGGACTTGGTCCTAGCCGAGCTAATCTTTTTGAGGCAGTGATTAGACAATTTGAGGTGTCTGTCAAGGGTGATGCCCAGGTAAACGATTCTATTGGCCGGCTTGTTTTTGATTCCCGCTACCTCGTAGGTCTTCGGTAGACGGCGCTTATTCTTCTGGAAAGAAAAAATAATACAGTCGGTCTTCTTGGGATTAACTGTAATATTTAATCTCTCCAGCTTTTTTGTTATCTCATTACAAGCCAACTCCGCCTGATGTAGAGCTGTCTCTGCGTTCATCGAGCTACTGTAAATCGCTATGTCATCGGCGTAGGCCGCTACAGTAGCTGTTTTGTATTTTGCTCCAACAGTTTCAGCTGTGTATATAGAGAATAGTACTGGTGATAGCACAGACCCTTGAGGAACTCCACAGGTGAGGTCGATTTCCTCGGAGAAGGCTCCGCCAACCAGCACTTCTATCTTACGCTCCTGGAGAAATGAACGCAAGAGGGTGTAGAGCTGCTCCGGAAACTCATTGTCCTGCAGTGTCTTACATAGTAGACTATGGGACACTGAGTCGAACGCCTCCGTGCAGTCTATTGATATCATTGCAGTGGCGTCATTTTTGAAGGAGCTCTTGCTCACTTCCGCTTGTAGCTTCGCCAGATGGTGATCCGGGCAGAGTCCGGCCTGAAAGCCGGTCTGTTCCGGTGGGATTAGGGCTACCTCTGAGCAATACGTCTTGAGATAATTAACGATAATTTTCTCAAAAATTTTGCCCAGGTGTGGAAGCAAGCTGATCGGCCTGTAGTCGGCTGGCTGGGCTCCATTCTTCGCGGGTTTCAATAGCGGGAAAAGGATAGCTCTTTTCCATGCCTCGGGGAAGTATCTCAGCCTGAGACAGGAGTTGTAGAGGTTAGTCAAATGAGCTAAGCCCCTCCTTGGTAGCTGTTTTAACAATACAGTCTGTATCCCGTCATGGCCTGGGGCTCTATTCCCCCTCGAACGACGGAGAATTGCCTTAAGCTGTTTCGGGGACACATACATGTAATTGTTTCCTATTTCTTCAGTTAGAATTTCAGTGGGGGTCCCTGTTCGTTGTTTTATTTTTCCACAGTAGTGATCCGCAAACTTCTTTGCCTGCTCTTCGTCTGTCAACAATCTGTCTCCATCATGAAGGACTGTAGAGCTTCGTTTTCTTGTGCTTGACTTTAGTAGCTTCCAGAACTTTTTGTGGTCGCCGTGCGTAGCCCGTAGCTTCTCATGCCACTGTGCAGTCCGCCATTGTTTCATGAGGTTTCGGATCTGAGTGGTAAGTGAATTTACCACTGTCTTCACCTCATGATCTCTGGTCCTGTACCACTTATTCTTCCACTTATTGCGCAAGGCGATAAGTTTCAGAATATGATCTGGCGGAGGACGCAGAGCTGGAGGAAGTGGCGTGAACTTCGGGATGGCTACGTCGGCGGCATTTTTGATAATTTTAGTGAAGGAAATAATATAATCATCTATTTCTATCTTTGTCCTTAGGGGAGAGACTGTTGACAGTTTGCGATGGACCTGCGCTTTATAGGCCTCCCAGTCTGCCTCTGAGTACTTGTATTTCAATGGTGGAGGGGCTGGTGCCTCGCCGTCAACCAAGTAAAGCACAGGCCTATGGTCGGATATCTCGTTGTCCAGCGCTATGCAGTCAAGAAAGCGATGTGGCTGCCTCGTGAGCAGGAGATCAACTGTGGATTTCCGCGTCCGGTCAATCTTATGTCTGAGGGTATAGGTAGGTGGGTGCACCACAGTAAACGAAGTTTTTAAGATCATTCTCCCAGCTTTATTGCTGGAATTGTTGTTCCAGACGGTGTGCCGAGCGTTGAGATCACCAATCACCCAATGATTAGTTTTCTTAACACACTCGTTCAGTAGCTGAGAGAACTCTACTGGTGAAGTACGGGGTCTCCTGTATAATCCAGTGATAATGGTAGGCTTATTATCCAGGAGTACCTGCACCGTTTTGTGATGTATTCTACGGTCTCTGATAGCCACTGGTGGTGGGAGCTCCCTCCATCTCGTTCCTTGGCGAATGGCTATCAGGACCCCTCCTGCTTTGTCCGTTGATTGATCGCCTGTTAGTTCATAGCCTGGCAGGCGCATGCGCTGAGGATTCACTCTAGAGTCGGTGAGGATCACCACAGTGGGATGGGTCTGTGCTATTAAGGCATAAATCTCTGTAATTTTAGGCATAAGTCCGTCCGTATTGAAATTAAGTATAGTAAGTTGTCCATTCATGTCTGTATGATACTTTTAAAGAGATTGACTAGTTGGTTTGAGTTCTCGGTCAGTTTGTCTATGGCCTTGATGATATATTCCGCCCAGGGGGGAGGTATATCATTTCGGGCCCTGTTCGAATACGAGTTGTCTGTCTGGTGAAGACGAGGTGAGGGTGGGGGATGAGACTGGTCTCCCATTGGCCCGCTAGCTGCAGGCTGGTCGAGCTGTGTCTGCCTGGATGAGGTGTTGGGCCGGCTTGTTGTAGGCTGGTTTGTCGAGTGGGCACTCTTCATCTTCAGACCTGCCCTCTCTTTAAACTTCTTAATCTTCTCCATAAGAGCTGTTCTAACTTTGCACCCTGTATAAGATGCGACGTGGGTTTCCCCACAGTTCGCACACTTTACCGGGGCTACTGCTCTCGGGCAATCAGAGATGGGGTGTGGGCCGGCGCATCGGACACAAGTTATCTGCCTCCCGCAGTGGTTTTTAGTGTGCCCGAATTGCTGGCATCGATGGCACTGGACAATACCTCTTCTTCCTCGATAGGGCTTCACATTAAAGCGCACCCTATTTATCACCTGGAGTTTGGCAATGTCTTCAAGTTTGGTTGTGTTTGAAGTGGTGAGTAGAATAAGGGGCAGGTCGCTCTTCTTCCCGTCCTTATCACTCTTCTTCATCCTTCTGACGTCTAATACACCCTGGAGTCGCTGATTCAGCTCTTGCGTAATGTCATCGACGTTGTGATCGATGTCCAGATCATAGATCACATATTTTCTGGTTTTGGGGCCCCCACTTGATGAGTAAGTATGGTAGGGGGTTTCTTTATTCTGTAGGAGGGCAGTGATGCCCTTATGAATTTCCATGGTATTAGGAAAGACCCTAACACCGTCTTTGGTCTTCTGTATTTCAAAACCCTCGAAACCGGCAGCCTGAAGCTCTCCGACCGCACTAAGGGTACTCGTTACCCCACTAATCACAATTGGCGGGGGTCGTTTGCCAGCGGCACTCTTGTCAACCGCACTATTATTCGCACTTTCGCTTAATATAGAGAACTGGTTGGTAGTACTCACTGTGAAATTGGTTTCGGAGTTTACAATACGGCAGATCCTTTTCGGTTTGACCCAATCGCCGTCTTCTGTTCCTTTCGAGGTTTCTTTCCTTCTCGTGGAGGTCGCCGGTGCTGCAAATTCTGAGGTCCGTGGTGATGCTGGTCCGGGAGCAGTGCCAGAGATCGCGGTATCCTCCATTTTCTTCACACCTTTGCTTTTACTCATTTGAAATGAAGAAAACAAAAGAAGGAGTAGAGAGACTTACAAGAGCAACGCTGCCCTTACCCAAGTGGGTGGCTGTCCGGTTTGTTCCACTAGATATGCGTGGACCGTAACAGCTCAAAGGCGCTAATCGTTGTAAGCCTCAGGACGCTATCTAACAAAAACTAACACTATTTGTTGATCGGGAATGTGGCTTAATGCCACACGAAAAAGTATAGTATAGTTGAATGATTTAATATTATGTATATTATATAATAACTTAAATAATTCTTTTACCAAGCTATATCTCACGATTTTAATTATAAGTATTTGTTTTGTAGGAAATCTAATGCTACGAGAATAAACTACTTTATATTAAAAATTATATAAATTTTGTGCCTTAGGTATTCATAAATTCGCACGGTGGCCAGATGGATTCAATTTACTTGTTATTTAGGTTCTAAGTATCTTGAAAAATACGACCTCAAATTTTAAGTGAATTTTTTTTTTTCGTTCGATTGATGAGAGTTTATTATTAAAAATAATAAACCAAAAGTTACAACATTTCATCGGTGAGCTGCATTGAGAATATGTTTGTATATTTTTCATAACGTCGCAGATTTAAATTCGCGAGTTTAAGTATAGAAGGCTGTTATGATAACGACTACACCACAGGTTACCCCTTAAGAAAATGACTATACAGGTATAACTCCGTCCGTGACATCCACAGTATGAAAAACTAATTTTTTTTTGCTATTATTTGGACCTGAATCTTTTTCTGGTAGGATGCTATTATGAGTTGCCTCAACCACTTTTTATTCTAACCAACAATACAGAAGGCAGACAGTTTTCTCTCCAGAGCATTTCCGGGTGTGCTTTATCGATAAACAATATCCATTGACCGACTGAGACACACAGCAGCCTTCCAAAAAGCCCTTTAGGACAATGTGGCAAAGTAAAAAGGGTCTTCCCCCTTTATGGGTGAACATCTCACTTAAGTGTGTAACCCTTGAGATTTCAAACTAAGTAAAAGATCTACCTGTCACAAACACTTGAGATAGGAATGTTAGAAAAACGTGAGAACTTTATCTTGTTCCTAAGAAAAGTTTAATATAAATTTTTCTTGTTCTTTTTTCAATATTAAAAAAAAATGAAAAGAAATAGGGCTAGCGTAACATTTATTACTTTCATTTAAAACCGTTTCAATAAAGGTTTTATCTTCTTTGGAATTTAATATCTCGTATTGTCTAAACTTTACCCTTCGTCGTAAGCAAATGACATCCTGCCCTACAGTATACTTTCATAATATTCCACCTAATTCGTAATATTCAGATCTGCTACCTAAAACTCCTCCTTGACAACCGTTTCACATAGAATCCGCACACTAGACTGAAACGACAAGAAACTGCTCGCCGCTTTCGATTACTTCACCACTTACTAGACAGACGCTCAAACCTTCCACTTAACTACAAATGGCTCATATACATGACCATCATAAGGCCTATATGGACTTACGTAGTTGAGCTTTAGGGCTCTAATAAACCATCGAATTCTTCCCGTATCCAATCCTTACAATCCAAAATCCTTACTTTGTCACAAATAAAATCATCCATAAAGACCTAAATGTTCAATATGTTGTTGATTCGTCCCGAACCAGATATCAATCCCACTATGACAAACTCCATTCCAACCCCAACCCACTAGTTTCAACCCTTGCTTCCTCTTCGATTCCTAATGATCCTCCGAGCCACCCGAAAAGAAAATTCCACGGGACCTTAGGAAATTAAACACGAAAATTTAATAAATACGCTGACCAAATAGAGTAATCATACCCATACAAAATCGTAATTGCTTAAAAAAAATCACATACTAGAAACGACTTTTTATAATTTTAGTTTTGTAAATAAAAATATTTGCAATAATGGATTGGCGAATGATATATATATATATATATATATATATATATATATATATATATATATATATATATATATATATCATCCGTAATTTATATATAATAATAATAAATTCTTTATTTATTCTGGGACAAGTCCCTTCAGAATAATGCTACAGACAAATTAAATTAGAGCTTCAGTGTCTTAGAGTAAAAAAGAAAGAAATGAATTAAAAGCAATAGAAATGAAAAAGAAAATGAATAATAGTTATAAATTCAAAGGTAGCTTCTTATAATAATTTAGGGAAAAAAATAATGTCCATATATACAGTGCAAATTAAATAATCCTTATGAGCATGCATAAAATAAAATTCATAAATCTTTAATATACAAAATAAAATGTGATAAATGATCGTTTTTCTCTGCCGATTTTTATTGAAATTTGCAAATCAATTGATGACCCTTTTGAAAATTGGATAGACAGGAAGTGTTTGAATAAAAGGGATTTGAAGGTCGGAAGAGTATTGGAATGACGGATATAAGAAGGAATATAATTCCATATGGACGAGGATCTGATAAGGAAAGATCTGTCGAAAGCTGCGGTTCGATGAGGCGTTATATACAGGTCTGAAGACCGCGAACGAGTGTTGCGGGAGTGGATGGAGGATTTAAATGAGAGTATATCAGAGATGTACGATGGACCTTGAGATCGGAGAACTTGGAAGAGAAAGGATGCCAGGAAGTACTTAGAACGGTATGAAGAGTAAAGCCACTTTAACTCATCGTAGAATCGGGTTACAGAGGTGTCCCTGGATATCCCAAAGACGAAACGTACCAGTGGATATTGTGGATATTTTATTAACATGATTTTGTTGGATAAACTCCTTGCAACATATTATTTTCGACTGGTTTTAAGATAAATATTTCTATATCATCAGGTGCTAAAGCCATCAATATCACTAAAATAGCAACGCTACAACGACCACATCATGGAAGGAACTACCAAGAGCTGATTGTACAATTAAACGATCTTCATTACTTTTGATTTTTTTTTTCCCATTTTAATCTATAAAGTAACATACCAACATCGTTAATGTAAAAAAAAAATTGTAACATCATTAACATCCGTTTCACATGTTCAAAAATATCGTATAGCATTCATTTCTTTGTTTTTCTCATTCCAGTGTTATCAAAAAGTGAAAGGGGATAGGGAGCCAGCTCATAGTTAAAATATTGACGAAGTTCATCATTACTCTTTCTCAAAAAGCACAAGCGTTGGAAAATTAGATTTGGGTATTATTAACTTCAGTTATTATAAACAGCTATATATTCGGTATTATAAACAGCTACTGCAGTATTATATATTATATACTATATATCAGGTATTATAAACAGCTACTTCAGTATTTTATATTCTATATTATATATCCGGTATTATAAACAGCTACTTCAGTATTATTAACTTTAATTTTACGTGTCATGCTCAATAAAGATTTAATTGAGTATCTTTTATCGTAATTTTTATATCTTTAATGTTTAAACCTTTCATTTTCTTTTTTTGAATTAATCCCTTTATGAAATGCTTTATAACAACCAATAGTTTCCTGTGGAAATTGCTATCAGTTCCGGTACATCTGGAAAAGGGTTGTGAATATTACGAAATTCTACAATTTTATTTACGGCTGAAAAATCAAAAAATCTTCATTTATTTTGCTATCAGTAGCGTCAGGATGTTGGTATGATGATTAAAAAGAAACTTGACATAATTCTTCCATTCCGTCTACTACGTCTAGTCTAAGGACCACTCACTATTTTCATGGACTTCATGACAGTTTGTTCTATTCTTTGATCAGTTGAAATTTCTTTGAAATACATATAAAATTGTACTTTTAATAACTATTTTAAACACTATAAGTAATAAAAGTATACTTTTTTCAAAGAAAATCACGCAGAAACTGATTTCTTTATATAAATAGCGTTCATATTGTTTAAAAATTATCACCCCCCTTTGAAAGGTTTAAGATTTTGATTATTATAAAAAAAAAAAAATTGAAAGAAAAAAATCTGGTGCGGGCAAAACACGACTTTCACTTACCACCGTTTTTAGAATCAATTAAAGAATTTTCAAATATAGTTAGATAAAAAAATGACTGAAGCCATTAAATAATTAATTAAATGGAATTTCTATAGAAACATGTGTTTTATTAAAAAATCTATTATATTATTATCTAAAATAATCACTTAGTTTTATCGGCTTTTCATCACTCTCTACTAACTTTTAAAAGCTTGTGTGTGAGATAATATTTTTTCTAAAATCTCAAGCTTTCCAACGGTATATCATACATATATTACTGTTCTTATGTTCAAAAACAAACAATTGCATAAAAAATATATTTTTTCAGTTTTCTCCTTTAGTTGGTTATATAATTCATTCAATTTATATATTTACCTGTTTTTTATTAGTGGTAACAAGATAAAATAGTTACTTTTATAAAATCGACAAAATTAAAGGTACTTTAGAGAAAGAAAATTTAAAATATCAGCATTTAAGCCCTGTAAAACCATTTTAATCCAAATTAATTATAAATGGTATTAAAGTCCATTAAATTCTACATCGATATAGCGAGTTTGAACAAAATCGTCGTAACCGTTTTCGAGAAAATCGAAAAAAGGTGCGAATTTCATGGTATAAAGTAGCTCTTCTGGTAAGCCGATTTTGATAAAAAAGATTTTGTAACGTCTCGGGAGTATAGTTGTCTTAATTATAAAATTTCAGTTTCATAGGATTTATCGTTTCCGCCCGGGAGTTACCACACACACACAGACACACAGACCTTTTTGCGGGACTTGGTTATTTGGACTCAGGGGACCCTAAAATGTGTATTTCCGTTGAAAACTGGAATTCGAAAATTTTCACGATCGTAATATTTTCCCTTACTATATATAGTAAGAGAAAGTAAAAAAATGATTAAAATCGAAGCTGTTGCTGAGGAACTTCGACGAAAAAGCCTCATTGACTCCACTATGTAAGTTCTTTGCTCAACGTCAAAAGTTGTTTAAAGCTTCCAATACCTATTCCGTCGGTTTCGATATTCTTTAAGAAGTTTTTCTTTTACATTGATAATATGTTGTTTGTTAATAAATTGGGTATGTGCGTTGGTTATATATTGCATGTGAAATAAATACGCCACACTATGTATAAAAGAAAATGTTTAATTAAAATTAATAATACAAAGTAAAATAATAAAATGAATGCCCAATTCTAATGTGGTAAAGTAATAGTACTGATTGAAATTAAATACTATAATTGTTAAATTAGTAGTCCTTTAATGTTTTATTAATATGTAAGGTAAGCTTATCTGCTGTCCCCCTGTGGGACTTGTCTTCTTCTCGATTATGAGTCTCTGCTGTCCCCCTGTGGGACTAGATGGTCACCCTGTGTGACTGGATGGAAGTCCTGTAGTACGTACGGACTCACTTACGACTCGACTGCGACTCGACTGCAACTCGACTTCGACTGCGATATTTAATCTCCGACACTGTATAATGCTCGGTAATGCGCATGCGCGCCCTTCTGGTAACCGCGTAAGTTTATCAGAACTATTACTTCGTATTTTTTAAAAACAAATAAACCTTAAATGAACTAATATAAATTTATATACACAATAATTATTATAGAATCACCAACATATGTCATGATTAATAAAATACTAATTAAAAAATCTGGTGAGTACAACATATGAATTTCACATACCTCCGTTAGAGAAATCAATATAAGAATTAAATAATACACTTAGAGATGAAATGTGTAGGTAAATGAAAATGAAAAGGGTAAGGAACTAATTAAAATGAATTTTGACAATTCAGTTTGTTTTATCAAATAATCTAATATATTATTATCTACAACAATCAGTTAGTTTTATCGGCTTTTCATCACTATTAATTAACTTTCACAATTTTTTGTAATAGATAATATTTTGTCTAAAATCTGTAAGTTCCCGACGGTATATTATACATCTATATTAATGTTTCGTGTTAAAAAACACAGAAATTGCAACAGAATAAAAATTTTGGTTAGTTTTTTTTTTGTCCTTTAGTTTATTTTCAAATTCGCTCAACTTGCATATTTAGTGGTTTTTTATCAATGCTCATAAGATGATATGCTTCGTTTTTTCGAATCTTCAAAATTAAATTTAAGTGAAGGTATCATTATGTATATATTATTTCATTATTTATTGTATATCAAATTGTATAAAATACTGATGTATTGTAAGATCTAGCAAACAATAAATAAAATAAGTTTGTTTGTTTATTTATTTAACGTCTCTTTATGCTGCTGTGGCTAATGCTACAGTGGGAGTCCTAAATATTGCCTATCCAGTTGTAAGAATAAAATAAGTGAAAGTTAAAACGATAAAGTAGTTTAAGGGTATTCTGCTGCAGTAATTAAAACTTATTATAATGCCTACACTATCGAACAATAAGAAACAAAAATATATTTGACAAAAAATAAATATTATAAATCTAATGGAAAAAATAGACCTTTTCTTATCTTTGAAAGGCGGAAGACGCTTGAAAATGGAGAAAAATAGATATCCAGTGAATAAAAATGTCCGATCTCCAAATTATTTAGCCTGTTTTGAATCTGAATGTTCAACTGACTCCAACTATATATTTTCGCCGGGTGGATTTATTTTCAATGTATTCTCTTTTCAACTTCCGTTTCTCGGTTCAACTTACCCGTCGGGTTTTACCAAACATATTACGTATCATCGTAAGCCCAATTTAAGAGATGTGATAAAAATACAAAACAGGAAAAGGAGACAGGGAAACGAATTCGATGAAAATTAACGACGGATGTAAATTTCCAACTAAATTACACAGGTCAATCTTCAAACCGCTTTAAAGCAGTAGCATGGAAGGCAATCAGCTTTGAATAACTTAGTTATAGGCCTTGTCTAACCTAGAAGCGATTTCTAGGAGGGTTATACATAGAGTAGGAGTCACTGATATACTGATCGATAATTATTGGTTTATTATTTTCAAGAATGGACCTTTGTAATAAACCAAAAAAATACCCTCTCCTCCCTAAAAAATTCAGGGCTTACGTTTCAACATAAGTAGAAACCTAATAACGAATGAAAAAAATCCGTTTGTCCGCAGTCCTAGGCTTTTCTCCGAAACTACTGGACCATTCAACGATGATTTTAACACTTACACATTGATATAAGCTGATTAATAATAATTATAGGCTTACCAAAACCGAAGTTTTTAGAAAGAAGCCGCGAGCTAAGTAATTTAGCAACTGAATAAACACACATTTCCCACCTTTAACCGGGACTTTATTTCTTCTTGGATTTCATTTTTTCTTGTTATCATTGAACCTAAATACTTGAATTTCTCTAGGTGTTCAAAAATATGCCCTGATATATTCATATAACTAAGTTCGCCACCATTTCTGCTACTAATCATATATTTCTTCTTATCGGTATTTAATTCGAGTCCTATTTCTTTATCGGT